>OX465181.1:24792500-25992500 GCA_949987655.1 Polymixis flavicincta | reverse complement strand
TAAAAATTTTCGGTTTTCGTAATTTTTCCTATATCTGTACTATAAGACGTGACTTCGTACAAAATTTCAAGATTCTAAGTTCACGGGAAGTACCCTGTAGGTTTTGATTCCCGTGCGAGTTTCGAAAATTTGCGGAATTTTGCGGCCTAAATGGCTGTATCTTTTGATTGCGTTGACTTAGAAGGTTGATTTTTCTACAGCTTCCAGGGACAGTAGAACTAAGTATCATATAGAAATTTCAGTTTGATACCTCCACGCGTTCCTGAGAAAAACGGTCTTGACAGACGGACAGACGGACGGACGGACGGACGGACAACAAAGTGATCTTATAAGGGTTCCGTTTTTTCCTTTAGAGGTACGGAACCCTAAAAATATAATTTATAGGGTGGCATCGACGTGCAAACTGTAACCAAGAATTCAGTACATGATTTTAGACCTCCTACATTGATATCTGTCGGGGTACGTAGCAAGGTGTCGGTGTTTTGAGGGGAAACAAATGTTTATCTTAAACACTATTTATTAATTCACTCTCAAACTGTTTTTAATTTTAAAATGTTAATGAATACACCCGGCTAACGCGGTAGACAAAACTGCACTGAATCTAATATAAATTACATTCGGTGAAAACACCGAACAATATCTTTCTTCGGTTGTTTAAAAAATAGCTACTGCATACATTATGATCGCGGAGGAAATTTTCTATGAAACAGCAGATTTTTTTTGGTGACCGACGAGTAATTTCTACGTTAGGGTGCCTTGAATCATGTGCTGAATTCATCGTAACAGTTTGCGCGTTGATGACCCTGCAGCCTTATAAGGAATAAAATGACAACCTCTGATGTTTAAATAAATAGATATGAATTTGAAAACTAGGAGATCTATGTAGAATCATGTACTGAATGCATGGTTACAGTTTGCGCGTCAATGTCCCTGCCACCCATAGATATATTTTTGTTCATTATGCCAGTCCTTAAAATTTTTGCGTCCATACTATAAAAATTATATACTTTATTTTTGCGGATTGTTATTTTGTAATTGTCCTTGTACCCGCCCAAAGGGGCTGAAGACAATAGCAAAGTCAAAGTGAAAATCCCAGATGGCGGCTGAGACTATTTTCAACATTTTCTTCATGAAGTGTTCATGTCCTTTTTCTGGTTTTCAATCGTGCTGAAGCCAATATTGAGGTGCCATCGCGACTTCGAAAATTTACAAATTGTCATACTGGGTGTCGATTTCATGGTTTTCGGGGGTGCTAAAGCCGATGGTGGGGTCAAGGGGGAGAGGGCGCTGCTGTGCGTAAGCAAACAACAGCTCCGTACAATTATAATTCTCAAAAATAGAATAAGTGATTATTTATCGAAGAAATAGTGTTTAAAATAAAGAATTAGTGACATAAAGTGCGTGTTATAGTAGTACTTTCTAAATATCCATTAAAATTCACTAGAATAAAAAGTGTTTGAAGAATAACGACGGAAATATTCAAAAGTGATAATAAAAGTGATTAGTAATCTTCTAAAAAACGGATATATACTGGATCATCTCGAAAAATTTAGAAAGATATAAAATAAAAAGGTACATAATCTAATATTATTAGAGAAAAAACTTCCAAATATAATAAAAAAATACAAGTCACTCACACTTCACTTATTGTGTATAAGCGCCATCTATCCACCTTATGGAACCTGAAGCTAAAAAGCTAAACCTACTGAGAGACTAGCGCCATCTATCGACAGAGGGCAAAACCCAGAGACTCAAAAGTCGATTACTATAGTGTCTTCACAACTTACTAGGTGTCGCCACCTATAGTTTTCAAACCTCCTAAGGGATGGCGCCAGCTTCCCTATGTGCAGGATGCCAACATAAGTTGCCAATAAGGGAAAATCTCATTTGCTCGCTCTGCAAGTGTAGATATGATTTGGTCTGTGCTGGTGTAGCAAAAGAGTATTACCTGAAATCTATGACATTAGAACTTAGAAACACCTGGAAGTGCCAAACATGCGTCTGTAAAATACCAAAGACAGGAAACTCTGACACCCCCATACGATCCCAAAAAAGCCCTGAATTCAACGACGAAACCACATCACCAGCTAGCAATAACGTTACTAGGAGAAAGAAAACTGTAAATTCCAATAATGCCACAACTAGCCCTGAAGACCTAAGTTTGTTGGGAGACACTCTACAGGTAGAGGATATTGGAAAAGCTGAAATAAAAAAATCAAGTTATGCATATGAACTTACGGATCTGTTAAACAATACACAGGGTCAATTAAGCATGCAAAGTTTGAGCGAACTAATTATATTACGTTTGAAAGAAAACAACAAATCTATCATTGAAGAATTACAGAACACAATACAAACAGAGATTAATAGAGCCATCACGGAATTGAAGCTAGATTTTGACTCCAAAATGAATACTTTAACTATACAAAATGAACAAAGACAGCAAGAAATAGAAAATATTAACATTAAAGTAGCAACATTACAATTAGAAACCGAAAATTTAAAAAAAGAAATAAGCGCCATATCAACTCGGGGTTTCCAAGTACCTAGCATACCTGAAAACCACCACCACAAACTAGTACTCTATGGCCTTACAGAATATTATCAAGAACCTGAACGTGAACTATATAACAGACTGATAGAACTATTCCGCGATATAATCAACGTTGACCTATCAGGCTACATAGAAGATATGTATCGAGTAGGACGAAAAGGCACAAATAATAGACCGCTTGTAATAGAATTGCTCAGTAAAAGGATGACCAGATATATCGTCACCAGCAGCCAGTGCTTCCAGGGAACTGGACTGGGTGTTTCAGAGTTTTTAGACGCGCAATCCCGAAAAGAAAGGGCGCTATTGAGAGAAGAACTATTTAAGGCTAGACAAAACGGACGACACGCAATAATAAGAAACAAGCAATTATACATAGATGGAAAATCTGTTAACAATAAATATCACAACACCAAACCACAATACGCAGATTCAACTTACCAGGAAAACGATACGAGAACGTTGAGCCTCACTAACCAATCTCACCTTAAGGATACGCCGAATGAATCTGTAACTGTAAACCAGACATTTCGCAAGCAAAGACCTACCGTTTAAAATACTATTCCAGAACTTCCAGAGTCTTAACAACAAACAACACCTACTTGACGCTTTCGTTACCCAAAATCCATTGTACAACGCAATATGTGTCACGGAAACCTGGCTCTCAGAAGGAAAACTAGAACTAATTAAGATTGGAGGCTACAAATTTGCATCATCGTACTGTCGCAATACCCGAACAGGCGGCGGTGTCTGTATTTTACTGCAAGAACATATAGACTGCATACATAGAAGTGATATAACAGATAAATCTATAGAATATGTACTAGAGTTATGTGCCACTGAATTGCCTAAAGAAAACTTATTAATTGTAACTGTGTATTGGAATAGAAGAGAGGAAGTAGTATTCTATCAGCAATTTAAATTAATTCTAAAATATATAAATAATAAATACTCCAAACTGAATGTAATTATAGGAGGCGACTTCAACATTGACATACTACTAGATAACTTTAAATCAAACCAATTCATAAACTTAATGCAGGAATATAAATTTACCCAACACATAAAAAGCCCTACACGTGTAACGCCAAACACAACTACATGCTTAGATTTGATATTTACAAATTTTAAATTCAAAGATATGTATACAACTGTAGAAGAGCTAGGTTTTTCAGACCATAACAGTACCATTTTACATCTAAACTTGCCAAAACAAACAAAAAGAATCGCCTGGTACGTGAAGAAGAGATCTTACAATCACACAAATATATTAAAATTTAAGTCTAAATTACAGGAAATTCATTGGAACGATATCATAACAAAGGACAAAGATATGAACAGTAATTATGAAACTTTTAATGACATACTCATTAACATATTAAATCAGTGTATGCCACTAAAAAAAATAAAGATAAAACCCAATTATAAAAAATACTGGCTCACCGTAGGCATAAAAAACTCTTGTAAAGATAAAAGGTTATTAAAAATACTAACAACTAAAACAGACGATCCTATACTAACCCAATACTATAAAAAGTATGAAAAAATCCTAAAGAAAACAGTAACAACAGCAAAAAAACTACACTATAAAAATAAAATGATTAACTCTAATAATAAAGTCAAAACAATGTGGAGCATAATTAACGAACGGACAAATAAAAAAATTGCAAGTGAGAAATGTAACATATCCTTACTAACGAATAATCGCGTAACTTCTGAACCCAAAGAGGTAGCCAACATATTTAATGATTTTTTCGCTTCAATCGGGGAGGCCACGAAAAATTCAACCGTCAAACCGAAAGGATCTCCAGTTGTATGCCCTACAGAGAATTCAATCTTCCTCAGTCCAATTGATCCTTACGAAGTGAACACTTTAATAAAAAAATTGAAAAACAAAAAAAGTCACGGCTTTGATGAACTTCCACCTACCTTATTAAAACAATGCGCAGACGAGTTAACCTTACCATTTTACAAATTATTAACCCAATCATTTGAAGAAGGAAGTTTTCCCAATCTCTTAAAAAAAGCTCTTATAAAACCTCTTCACAAAAAGAATTACAAAACTGATCCGAATAATTACCGCCCCATTGCCCTCTTACCGACAGCCTCCAAAATATTCGAAAAGGCTATGTATAATCGAGTTTATGCGTTTTGTGAAAAATATCATATATTTAATGACTGCCAAAACGGTTTCCGGAAAAACCGTTCTACCATCTTGGCCATTTACAAATATATTCAGAAAGCCCTTGACATAATTAACGATAAAAAATACGCGATAGGCCTCCTGCTTGATATGACTAAAGCATACGATAAAGTACAATTTGAAATATTACTAAATAAACTATATAGTATAGGACTTCGCGGCAAATGTTATGAGTGGTTTGTATCTTATTTGAAACATAGGGAACAAATAGTTGAAATCGAACATTACAACAGCAGCAGAAACGAAATAGAAATAATCAGATCCGACAGCAAACAAATCACCGCCTCAATCCCGCAAGGAAGCGTAATAGGGTGTTTCCTATTTCTCGTTTACGTAAATGACCTTCCTAGTAATATAAATGAACCATGTGTCCTGTTTGCGGATGATATATCTATACTTACCTCATGCGAAAATAACATCAATTTAAATGAGAAATTAAATACCATACTACATTCTACAACAAATTGGATGACTGACCACAACCTAGAAATTAACTTTAATAAAACTAAAATAATTACATTCCACCCTAGCCAAAAAATACCAATAAATATAAACGATAACTTTAAAAATAATAAATTGGAAGTCGTTGATAAATTCACCCTACTGGGCCTAAACATTGATACACATATAAATTGGAAGTCACACATTCAAAAAGTAAGGGCTAAGCTATCTAAATTTTCATACGCCCTCCGCGAGATTAAAAAAACTACAGACCTAAAAACTGCACTTGTAACGTACTATGCGTATGCATACGCTTGGCTCAAATACGGTGTTATTTTATGGGGCAACAGCACTGACGCGCCAACACTACTCACCCTACAAAAAAAACTAATAAGAATACTGGTAAATATTGAAGCCACCGACAGCTGTGTCCCCCACTTCCAGGAACTAAAGATTTTATCCCTACCCTGTATTTATATACTTGAAGTGTGTAAGTTTGTGCGTAAATACCCAGATTTCTTTACGAAACGAGAAGACATACAAAAGAAAATTATTTTAAGACATAAAAACAGACTAAACTTACCAACATCGCGACTAAAAATGCACTCCAATAGTACCTTTGTCATGTCCATAAAAATTTATAATAAGTTACCGGAAATAATAAAGAACTTAGATAAATATAACATCTTCATCAATAAATTGAAGCTTTTCCTTTTAAGCAAATGCTACTATAGTATAAGCGAATACCTAAATGATAAGTTATAAGTACATTCCTATCTATTTGTATCTACAAAAGTATAAATAATCAGCATTATAAATACTCCACTTACTCATAAGACGAAAAATACCTTTTAAATAATGATGACACATTCAATAAACAACTTAAATTACAGATAATTATTAATATTGATTACGTAATAAATAATAATAATAAGTAAATAAAATAACAAATAAATGTGTATAATTTATAAAATAATAATCATAATTCTTCAATTAAAATCTGCTATAATAAATCACTATAAATTGCTGACAACTAATTATCTCATTAAACACGCAGTGTTCTTCCTCCTCTCTCCTACTTGATCTATGCTGTGCCCGACAGGGTCCATAATTGTGACTAATTTTATTTCCCTTCCAACTTTATACATTATGGTACGCAATAAAGAATTGAGAATTGAGAATTGAGAATTGAGAGAATTGAAAATGAAAAGCCAAGATGGCGGCCAAAAAAAAACGATTTTACCATCATGGGTGTCGTTTTCAGGGTCTTTGCGGGATCTAAAGCCAATGGTGGGGTCAAAATAAAAATCCAAGATGGCTTCCAAGAAAATTTTCGAATTTCTATCATGGATATAGTTTTCAGGGTTTTTGGAGGTTCTAAAGCCGATGGTGGAGTTAAAATGAGAATCCAAGATGGCGGCTATGAAATTTTCGAATTTTCCATCATGGATATCGTTTTCAGGGTCACAAGGGTCAAATTCGAAAATTTTCTTGGCCGCCATCTTGGATTTTCATTTTGATCCCAAAAACTCTTAAAACGACACCCATGACGGAAAATTCGAAAATTTTCTTGGACGCCATCTTGGATTTTCATTTTGATTCCACCATCGGCTTTAGAACCTCCAAAACCCTGAAAACGACACCCATTATGGAAAATTTGAAAACTTTCTTGGCCGCCATCTTGGATCTTCATTTTGACACCACCATCGGCTTTAGATCCCCCAAAAACCTTGAAAACGACACCCAAAATGGAAAATTCGAACATTTTCTTGGCCGCCATCTTGGATTTTCATTTTGACCCCACCATCGGCTTTAGATTCCCCAAAAACCTTGAAAACGTCACCCATGATGGAAAATTCCAAAATGTTCTTGGCCGCCATCTTGGATATACATTTTGACCCCACCATCGGATTTAGATCACCCAAAAACCTTGAAAACGACACCCATGAAGGAAAATTAGAAAATGTTCTTGGCCGCCATCTTGGATTTTCATTTTGACCCCACCAGCGGCTTTAGAACCTCCAAAAACCCTGAAAACGACAACCATGATGGAAAATTCAAAAGTTTTCTTGGCCGCCATCTTTGATTTTCATTTTGACCCCACCATCGGCTTTAGAACCTCCAAAAACCCTGAAAACGACACCCATGAAGGAAAATTAGTAAATGTTCTTGGCCGCCATCTTGGATTTTCATTTTGACCCCACCAGCGGCTTTAGAACCTCCAAAAACCCTGAAAACGACAACCATGATGGAAAATTCAAAAGTTTTCTTGGCCGCCATCTTTGATTTTCATTTTGACCCCACCATCGGCTTTAGAACCTCCAAAAACCCTGAAAACGACACCCATGATGGAAAAGTCGAAAATATAGGTACCTTAGGTAGGTACCTACAAAATGAAGGAAGTTTTTTTTTAATGTGCCGTATAAAGCTACAACGATTACTATTTAAATCTAATTGGACTGTTTATTTCCAGTCTGCCACACCCCCAACCCTTTGATAGAATACAGGCGTGATGTTATGAAGAAATTTCATTTCCTCAACTTTTTCGCGCAAAGGTACAGTTGCGCAAAAGTCCAGTCGCGCAAACGTCTGTTCGCGGAAATGTCTTGTCGCGCAAGTGTCCCTTCGCGCAAAAATCCGTTCGCGCAAGTGTTTTTCGCGCAAATGTTTTCGCAAGTGTCCCAGATCCCTTCAACAAGTGTAAATTTCGCTGCCCTCACAGGACACGTTATTTCTATGATAGAGTCATCACCTATCAAACCATCTGGGTTTGTTCCGTTATCTATTACCATCATCAAGTCGAAAAAATCCTGCCCTCTGACTGAGAGGTATCTTGGCATGCGCTGACTAAACCGTAAACCCTATTACTAATAAAAGCACAGAATAAAGTTATTCCAAGTCTAAACATAAGAAAATGTATGGTTATTCCTTTCCTTTCCTTTGTTTTTCTTGGTATAACTTCGTTCTGTGTTTATTAGATTAGTAAGTGGGTTAGATGTAGACGAAGATATTGTATTGTGCAATTGTTAAAACAGTTCTAAATAAAAGTCCGCGACAGCATAAATCTGTCTTTTATACTATAGCCAAAAAATAGTGAGCCATAGACATTTAAATTAGATGCCTACTGTTTTTACAATGCACATTTTAGAGGATTTACTTATGCGGTCCGAAAGCGACAAAACAAATAATTTCGATAAGAAAAGGATTATCGAAATTAATTATTGCTTTATCGGTTTCGGACTGCCTCGTTGATCTAGTGGTCGCAAGCGCTACTACGGAGCATGACGTCTTGGATTCGATTCCCAGGTTGGGCAGTGTTATTTATTGGCTATTTCAAACTGGAATTTCTCAGTAGCCGCCCGAAGTCTGGGTTTTTTTCAGGTTGATGACAATAGGCTCGCCCCCTATTAAATGGGACTTAAAACATAACTGGCGAAATATGGGTGTACTATTAGGTACGCCTCTGCCCAACCATTCGGGAAAACATTGCGTGATGTTATGTAAGTATGAAGCCTGGGGGCACAATTATTATTATTAGCTCAGAATACTGTTATTTATCTGTATTTAGGCACATATAAATTATTGGAACATTTGTCTTTTACACAGGCAACACTTTTGTTATTTGGTTTGTAGTCGTTTTTTTATTACAGTTTTATAGTTTAGTAAAAGGAATAAAACGCCTTAGTTTTGTAAACTTGAGTTTACCCTAAATGTGTGGGTAGGTACTTCATGTATTTTATTTATTCAAGAACACTAATACTTAGCATACAAATTCAACATTGGTTCTCAAAAGTATTTAGGAATAGTACGTAAATGACGTAGGTATCTGTTAAATTTTCTACAAGGCCTAAATCTCGGGATATTCTAATATGTTGAGACCCCGGCATTGTAGAGAAAATTCCAAAAAACGCATTACTAGTCTGTACATTTACTAACGATTCCCCCAAAAAACTCAACAAAACAAAGCAGATGATGAACATACCTAATAAACTACGAATAAATAAGAATGCCTACGACTCGTTACGCTCACACACACAGCAGTTTTTATGAATATTACTTAAATTCAACTCTTGCACGGTATCTTTGTAAAGCTAATGCTAGCCGTGGAAGGGGCCTGGTGACCTGAATCACAGGTTTTTTCCAAAAACCTATATCAGGCACCAGTCTCTCACAAGGATGGCATACAGCTGGGACATTATTTGTACACTTTAAATTTAAGTCAGCTTTGTGAAGAGAGAATAAATGATAAATTGGCTAGTTGAGAGCAGAAGTAATCCAAGTGACCTTTTCATCAAAACAGAGTTAAGTCACTTTTTGCCCTCCGTAGGATTAAACTTAGTTAGTGCAGAAGTAATCCAAGTGATATGAGCCTTTTTTTTGAAAAAAGTCCTACGTTTGACATTTCTGCATACACATTAAAAACATAATTTGTTAGTGGAGTTGTGATCCAAGTGACTTGTATGCTACTTGGATAACTTCACCAGTGATTTTGACTCAGTGGAGAAGTAATCCATGTTCATTGTTTGCACTTGGATCACTTCACAATAAATGTTATTACAGTGCAGAAGTAATCCATTTCCATAGGTGTTACTTGGATCACATTTTAGTATTGTGCACATAAAGTGCTATAATAATTCTATATTTTTTGCGGTCACTTGGATCACTTTGTTATTACTTTTCTGATATTCCAACAAACTATGTTCCAATTTTGGGAAAAAAATATTTTTAGGTAATATGCTGAACAGTGATTTTATAACACAACAACTTAAAAAAAAAAAAAGCTATGGTTTATGGTTTAACAACTGTCTGTTTGAAGGCGACGGCACGGTTGGCGCAGTGGTTAAGCGATTGACTGCTGCGCTGCGTGTCGCGGGTTCGATTCCCGCACGGAATAAATATTTGCATGAACTACAAGTAGTTGTTCCGGATCTGGCTGTTTGTGTATGTGAGTTTATATGTTTGTAAACACACCCACAATACTGGAGAAATTCCTAGTGTGGGGCAAAGTATTTTTTTTTAAATAAGGCATTTTTTATTGCCATTTGTGTGTGTCGTTTTCAACTGATTAGAAAATGTTTTCACGGTCTAGAAAGATAGTGCAAGCTGCTTTCGCTGGAAACCTACATGAAAATAGCACGGGTAAGGATACCCCAATTATTAGTGTAATTGCATGTAAGTACAAAATGTTACATTTAATTTTCTCTTGGGAAAGCAAAAAGCTTTCTAATCTTTGATTGGTATTTTTTTTAGCAAGCTCAAGGGATATGATGTAGGCACGCCACGATTGCGGCGGTAAGTCCCCTCTTTGAGGATTGGCTTGAGACGCGGCATGGAGTCCCACCTTCAGCCTGACGCAGGTCCTCACTGGACACGGTTGTTTCGGGAGGTTCCTGTTTCGGATAAGGCGGGAGGAACCGCCCGGGTGTTTCCACTGCGAAGATCGCCCTGAGGACACGGTGGAGCACACGGTAGCGGTCTGCCCGGCTTGGGCGGAGCACCGCCGTGTCCTCGTGGAGGCGATCGGCGGCGGCGATCTCTGGCGTCCGGCGTTGGTCCAGGCCATGGTATGGAGCGAGAGTGCATGGGTAGCCGTTACCTCCTTCAGCGAAGCAGTAATGCTCGCGAAGAGGGAGGCGGCGCACGTGAGGGTGAGGCAGCATATGCGCCCTCACGGCCCTAACCGCCGCAGGAGACGCCCTGGGCGTCGGGAATCCCAGGCTGCTTTCCGGCCACTGTAGGCATGAGCTTGCGGACGGCGAGTAATGGGTAGCTCGCTGTCCGGTAAGGACCAACCCAGGACGACGGCGCGTTGTGTTCCACGCGCGCCTCAAAGAGACGTCAGCACGATGCCTGCCAGGGGTGCGGGTTTGTTCGAAAGAGATACCGCCGCCCCTGGCATACAGGCTACTGAGGGAATACGGGTGGATTGTAGTTAGTAAAAGTCTGACACGCCCTTCTGCTCCACCCAGAGCGGGAGACGTTATTTGACGATTTCCCACACAAAAAAAAGAAAAAAAAGGGATATGGTGCCTCAAGCTAAAGGTTTCAGTCCGGAACATTCCGATAATGTTGCTGAATTAGAGGGTATGTACCAGGACTTTTATTATTCGTAGGTATTAATTGAACTATTGACTCGTGTTGTCCTAATTGTTACTCATTTCTTTTTTAGCAAGTTCATTAGATATGAGGGGCAATTCTGGTAATTTTAAGAACGTTCACAGTCTGATCTCAGTGTCAATCTGTCAAAAATACCTCGAGTTTCCCTAAACTTTTGACAAATTTTTGAAATTCAATTGTCGCCGAGATGACACTGCGAACGTTTTTAATTACGAGAATTGATCTTATGGTGCCTGAAAGTGACGATTTCAGTCTGGAACATTCCGAGAATGTTGCTCAATTAGAGGGTACCTATGTACCTACTAGACAAAAAATTGTGCATTTTTTGATGAATTAAACTTGAAACTTGAGATCATCAGTTTTATCTAAACTGACCTCATCATACTGGAAGAAGGAACAATGTAGCTGAAAATGAAGAGGAGGATGTGCTACCAAGTGTGGAAGGTGATGAAAGTGATTAGATATAAGATATAATATAATTTTAAATAAATAATAAAGTGATTTTCACATAAAAGTTCTTTGATTTCCCTTCTGCAGTAACATTATTATATTTTATTGTAATAGCAGAAGTGATCCAAGTTCATAAAATTACAATAACTTTGAAAATATTGGTTACAACACCATAATATTCTAGCGAAGATTAACTTAGATTAATATCTATCATAAAACATAAAAACTTTGCGACGAATCTATTAAATACTCGTATATTCAATAAAAACGCGTTTTGATTAATATCTGAAAAGTCAAAAAAGGTCACTTGGATTAATTCTGCTCTCAACTAGCCAATTATTATATATCCCCGCTCGAATCCTAGTTGCGAGCTTTTGTCGTCGGATTCTTAACGGTTGTTCGACGCGTGTCTAATATAGAGATGATCCGAGACCAATGGATACATGTGAGTACTCGACACTTTTGTTTCGATGTCAAGTAATTTTAGTATCAAATTTTATAATATCGAAAAATTGTTGTATCGAATCGCGCAGGTAAGAAGATAGGCTGCTCAACAATACCTTACTCTTACTGTCATAGCTACATCTGTGCTTAGTGAATGTAAGTTTTCCAAACTTGGTGAAACTATGACACAACAAAGAATTGTTCCAAATATTTAGGAAACAACTTATTTGTTTCCTAAATATTTGGAACAATTACTGTTCTTAGTTAACCTCTTCTGCATCTGCTCCAGAAAAGTTATTTGTATTGATTCTGAAATGTCACGTATTTATTATATTACTAAATAAATAATACTATTATTACTGTACTGTACTTCATTAACTACCTGAATTATCAAATACATTTTTAATTTCGGCTTAGTAAAATATACGATTAAATATCGAGTCTTTTGCCATACTCATGTGAATTTTGAGAACGATTCATATGAGTAGATGGCAAGGGCAGTACGTACGGACGGTGTGCTCGTCGTGCAGTGGCTGGTCGCTCTCCACGGCCTCGCCGTCCGCGGCCTCGCTGAGCGTGTCCAGGCGGATGAGGTAGTGCTCGCCGTGCGTCATGTTGCTGATCTGCGGCGGGGGAGGGGCTGTAGTACGGCTACTTCTGACTGTGTTCACTTCATTTATAATTATTTGAAAGAAAAATAAAAGCTGGCGACAGCAAAAAAAAATTATTGAAATAATTTCCACTAAGCATGCTAATGTCGCTATCGAGCATTTTGAGTTTCAAGATGGTGGTAATGCAAATTGTAAATAATATGTGGATGTTACCATTTTTGTCTATAATTAAACTAATTTGCTAATTCTTAAAAAAAAAGAAAGAAAACATCACGTTACGTAAGCGATGAATTCGTAACCATGTTTCTAAAGTACCGGTACCTACATTATTTCTAAGATTTATACTGTAATTCAGGTATTTTATTTTAATTAAATGAATATTTTTACCTCGGCTTCGGTATCGTCCGGCTTGAGCGGCGGCAGCTGGTGCCAGCGCAGCTCGTCGCGCGTGCGGTAGCGCAGCACGAACCCGCCCAGCGCCGACTGCGCGCGCGCCGGCGCCGCCCAGGCCACGCCCACGCTGTTGGACGTCACGCGCGACACGCGCAGCGCGCGCGGCGGCAGCGGGCCTGCGCACACGCCACACTTACTACGCACTGCAGCGCACACGCCACACTTACTACGCACTGCAGCGCACACGCCACACTTACTACGCACTGCAGCGCACACGCCACACTTACTACGCACTGCAGCGCACACGCCACACTTACTACGCACTGCAGCGCACACGCCACACTTACTACGCACTGCAGCGCACACGCCACACTTACTACGCACTGCAGCGCACACGCCACACTTACTACGCACTGCAGCGCACACGCCACACTTACTACGCACTGCAGCGCACACGCCACACTTACTACGCACTGCAGCGCACACGCCACACTTACTACGCACTGCAGCGCACACGCCACACTTACTACGCACTGCAGCGCACACGCCACACTTACTACGCACTGCAGCGCACACGCCACACTTACTACGCACTGCAGCGCACACGCCACACTTACTACGCACTGCAGCGCACACGCCACACTTACTACGCACTGCAGCGCACACGCCACACTTACTACGCACTGCAGCGCACACGCCACACTTACTACGCACTGCAGCGCACACGCCACACTTACTACGCACTGCAGCGCACACGCCACACTTACTACGCACTGCAGCGCACACGCCACACTTACTACGCACTGCAGCGCACACGCCACACTTACTACGCACTGCAGCGCACACGCCACACTTACTACGCACTGCAGCGCACACGCCACACTTACTACGCACTGCAGCGCACACGCCACACTTACTACGCACTGCAGCGCACACGCCACACTTACTACGCACTGCAGCGCACACGCCACACTTACTACGCACTGCAGCGCACACGCCACACTTACTACGCACTGCAGCGCACACGCCACACTTACTACGCACTGCAGCGCACACGCCACACTTACTACGCACTGCAGCGCACACGCCACACTTACTACGCACTGCAGCGCACACGCCACACTTACTACGCACTGCAGCGCACACGCCACACTTACTACGCACTGCAGCGCACACGCCACACTTACTACGCACTGCAGCGCACACGCCACACTTACTACGCACTGCAGCGCACACGCCACACTTACTACGCACTGCAGCGCACACGCCACACTTACTACGCACTGCAGCGCACACGCCACACTTACTACGCACTGCAGCGCACACGCCACACTTACTACGCACTGCAGCGCACACGCCACACTTACTACGCACTGCAGCGCACACGCCACACTTACTACGCACTGCAGCGCACACGCCACACTTACTACGCACTGCAGCGCACACGCCACACTTACTACGCACTGCAGCGCACACGCCACACTTACTACGCACTGCAGCGCACACGCCACACTTACTACGCACTGCAGCGCACACGCCACACTTACTACGCACTGCAGCGCACACGCCACACTTACTACGCACTGCAGCGCACACGCCACACTTACTACGCACTGCAGCGCACACGCCACACTTACTACGCACTGCAGCGCACACGCCACACTTACTACGCACTGCAGCGCACACGCCACACTTACTACGCACTGCAGCGCACACGCCACACTTACTACGCACTGCAGCGCACACGCCACACTTACTACGCACTGCAGCGCACACGCCACACTTACTACGCACTGCAGCGCACACGCCACACTTACTACGCACTGCAGCGCACACGCCACACTTACTACGCACTGCAGCGCACACGCCACACTTACTACGCACTGCAGCGCACACGCCACACTTACTACGCACTGCAGCGCACACGCCACACTTACTACGCACTGCAGCGCACACGCCACACTTACTACGCACTGCAGCGCACACGACACACTTACTACGCACTGCAGCGCACACGCCACACTTACTATCATTAGCGCTGTAATACCTACTACTGTTCGAGACTGTTTTCGACTTTGGATTTTCACGTTTGTAAACCTGTCATTTCTTACTACTTTATTTATATTTTTTGACAAATCAATTGTAGTACCATAATAAAATCATTTCGGTGCAGGAATACAACCAAAAAAATTTAAGGTGTAGGTAATTATTGCAGTCCACGACGTCAAGTTAGATGGTAGGTTTACAAAGACATGATCGTGTGCCCTACAACACATAATGTACTCACGGACGGGCTTGAGCAGCGTGTGCTGGTCGCTGTGCAGGCCGTGGCTGACGGCGGCCAGCTGGATCTGGTACACGGCGCCCGGGAACAGGCCCTCCAGCGTGGCGCTCGTGTTAGTCGTCGTCAACTACAACCGTCACACGTCATCATCAAATTTAAATCTAAAATCAAATCGTTTATTTCTTTGCAAACATGGGTACATAGATGTTTTTTTAATCAAGTCCTTCATATTCTCGACGCCGCCATTTTATAAATCAGGGTGCAAAAAGTGGTCGTAGGATCAAACCCACCGACGGCGACGGAAGATACAGACCGTAGAACTGGTGTATTTTTTTATGACGGCATCCATTATGTCAAATGGTTCAATTCAAAACTAAGATCAGTGCTCTCAAAGCTGAATGCGCACTCCGTGTAGTAATAATGTTCCCAAGAATGAATAGAGGCCGAGCTCTCTATTTTTAACCGACTTCAAAAAGAAGGAGGTTATCAATTCGAAATGTTTTTTTTTTTTTTATGTATGTTCGGGCATAACTCCGTCGTATATAGACGGATTTGCAAAATTATTTTTTTGTTCGAAAGGGGTTTATTCCGAAATGGTCCCATATAAATTTCATATAGATTTGATGATGCGTTTCGGCGAGAGACAACGGAACTCTTCAAAATATTACAGCAAATCAACCGCGAATGCTGCTATCGCATAAATATGCATTGTTTTGACCCTAAGGACGATGAAATTTCGAATCGGTGTGGGTAACTGAAAAGTTAAAAATAAAAACTTTTTTCAAAAAAATAACAACCGACTTCCAAAAAAACACTACAAAGTGCAAAATAACTTTAATTTCGGAAGGCGGTGACAAAGAATTAAAATGCCTACACCTCCAAAGTCACCGACTTCCGAAATTAAAGTTATTTTGCACTTTGTAGTGTTTTTTTGGAAGTCGGTTGTTATTTTTTTGAAAAAAGTTTTTATTGAATTCATAATATTGTACCAATTTACTAATTATCAGCGGTCGGTGACCCGATAATCAGCTGTACTTGATCGAAATATAAATAATGGGTTTTTGTTTTGTTTCCGTTATAGGATGACGTCACCCATCAGTTTTCATTTCGTCAGCAAATTTAATTTGACCTTTTCCACGGGATGGATTTCGAAGACGGTCAGTAGGCGGGTGCCTTAACCATTGTAGCTATATTAAAATGTTTATAACCGATTTCCAAAAAAGGAGGAGGTTATATGTTACACCTAGGGCATGCAATACCGGGATACCAGGATCCCGAAAAACCAGGAGCCCGCACTATTTTTGCGGGACCAGTCCTGATCATAAATCGAGCGGGATCCCGCGGGATTAGCGGGACTGCGCAACGGTAAACGCCATGTGTTGTTCGGCACGCGGAAGCGCGCGAACTGAATTGGCTCGAGAAAGATTTCAGCCAATGACGGACGGGGACGGGGTAGGGAGCGTGGGCGGTGGCTTTCAAACAACAAACTCTATCGAGTTTTAAAACTGCATGTCGCACTCATTCTGGAGTTCATTCTCTCGAAGTTTTGATTAAAAAAGAAAAGAATTTGTTTGAGGCTGGTGGATTAAAAGGCGAATATCTTCAATTCGCCTACAACGCTTTACTAACAGTTGTATCCACAAGCATGGAAGCCGAACGAGCGCTTTCTACTGCTGGCTATCAGGGCCTAGAGACAAAATACATTTCTGTTAGCGTTCACGCCAAACGCTACGCCAAAATGTATGGGAATGACATTACCTGCGGAAGGGTGACGTCGTGCCCTTTCCGCAGGTAATGTCATTCCCATACATTTTTGGCGTAGCGACTAAAAATTAAAAATAAAAACATTTTCAAAAAAAATACAACCGACGTTTTTACGTTTTTGTAGGAGTCTATCTCCGAGCTGTTTGAGTAATTTCTAATTGCATTTACATTTTTTTTATGGTAGGTACTTCAGCTAGAAAGAAAAACCGTTGCGACGTTTTGTTTTTATGATGCCAATCGATTCAAGTTCGTATAAGGTTACTGCAGTTATATTACTAGGAAAGCTACAAATCGCAAATCCCATACTTTTGAAAGCAAGTTAAAATAGCGCACTGACCGTCTCGTAGTCGGCGGGGCCGCCGACGCGCCGGTAGCGCAGCTCGTAGCGCTCCTGGCGACTGTCCACGTCGGAGCGCCAGGCCAGCGCCAGCGCGCCGCGCGCCGGCCGCGCCGCCAGCAGCACGGGCGCCAACGGCCGCGTGGCCAGGGCCGCCACCGCCGGCGCCGACGCCACGCCGCGCGACACGGCCGCCACGCCCACGCTGTAGTTGCGGCCCGGCAGCAGCGCGCGCAGCGTCACGTGCGCCTCGGGCGTCAGCAGCGAGTTGCTGTCGTCGCGCGACGGCCCGGCCTCGTGGTACGACACCTGGGGGCGCGGGAATGTCATACTCGGCAACTTGTGACCCTACATGACCACTGATAGGAACTGCTCGGACGCGTCTAATACTGTTTACGACATTAGATTTCATATTATGACTTTGCGACGGTTCATTAGACCTTTTAGTTTATCTAGAACGTTGACTTTTATTTAACAAAGTTCCAAACGCTCGAAGCCCTCGCACCGCACATTATCGTCCTTCGAGCCGGATTCTCGCTCATTTTGATCGATGTATTCGATCCAAATGAACATTTACGTGAAAATGAAGCCAGTGGCATTTCTGCCGCAGCAGTGGCAGCGCACCTTGTACTCGTCCTGCGTGGAGCCATGCGCCGACGCCCACCACAGACGCACGTCTGCGCCCGCGTGCTCCCAGCGCAGCTCGCGCACTGCCAGCGGCTCTGCGGGGGGACACTACTGTTAACATACTGTGCTTCGATTACAAACAAATGGACGAAATTCTAAGCATGCTTCAGGTTCCACGCTGAGTTTTAATTATTTAATAGTAATCTGTATTTGTACTAACACTAGAGGATAAGCAAAATTGTTACTAACCCTATATACTTTGTCTGAAATAAAAATATTCTATTCTGTTACTAATGATGCGTGAATGAATTGAACGCGTGCGTGAATTATAAATCTTTTGACATAGCAAATTGATTAAGTGTACAACATTATTATTTGTGAATGATTGCTTTCAAAACTGATTTTTCAGTATCTGCATGTATCTAAATCTCAAATCATCATTCATCATTCTCCTGCCCTTATCCCAATTTATTTGGGGTCGGCGCAACATGTCTTTTTCTTCCACACTTCTCTATTAGTCGTCATCTCCGTAGTCACACCCTTTCTAACCATATCATCATTCACATATCTAAATCTCAAATCTGTAAAAAAATCTGTTAAAATTGTGATATGGAACCACCATTTTAGTTTTACACAGTTGATTTCTTTAAAAGTAAGATGTAAGTTGCGAAGGGACAACACAGATAGGCAACAGATATAGCCACAAATGTTATGTGACCAAGTGTAATAGGGTATTACACCCTTTTTTGAAAAATGTCCTAGTTGGATTCTAAAGTGCTAACCACAAAAAAAAATCCTTTTTGTTTAATCGACTAGTTCTGTAAAAATACTACTTAATTTGACAATAGGGTATTTTCCAAATTGATAAAACTATTTTAATTTGAAGATTGGGACGATATATAACAGAAAAATAAAAATAAATTGATTTATATCCATTTTCTCCATTAAAAACGATTAAAATCAAATTTATTTTTCGTTGTTTTGAATTTACCGCCAAAACACTCCTTACGATGACTTTTTATCACGTGACATCGTGACGTCAGCTTTGTGTAAACAACACCAGTACAAATACTTAGTTTGGCGCAGTTTTAGAAGTATTTGTGCACAGAGGCACCGCACACCAGTGATTTCACTTTATATCCATAAAAAATCTTGTTAATTACAAACACGACACTCACTTGTTTACTTATTAACTACTTTAGTTTACACAAAGTTGACGTCACGTGATAAAAAGTCATCGTAAGGAGCGTTTTGGCGGTAAATTCAGAACAACGAAAAATAAATTTGGTTGAAATCGTTTTTAATTGAGAAAATGGATATGAAGCAATTTACTTTTATTTTTCTGTTACATATTTCGTCCCAATCTTCAAATTAGAATAGTTTTTAATAAATTGGAAAATTCAAATTTCGCGCGTAATTTGACGAAAACGCTGGACGCAGTGAACGCCATATTGCTCTGTGGGTATGACGTGTAGACAAATGCGCTGATATTTTATGTGATAACTAGCTTCCGCAGTCAGAAATTATCCCGCGGGAACGCACCATCGGGATAAAAGTATCCTATGTGCTAATCTAGGTTATAATCTATCTGTGTGTCAAATTTCATCTAAATCCGTTAAGTCGTTTTTGCGTGATTGAGGAACAAACATACAAACATCTTCACAAACTTTCACATTTATAATATTAGTAGGATAAATATTTATCTTCTGACGTCAACAATATAAAGTGATATGATCACTATCCTTCACACAAAACCACCTCAACAAGTTTCAGGTTTATAATAATATGGCTCAGGTATATGTGTATGTTATTTACCACCTTTTCAATTCAAAGGGGTTAATGTTTTTTTAAGTCTTTTGTTTCTTTTACATTAATTGACTTACAGGTTATTTATACCAATTTTCGAGTTAATAGACACGCAGTAAAATCATCCCTAGTAAAATTAACTACCCTTTTTACCCCAAATCAAACTCTGATACCCCCAATCCCCCTTTAGGGGGTAGTTTCCGCCGCAGGATACGGAGACGCCCTGGGCGTCGGGAATCCCAGGCCGATTTCCGGCCACCGTAGGCATGGGCTTGCGGACGGCGAGTAATGGGTAGCTCGCTGTCCGGTAAGGACCAAGCCCAAGTCGACGGCGCGTTGTGTTCCACGCGCGCCTCAAAGAGATGTCAGCACAAAAATGATGGGGCCCGCAAGGGCCGATGCCTGCCAGGGGTGCGGGTTTGTTCGACAGAGATACCGCAGCCCCTGGCATACGGGCTACTGAGGGAATACGGGTGGGTTTTAGTCAGCAAAAGTCTGACACGCCCTCCTGCTCCACCCAGAGCGGGAGAAGTTATTTGAAGATTTCTCAAACAAAAAAAAAGGGTGTAGTTTAGAAAAAGAACAAATGACCAACTTTATAACTTACTTAGATAAGTATTTGTGCCAAGTTTCAAGTTTATTAACTCAAGGGATAAGATTTATCATACAAAAATAAAACCGCCTTTTCACCCCCTTTAAGGTCGAATTTCCAAAAACCCCTTCTTAGTGCTCCCCTACATTATAAAAAACTTTTTTCAAAAAAATAACAACCGACTTCCAAATAAACACTACAAAGTGCAAAATAACTTTAATTTGGGAAGTCGGTGACTTTGGATGTGTATTTTAATTATTTGTCACCGCCTTCCGAAATTAAAGTTATTTTGCACTTTGTAGTGTTTCTTTGGAAGTCGGTTGTTATTTTTTTGAAAAAAGTTTTTATTTTTCACTTTTTAGTTATCTAGCCCACACCAATTCGAAATTTCATCATCCTTGGGGTCAAAACAATACACATTTATGCGATAGCAACATTCGCGGTTGATTAGCTGTAATTTTTTGAAGAGTTCCGTTGTCTGTCTCCGAAACGCATCATCAGATCTATATGAAATTTCAATGGGACCATTTCGGAGAATTTTGCAAATCCGTCTATATACGACGGAGTTATGCCCGAACATACATAAAAAAATATATATATATATAAACATGTCGAATTGATAACCTCCTTCTTTTTGAAGTCGGTTAAAAAGGAAGCCGTGTGCAAAATTTCACGTTCCTAATCCTAGTAGTTTCGGCTGTGCGTTGATTTGTCAGTTAGTCAGTTTCTCCTTTTATATATATATAGATAGATAGATAAAAATTACTTTGGTAACGAAAATAATAAAAGTGCAGTTGTTCAATTAACACGCCATGACGTAATAACATGGCGGCTACGGCATTTCATGGTGTTCAAAAACATTAAAAAACAGATTTCTTTGAATTGAATATTATCATTTACTAGCTTTTGCACTCGGCTCCGCCCGCGTCGATGTCGGTTATCGCGTAAAATAGTAGCCTATATCCTTCTCCATATCCCAGGCTACATCTCTGCCAAATTTCATCAAATCAAATCAAATCATTTATTTCTTTGCAAACATGGGTATAGTACATAGATGTTTTTTTTTTTTTTTAATAATAATGTTCTCCATATTTTACCGTCACATGGGCATGCAAAGGGATGCGGACGAAGCATGCATGGCGATGCATGCTTCGTCCGCGTGGAATACTGACTTTGGGTATATTTGTATTTCACGAAGAACATTAATTAAATAAACAAAAAATCTTGTAAGCAAATGGAATTGTAATAAATTTGCAGTGAATGATAATGAATTTTCAGCGGAAAAAATAAATTTCGCATGCGTGTGGCACAGTCGTCTGCCCTTTTTTTGTTTGAGAAATCTTCAAATAACTTATCCCGCTCTGGGTGGAGCAGGAGGGCGTGTCAGACTTTTACTGACTAAAATCCACCCGTGTTCCCTCAGTTAGGAGCGGCGGTATCTCTTTTGAACAACCCGCACCCTTGGCAGGCATCGGCCCTTGCGGGCCCCATCGGAATCGTCTGCCCTCACGTGTCCGCCACACGTGAGGGCAGACGATTCCGACGACTTTTGGATAAGCACACTTAGGCATATTTCCCCACCTACACCGCGCTACGCCCCCCCCCCCCCCTCCCGCGCGGCTGCTCAGCGCTCATTGTGTACGGCGCGGTGCTTGACAAGTTTCTTACTGGCGTTAACTTTTCATCCCCCCCCTTTCAACACTTTTTCGCATTAAAAAGTAGCCTATGTCCTTTCTCAAGCTCTAGACTATTTGTATAGCAAATTTCATTTAAATTTTGGCGTGTGAAAGTGCGACAGACAGTTACTTTCGCATTTATAATATTAGTAAGGAAGTTAGGATTATAAATTACAGAAGGGATCTTGTTATTTCATGAACTAAAACTAACATTTTCTGACTGCTTTTAGCTTATGCTATCTTACTAATATATTTTTAGATTTTTCTCGTTTAGAGTAAAATACCTTATTACTAACAAACACTAAAAAATGCCGCCTTAACACGCGCACGTTTGCTCGATACTCAGAAATCGATTTTGAAAACAATCGGTTTAGTAACTAAATATTTCCAAATCGCGGCTATGCGGGCAAAGCCGTGGGCAAGCAATAGAGCATTTACTCATCGTTATCATTATCATTTCAGCCGAAAGACGTCCACTGCTGGACATAGGCCTCCCCCAAATTCCGCCAGTTCGACCAGTTCTGTGCTTCCAGCATCCAGCGGATTCCTGCGGTCTATACAAGGTCATCGGTCCACCGAGAGGCCTTCCAACTCTTCGTCTTCCATGTGCATTCAGTGCATTTACTGTTAGGCACTATTTATGCAATTCAATAGTAATGTTTTCAGTTTTACTAAAAGTTTGGCTCAAAACCCTAACACCCGCGTTTTATTTCACAAGAGGGCTCAGTTGAGATGGGTACTGGCCATGTGTATAACGTGACGGTACTGGTCACACGGCACTATACTTACTGAGAGTGAGGTCGGTGGTGGCGGGCCAGGACGTGACCTTGCCGGACATGGTCTTGACGGTGACGGTGTAGGGCGCGCCGGGCTCCAGGCCGTCGAAGGAGCAGGCCGGCGTGTCGTTGCGCGCGCGCACCACTGGCGCCAGGCGCCGCGCGCCGCCGCCCGACCCACTCACCGACACCTGGTACTTCTCAAACTCGCTGCCAACATAATATTACAAAACATGATGAAGATCTATTGAAAACAATCTGTTGTGTAAAGTGCAGTACACTCGGTTGCATCACCTTTTGTCGAGCGGCGGCAGCCACGTGACCTTGAAGGAGGTCTCCTTTAGGTCCGCGAGCGGCACCGTGACGTTGAGCGGGCGCAGCGGCACGGTGCGGTACTGCGCCGTGGTGGGCGCGGAGATCTCGGGCTCCGACACGGTCTGCACGGAGATGTTGTAGGCGCGGCCCGGCACCAGCCCCTTGAAGGCGGCCTGCGCCGGACCGGGCGGCTCGCCTTCCTTCTCCACGTACAACTCGGAGTCGCGCGCGTCCGGCGGCACGATGGACACCTGGGCACATAGAAATATAAAAAGCAGGAGAAGTGGGAAGGGGGCGTGTCTGTGTCCGCGAGCTATGATCAAAATGATCATTCCTAAAGCAAATGGCCGTCTCCGCGAACTAGTGTGCTTTCGACCGTTGTCGTGATAAATTATAAGAATGCCGTGTTGTTCAGTGATTTCTTGTAAAAACCAAAGGCAAAACAAAAACTTTGTGAATCATGGAATCACTTACCATAAATAAGTACAAGTATTTTTCAATATTTGTCTTTAAAATCATGAAAAACAAGAAATCGAAAAACATTTCTTGCGTTTACTATATTATTTTTGTTTTCAAATATTTTCTATATTTGTCTTTAAAATCATGAAAAACAAGAAATCGAAAAACATTTCTTGCGTTTACTATATTATTTTTGTTTTCAAATATCACAGCGAGACTGTATTATTTTTGTACTAAATACATTGCTCCTAAACCACTACCTAAATATTTTGTCGCTTTGTGACTGGACAAGCAATGTAAAAATCACAAAACGATAAAGTATCTATGCGGACGCATTACGTAGTACGGCCGCTGGTTCTTGCGTCGAGTTAGTGATGTGCTCGTGCAGATCCACTAACGTAGGCTATCGATAATGTCGATTCGCGAATAAATTTATTGCTAGATCGATGTGAATTAATGTTTTTTACTTAATTTGATTATTTTACAGCGTAGTAGAGAAATGCGTAAACAACAGCCGTAAAGTTAACAAAATTTTAGATAATGTCGGTGGAGTGTTATTGGGTTTGAATTATCTATAATAAGTCTTATCCTCGTGCTATTTCCTTACTTTTTTATGGTTTTGGCATTTTACTTACGTTAAAGTCTTCAAACGCTTCGTATGCGTTATTGTTATCGGCATTGTTCAGATAATATATTAGTGACGTATTACGGTTATCGTTTTCATTTTATCTTATTTTCTGGCCCCAAAAAAAATTGAAGTACCTAGTACAATAATAAATAGAAGTATCGACAACTTTCCGATTTAGTCAATCACTAGCGTATATGTAAAATAAATTGCTTTTGCACAGCACAACGGTACCAACCATTGTTTGTGTGAGTGAGTTATACTTCTATGCACGCCGCGTTTGAAGGGATAAGGTCTATATTTGATTGTGTAGTACGTTCTGATTTATAAATTGCGAGTGTGAGCGCGACTTCGTATCTATTGGTTTTACTAAATTGCATGTGTAGTTGTGACGCGGTAGTGGGGAGCAAGTGGAGACACCGGGTTCCAATACATTTTTAACTACTTGGCATATCTTCTTCTTTCTTATATCTATGCCTGGGCACATTACACGCGCTGCTCATGCAAGCTCACCGAACTAACATTGTATACTACACACATCAACACCGTCTAGGGATATTTTGTATAGTTCTTAAACTCAAAAAATACTGTCCAGTTTAAGTTTTTTTTGAAGAAAGCTTATTTTGTAAACCTTTTTGAACGATTCTAAATTTGAATTTGAAAAAATAAATTAAAAACAAAAGATTTACGCGGCATAACGGTAGCGAAGTCCGAAAGTTTCATTTACCTACAGTAGTTTTTGGCTATTTTTTTGTGTCAAATTAAGTTTTATAACAAGTTATCGATTAATCTCGAATTAATATTATTATGTGCATCATGCAGCGGCGCCATTTAACGAGAGAGGAAATGTTAAGGGCAGTAGGCATGCTCCAAGCTGGGGCTATTCAACGGAGTATTGCTGAGGAGATTGGAACAAGACAAAACGTGATATCAAGGTTATGGTCACGTTATCGTGCTACTGGTGAAGTGGCTGAAAGACACTCGCGGGAAGCGCATAACCACTCAACGACAAGACCGATTTTTGCAAGTTGCCGCGAGAAGACAACCAAATGTTACGGCCATGCAGTTGGTTCAGAGGCTCCAGTCAGAGCACCAGTTACTTGTGAGTGACCAAACTGTGAGGAGAAGGCTGCATGAAGTTAACCTTCATGCTCGCAGACCGCTTCGTACTCCAGCACTACGCCGAGGAAATCGTGGACGACGACTAGAATGGGCTCGTGAACATTTGCTCTGGGAAGATAACCAGTGGTATGCAGTGCTGTTTACCGACGAGTCCCGGTTCGGTTTCCATCCCGATACACGTAGAGTACGTGTTTGGCGAGTTCCTGGTCGTGAGAGCCGTCTGCAACATCCTCAGGAAGTCCATTCATACCACGGCGGGACAATTATGGTTTGGGCGGGAATTCGTGTTGGTGGAAGAACAGACCTCGTTTGGATCAGAAACACCATGACGGCTGAAAAATACCGTAACGAGGTGCTAGTACCAATAATCTACCCCCATCGACTACAAATGGGCCAAGAATTCACGCTCATGCACGATAACGCCCGTCCGCACACAGCGAGAGTGGTGTCAAGCTGGTTGCAGGAGCACGACGTATCGGTCTTAGGCTGGCCCGCTCAATCGCCTGACCTAAACCCCATAGAACACGCGTGGGACATGCTCCAAAGAAGGGCTTTGAGGAATTTCCCTGCTAACATTGCGACGGAAGAGCAACTTTTTTTGCACCTTAGCCGGACCTGGGACAATTTACTGCAGCAAGACTTGGATAACTTAATCCAAAGCATGAAAAACCGTTGCAGGACCGTTATTAACGTCATGGGTGGTTTTACTGACTACTGACATTTCACATAACTGTTAAAAACAGATTAATTTTTCCTTATTTTTCACTTTTTTTGAGAAATAAATTCATTGTTAGTTTTACCATTATTTCACATTTTTCCTTAATTTGAATAAAAATTTGTTTACGCAAAAAAAAAAAATGTTTTCTTTTATTTTGGAGTATAGTCCGATAAATGGGCTTAGTAAAAATATAAGCATGTTGTATGTTATTTTTAATAAATTTTGAGTAAATTGAGTAAATCCAAAATATCCCTAGACAGTGTTGTTGTGTGTAGAATCACTATACAGAAATTACAATGGGGACCTCATATAGCATTTCTTGCGGGGCGACTAAGCTTGGCAGCTTATGCTGTTAGAAAAATCAAACAGTTAACAGATGTAGAAACCGCGCGTTTCGTCTATTTTAGCTACTTCCACAGTATTATGTCGCATGGCATTTTACTTTGGGATCGGGCTGCTGACATTGAATACATCTTTATTTTACAAAAGAGAGCTGTCAGAGCTATTTATAATCTACGTCGCCGCGACTCACGGGGAACTATTTAAAAGAATTAATATTATGACGGTACCTTGCCAATTAATTTATGAAAATATCATGTACGTAAGAAAAAATCTGCATATTATGTTCTATCAGCACACAGCATTGGATTGAAGATGCACCTAAGATTTTTCCGTTTTTAAGTTCAATCATCATCATCATCATTAAATTTTTTAGACGCTATGAATTGACAGTTGACAAGTGACAGCTTGCTGTACCATAGATCATCGCAAGCGCTGCTATGGTGTGAAGCCACAGGTAATCGAGGAAGGAAGGTACTTTTTCTTTGACTATTCAACTTGAGGCCTATATCCAGCAGTGGACGTCTTTCGGCTGAAATGATGATGATGACGATGAAAATAAATGATTAATAAATAAATAAAAAAATTGCATCGAAATTGGTCAACACCGTCACGGAAATCAAAATCAAAATATTTTTATTTCATATAAACCTGCATGGGCACTTATGAAACGTCAGAAGCTAGGTGCACGGTTCCAAATTGTTGTTTCCTATGGAGAAGAGCCGGCAAGAAACTCCACGGTTACTCTTTTTAAAATGATTGGTTTTAACAATGTTTTCAGAGATAAAATGTATGGGAGGACAGTGCAGGCCTGTCAATAAGTACCAGGTACTTAGACGAATACAGAATAGAAAATCGTCTACAAATCTACAGTCTGTAAGGCCTACAACGTTCTCCCATTCACAATATGTCAAATAATCTACATAAATAAAATGAACCTAATTAAACATAGTGACATGATTTACATGACAATCACTAAAAAATAGTTGATATTAAAATTGATGTATAATGTCAAATAATGACGAGAATATGTCAGCATTGTAAAAATAAAAAGAATAAAAAAGAACATTAAGAGCAGTTAATAGACTTTCACATAGTTATGCTGTTAATGAGGTACCAGGGAAGGCACATGTGCAGAAGGAATTAATGCCAAACTTCCGTCTTCAACGTAGTCTTTTATCTTATAATATGCTTTTTTGATAAGGATACGTTTGATGTGCGTTTTAAACTTTCCATCGCTAAATTCTGTAACTGTAAAAAATCGAAGTGTAGGTAGTTCCGTTTACGTAGCATTATATACGTAACATACGCGGCCCGCGATACCCCACCCCGCTTCCTCATTTCAGAACTAACTGCGAAACGAGCCGCACGTCGGAATAACACGCGCTCCGAGACCAAAAATTTGGTGTGAGTGTCCAATAAGTTTGTTTAGACAAGGTTGCGTCATTCCCGTCAGGCTGTGGTTCAAAGTTAGTACATAAAATAACGTTACGATTGATTTGAACAAAATCTTTGTTATGAGTGAAGATGCAAAAGAAAATAGCGGTATCTTTCTATTACTATTACTTTTCTAGAAAAATCGACGTAGCGTCCTAATCGTCATCACCATACGCATCATCACTGTTTACAAATAATAAGCGGTGATGACCTCATGCGTATGGTGATGACGATTTTCTTAATTTGTGTTATAATTTGCTTAAAAGTTACACTAAGAGATGATGACCCTCGAGAGACTGTGATAGATATACACTGTAAAATTTAAATGGTTGTTTTCCCGTAGCGAAATGGTTTTGTCTTGGTAATACAATCGTTTTATAAACAAATAAAATATTAGAAACAAAAAATGGCAGATAACCATTGTGAAAAACAAAACTCGAAAGCAACCACGAACCAATAGTTCCGATACCTACGCTCGGCGCAAGCGGGCGCCGCCGCCAAGCGGCCGCGCGGCCGTTGACCCGCGTGCTTTTCAATCAGCTGATCTTATTCTTGATAATAATAAGCTGTTCCCAACAATTTACTCAAATTTTCATACTTTTACGGGCTTAGGACTGTCATAAATACTTTTTAGCTGCAATTTATTGAACAAGAAATTAACATAAAAATAATTATTAAAAACAGAATTAGATACCTAAAAAAGTATTTGAGGCGTCTATCAAAAATTTGTATCAACTGATTTACAAGTATTTTCATTAATTTGACTACTTTTAAATGTTCACAATTTACAAAAGTACGAGTAGGTACTTACACTTCCCGGTAACGGAGTAATTATTCGAAGTGCAAGCCACTGCGTTGAACACACAATCGAGCACGATTTTATTGTTTGTCTTTCAATAATAAGGTGTCTCTGTCACTTCTTACGATATTGAAAGCCTCTACTATCGCAGTTAATAACGCTTTTCGTGTTCCTCACGATACACCAGGTGCTTGAGCTCAGACCACAAGTGAAAGTCTAAAGGAGTTAGGTCCGGGCTTCTTGCTGGCCAAGGCACTGGCCCGCCGCGTCCGATTCAGCGCTGGGAAAACACCGAGTCCAGGTGCTAACGCACGGCGCGGTGATAGTGAGCCGGGTACCCATCATGCTGTTAATACAGATTTTCTATGGGAACTGCTAGCGGAACGTCGTCCAAGAAGTCCGGGTTAACGTTACGTAACATTTCTCATCAACATCACCATCCATTACACTGAAACGCGTGTTGCGCGTACGACATTCGCAGGAAAACTAACGGCCTGGCCACGGGACAAACACCATAGCGAAAATTCGCGCGGTGCGACCGCCGAGGCGTCTAGCGACTGAAACAAACGCATAGAAATGTACTTATCAAGCCACGCGGGGCGGCGACCGGCGGGGCGACCGGCGAAATGTACCAAGCGAATGGCACGGGCGACCGGCGGCGCGGCCGGCGAGTGAAACAAATACGGCGCGAGCCACGGCGTCAAGCGGTAGTCGCGGCGACTAGGGCAGCGATCAAACGAGTTTAGTCGTTTTCGCCGCGAATAATGAACACCGAGACTTTTATTGCTGAAATACTAGCATGGCCACCTATTTGGAAGTCTGGCCACCCACAGCATAAATATAACCATATAGTGAAGTGATTGTGGGAAGAAATTAAAATAAAATTTCCAGATTTTCTCGTACTTCTTGTAGAATTCTCCATCTATACCTCGATTCCTATTCAACTTTATACTCCACAATCTCTTCAAAATATTATATCTTGAACTAAAAAACTATTGCTTTCCAAGCAATATCGAGATAACTTTGATAAAACATTTCGCTCTCGGACTTCCTTACTGGTCGCGGCGGCGAACGTGACTCCCCGTGGCCTGCAAACGATGCCACGCGAATTGTCGCCCCGCCTGCCGCACCGCCGTTCGCACCGCCGATCCCCGTGGCCAGGCCGTAAGTGTGCCGCCGGCGCGCTGCTTGGTTTGTAATTGTTGTTGATTTGTAGTTTATGCCGTATCACTACACACGAGAGCTTATTTTGCTTTGAATCGGTCTTTTCTTTGTCGGCGTCGCGGCTGTGTTTTGTGTTGTTGCGTGCAAATTAGTTTATGCCGTATTACCTCGTCCGAAAGTTTATTTTGCTTTGAACATTTATGCATCATTGTTCCTTTGTTGGCGCGGCGGTGCGGCGGCGCGTGCGTTTCGAGTAATACCTACAAGTTACCTCCAGTGTTACTATTGATTCTCACGCTTTCGAGAAGATGAATTTTTTTTTAAATATTTTAAAACAAATACATTTTTTTTCTTTTTTTTTTTCTTTTACTCTATGATTCGAAGGGACTCCTTTTGGCAAGTTGTTCTGCCGCGGGAAAACAACCATTAAAATTTCACCGTGTAGACATATCCGAGACAGACCTCTCCGGATAAAACCACTTTACAAACAACAGCACGCATATTCCACAGGCAGATCAACAGAATCCGCACTCCATAGCGTGGTATCCAAAACTGAATGCTAAGTAGACCACAAATGCTCGGCTCTGGCTGCTTTTATCGACATCGAAGGCCCCTTTAACAAGATCATGTTCAATGGCATTAACATTGCCCTCGACACACACAACATAGACACGACTCTGAGAGTGGGTGGATTACCAATATGCTCAAATTGAGAGCTGTACAGGTCACCGTGAACGACACTACAAGGGCAGTTGTGGCGAAGGGCTGCCCGCAAGGGGTCGTCCTCTCGCCGCTTCTATGGGACCTGGTCGTAGACAGCCTCATAACAACAAATGCCCGAAACGCTAAATGAAAAAGTTTACTTCACCGTACGCTACGTCGATGATTTAACTATAATAATTAATGGCACCCACGAAAATACCCGATGCAACCAAATGCGCCGTTGGTGTTTGTTGCACCTGTATTCGACTATTTTCAAATAGTCGAATACTACAAACACCAACTATCAGTAAACCCCACAAAAACCTAAATGATCCTCTTCACAAAAAGAGGCAACTCGCGGAACTCCAACTTCCACGTCTGTTTGGCACTACCCTAAGCCTATCAACTGAAACCAAATACCTACGCATCTTTTTGGATAAACAGCTGAACTGTGCAAAACATGCTAACTACATCACTACAAAAGCCAGCATATTCCTGTGGCAGTGCAAGTGAATGCTTGGCAGGAACTGGAGTATTAGCTCCAGAGTCATCTACTGGCTATACACCACAGTTATTCGATACAGTTTATTATCACATACAGCTCAATAGTCTGCTGGCCCAGAACAAACCTGAGTACAGCCCAAAAAGAAATAGAAAACTGCAGCGGTACGCCTGTGTAGCAATCACTAGCTGTATGAGAACTACACCAAATGCTGGGGCTGCCTCCTCTACACCTCATCGCGACATTTTTAGATGGCAGGCTGACCAGACGTCTGTTACGCCTGTACAGAAAGGATCTGCGTCTGGTGACTGGGACCATCACGGGACACTGCCCGCTAAACAAACACTTCTACACAATAGGCATAACAGACAGCCCCCTGTGCAGGGCCTGCATGGAGGTTGAGGAAACCGTTGCGCATGTGCTTTTCGAATGCACAGGCGTAGTTCAGATTAGAACGAAAACCCTCGGGGCACCCAAATCTTACACGGATTTTCTCAACAGACCAGGAGATAATATAGCTAACTTCTGGAGGGAGATGGGCTGGCTGGAATAACCACCGACGGCCGCCATGGCTCACGCACAATGGTCCACTTGAAGGAACAAGTGCGGAAACTAAACCTTATCCCCCTTATTACAGAACAAGGTTTTTCTTTAGGTATGGTTTAAACCATCGAGCCTGTTTTTTAAATAAGAACCTAACTGAAATCGAAATACAGCTCCTTTTACAAAACTGACAAGTTAGTCCTGTGCTAAATTGTCAGTTTTGGAAAAGGAGCTGTAATTCTATTTCAGTTCTAAGTTCTTATTTCAAAAACAGGCCCGATGGTTTAAACCATACTTAAAGAAAAAACCTTGTTCTATAATAAGGGGGACTGGGTTTAGTTTTCCATAGAACATGCCATCATGAAGCAGGATCCTGAATTGTATGAACTTATGAAAGAAAAGGTATAAAAAGAAAAGAGAGAAATTAGGTCAGTTTCAATCAATAAATGAAAAAATCCAAGAGAGCAAAGAGTATAGCGCAAGAAATGGCGTAAAGCAGATAAAAGATACCGGGAAAAGAAGAAAAATTCAGCAAAAATTAAGACCATTAAACTACAACCAATATTGGTTTAACCAGTATGGGTGTTCCTGGCTCCCGTACTTGGGGACGAGAGGTCTCGGAGAGCCAGTACCTGTACAAGACCTACCTATGCAAGAACCACTTAGACCTGACTAGCTGCAACTCCTACCCTGGAAATTGGGGGGGGGGGGGGAGAAAGGCAGTCAGTTTGCAAGAGGCAGTGGTTGGTAGAAGAACGAGGGATTTGCTAAAATATAGTTGGAGATAAATATATTATATTATTATTAAATATATTAGTTTTTTTTTTATTAGCCAATAAATTAAAAAATAGTTTATACTTTTGCAGCTATCATCGTTTTACTTGTTAACTTAAGTTTTGTGTTATTGTTGCGAAATAAACTTTTTTTTATTTATTTAAAAATGAATCGCTATTTCCCTTGGTCACGGTATCACACGTGAACGACTGGACCAATTTTGCTAATTCTTTTTATGTTGAGTTTTTTATGGTCAGGAGACGGTTCATTTGAAAGAAAAAAATAAGAAAGTTGCGAACTCAATATTCATAGTTAACACAGGACGTCTGTCGGGTCAGCTAGCTACTTATAAAGCTTCTATTAAGAGGTGAATGTCATGGTGTAGATTGCATGGCATTAGTCCTAAATAACTAGATCCGATCAGATTTATTTGCATGAAGAAAATACTGTACCATCAGATCTGGGTGCTTACTCTCGAATATAATTCCAATGACGATCTATCTGAATTATATTCCAGAGTAAGCACCCTGATGTTAGATCTAAACATTTTCTTGTCCATTTAGTAAGTGACAGAAGCCTTAGTTATACCACTACTAAGAAAGTAACCCATGTGAGATAGATAATTTTTCCGCCTTGATTGGCAGAGATTTACATACATGTAGTAAGATTTCTCACAAGTTTTAAATGTTGAATAACAATGCTGCCATTGTGGCTCACAGAAATTGTTTACTTAAAATTTACCATAGTCTTTGTTGGCTTTGGTTAGCAATGGTAGGTATGGCTAAGCTTGCTCAAAATATTTTTAAACAAACTACCTACAATAGGAGCCTCCAAAAAGTATAACGTCTGGGGTAGCCTTCGGGAGGCTGACTAGTGATTAGCATAACAGATGAAATTAAAACGGAAGAACCACTAGACCTACAGAATGATTATTTTTAAAAGTAGTAAAAGAAAGGGCTACCTCAAGAGAAGTTGTCTCAAGCGTGTAATGTTCCCACTGATGGGACGAAAGACTACTCTCTATGAGAGGGAAGAAAGAAAGAAAGAAAAAGTATTTTTTGTGACTAGCACAGGCAGATCACATATTAAAATAAACTAGTACACAAGGAAGGAAGATTTATCATATGAGAATTTTTGATTCCCTATGAAATTATTAAAAAATGTACGGGTTCTTTTTGTAAGTAAATTTAATTGACAAATGAAGGGACTTGAATGCCCCTTCTTAGATCATTCATATGCGAAGATTAATGTATTGACCATTATAATGAAAAGGTCCTGAATTAATTTCAGTTTCAGTGGAATTTATTTTTTTTCATGTATGACTAAATACTACATATTTATAAAATAAAAATATTGATCTCAAAACTTCCAAGTATACATATTACCTCACTTGTATTAATTATGGATATGAATGAGTGATCAAATATCCTTTAGCAATGAGATGATTATTTTAATTCAGTTTGTATAATTGATTTACAATATCATGCTGACGTTTTCTATGGCAAATAGATTTGCCATTTATCTATAACAGTTTATGGAACATGTTTTCATTTCTGCATTTTCTTGGATTAAATAGATTGAAAACTCTTAATATTTGGTTTTAACAGTTAATTAATTCAAACCGAAATATTCGTTAATTCCATATAACATATATATAATTCACATAGCGTCTACATCCTTCGGGTATTCTTCACCAGCAGATAACAAACAGGTCTTCAATCCAATGCTATGTACTGAAAGAACATAATAAAACTGTTTTGCATTAAAACAAAATAGTTATTATGTGATGAAAAGCACATAGCACCTTGCTCCAAGCAAGGTGCTTGCTGGAGTTCTGAAGACTTCTATGAAATGACAGTTGTCAAGTGACGGCTTGCTGTACTATAGATCATCGCAAGCGCTGCTATGGTGTGAAGCCACAGGTAATCGAGGAATGAAGGTACGTTTTTCTTTGATTAATGAACTTAAATACGGAAAAATCTTAGGTGCATATTATTCAAATGCTATGTGCTTTTCATCACATAATAACTGTTTTGTTTTAATGCAAAAAAGTTTTATTTTTCATAAAGTAAGAGATAGACATCATTTTAATACTAGAAACAAAGACAAATTTGATCAAGAATTTTTCAAATTAGCTGAAATAGGTACTGTGTACATCTTTTATGGGGTACTGTGTTAAATGTTATAACAAAATGCCTTCTGATATATTGCAATTAAATGAAAGGAAAAAGCTCATATTAACCGGTTACGTCCGGCGCGGAACCGATCGGTTCCATTAAAATAGAAAATTAATTGAGTCTCATTGGCCGGGATTAACAGATTTTAATCTTCTCTCTTAAATCGTACACTTTGTAAACAAGCATATTACAAATTAGAGGATTATATCCAAGATAAGAATGCTTGGAAACATGCTGGTCCTGCTCAATAACGAAAATCGTATACTTACTCTTACAATGTTTGTAAATATGTGAACACCATGTATCTATCACAAAATTAATTTCTCTGTCATTGCTTCATTTTAATTCTTTTAATCTATTTTCGTATGGTAATTTTATTCTGAGTGCAAGAGTTGGAAACTTGCTGGTCCTGCTCCATAGCGAAAATCGTATACTTACTCATACAATGTTTGTAAATATGTGAACACCATGTATCTATCATACAATTAATTTCTCTGTCATTGCTTCATTTTAATTCTTTTAACGTATTTTGGTATGGTAATTTTATTCTGAGTGCATCGTTTTCACACATAATTATATAATGAATGTTTATTAAATTTTGTACTTAAAACATTTTAAAAGACTAACGGTGGAGTTTCTAGACCATTCTTCTCCATACGAAACTACATTTTGGAAGGAGCGACTAGAATCAATTCTATTTTAATATAAGTTTTTTTCCTTTCATTTAATTGTGTGCCTTGGGTTGGGTTAATGGAGTGCCTGTGTGTGTGGGTGTGTTTGCGTGTGTAGTGTGTGTGTGTGTGCGTGTGTAGTGTGTGTGCGTGTGTAGTGTGTGTGCGTGTGTAGCGTGTGTGTGCGTGGTGTGGACGTACTGTGAGTAGTGCGTACCTTGTAGTGCGTGTAGGCGCCGGGCGGGTAGGGCGGCTGCCACAGCACCAGCAGCGTGGTCTCATTGCGGAACCACACGATGAACTTGCCGGGTGTGTTGGGCTCTGCGGGCGACACGTCACAACACGTCACGACACAGACACAACACGCAGCTACCGTCAACATATATACTTTTCTACAAACTCGGGGACCTTCCGAGCGAAATAGAACACTTTCTGAACATGTCATAACAGTTCTGCACTATGCTTCTTTATGTTACAGACAAACAAATTCATGTCCTTTTTTCAGTCGGATTTCCACAGGGTAACCTTTTGATTCAAGGAACAAAAATATAATGAAAACTATTGAACACCACAGTACGACATGCGTCATATGAAATAGATAGGTATTGTTGGTTGGTATGCAATAAATGAGACATTGCTAATTCTGCAATGAAAGTGAAATGAGATTTACCATATTGTTATGATCATTATTGAAAATTGTTATTGCGTTCAAATGAAACTGTGCTTGCAATATGGTGAACGTACAGTCAAGATCTTTACCCGTCCCTTATCATTCCGACTATGCATTGTATGCCAACATTTACACTTTGACCGTACAGTCAGCAACAAAAGTCGAAGAATACAGTTTGCACCCTAATTGCGTAACTCACGATTAATCATAATCCGTTTCAATTCGACAGTTCAACAATATTCATTGTGTTATTTACATTGTTGAGCAGACACAATTTTCGAACATATGAAGCAATGGTTTAACAATCTGTTGCAAAACGAAACAAATTATGATTAATCGTGAGTTACGCAATTAGGGTGCAGTTCAGTTTTTCATTATTATTAAACAAAATAAAGAAAACATGCATTCCATATCATTTTATGTTAATTTAGTTAGATGATGATTGATGTTGATTAAACAGTGTTAATCGACTTACGGGTCTCAGTCTTTGGTAATCCCCCTTTTTGGTAATCCCCTGAACCAATTCTATGAATGAGGTACAGCGAGTACCCAATTAAGGTAAGCTCGTTGAGTAGGCTTACCCTACCCAAAGCATTTGATACCTACTGTTGTGCAAAATTTCTAACAGAGTGTTGCTTCAACCGGTTCAAAGGGTACAGGAAAATGTACGTTGTGAGCTTATGGAACATTGAGAGCAATTCAAGGTTAATCCTGAAAACTGGTTCGTATCGATACGTCGGCGCTCACGTTGACCACCGTGTGGGCCACACGCGCGCGCCGCGTACCGGACCGGTCACTCTAGAGGAGCACCCAAATTATTTATGTACTCATATTTATACTCGTAAATGCACGACTGTTCATGAGGCAAATAGCAATTTTACACATTAGTAGATCATAATAACAATACATTGTATCTTCAATATAGGCATTTGAACTAATAAAAGCAGGGAGTTATAATTAATTTAAACTGCTATTTATAATCTCTTTGTATTTGTATTATTCATCATTTCTGTTATTGAATGGTTGACATTTAAAAGTTCCGACATGACATGAATAATGTATGATGGCGAGTAATTTTTTTGAAAATTGGTGAGAAAATATGTTTGTAGTACACGAATGAGTAGCGGATGTCAAATGTTCGTAACAAATTGCTGTACGATCACACTGAACATGTGGTCAGTGGACAGAGACTTAACGACCTTGATACAAATAGACTCCGCCATCCACGTGAACAGTGTGAGCCACACAGGTAAACGGCACTGTTTTTGCTGATGCCTCACTGGCCTGTTCGCGGGACGAATACTTGGACCACACAGTCCTTTACCGACAGCTACTTGTGAAAGCATAAAGAAAACCATGCACAATATAAGCGGCCCTCATGCTACGCCCGACTTAGTTTCTTGTGTTATAGGTATCATACGGCGACAGAAAAACGAACAGTTGTTGATTTGCAAAGCTATTAGGAATGTTTTTAACTGAATCAATGTCTGTCGCCGCATGCATGAACTCAGCGACCGCCTGTGATCTGTGAGGCTGTTTGCTGATGTCAGCTCCACATCTGTTGCGCAGGACGTCAGCTCGGGGCCGTGACGTCACTGCGCGTGAGTGTAACATTAGTAAAGCGATACCCGAATCACAAGTGAAATAAAATTTTTCAATGCTTCGTTTCCATGATTCTACGAAAATATAGATTTGTGATTTTAGTTTTCTTAATATTCATCCGAAAAGGAGAAAACACCACTAAATAACGTGCTTGCGTAATCGTCGAATTGACTTCTTTTACATTGCGGGATTTCAAGAAAGATAGGTAGGTATGACTGAATTTGTTGGTCTACAAATTCTAAGTACGATCTGGACGACCGAATCCCACTACACGACATTACATCACATCTAAGGAACAGCGTTCTAACGGTGTTTATATACTGTGTATAGTGAAGTAGGGCTTTCGCTTTTATTTGATCATGGATACGTATTTACCAACAACGATTTATCCAAGAGTAGGTCGATGGCGTTAGCAAAGAGAGGCGTAACATGAGGGAGTGACGTGACGAGAAACAACATGCCATCTGCTCACCAGTGTCCTGTGAATCCTGCGCAAGGGGGACAAACAAAACATATTATATTATCACGAGATTAGCACGTGACGCGTGCGAGCTCCGATACCCTCACGCTGACACTTAATGTGATGAGTAGGTATCACATATGAAATTCAAAGTTAGCATTAACACAGGGACCACATTTGTTGATAAATTTTCTGTGTTTCTACATTTAGAATATTTTTAAGGGATGTTCCTACATTTATCAGAAATGTATAGCATCATCATGATATGGGCCCGGGCACATCAGCACGGTACGGGGCGCCACGCTTTGGTGATGTGGCCGGGCCATCGGTCTACAAAGTAAGATGCTTTCACAACCAAAAATCATCAGTTATACCTTATTGTAAACACATTTAAAATCACATATTCAAAAGCTAAATGAGTACCTATGGGTTACCTATTTGTTTGAACTTAATCATTTAATGAGTGTTTATAAAACTCCCTCTACCTCCTGTGCTCAACATCCTCATTAGTTTCCCTCTCGGTTGTAAATATTCAATTGTTTTAACTTCCTTCTAACAGAATGAATCACACGATGTAAAACTGCGCTTCACTTCGTGCGAGAACTGGGAGTTTAATTTAAGGACAAATTAGAAACCTAATATTAAAACTATTTGTTTTATAACGTCGCATTTGGTTGGAGGTACCGTCCGCGTCACACCTATTAGGTACATTACCGAATACAGTCTATTGGTGCGTGTACCTCGGCGGCGGCTCCTCGAGTCATTTGCAGACCCGTTCAGTGAGTTCCTCCAGTGAGGCACAATTCTGATTCCATTGTTGCTAGGTCAAATCCTGCCTATTTAGTCCTTTCAGTCGACGATGCTCCATGAATTGAATTCTGTATTGGGCTTGTAGAATTTTTTCATGCACTGATTTCATGTACGATTATTTGTTATGCATTATTTGTGCTACCCTTGCAGTGACGAGTGGTAGCGCGACTTTGTGTTTGATTTCAGTGGTCACATGGGTACATACGCGCATACTGCGTGCAGGCGCACAGTGCGCGACTATGTCGCAGCTAGAATTTGTAATGATGACGTCCCATCCAGGCCGCGCGGGGGACTCAGAGGTCAGATCCAAGTCACTGTGAATTAGGTGGCTATTAACAAGGAATCTGTTACAGGTAAGTGAACTTTGTTCATTATAACAGAAAGACGAGTAGGTATGAATTAACATATCAGACGCGCGTGCGACTGTCTAATAAAGGCTTCGTGTGGTAGCGCAGGTCGGTATGTCGCGCTAGATGAAAACTAATGAAGTTTATTATTATTCTTTTTTGAGTTGAAAGAACACATTATACCTACTTAGCAAATACAACCATACCCATTTGATTCGTATGTTCTGCGCTAAGCTGTAGTAGTGCACATCTCGTGACAACGTAGCGCTTCCCCGATGAGCGCCGAAAAAGGAACAATGGGTGAATAAAACAATACCCGCGTAACTGTTGTCACACGCGCCATTGCGAGGGAGTGGCGCAGAAACACAACTCCGCAGCAGCACGCGCTGGCTAGGTACTACTCCGCACACCAGTGCTAACACTAGCATTACGAAAACCGCCTTTACTGCTACGACAAAAAAAGGCTGCCCTGTCTAATTGGAACCACAAATGTGCGGTTGACTGTATATGCGCTAAGATATCACGTGAGCGTGTCATTCTCGTATTCTTTGGAAACAAAAGTAGTATTATTGTTTCATCAAAATATCTTCGTGTTGCGGAAAACATGTTTCAGAGCAGTGTTGACCGGTAACAGTTGGTGTTACGGGGCTTCAGCTGCGCGGACCTTCTGCGCGTGGTCGGCATGCGGCGGGCGCTGTGCCTGCGTGGAGCGAGCCTCTCGACCTTCAGCTTACATCACAAGCTACCGGTTATACCTACTCACAAAAAAGTGCTTCACACTATTCCTGAAATTGCCATATCCAACCGCCTGAACACAATAAAATAGTCCGGAGTGAAAACACCAGTCGTTAAGTTCTCGTTGCACTAAAGTCATCAAGATTGATACCCCGTATGAGTACGCCTTTCTATGAACCGCGCGATATGTGATGCTTACAGTTCTGCATGACTACCGCAGCGCTACGCCGCTGTTCTGCAACACTAGTGCCGCTAGTGACTGGTGACTGGACGCACCACACAATCGTACCACCTACAAGTAGCTACGGTTAATTTATTTCCGCCAACCAGTTAACATCTTAATGCACTAGAGCCCCGGCGGCGTTTACATCACCTCGTGTAATTTGAATAACGCAACTAAACAGATGTATAGTGCCAATTCCATCAAATTGGGTATTATATCATGTCACCTGACACACTGTTATTATTACTTATGAGATTGTTTTTCGACTATTTTCCCGGACAATAAAACAAGGTTTTCATGCTTAATAAATTGATTTCATTGGTTTCACGTTCTAGCTACATGTACCTATGTGACCACTCCGTGTTGAGCCAAATCCTGGTATTGCGGTTGATGGTCACCGCTGACCTAAATGGATTGAAAGTCTTTCCTCTTAGTGGTAACGCCACTAGCAGCTGCTCCAACGAGGAGCGACCAGCTGGGACGCGAGCCTGACAGCGTGCACTCGGTACCTACAAGCAGCTGTAACCACCACACCTAGATCAAGGTAATCCTTTTTCATGGGCTATTACATCCGTTCGACCACAATGTCAATAAGGTCGCTTTGTACCTACCTACAGCCGGACGCTGGCAGTAATGTGGCGTGGCGGGAATCACGTGACACTCCAATAGTGCATACATGCAAATGTCAAGGCAGTATTGCTCATTAATCTAGTTTACAATTCGGAATCAGCCCAGGGCGATGGATTCCACCGTTTGAGTATTTATATCTGTATCATTCATCTATTCCGAGCTATCCCATACTGAAAGTACCTATATAAGTACCGTAACGATCCTATTTGTATTTAATCAACTAGAAAACTACTGATTAACTATGCTCCTAAATTCTGGTGTGAAAAACGAAACAGCTGAGGTTGTCTCAACATTTGCAGTCAATCTTAATTAGTCTTTACCGATGATGGGGAACCTAATGCGACCAGTAAAAATAAATATATCTAGTCTAGTGATTATATTGTAAAATGTTGATAAATACAGGTATATTATATGTTAAGGAACAGTGTGAACGTAGAGGGGCAGCGCAGGTTCGCCGGCTCGATGCCGCTGCCTGCCGCGTTAGCTGTGGGGCTGTGGGGGTAACTCACTGGTGGTGAAGTTGCGCGAGGCGTAGGCGGCGCTCTCCTTGTCGTGCAGCAGTGTGAAGGCGTGCAGCTGGTAGGTGGCGCCGGGCGACAGCTCGCGCAGCACGTACGACCAGTTTCCGGCGCCGTCCACCGAGATGTTGCGCGCGCCGCCCTCCGCGCGCTCCGTCAGCGGGATCACCTGCGAGCGCACATCGTCACTCACGCGCACCTCGTCAGCCGGGCCAGCCTGGACACTGGCCAGGCCTGGTCCAGGCCGGTGCCACTGACAAAAGGTCAGCCTTTGACAGCCTACCTATCCGATACAAAATCGATCAGACTGATAATGATTCTTCACAGAATGTGTGCAGTTCGTGAAGATTCTGTGCAGATTATCTGGGGGCAAAGTAGTGCCCCCGCCAAGACGAACAAAAAAGCGGAACGGCCGTACCATCCTTTTCCCGAAGCAATTCAGGCCATTTTCGACCCCCTATAACTTCGTTGTGAATAAAATTAGAAGCCTGAATTCAGTAACCAAGCATGCATTGTATAAACACGGCATAATTTCAAATTTCATTCAATTTGAACCAGTAATTTAAGAATTATAACTAGTCAAAGTTTCTTCATTTTGCCTGACCGATCATCACAACTCTGGCACTTCTAGCAGACAAAGAACCTTCAAATATAGAATATAATTAGTGTTTCGTGTCAATCAAGGAAAAACTAAAATATTTTGTAATTTTGGTCCAGTTTTCTAGACAAACCAACTGCATAAATAACTTTGTAATTCCATATAAATATATAGGATTACAAAGGTACATTTGCAGTGAATGAATCAGTGCAAATGTATACTGCCCCGATGTCATAATTACAGTAAGTCGTGTTACTGTTGTTATGACTTATTTTACAGTACTGTGATCCTGAAATCAAGTTCTTTTAGTGAACATTTTTCTTTTTTTATATCTTAATTATTAACAAAGTTACGATCACAGTAAATGTTGAGAAGATAAATTTTATTTTTATCATTTTTTTATGCGGTTTTTTATCATTTTTAGGGTTCCGTACCTCTAAAGGAAAAAACGGAACCCTTATAAGATCACTTTGTTGTCCGTCCGTCCGTCCGTCCGTCTGTCAAGACCGTTTTTCTCAGGAACGCGTGGAGGTATCAAACTGAAATTTCTATATGATACTTAGTTCTACTGTCCCTGGAAGCTGTAGAAAAATCAACCTTCTAAGTAGGGATGGCGATCTGAAATCGATTAATCGAAGAATCGATTTTTGGAGCCAAAAAGATCGATTTTTTAAATCGATAATTATGTAGTATTGAATCGATTCGGTGAATCGATTTTTCACCCTTGAAAATCGGCGTTCGATTTTTTTTTTTCAACCATAAAACTATTTACAATTAATTGAATGTACTCGTATTATAAAAGTGCTCTCGGTTAAAGAATTAATTATTCAAAAACTCGCGAGATGGCTGTATGTTTAGACTCCTTCCACTTCTAAATGTAGAAAATAAATGTCTTGTTTTATACTAAACTTGATCTGTTAGTTTGATATGGTTATAAAAATATTTGTTATTATCGAATTACCTGATTTTACTGATAAGAGATCGTTAAATTATAATATGTATCTTGTTTTTAATAAAATAGATTTATATTACATTATAAACGAAAATTTGTTAAAAAGATCGATTTTTCGGAAATCGATCTTATAGACCTCGATTTTTTTGTGAATCGATTCATTAGGTCACGATTCGAATCGATTTAAAAATCGATCTTTTTCGGAAAGAATCGCCATCCCTACTTCTAAGTCAACGCAATCAAAAGATACAGCCATTTAGGCCGCAAAATTCCGCAAATTTTCGAAACTCGCACGGGAATCAAAACCTACAGGGTACTTCCCGTGAACTTAGAATCTTGAAATTTTGTACGAAGTCACGTCTTAGTTTCGTCATATAAAAAAAATATTTTTGACAATTTTGAACTTTTACTTATATACCCACAGGTTTGTACGGAACCCTCGGTGCGCGAGTCCAACTCGCACTTGACCGGTTTTTTAATATAACATATTATTTGTAAGACTTTAGATTTTGTCTACTAAATGTGATTATGCTTTTAAGACAAACATTGTTTGTTATAATTAGGTATTACGGAGACTGATTTGATTCGTATGATCTCAAATATGTGAGAGATTTTAATTTAGGTACCTACAACTTAGTGAGACTAGACTTTTAATGATAGATAAAAGGGATTGTTGGAATTTATAACGATTATAAACCTGTTTTAGTTGTTGTTAATTATACTATTGATAAATGGAGGAGATACAAGACTGTAACTGATAATAATTCTTACTTACTTTCGTGTACAACTTTGATGGCTCAATAATTGTTTTTTTTTTTCTATTATATAAATTGTTTTATTCATAAAATATACTATTATATACTATTTACGAAGCTTAATGTATCGATGTACGGAATTAGATTGCAGACATGTCCTCTTATTTCCAAAATACGCAAAGTTTGCGAGAAATTGTGGGCTAGATAAAGAGGTTGTAGTAAACATAGTTACAGTAACTTACATCGACAGGATATTTCGTTAAATATAATTAAAGTATCTTACCGACTTACTGTAAATATGTTTAAAAAACTGTTAGTTGGGCTGATAGAAGTGGGTAATTATAGATACAATTCTTTAGATAAAAAACCATCAATATTAGGTCTTTACCTATGAAATTGCCGTTCTGCAGTATTGGCCATTTCAAATCAAAATAATTTTTGTTTGGCTAAGAATTCTAATTTCAAATTAATTTTATTTTAAAAACATGGATTTTTTTTTCTAAAAGTAGTCATTTCTTTATTGATTAGTGTTACATTTTCATCGCATTTCAATCTTTTTCGTCATCATGGATACGTTAAAAATTCGAGTAATTATGGAATATGAGTACCGTCGTGGCAGCAACGCGGCACAAGCGGCACGCAACATCAACGACGTTTACGGAGCTAACACTACAAACCAACGCACCACCTGTTATTGGTTTGCTCGCTTCCGTTCTGGAAATTTCGACCTGAAAAATGAACCTCGCGGTCGTCCGAAGACTTTGGTCGACAATGACGAATTAAAGGCGATTGTGGAAGCTGATGATACACAATCTACGGCTGAATTAGCAGCAGCTTTCGACGTTAGCGTCAAAACAATATTGGTCCATTTGCGTCAAATTGGCAAGGTAAAAAAGCTTGACAAATGGGTGCCTCACGAACTCAATGATCGCCAGCGCGAAGTACGCGTCCAGACGTGCCTTGCACTGCTCAACAGACACACAAATGAAAGAATTTTGAACCGCATTGTTACCTGCGATGAAAAATGGATTCTGTTTGATAACCGTAAGCGCTCAGCAAGTTGGTTGGATCCTGGTTCAGCACCTAAACAATGCCCTAAACGAAAACTTACCCCTAGAAAAGTGATGGTCACTGTTTGGTGGTCTAGCGCCGGTGTGATTCATCACAGCTTCTTACCAAACGGGGTGAGCATTACTGCAGATGTGTACTGTGAAGAACTGAACACAATGATGGAGAAGCTGGCGCATCTCCAACCAGCATTGGTCAATCGCTCGTCTCCGCTGCTCCTGCACGACAACGCGCGACCTCATACTGCACAGCAGACGGTCTCCAAGTTGCAAGAACTGGGGTTGGAAGCTCTCCGTCATCCGCCCTACTCACCAGACCTTGCGCCTACAGACTACTACTTTTTCCAGAATTTGGATAACTTCTTGGCGGGAAAAAAATTTAATACCCGAGAGGCAGTACAAAATGCCTTTGAAGAATTTGTTGCCTCCCGTCCAGCTGATTTCTTTAAGAAGGGCATCAATAAACTGCCACTGCGATGGCAAAGATGCATTGATTGCATGGGTGATTACTTCGATTAATACAAATAAAAAATTCATGAAAAAAATTCGTTTAAATTTTTTCATACAAAACGGCAATTTCATAGGTAAAGACCTATTATTTAACAAATAAATGATGTTCAGGATTAATCTACACAAATGTATCTTTTGTTATCCGTTTAAATATTTAAGCTATCTGCTATAATCTTCAAGATACATTTAAACATCTCGAAACAAAAGTGCGATTTCCCAACATTTTTTTTTTTACTTACTGTAATTATGACATGGGGGGCAGCATATGTATAATATAATAATGGAATAATAGGTGTAGATAGATACCTACATAATGAATCTACAAAAATAAATGAGATGCCATCAAAAACATAACTTGTAAAAAACAAACAAGTCTCGCAACTCAGTTCTTCTACCGTAAAAAGTTGTGAGATCCATATAATTATACCAAGTCGGTTAATTTATTCAGTCCCTACTTAGGGGTCCTTTTGTCTTAATTTGTTACGTAATTATATATTTGTTTTTTCGATATTCTAATTAGCTAACCTAAACCCACAAGTAATAAATATTATATTACATTTTATTTATTTATTTATTTACTATTAACACATACAATTGTTTTTACAGGTTGGGAACCCAATACAACAATGTAGTCATAATTTTCCCACTTAGAGACGTTACCCAAAAACGAATTCGGTACCACCACCGACAAAAAATAAAAATGAAATATTTTTAACTGTCCTGACTGACAGTGAACAACCACATACAAATAATAGATAAAATGAATAAGTATGTACAGTTTACATAGAGGACAGAGATACATACATGGGATTACATAGGGGAGGAGGAGGAGGAAATTAGATTGTTTAGTGCGATTGCCAAGTCAAAATATTCATTTAAGGCGCGAAACGCCTGGCCGTGCGAGTACTTCGTATTCGTGACTTTTTTCTTTTTGCTCCGCTCCTATTGGTCTTATCGTGATGATATAGCCTATCTATAGCCTTCCTCGATAAATGGGCTATCTAACAGTGAAATAATTCTTCAAATCGGACCAGTAGTTCCTGAGATTAGCGCGTTCAAGCAAACAAGCAAACAAACTCTTCAGCTTTATAATCATTGACATATATATAAGGACTGGGCGGACCGCACGTTACAATGACGCCTCGAACTTGGTCCCAAAATGGTCTTCCCTATAGCGAAGTGAACTAGAACGCGATCGGCTGTCTTCGGAGCGGTCGGAAATTTTTGCAAGCAAAAATGCTAAGTTGTGCCGTGAAGGGTTGTGTGAACTACGACAAAAAGTACATTAAAAAAAATTTTTACATTTCATATCCCCGGTAACAGTGCCGGTTTTAGCACTGCCAGCGCCCTGGGCGAGATTTATACGGCGCCCCCTAACTGCAATTCAAACCCATACCTATATAAAAAAGGAAAAAGATATAATGAATTATATTACCATTTATTAAAAGAAATAACCAATTATTAAAAAAAAAAAAAACTAATAAAATTTGACTTTTCTAGCCTTTCTGTCGGCGAACTCTTTTATTATTTTATCAAAATCGAGGTTTTCAGCAATTTCATTCTCGATTGACAAAGTTGCCAAGTTTTTCAATCGGGATTGCGATATTGTCGATCGCAGATAGGTTTTTATCAGCTTAAGCTTAGAAAAACTCCTCTCCCCACTAGCAACCGTTACAGGTATAGTTCATAATATGCGCATTGCTATCCATACATTTGGATACAGTTCTTGTAAGTTGCGATCTTTGATAAAATTTAAAACAAAAACAGGGGTAGCCACATTCTGATCAGGCAAAAAAGATTTCAGACTTATGAGTTCATCACACAACATACACCCATCTATATCTGATTTAGAGTCTACAATTAATTTCAATTGGAGATCACCACAGTGTTTGACAAGGTCAGGTTTTTCCGGAATCTGTTTTATATTGTACAAAAATGACCACTATTCCGAGTACTCATTTAACTGTTCAAATCTTTCATTGACTGAAATTAATGTAGTGTCCAAAAGACAGTTGAAAAATTCAATCTCAAATCAAATGCATGCAGTGCAGTGCACTGCGTTCCATTCTAGTGTTGCCAACATAACGATTTTTTCGCTAAATTTAGGGAATTTACGAGTAAGTAGGCCTCGCTCAGTGAGCGAGAGGAAATAAAGGTGCGCCCGCGGCGCCCCATAATGTCCGGCGCCCTGGGCGGTCGCCCAACCGCGCCCTACCCTAACGCCGCTACTGCCCGGTAAGTTAAAATATGTCATTAAATCGACTTCTAACATTATTTAAATCAATTTTCTTTCTTATTTGTCTCAACCTTTGGAAAAGACGACGCGAAGCCGCGTAAAAGCGCGACATAACTTTCCTGCGGCGCTCGTTTTAGCCGATGAAATGAAAAGATTTAATAATATTACTCTATGATTAAATTTTGTACAAAATTGATTTTTATTGTTTATTAAAAGCAAATTAAAATGTCCAACGTCAGAAAACACTACGAATCCAAAATGGAAAATATGTCCAGATTACCAAAAAAACAAGTTTTTTTTAAATTGTTTTATTCGAAGTCCAATGAAAACTTGATAACACAAACAAACTGCAACAAATATAAATTTGGAAAAATACAAGGTTTTTATTTTATTTCTTTGTACATCGAAAAATACCACACTCCGCTCTAACAAGGTTACGTCTAGGAGCAGACACGCCGATTGATATCGTAGTTCTAATAGATGGCGTTAGTGTTTTTTGTAGGGCGACCGCGTCCATCAAATGTTCGGACGACCGTATCTTTACTATTTAAATCAATGTTTATAATATTAATATTATTACAGTATAGACAAAATATTTTTCTCAAACATGCATGGAATGCATGCATTATTTACGAAAAAAGAACACGCTCAGTATCGAATTTACGGACAAAGAAAATCAAATCCATTGCAAGAGCGTTTTTTTTTGAATTTGGAACATTACAACGCTCCAGCAATGTTGTATGAAACGGCGTGCTAGGGTATACTCTTTTCATTTCTCATACTCGGAAAGTACCTACTGTTTGTTTGATCCGAGTAGTGGGTGGAAGATGCTACTTCCCTCCTTTGGGCGGGAAATAATCATAGTAATTGCTTCCCTCTCTAGGGTGGGAATAAATTTAAAAAATAGAACTAAATTTGGTTAAGCTGTCAGACTGATTCGATTTTAATTCGGCGGGATACTAACTCTGTAAGCTGTGTCGAAATCTCGATTTATTTAGACTATTAAAAATGAGTTCAAGTGATTCTGAAATGTTGACCCCAGATTCTGTTAAAGACGAGGCAAATACAGCTATCGAAAACCTTTTGCCAGAAATTTCAAAGGAAAGATACTCAAATACATACAATGACTTTATGAAGTGGCGAGTAAAGTGTAGGTATTTCTTACATACTTCAATGGATTATCTGCCAAAATAAAGCCTTCTACGCTATGGAGCAGGTATTCAATGCTCTAGAGTACACTAAAAGTAAAACACAATATCGATTTGAAAAGATTCTATAATATAACATGGTTTGTGAAAAGACAGACTCAGGGGTTCAAAAGCAAAACATCGAAGGTTATTTACGAAGTGGAAACATTTTTAAATGAAGCCCCTGACGAGATATATTTGGCAGTGAAGGTAGGCTATAAACGTTTATCTAGGTAGGGAGAGGTCTTTTACTCTAAACATAAAAGTCGATCCCATAACGACTTTACTTTGTTAAGTACTATAGATAGGTTTGCATAAAAAAAGGCAATCATATCAATCAAACACACTGACCAGATTGCGTAAATTGAGAGTACAACGGTTGGATAGGTGTGCATTTCTGGAGTAAAAGATCTCTGCTTGTTATTTTATCTACATAGGTACCTAAAAGATTAATAGTAATGAAGAAATCATGTTTTTCACATGTGGTATTGATACTCGGTATAAGCGGCGTCTGCAGAAGCAGTGAACTCACAAATTTAACAATTAACGACTTTGATAATCAAGGCCAGTTATTACTCGTAAAATTGACTAAAACAAAAACAAGTATTGAGCGCACGTTTGTTGTACGAGAACAGTTTACACAAATAGTAAAAAATATCAAAAAATCAGACCTAATGACATAAAAACGGATCGCTTTTTTCTCAATTACCAAAAGGGAAAATGCTATAAACATGTGGTCGGTTAAAATAAAATCTCAGGTATGCCGAAGCAAATAGCAACATATTTGAATTTACCAAACTATGAACAGTATACCGGGCATTGTTATAGAAGAACGTCAGCGACACTGTTAGCCGATTCTGGGATGGAAATCCAGCACAGTCGCGGAAGGCTACATTAAGGATCCTGTCCAAAATAAAACTAAAATTTCACCATACGCAAACATCTCAATAGCTTTAGAAAATATGTATATGAAAAATATTGTTATTACATGTAACATTTGTGGATTGTCCTCGATTTCCCTGGGATTCCATCATCAGATCCTGACTTGGTGCCAATTGGACCACCTCAGGAGTATACTCTTTCAAATGAAAAACAATTTTGAGAATCGGTCCATAAATGAGGGAGAAATCGATGAACATAAATTTAAAAAGAAAATACATACAGTTGAACATATAACCGTCTCCTTTTCGGAGGTCGGTTAATAAGACTTTACACAACAATACACTTATCTTACCATGTAGACGTTGTTAAGAGGGGAACAGGGCGTGCGATTCTCTATACAAATGTATTCCCATTCTTTCTTATATCTATGTGTATTCCCCTTTTTCTTCCTGAATAATGTCTCTGGAGCAATTTGTTTTTTTCATAAAATCAAGGTCTGCTGTAAATATGTCCCTGTCATTTTCTTTTTTTCAGCAATTAATTAGTAAAGAAAATATGACCCGACAAAAATTAAAAATGCCCTATATTTACCGCCGCCCGTGATAAGAGGACTACCAGACAAATTAGAAAAGTTCCTAACATAAAAAACAAGATAGGAACCCAAACACTCTTAAAATGTTAATGTAAAAAATAATAGAATCGGCACAGTTTTCGAGGAGAAAAAAGGGGAAACGTCGATCTCGTCAGCATTTTTGTGATAATTTCGGTCTGAGCTGCAGCTGTCCCTATCACAGACTATGACGGCAGACTTACTGACAGCGCGACGGCAATAGTTTCTTCAAATATCTATTTTTCAAATTCCTCGCAAGCCCCGTCCCCTCTTATTACGATTCCTAAAACTGTGATATTATAAAGCTCTTTTAGCAAAATTCTCAAAACAGTCGCTGGTTTGAGGACGATAAATTAAAATCAAATAATAATAATAATAAAGTAGGTAGCTCATATATTTGATATTGACTGAAATGATGTTACGTGTGATGCATTGAAACTCATAGAAATACTGTATTTTAACTGTAAAATCGCGTCTATAAAATCAAGTAAATAAGCTAAATCGGAAAAATTTAGTGTACGGCACTTAATACATAGATTTACTTACACTAATGTATGTGTGTTCACTGTAAGTCTACAAGTGAATTGTATAACGAAAACACTGGTGATGATGATTTTTTTTGTGTTTAAGATTAGGTATATTTACGCAAACGAATCATTTGGGTGGTTCTTAACGGTGCGAGATTTTTCAGATGCGCAATATTTATGTATAGGTACTTGTACAAACGAATTTTCATATTAGGTATTCCTAACCTAAATATGTATACACTGACCAAAATCAAAGTCCGTGCTCGTCTGCTTTTTGGAATAGAACTGCACAAGTAACAAGTCCCTCTCACGCCGATAAAACCCAGAAATTACAATAATTATAAACATTTTATTACTTAACTAGCTTCCACCCGCGGCTTTGCCCGCGTGGAAGTCGGAACTTATCCCGCGGAAATGTACTACCGGGATAAAAAGTATCCTGCGTGGTTTCGAGTTAATCAGACAGCGCTTTAAAATTCTTCCATACAAACTTTGACACCCCCCATCCCCCTTTAGGACGTAGTTTAGAAAAACAAAAACATTACCAACTTTATAATTTACTTAGATACGTATTTGTGGCAAGTTTCAAGTTTATTAACTCAAGGAATAAAACTTTTCTCATAAACAAAATCCCCCTTTTCACCCCCTTAAAGGTCGAATTTCCAAAAACCCCTTCTTAGTGCAACCCTACTTTATAAAAGGAAGCGTGTGCAAAATTTCACGTTTCTAGTCCTAGTAGTTTCGGCTGTGCGTTGATTGGTCAGTCAGTCAGTTTCTCCTTTTATATATAGATAGATGCAGTGCCGGTCAACGTGCCTAGCGCGTCCGTTGCGTTTTGTATGGCGGCGGCATCGCATAGCCATAGGACATCGTGAAAAATGGAGAGGCAGTGAAAGTGTTAACTTAAAGCAATAGCAATAATACATTTTCTAAACCAAAAAGAAGATAATTACGAATACGAAATTTCGAAATTACTTCTTGTCAACAATAATAAGTCATAAAGAGCTCACACCAGCCGTGCCACAAAAAATCATCTCACAAGCTAGTGAGCATAGCACGCGCCTGTGTGAGTGTCACATTTCTATACATCATTATATTAATACGAACACTACTAAAGTATGTTTCGTGCATTCTATTGGTCAAAACGCATGCATTGTGCGATCGAGTCGTGAGCCGTGTTACCGTGCGGAATATTTCTCTCCGGTAACGCTAGTCTTGACACTATTTCAGTATACAGAGATCCGAAGGGTTTGACCATGTAGCTAGTTAAGGTTTAACTGAAAATTACCTTAAATCTAAATCCGGTATAGTCGCCATTCGCTGGCGGCGACCACGAGATGGAGGCCTGCTTGTTGCGGCCCAGCGTCACCGTCAGGTTCGTGGGCGGCTCCGGCGCTGTGTCCAACAACAATGCAATTAAAGTTATTATTATTCACTTTTACAAGGCAGAATAAAACAAGGCAAGTCAGTTTAACCATTCGTTATTTGTGTGACTTGCTCACTCACAGCCACTTCTCACAGTATATGATAATTATTATTAAAACTTCTCGATGTATACTTGAAAATATGTCAAAAAAGAAGCAAGTTATAATCATCATCATCATCATATCAACCGAAAGACGTCCACTGCTAGACTTAAGCCTCCCCCAAAATGGGGGGATTTGCCATAATCGCCACGCTTGGCAGGCGGGTTGGCGATCAACAACAATCATAATAATAGGTTTTTTTATGTTGACAATGATTTTATAAGCAGGCATTATGATTATGACACTAACACAAGCAATAAAAACAATGAAAACCAGCAAATTTTAGGTGTCATTAGTGTGATAACTAAGTAAAGACTACCAGTGATGATGGTCTGATTCCACGTCAACAGGTCGGCGAAGGTGGCGTTGGAGTAGTAGAGCATGAAGTGGTACTTGGTGCCGGGCAGCCCCACGAAGTTGATGGTGTTGGCGCGCGCCTGCACCGTGAAGTTGGGCGCCGGCGTGCCCTGCGGCGGCCGGTAGTCCAGCCGGTACTGGCCGCCGTCCGGCGCCTCCGGCTCGCCGCCGCCCGAGCCCGGGATCTCAATCACCAGTTCGGCGCACTCGCCGCCTCGCCATGTAGTCTGCAGTGTTCGAGAACATCTAATTGATCTCTTTTCAAGATGGTTTATCAAATAATTTGTTTGCTAGACGCAATAATTTTGTGGAATAGATAGAATACTTATTTGCAATGAATGTAGGTACAAAAATCTGTTATTACAGTTTGTGAGGATTCCATGTAGCACATGCTATATGTATACGGGATACATTTTTACCCAGTGCGCAAACTGTTACCATGAATTCAGCATATCATTCTACATAGACACCCCCAGCGCAGAAAAATTTCTGCACAAAATGTACGGAACAGCTGATTCATTTTTTTGTATTCGAAACCAAGTTCGCTTATTACTGTGATAAGACTGTCTAATTGTAATTTGTTTATATTGTCCGTCTTTCTTACTTACGTCTATTAAAAGAAAAAGTAATAAAATTATTCGTTCGTTCAAATAATCGTTTTATTATTTAGTAATCACTTCAAAAATAATATAAGCCTTATTTATGTTTCCCGAGCCACGTAGAGTTGTAGTCAATAGCTGACTGAAGCTCGAAATTGGGTTGGCTCGACCGGGGAGGTAGGTACCCAGATCTTACAGAATACCAAAGTGAAGTACCAACATGATGGTGCTGCGCTTCAAATGATGAGTGAGGGAACCGGAAGCTAAGGTTTGGGGGTGGGAATCGATTGGCAACGCATCATCAATAAACCTGGAATAGGGTATTTTCCGATTTGATAAAACTATTTTAATTTGAAGATTGGCACGATATGTTTAAAAGAAAAATAAAAATAAATTTATTAATACACATTTTATCAATTAAAAACGATTAAAACCTAATTTATTTTTTGTTGTTTTGAATTTAGCGCCAAAACGCTCCTTACGATGACTTTTTATCACGTGACATGTGACGTCAACTCTGTATAAACGGCACCGGTACAAATACTTAGTTTGGCGCCGGTTTAGAAGTATATTTGTGCACAGAGGCACCGCACACCAGTAATATCACTTTCTATCCATTAAAAATCTTGTTAATTATAAACTCGACACTCACTTATTTACTTACTAACTACTTTAGTTTACACAAAGTTGACGTCACGTGATAAAAAGTCATCGTAAGAAGCGTATTAGCGGTAAATTCAAAACAACGAAAAATAAATTTGGTTTAAATCGTTTTTAATTGAGAAAATGGAATAGAAATCAATTTATTTTTATTTTTCTGTTAAATATCTCGTTCCAATCTTCAAATTAGAATATTTTTTGAAGAATTTGAAAATACTCTATTGTGGATGTCTATGGGTGGCGGTGACCCACATGTCATGTTCATTTGCTCACTTGATGGTAAAAAAGGTGTGAAACGTGTCGAATAGTAGAAAATCAATCATAAACTCGAAAACAACAATTCCTATTCCTGTGGTTTCAAAATGTAAGTACAACTTACATAAATGAATGGTAAAATATGGCTGACCTTTAATGTATATTAACAACTATTGTGTACTACCCATATTTGCAAAATAAAATCCTATTCTATTCTAGCGCCATCTCAATTTAAAAAGCAGAGTTATTTAGTGAAAACCTATTTTATATGTACTGTAGACTCGTGAAACTTTTTTGCCTATGAATGTGAACTATAGAACGCAGTAATTGCAAGAATAAAACAATATTTGCCGCACATTGAGTTTGACACCTAGGCAGGGTCCTCTGGCCATGGCTTTTGTCCCCACGGGAAGTCTCCTGTGCATCAGCGTGATCTATTGCTCTTTGTCGGGTGCGCCAAAGTTCACCTAAATTTTCAACTCCGATAATTGGAAATCCGAAAATGTTCTTCCTAACATTTTTCATCCTAACAATCACAATTCCTAACTACTCTGTCTCTAATGTTCATAATTCCGAAGCATTCAACTTCATAATGTCAGTAGCAATAAACATCTATTATACTTTTATTTGTTTCCCTATATTTTCTCAACATAACCATCTTTTATACTATTATTCATAGTGCCCCCAAGAAACGAATCGTTGCAAAATCGACTCCACGTAGTCTTGTTTGCCCTACCCCTAGAGTGTTATTTAAAATCGCGAAGGCGCGGAGGGGCGAGGCGGCCCGCGAGCTGAGGAGCAGGTGGTTTTAACGCCCGCCGCCGAGGCTGAGGCTGGCCGGCTCTGCCGGCCAGCAAGCCGAAGCTACGGCTTCCTTTTATATTGTAGGGGAGCACTAAGAAGGGGTTTTTGGAAATTCGACCTATAAGGGGGTGAAAAGGGGGGATTTTGTTTGTATGAAAAATCTTATTCCTTGAGTTAATGAACTTGAAACTTGGCTGATTTTTTATTGTTTTTCTAAACTACCCCCTAAAGGGGGATTAGGGGGTGACAAAGTTTGTATGGAAGAATTTTAACGCGCTGTCTGATTAACTCGAAACTCAGTATTTATACCTAAAACCAAAAATAAAGAATAACGTGTCAGAATTTTTCGCAAATATGCCCCTAAAGGGGTAAAAAGGGTAGTTCATTTTACAAGGGATGATTTTACTGCGTGTCTTGAATAACTCGAAAATTGGTAAAAATAACCTATAAGTCAAATAATGTAAAAGAAACAAAAGACTTTTAAAAAATTAACCCCTTTGAGGGTGAAAAGGGAGATATAGTTTGTTTGAAGAGTTTTCTGAAGAAAAGTAAATAACATACATTCTGAGCACATGTACCTGAGCCATATATTATTATAAACCTGAAACTTGTTGAGGTGGTTTTGTGTGAAGGATAGTGATCATATCACTTTATATTGTTGACGTCAGAAGATAAATATTTATCCTACTAATATTATAAATGTGAAAATTTGTGAAGATGTTTGGATGTTTGTTCCTCAATCACACAAAAACGACTAAACGGATTTGGATGAAATTTGACACACAGACAGATTATAACCTAGATTAACATATGGAATACTTTTTACCCCGGCAGTACGTTCCTGCGGGATACTTTCCGACTTCCATTCGGGCGAAGCTGCGGGCGGAAGCTAGTGACGTATATTTCGATCGATTAGCGGGGAACTCAGCGAGCCAGCAAAAGCGACACAGGTCCTGCCTCGGAGACGCCCGGCGGGCTACTGAAGCGAAGCGCGGCCCGGGCCGCCTGGTTATACTCGTACGCTATCTTGTTAAAACAATACAAAACTGTTTTGAGAAAAAGTAACCCTAGAATGTTCTTGAAGTGGCGCGAGGATGCCAAACGCCGGGGCGAAACTCCGCTGCCGCGAGAAATCGCAGCACAGCGGACAGAGCTCCGGCGGGATCTGATGGCGACATGGAGAGTGCGATTGTTGCAACCCAGTGCTGGGCACGCCACGACTGCGGCGGTAACTCCCCTCTTTGAGGAGTGGCTTGAGAGGCGGCATGGCGTCCTCACCTTCCGCCCGACCCAGGTCCTCACCGGAAATGGTTGTTTCGGGAGGTTCTTGTTTCGCATAAGGCGGGAGGAAACGCCTAGGTGTTTCCATTGCGATGATCGCTCTGAGGACACGGTGGAACATACGGTGGAGGTCTGCCCGGCTTGGGCGGAGCACCGCCGTGTCCTCGTGGAGGCGATCGGCGGCGGCGATCTCTCGCGTCCGGCCCTGGTCCAGGCCATGGTACGGAGCGAGAGGGCATGGGGAGCCGTCACCTCCTTCAGCGAAGCAGTGATGCTCGCGAAGAGGGAGGCGGCGCACGTGAGGGAGAGGCAGTATATGCGCCCTCACGGCCTGAGTCGCCACAGGAGACGCCCTGGGCGTCGGGAATCTCAGGCTGATTTCCGGCCACCGTAGGCGTGGGCTTGCGGACGGCGAGTAATGGGTAGCTCGCTGTCCGGTAAGGACCAAGCCCAGGTCGACGGCGCGTTGTGTTCCACGCGCGCCTCAAAGAGATGTCAGCACAAACCGATGGGGCCCGCAAGGGCCGATGCCTGCCAGGGGTACGGGTTTGTTCGAAAGATATACCGCCGCCCCTGGCATACAGGCTATTGAGGGAACACGGGTGGGTTTTAGTCAGTAAAAGTCTGACACGCCCTCCTGCTCCACCCAGAGCGGGAAAAATTATTTGATGATTTCCCACCCAAAAAAAAAAACCATATTGCAGTTTTTAAATGTAAATATTGTTAATTATAATGTATTCATACTATATAAATAACTAGCCCTTGTAAACTAGCTTTTGCCAGCGGCTTCACCCGCGCGGAACATTCATCCTCTATTTAACTCCCTTAGGGGTTGAATTTCGAAAAATCCTTCCTTATTCGTCGTTCCTTATTCCTAAGTCGGCCGTAACCGTAACACTTTTAGATATAAATTTGATTTGATTTTTCTATTTGCCATAAATTGTCGGCGCCTGCGTTTTTTTTTTTTTTTTTTTTTTTTTTTTTTTTTTTTTTTTTTTTTGGGTGGGAAATCATCAAATGACTTCTCCTGCTGAGTAGAGCAGGAGGGCGTGTCAGACTTTTACTGACTAAAACCCACCCGTGTTCCCTCAGTAGCCCGTATGCCAAGGGCTGTGGTGTCTCTTTCGAACAAACCCGCACCCCTGGCAGGCATCGGCCCTTGCGGACCCCATCGGTGGTTGCTGACATCTTCGTCGTCCCGTCTACCACTTTTCGGCCGCAGAGGATAGGGAGAGCGGCTAACGCTATACCGACACTCCTCTTCCCCTGCGGCCCCACCGCGTCCGCCATCAAACGGTGGCGGCCCCGTCCAGGCCACGGAAGGGAAGAGCGCTGCTCAGAAGCACCGGCACTCCTCCTCTACCGCAGCCCGTAACCCTCAGCCGCGATGCCTCCCATTCGACATCACGGCCCACCTCAGTTGCGGTGCACCTCACCGCAACCTACTTTTTGGCCGCTACGTCGTCGGCTTTGAGGCAAAAGCCCTGACGAGCGGCCCCACCTTTTGGTTCCTCTTGGCTTCACCGTGGCCGGCATCCACGGTTACTGAGCCCCCCCGCAACGACAATGCGGGAACCCACTCGGGGGGGTCGGCGCCTGCGTCTCATTCATTACTTGTCATAGCGATGCCATAGTTTCACAGTCACTAAAGGCATAGATAAATAATAGATGTTACGTGGGGTACAGACACGCGGATTACAATTATTTTACCATATATGCATTATTGTTTAGTTTTCAGTAATTTCACACTTACCTATCTTATTTTATTTCATTTATTACTTTTTATTTATGTTTCTGTCCGTGACATCACAGCGGGCCCTATCAGAATACCAGCACTGCGACACTTTTTAAATGTCGCAGCATCGTGCTGAGATAGTGGCCTTTTGGCCTCGTACGGGATCTTGTTTTTATTTTTACTTTTTTTATGTATAAATCTCATTTTAATTTTATCAATTACCTAGCGTAGCGTAGTTGTGTTTTAGTTTTTTAGTGTTTAATTTTATTGTGTTGTAGTTATGTTTCCGATTTTCCTGTGAGAGTCTAATAAATTCTTTTTCTTTCTTTCTATTCCTTGTCTACATTATAAAGGGAACCTCTGAGCAAAATTTCAGCTTTCTAGGTCCAAGGGTTTGGGTTGGGCGTTGATGAGTCAGTCAGTCAGGACTTCTCTTTTTATTTATATACTAGCTTCCGCCCGCAGCTTGGCCCGAATGGAAGTCGGAAATTATCCCGCGGGAACGTACTACGGGGATAAAAAGTATTCCATATGTTAGCACAATAGGCATAATGGACAGTCAGTCAGTGGCAGTTGCAGGGCTTGCATGGAGGGTGAGAAAACCATTGCGTATCTACTCTTTGAATGCACAGGCGTCATCCAGATTAGTACAGAAACACGGACGTTATAATCAACTTATGGATCGTTGTGGGCTGGTTGGAATAACCACCAACAGCTGCCATGGCCCATGCACAATTGTCCACTTGAAGGACATAATAGGACATTAATACACATATAATCAACATTTACTTGTGAAAAGGTACTTTATCAACTTTCTTTTATTGTTTTTGCAATGTTTAAAAACACAAGATGGCATTTTTGTCAAAATATATTGAAGCTATCAGTGACGTACACACAATGCGATGCTTCGTGGCGTACTAAACTCGAGAACATATTCAGTTTTGAAAACATATTTGGTTTGATGGCCTCACTCTTTGTGTTCCGTGCAGTCTATCTGCCTTTTTTCTATAATCTGAGGCATCCTAGTCTTAGTTTTGTGTAGGTTCTGAAGATGAAACCACCAATGAAGATTTTGATTTTTGGTCAAAAATCAAAAACAACTCGCAGTTGGCCAAAAGTTGAGGCGTACTTCCTCATAAGCCGATGAAGTGCTAAATTAAGTGTATGAAATATTGGTTCATAAAGTAATAATAGCCAAACATTGGTAAAGCATTAATCAAACATACTCAATTACTTTTTTTTTTTATTGACTATATCAGTAGAGCAGCAACTGTTTTCCTCATATAAACTTGTTGAGAAGGAAAACAATAAAGATGATAAATTCTGATCAATTATGGACATAATCCTATCAACAAAAATGTATGGTAATTCATTTTTGTATTTTCCTCCAGGATCAGGAAAATATCTAATGAACTTCATACACTTTACAAGCACTTATGGGAACTGTATTGTTACTTCTACTAATAACATAATAAGTGAAGTATGGCAGTTAAGTTTACATAGACTACTCTTACAACTAACTATGTGACTTCCATACAGTAATCAAACATATTTGCCATAAACATATTTTAAGTTGACTATAATCCTGATAAAAACTACACCTATTAAGAATGAAAGGTTCTCATTAAAATCTAAGGAATATCTAGGGAATATCAAAATATAAACATTACACAGATAAAATTAAAAGGAACCAAAAAGATTAGGAAGAGCCTCTGACTGAATGCTCTAAATGTTTACAGGCATAAAAGCCAGTCTCTAACTTCATTGAATACTTCAGGTCTGTGTAGTTTAATACTTTCGCAGGTTCTTATTTTCGAAGCGTTCAACACATCTGAACAATTTTGAAATGGTTGGAGATGACAACAAGTTAACAAGTAGATATCAATGACTTGTTGATGTCGTTTGTTATGTTTATATAAACAACAATACAGCCAGTGGCTAAGTACTGTGGTTGCAGGGTTCGGAATTGCGGAGCCCTGGTACGAGCAATGTGAGACAAGGTTCGCGAACTCACCGCGGAAACGGCAAGCAGCAGTGCCAGGGCCGCGGCAGCGCGCGCGCACACAGACGTCGCTTGCACAATCGACCTCTTCCACATCATTGAAGGCGACGACTGTCCGATTTCACGACACTTTCTCTTCAACACAACACTGTTTTCCGTATGGGTATAATGCATGGTTCACTTGATGGCCTGTCCTCGGTATTCATATCTTCATGTTACACTACAGTTTAATAACTACGTTACAGAACGTTTAGATCCATAATTTATCACATTACAAATTTTGTCTCGCGACCTTTCTTGTCGGGAGTTGTCAAATAGTGATTGACTAAGCATGTGAATGGACTATTTTTTTTTTTTTTAGAATCGATTAAGATTAACTGAGAATCGATTTTAGTGTAGTAGATCGATTTAATCTACGACACCGATTACATGAACAATGATGATTGATTTAAATCAACCTTTTTTTCCTTAGTCTGAGAAATCAACTGTATCCTATTAATAAAATGGTAGGTACCAAAAACAGATTGCAAAGTTTTACCATCAGTGGCGCTAGCAGCACAAACAATGTTTTCTTTGATCTTAATTAGCATGTCATTAAAATGGATTGTAGGAATCGTTAAGAATTGTTTTGAGCTTCATTCGCAATCACAACACTGATTCATCAGTGTTGTGAATAATGCGCTTATTACACTTGACTGAATTTAGGCATCTAAATTCAGTCGTTACTGAATTTAGTCAAGTGTAATCGCAATTAGCAAGTTAGCATCCTAAATTCAGAAGCAAGGATGGTTTCTAACTGACTAAATCATTTAGAAGCCTAATTAGAAACGCATTTAGGAAGGTGTAATCGCATTTAGTATTGACTTTACTCTTCAGTCGCTACGTAACTGTCCGTGCGTGAGGAGTTGAGGACGTACACTTTTGTTTTGTATTACTGATGCAAAACAGGAAAAAATGCTAAAAACTATTGTTTTTATTTTGATAAAAATTGTGAGCTTTTCAGAACAAAAATCATGCACCTTAAATTTTTTCGAAAATTCAATCGAGTGGGATAAAAAAAGGCTTGGTGGATTAAATTGATACTCTGTAGGGTTTTTTTTGGGTAGATTGATCTGTAAAAGGCGTACTTAACATTTGTGGTTTCCTCATTATTTTTGATTGGGCACCTGATTTTTGAAAAAATTAGATAGGTACGAAAAGCCTTTTTTTTGTTGCCTTTTCAAATTCATGTAATGAGTAATTAAAAATGTTGTATTGAAAAATCAATTGCTAATCATTTGGAGCCCTTCTCGTACGCACGGTTACACATCAAGCTATACATTTCCAATATAAGCTGATCTCGCATTGTATAAGATTTCCGTACAAAGCGAGATCAGCGTAAACTGGAAATGTATAGCTTGATGTGTAGCCGTGTGTACATGGCACGTCCAACTCCGTCGCGCTTTAACTGGTAACTGATTCAGTTACTAAATTTAGGACAGTGTAATCAGAAGCTTCTAATTTGATTTTAAGTTGCTTCTGAATTTAGATGCCTAAATTCAGCCAAGTGTAAGTAATAAGCGCTTAATAGCTCAAGGAGTTTTTGGCGGGATCGCGTTAAACATGTCGCATGAATTTTCATTATCCTCAATTATCATTAAATTTTGTGAAATAGCGAATTAAATTGTATAATTTTGGTAGTGAGTTATCCAATTTAGTTACGTGTGAGTGCACAAGTGTAGTGAAGGTGAAAATAAGTGACTAACGTGGACTTCTCGTGTTCCCCCAAAAACTCCTAATAGGTTATTGTAAAGTTACTACCGCTTTACAATAACTTTGTTATGACTAGAATACGTTCTTAATAAAGACTTGGCTAAAAGGTCTCTGAAACCAGGCCATAAAACTAATTTAAAAAAAAATAGCTTAAATATGTAGGTAGGTTTTGAGTAGCTTTACTACTATTTATTTAAACCAGAAATTGGGTACCTAAGTCTCGTTGGGAGTTCAGTAATAAAACTGCAGTACAAAAATCAGCTGTTCCATAAATTTTGACCGCGTAAGTATTGCACTTTTTATTAGAAAACAAATAAAACCGTACTTATCGATGATACAAAACACCTCCATTTTTAAGATTTATTCTCGTATTGTCATTTTTTCTCTGAAAAATTGAACAATACGGCATAGCTACGGAAAAATAAATTTGTCGCAAGACTAGCAACTCGAAGCACTGTTAGCTAGAACACGACTGGTACCGAGTAAGCGTTAATGGTTACAACGCTTATTTGTGACACCCGTGCCACGCGTGCTACTTTGCACTTCCACTGTTTTTTTCTTTTCCGTGCACACAAAGGAAGGAAAATATCATGTAATCAATATCTCTGTCTTCTTCACCCTTGCTAAAAAGATGTGTTGTCCATCGCACTTGCTTTTGCCATATCCGGAAGAGGTTAGGAGGGGCGCGCCATGGCAGCTCATTTGAAAGATCGCTGCGGAGCGTCACTTTTGCCACGCACCGTCGTCGAGACAACACCTCTCCGTGACCACGACACTTCGTGTATAAGGGGTAAATAAGTATCAGCCAGAAATAATGTTGGCATAAACATTATTTGTAGACATAATTGTTTCAAATCTTTCTGTTTTATTGTTTGCTTTATATTTACAGTGTATTGATTTCTGCTAATATCATTTAAATATAAACTGTGATTATTTACTTGTATTATTAAATATTATTTTGAAATTAAAGGAACGTAACCGATTTAACTTGATTATAATGTTTATGTGTGTTGTATCTACCTTATTGGGAATATACGCTTCTTATGATTTACTGACTGTTATTTTTCTCTATATCAGAAGTGACATCCGTACCTACATCGCTCACAAACATGCCGCGCAGCCGCAAACGAAGATCAAGAAGAGAGCCATCGACAAGTTCAAGTACGTCGACCAGTTCCAGTTCGAGTAGCAGCAGCAGTGCAAGTGAACGGAGGCGCAGGAAGCGACGCCGCCATAAGAATTCCGAAACCGTGAGTCAGAATGTTTTATTATCGTCAGTGATTCCCGAATTCGACCCACTTGTAGACAGTGTAGATATGTGGATTAATGTTGTAGAGGCTAATTCTCGAGCGTTTGGATGGTCCGATAACATGATTAAATATAATATCAGGCGCTTCAAAAATTACGTAATACCGCGAAAACTTGGTTAGACGCTTTGCAAAAAAATGAAACCAGGTGGACCACGTGGAAGTGGAAGCAATGGCGCGAAACATTGTCAGATACATTTCAAGTAAGAAGTGATATGTTCAGATCTCTTAAAGAACTAATTGATTCGAAACCTTCACCAAATCAGTCGTTATACGATTTCTTTTTCAAACAAAAGTCGAAAATAGATCGCTTGCAGTTAGGGTTTCGGGATCGAGATATAATATCCATAATAGTAGGTTCAATAGGTGATAAAAACTATAGCTGCCGAAGCAGGCAATTTTAAATATTGTGATGACTTAGCCTCCTTTTTACACGGTAAAATCCATTTACCTGCGGTGATTGAAATCCCTTCTAAAAACGCACTGCCACCCAAACATTCTTCTCGACCGTTACAACCCGGGTACCAAAATGCTTTAAGTAAATCTGACATCAAAGTTGAACCTTCGGTCAACAATAATAGTATACCAAACCATACCTGCTACCGATGTGGAGAAGTAGGTCACAGAAGAAATAATTGTACTGTCAAAGACGATGTGAGGTGTACTTTTTGCAAAAAGTTAGGGCATTTAGAGGCAGCCTGTCACGCCAAGTCAAAGTCGAAAGTCGAGAAAAATGTTGAAGTGAAAATGATTTCTGATCCAAAAATGAAACAAAAGTTTTACAAACCGATTCTAATAAACAACCAGGAATGTAGTGCATTTTTTGATATGGGCAGCGACTGCTCCTTAATTACATCTGCGTTAGTAAACCAATTTAAGTTGCAACCTTTCACTTTGAATAATCCTGTTAATTTAGTGGGGTTTACTAATGAGTTAACCGCTACATAAGGCTGACTCAGTTATGCTTAAAGTCGATTCTGTGGAATTAATTATTAAATTATACGTGATTGATGCTCTATCTAGCTGTAATATTTTGATTGGAAGAAATTTTACTGAACATAAAAATATAATGTATGTTCGTGTGGGAGAGATTTTAACTTTTCAATCAGCTCGAGCATTGAATGTGTGCAGTATAAGGGTTACTAATAACGTAAAATGTGAATACGAATTAGCATTAAATAAAATATATAGCACGGGTTTTCTATGAGCGTGGTAAGAACGATGTTGCTACGTAGTGCCATGACGCGCGCGCCCCCACCTCTCTCCCGCCGCTGACGCAGGCAGCAGGGAGAGAGAGCCCGATCCCGAGGATAACGGACGTAACAGAGCGATCCTCCGCGACTCTCAGTCGCGATGCCTTTTATTGTAAAATTGTAATCACAAATGTTTCTGTGTTTTTCTGTGTTCAGCCTTTTCCTGACCTCATGAAGATTAGTAAAGTCATACCATTATTTAAATCGGGTAATAAAAATAACGTGGGCAATTTTAGGCCTATTTCTATATTACCGGCATTTAGTAAAATATTTGAAAAATTAATACTCAAGCAGTTGCTAAGACATTTTAATTTAAATAGCCTCCTTCATGAGGAACAATATGGCTTTACAAAGGGTCGTTCGACTACAGATGCGGGTGTTGCTTTGTTGAAACACATATTTAACGCATGGGAGAACTCGCAAAATGCTATTGGAGTTTTCTGTGATCTCTCCAAAGCCTTTGATTGCGTGCACCATGAAACGCTTTTGCGTAAACTGCGTTATTATGGTGTCCATAACGAAGCTTTAAACGTAATAAATTCTTATTTACATAGTAGGTTCCAATGTGTAGAAAGTAATGGTGTAAAATCTTCCGGGCTACCAGTTCAGTTAGGTGTGCCTCAAGGCTCAATACTCGGCCCATTCTTGTTTTTAGTATATATCAATGACTTACCATTCTATTTAAAGGGTATTTGTGATGTTGTTCTGTTTGCAGATGACACTTCTCTTATTTTTAAAGTAGACAGGAATAGACAAGATTTTGACGACGTAAACAGTGCACTCTCAATGCTTACGGATTGGTTTACGGCAAATAACCTAGTACTTAATGCCAAGAAGACAAAGTGTGTAAAATTCGCCTTACCGAATGTTAGAAATCTTGGTCCAAACATCGTGTTAGATAAAGAGGTGCTTGAAACCGTAGACTCGACAGTTTTTTTGGGCATAACAGTAGATGCTAAACTTCAGTGGGGCTCACACATATCAAGCCTAGCGGGAAGGCTCAGTTCGGCCGCCTATGCCGTTAGAAAAGTAAGACAGTACACTGACGTTGAAACAGCTCGGTTAGTTTATTTCAGTTATTTTCATAGCGTTATGTCCTACGGCATTCTGTTGTGGGGCAAAGCCGCTGATATTCAAAATATTTTTGTTCTTCAAAAGCGAGCTGTTCGAGCAATTTACCAACTGGGTGCTAGAGTGTCCCTAAAAGATTTTTTTAAAGATATCGGTATTCTCACGGTGGCATCGCAATTCATATTCGCTAACATCTTATATATTAGGCAAAATATACACTTATACACTAAAAACAGTGATATTCATAATATAAATACTAGAAATAAGGATAAACTACGTGCTCCCTTTCACCGGCTTCATAAGGTTCATAACTCATTTGTTGGGCTTGGTATAACCTTTTATAACAAGCTTCCCTCTTCTTTGTTAGATTTACATTTTAGTGCGTTTAAAGCCAAAGTAAAATCCAACCTTTGTTCTAAGGCATATTATTCTATTAACGACTACTTAAACGATAAGAATAGTTGGTCGCTGTGATTAACTCAAGACAATGTTTGTGTTCTTTCACCAGAATTAGCTTACCTACTGACAGGTTGTATGAATTACATTCATATACTTAATTGTTTATTTTATTAGACTCTTTAAATCATTTTATTTTTTACTATTGTATTGTACAGTATCAAGTTCTTCTAACTGAACAGACAGCTGTGCTGCTGGGGAGTTTGTTGCGCCACTTCTTCTTCCCAGCTAAAGCACTAGGAAGTGTCGAAGGGTGGGCGTTTTGGGGGGACTGTCTTATGTTTTATTTTTTTGACGTTCGAAAAGTGCTGACTCTCAGCCTAGTTTGAATAAATGACTTTTGATTTTGATTTTGATTTTGATTTATTTGTAAATCAAAACGCTTAAATTAAAACGTTTTACAGAACGAGTACTAACATTAAGCTAAGTTTATTGTTACTAACACCTATGGATATAATTTTTTAATCCGAAATAAATTGATTTGATTTGATTTGATTTGAATAAATGATAATATTTAAAGTAGTGACTTTAAACTGGCGCCCAACGTGGGGCTCGAACCGTTATGAAATGTGATCCAGTGCCTACGTGACCAAACGTGTGCCTACTCACCTTGTTAGGAATAAGCACGGACGTTCGACCTTACCGTTGTCATCACCAGCGTGAAGATGCCGACAACGAGGAGAGGAGAAGCGCTCCGTCAACAACGAGGAGAGGATGACGATAATGTCACGCTCACTGAAGTCACTGAAGAGGAGGAGAGCGTCGTAGAGCGCGGCCACGCGGACGATACCGCCAGCGCCGCCGGCTCGAGGTCGACACAGCAACCAGCTCCCCAGTTCCCCTCAGACTTCCTATCCACGCTGATCGAGACGATAACGCGTGCGCAAGTGGAAGCAAATAGAAGCCTCATCAACTCGCTGATGACATCCAACGGCGAATTCGGGGCATCCACCCCAGTCGGGGCCTTTCCAATCACCAACGCGAGCACCGGAAGTGCCGCTGCTGCAACCGCATCACGTGCCGACGCCAACTTCACAAGATGCACGGCGAGATTCGACGGGTCCTCCCAGGACGCTGAGGTCCTGGAAGCATTCCTAGACGCTGTCGTAGTCTATAAGGAGTGCGCTGCCGTAAGTGACGAGCATGCCCTCCGAGGATTGCCGATGCTGTTCGAAGGTGAAGCGGCAGTATGGTGGCGCGGCGTAAAGGCGTCGACGGCTACGTGGTCAGACGCGATCGCGCGTCTGCGCGCGGCCTTTGGCGTAGTGCAGCCCGCGTATCAAGTCCTACGGCAGATCTTCGCTAAGGAACAACGAGAGGAAGAACGTGCGGAAGTGTTCTTGTGTAGAGTGCGCGCATTAATTACCAAATTACCGTACAAGCTCGACGAAATAGTGCAGGTAGACTTTTGCTACGGATTACTGCACCGACGCGTAATAAAACGAGTGCCCCGTGAATCTGTTCGTAATCTAGATGATCTGTTATATAAGGCGAGGATCGCGGAGGATACATACAAAGCGCTCAAGGTAACCAATTCTGTTTACAATAAGAATTCGACACCGCAAACCAAAACATTGGCGGTGACTACCACCGACCGTAATCTCTCGACATCGAACTCGAATTCGACTACAACGAGTGCGCCTGCACCGCGTAGCAACAACAAAAATAGGGCTCGGTGTAGTTATTGTAAGTTATTTGGGCATGTTAGTGATGAATGTCGTAACCGTGATAAGGCGACTACTAATAAAAATATTAGCGACACTACGCCAAGGGAGTTACGTTGTTATGGTTGTGGTAAACAAGGCGTCGTGAGATCGAAATGTGATGTTTGCGCGAAAACATGTTCGAAACCAGACGAGAAAACATCTTTCAACACTGTTGATGTAGATTTTTGTTGTCATGACGATTATGGTAATAATAACATTGGTATGAGTGAGACTGCTTCGTGCGTTCAATTGACGAATGTGAGTGCGCGCGAACAGTACCCAATGGTAAATATTAGTGTTAAGGGCCGTAATGGCGTGGCGATTGTCGATACCGGCGCTACACATAGTATTGCGAGCCCTCTATTGCACCGACTTTTAGTAGATTCAGGAGTTCCGTTTAGCGAAACTAAACGTTTTGTACGCCTGGCTGATGGTACGCAAGGGTGGAGAGACCTGTTGACAGCCAAGGTAGATATTTTAATTGGAGGTCGTAGGGTAATGTGCCAGTTGTTAGTATTACCGGGTAGTAATATTAGGACGCTTTTAGGTGTAGATTTCTTGGCGCGAGCCGGCATGGTAATAGACGTCGCCCGACGCACTTGGTCATTCTCGGACAGTCCGGGATATTGTTACGATTTTGTTTACACTTATACGCTCGACCCTATTGATGCTGACCTGTTGTGCGCCGCATCTACTGAGTTATCGTTGCGCTCAGACGAAGGTTCGAAGTTAACCCCCGAGCAGCGGCGTACACTTAACGCATTTATAGAACACCGCGCGCCGCAGTTCGCGCGCGACGGACCGGCGACGGAGTTCGCCACGCATCGAATAAAGGTGAGTACACAACAAGAACCTATTGCTTGTCCACCGTACAGGATGTCTCAAAATAAGAGAGAGGCCTTGCAGAAGGAGCTTGATGAGCTGCTGCGAGATGACGTCATCGAAGAGTGCGAGTCACCTTGGGCCTCCAATGTCGTGCTTGTGGGTAAGAAGGACGGTAGTTTAAGGCTCTGCATAGATTACCGGAAGCTTAATGCGGTGACCGAGCCAGACCGGTATCCCCTCCCACGTATTGAGGACATACTGCACGCGGCCAAGACCAGTGAGTACATGACCTTTGACCTGCGATCAGGTTACCATCAGGTGAGTGACTGCCCAGAGGACCAAGACAAGACTGCGTTCACAACGCCACTCGGTACCTTTAGATTTAAGCGGATGCCGATGGGACTGCGGAATTCGGGAGCCACTTTTCAGAGGATGATGGACCGGTTCCGGTCCAACCTGAAGGAAGTGGAACTCCTCGCATATCTCGATGATCTCATATTGTTGTCACCGGGTCCCTTCGAGAAACACCTGGCTGATCTGGAGGCGGTCTTTGAACGTCTGGCCATGTTTAAATTAAGAATCAATAGGGACAAGAGTTTCTTTGCGAGGGAGTCTGTTAAATTCCTAGGTCACGTTATCGTGCCAGGCGGAATCCAGGTGGATCCAGACAAGACAGCAGCCATTGACAATATGGCCGTCCCTCAGAACGTAAAACACTTAAAGTGCTTTTTACAGACGTCGAGTTGGTACCGACGCTTTATTAATAACTATGCGGAAGTCGCGAGACCCCTTAGTAACCTCCTGAAGAAGTCGAGTGCTTGGCGATGGGACGCCGAGCAACAGGAGGCGTTTGAACGCATTAAGTTTCTCCTCGTGTCCGCTCCTATACTCTGTCAGGCGGATGAGTCGAAGCCATTCGTTCTTTGCACTGACAGCAGCGCTTATTGCCTTGGAGCAGTTCTTATGCAGGGGGAGGGACATGACGAGAGGCCGATTGAGTACGCAAGTCGACTTCTCACTAGCGCCGAGAGGAACTACTCCACGACCGAGCGGGAAGCTCTCGCCGTCGTGTGGGCACTCGGTAAGTTCCGTGGTTATGTTGAAACCGCGAAGGTCACAGTTAGGACTGACCACCAGCCCTTGCGGTGGCTGATGAGTCAAAGGTCACCTAGTGGCCGACTGGCCAGGTGGGCTCTCACATTGCAAGAGTTCGATCTTAGCATTGAATATACACCCGGTCGTTCGAACGTGGTTGTAGATACGCTGTCGCGACCGGTTTGTTCGGAAGACCAGAATGAGTGTGATCTATGCATGACGATCGTTGATATGCCGAAGAGGAACAGTGGTGATATTCGCAGCAATCAGATATTGGACCCAGAGGTTCGGAAAATTATCGAGGATATGGAGTCCGACGAACCCTCAAGGGGGAGACCGTGGTCTGACCGCGGGTACACCATCTCCGACGGTATCTTATACAGATACAGCCTAGAGTCACACGACGGAGAGGACTGTAGCTTAGTTGTGCCCGAGCACGAACGCAGGCAGGTCATGGCCGACCTCCACGATGCGCCGACGGCCGGCCATTTTGGCGTGGAGCGCACGTTAAGCCGCGTCCGTGCAAGGTATTATTGGCCTGGCATGCGCACGTTCATCGCGAACTATATAAAGGAGTGCGTGCCATGCCAGAGGTACAAAGCCGATAATCGCAAACCAGCAGGGCTGCTGCAAACACCCGCTGTGTCACGACGATTCGAGGTAGTCTCCGTGGACCTGTTTGGTCCGCTCGTCGAGACACCTAGGAAGAACAGGTGGGTACTGATTGTGGAAGATGTCTGCTCACGCTGGGTGGAATTGTTTCCATTAGAGAATGCCACAAGCGTCGAATGTGCTCAGACTCTCACGAATGAGGTGTTCCTCAGGTATGGAGTACCACGCCGCCTTATCAGTGACAACGGCGTGCAATTCGTGAGCGAGGTTATGCAGCAGGTCTGCCATGTCTTGGGAATTGGCCAAACACTCACGCCATTTTATCATCCCGAGGCCAATCCTATAGAAAGAAAGAACCGGGACCTCAAACCGCAATTAGCTGTACTTGTTAGACACGACCATGCCACATGGGACCTGCATCTTGCAGCAATCAGGTTTGCTATGAACTCCGCGATTACCAGCAGTACAGGGTTTTCGCCGGCGTATCTTACCTTCGGGAGAGAGTTACGAGCTCCTTCTGATTCCGCGATAGACATGAGGGCTATCGTAAAACACGATAACTTCGTGCCCAGCATTACGCCTTACTTGAAGAAGATGGCTGCAACCCTGGACGAGGCCAGGGACACTCACGAGAAGGCGCAGGCCGTCCAGAAGGAGAATGCCGACCAAAAGAGGAGGCCGTCACCGGAGCATTGGTAGGTGACCTAGTTTTACTAAAAACGCAAGGACCTAATGAAGCAGGCCGCGGGAGACCGCGAAGTTTATCCCACGTCGTGACGGTCCATACAAAATCGGAAAAATTATCAGCCCGACCACTTATGGTCTGGAGAACGTACAGACTGGTAGGAACGTAGGGAAATATCACGTTTCGCACCTCACGCCTTTCGCCGGTCAGGTAGAACCACCCATGCGAGAAAAACGTAAGCGTGGTAGGCCGCGTAGGTATTTAGACTAGCCCAACTGCGGGGACACTTAGTTAGGCTAGAGGGGGAGGATATAGCACGGGTTTTCTATGAGCGTGGTAAGAACGATGTTGCTACGTAGTGCCATGACGCGCGCGCCCCCACCTCTCTCCCGCCGCTGACGCAGGCAGCAGGGAGAGAGAGCCCGATCCCGAGGATAACGGACGTAACAGAGCGATCCTCCGCGACTCTCAGTCGCGATGCCTTTTATTGTAAAATTGTAATCACAAATGTTTCTGTGTTTTTCTGTGTTCAGCCATACATTTATTTGTAAATCAATAAATGATAATATTTAAAGTAGTGACTTTAAAAATATTATTAAAATACCCCCAATCTTTTGCCCGAGATTTATCCAATTTAGGAAAAACATGTTGAATTAGAGATACAATTATCATCTAATAAACCTATTTACCAACGACCTTACAGGATGTCCGAGTCGGAAAGAGCTATCACACGTGAATTGGTAGATGATCCTTTGAAAAATGGGATTATTCAAAACAGTAGGTCTGCATATGCTAGCCCAGCTCTTTTGGTTGACAAAGCATCTGGGGCTAAAAGGTTATGCGTAGACTATAGACAGCTAAATAAAATAACTGTTAAAGAGAAATACCCTATGCCCATGATTGAGGACCTCATTGACAGATTGCAGGGATGTAAATTCTTGACTTCTTTGGATCTCAAAAGTGGCTATCATCAAATAAGCATTAAATCTGAAGATGTGCACAAAACTGCATTCATAACAAGTGATGGCCATTTTGAATTTTTGAGGATGCCTTTTGGAATAAGTAATGGGCCAGCGGTTTTTCAAAGACTTATGAATACAGTTTTGGGCAATCTACGTTTTGGAAGGGTAATATGTTACATGGATGACATTTGAATCGCTACGAAAACTATAGAAGAAAATATGGCTTGCGTAGAAAAAGTATTAGATATTTTCGTTAAAAATGGGTTAACGATCAATTTAGACAAATGCTTCTTTTTCAAAGATCAAATTACGTTTTTAGGCTATGATATTTCCGAAAAAGGCATCACTCCGAGTTCTCGTAAGCTAGAAGCTATTTCAAAATACCCAACTCCGAAGTCAGTTCATCAACTAAGACAATTTTTAGGTTTAATTAATTATTTTAGAAAATTTATTAAGAACTGTGCGCTTCTCTGCAAACCATTGACTAGTTTGTTAAAAAAGGGTGCGGTTTGGCAATGGGGGTCTCAACAAGATCAGGCTGTAGCATCGGTGAAAGATGCGTTGGTTAAAAATGCGGTACTCAGCGTATTTGACCCTAAATTACCCATAAATTTGTATACGGACGCCAGTCGTGATGGCATAGGATGTATTTTGACACAGCTAACTAATAGTGGCGAAAAACCTGTATATTTTTATAGTCGTCAAACAAGCGATGATGAAAAGAAATACCATTCGTTCGAATTAGAGCTTCTAGCAATTGTTTCCGGTTTACAAAAGTTTAGGCATTATTTATTAGGGACTAGTTTTAAAATTACAACCGACTGCAATGCAGTACGACATGCCTAAAATAAAAAGGAGATAATTCCGCGAATAAGTAGATGGGTATTATATACACAGGATTTTACATTCGAAGTAGTTCACAGGGCCGGGTCACAGATGCAACACGTTGACGCATTAAGTAGGAACCCGATACCTGCTTTCAATAATGTGTCTGATGAGGTAAATATTAACACAATTACTGAAGGCGATTGGTTACTAGCGGTTCAATTGCAAGACCCCAGTATATGTAGTATTAAGGACATATTAGGTCTTTACCTATGAAATTGCCGTTCTGCAGTACTGGCCATTTCAAATCAAAATAATTTTTGTTTGGCTAAGAATTCTAATTTCAAATTAATTTTATTTTAAAAACATGGATTTTTTTTTCTAAAAGTAGTCATTTCTTTATTGATTAGTGTTACATTTTCATCGCATTTCAATCTTTTTCGTCATAATGGATACGTTAAAAATTCGAGTAATTATGGAATATGAGTACCGTCGTGGCAGCAACGCGGCACAAGCGGCACGCAACATCAACGACGTTTACGGAGCTAACACTACAAACCAATGCACCACCTGTTATTGGTTTGCTCGCTTCCGTTCTGGAAATTTCGACCTGAAAAATGAACCTCGCGGTCGTCCGAAGACTTTGGTCGACAATGACGAATTAAAGGCGATTGTGGAAGCTGATGATACACAATCTACGGCTGAATTAGCAGCAGCTTTCGACGTTAGCGTCTAAACAATATTGGTCCATTTGCGTCAAATTGGCAAGGTAAAAAAGCTTGACAAATGGGTGCCCCACGAACTCAATGATCGCCAGCGCGAAGTACGCGTCGAGACGTGCCTTGCACTGCTCAACAGACACACAAATGAAGGAATTTTGAACCGCATTGTTACCTGCGATGAAAAATGGATTCTGTTTGATAACCGTAAGCGCTCAGCAAGTTGGTTGGATCCTGGTTCAGCACCTAAACAATGCCCTAAACGAAAACTTACCCCTAGAAAAGTGATGGTCACTGTTTGGTGGTCTAGCGCCGGTGTGATTCATCACAGCTTCTTACCAAACGGGGTGAGCATTACTGCAGATGTGTACTGTGAAGAACTGAACACAATGATGGAGAAGCTGGCGCATCTCCAACCAGCATTGGTCAATCGCTCGTCTCCGCTGCTCCTGCACGACAACGCGCGACCTCATACTGCACAGCAGACGGTCTCCAAGTTGCAAGAACTGGGGTTGGAAGCTCTCCGTCATCCGCCCTACTCACCAGACCTTGCGCCTACAGACTACTACTTTTTCCAGAATTTGGATAACTTCTTGGCGGGAAAAAAATTTAATACCCGAGAGGCAGTACAAAATGCCTTTGAAGAATTTGTTGCCTCCCGTCCAGCTGATTTCTTTAAGAAGGGCATCAATAAACTGCCACTGCGATGGCAAAGATGCATTGATTGCATGGGTGATTAAGGTAATGGAACCAGTCTTGGACAGTGCACCAATAATGGACATATTCAAACCCAGACGCTTAAAATAAGCAAACCCTAACTTCTATTTTACCATGGCAACATTTTTTATAAACTTTATGTATATCCGAACCAGATTTTTTCATTTTGACATTTGGCGGCAATTTTGTTCCGTTATTATCTACGGTCATGTGAGTGCAACTGGAACCATTTAAAAAAAAACCGTTTTTTTTAGAAGAATCGTAACACAGGTGGGTTACTTATATTGAAATTTTCAAAACTTTACATTATATTATGAATGTTTGTTGATTTATTTATTGATTCATCATTAATCTCAGGAGCATGTTTGCATAAAACCTCATCGTTAGTTCTCAAATAAGTTTTTTTTTTTGAAGTGTTTGTGACTGGAAACTTAAATGTGTCTTTACCCAATCATGGACAGTACTGTCCAACATTGGATTTTTGTGTTTCTGACAATTTTTAGTTTTTATCTGGTGGTGTAAAGGGAGACTAGTCTTTTTATCTTAATAATTTCTAATTATTACATTCATTACCATATATATTAAATACGTAGAAAAAAAAAGAAAAAGAAAGGAAACAAAAGATAGAAGAAAAAGAAAAACGTGCAAAAGAAAGAAAAGAAAAACAGTTATTACGAGAAAAACTAGAACAAGAAAAGAAAATAAATAAGGAAAGTAAGAGAGGCAAAGCAAAGACCAAAACAGCAAAGTTATCAAAGAGGAAACAAATATCAAGTTCATCATCGGAGGAAAATAACACTGAAGTTGAATATCAAGATAGTGAATATGATTTAGAAGAAGACCTGTCTGAATCTGGATCTGAAGAAGATAAGATATCTTTGAATACATTAGCACTATCACAGAAGAGGGAAAGGAAAAGCAAGTACGTAATAATAAGGTATGAAGGAGAATACTTTCCTGGCATTTTTAAGAAAGGGTAAACAATACGAAATAGGCACAATGGTGTTATCTAAAGGTAATACATTTCGTTGGCCAGAAACCCCAGACCAAATATGGTACGATGAGAAAGCAATAATAGAATTTATTAAAGAGCCAGTACAAATAAACAAAAGTGGATTTTATAAAGTAGAAGAAATGAACAAATATTTACCGTTCGTCTTATAGTTATTAATATTTTATAAGTTTGAAGAGTGATAATTTAAATAAGAATAGGTATTAATGGAAGATCTCAAAACAAATGCGATTTGTAAGACTGTAGTTTTGAATGTATTGTTGTTGTTTTTTATAGAAGTTTATAAATGACGCCAAAAATTAACATGTATAACTTTTTGATATATTGTAAGAACATATTTTTTATGTTATTTATTGAGTTTGGACGCATTAAAATAGTTAAGAAAATGTTGTGTCCAAGACTTGATAGTGTTCAACACTGGGTGTCCAAGACTAGATAGTGTTCAACACTAGGTGTCCAAGACTAGATACTGTTTATGAATGGGTGTCCATTATAAGAATTTGACTGTTCATAATAGGTCCTCTCAATGGTGTTTATTTTTTTTTTAATATCTCAAAAGTAAATATTGTAGGAAGATACCGTGCCAAATATATCGATTATAAAGAGCATGTTTTATTTACGGATATAACCTTTGCTTCCAATACCAAAAGAATATTAGCTATAAATGCAAATTAACACCATTTTCATTCTTAAACTGTCCATGATTGGTTCCTTTACCTTACTTCGATTAATACAAATAAAAAATTCATGAAAAAAATTCGTTTAAATTTTTTCATACAAAACGGCAATTTCATATACCTATTATTACAATCGGGTGAGGCCGATTCGAATAAAAATGTATTTAACGAATACGAATTGTTAGGAAACAAAGTTTATCGTAGAACTGAATTTGGCAGGCGTTGGTTAGTTCCAAAGAAATGTATATGGTATGTTATTCGTGCTAATCATGATGATGTGGGACATTTCGCAGTAGACAAAACTATTGAAAGAATCAAGTCAAAATATTGGTTCCCTCGTTTAAAGAAAACCGTTTCGAAATATATTAAAAATTGCTTGAATTGTATCTATTACAAGAACATTCACGGTAAAAAACCAGGCAAGTTGTACCCAATCCCAATTTGCTAGACCATTCCACACACTTCACGTTGATCACCTTGGTCCATTTGTTAAAACTACGCAGCAAAATACTTATATCTTAGTGATAGTTGACTCGTTTACCAAATTCGTTTTTATTTCTGCTGTAAAAAACACTAAAAGCAAAGTGGTTACTAATGAATAAAATAAAATATTTAAAGTATTCGGAAATCCAAAACGCCTAATTTGTGATGCTGGTAGTGCTTTTACATCCAAATTATTCAACAATTATTGCAAAGAAAATAACATTAGGCTCCATATAATTGCTACTGCTGTTCCACGCTCAAATGGCCAAGTCGAGCGCTATAATCAGACAATTTTAGAAGCATTGCGTAGTATGAGTGCTGATACTGATAATAATAAGTGGGATCAGCACATAACTAGCATACAACAAGGTATTAATAGTACAATTAATAAAACCACATCTGCCGTGCCGAGTGAAGTATTTTTTGGGTTTAGAATTCGTATGAATAATGATGCGATCACTGATGATAATAACGAGCATTCTATTGACGTCACTGCGTTAAGGAATAAGGTTGATGCAAATATAAAGAGTAATGCTGAGCGACAAAAGGCATCCTTCGACTCTAGAAGAAAAGAGGCTCCTATTTACCAGGTTGGAGACTTGGTGGTACTCAAAATTCCAAGTCACACAAATGATGGGCAAAGCACGAAACTCATGCCTCTGTACAAGGGGCCCTTTCAAGTAACTAATATCCTGGGGCACGATAGATATCAAGTAGCGGACCTGAGGGGAGCTGAAAGATCTTCCAAAAGGTATGATGGTGTTGCCTGCGTGGAGAACATGAAGCCCTGGATCCGCGTTGCTGAAGTACCGGATGTTGTCAAAAATGCATAAGTACCTAAAAGTGGCAATAAGGTAAATTTTATAATATTAAAGTACTTAGTCAATTATTTTTTTTGTGTCCCAGATTTCAAATTTACATTCTTATTGTTACTGATTTTTCACCGAATAACTTATCATTCATGTGGTCCAATGCATTCGCTTTAAACATTATTATCATGTTTGTAGGGTGTTCAGTCTCCGGTCAATAGGCAACAGGCATCCGTAGTGAACGCTGTTGTAGTGTTGGTGGTGATACACGACTAGATTGATACTGAGTGAACATTGATCTAGTTCAAGCCACAGACAGTATGAGCATGTTATCCGTGTTGGCATAGCATTCTCTAATCTGTTCGAACACCTTACCTACAGTCCGATGTTAAAGCAGGACAAATATGTATGTACTAAGTTAAAATACAGCTTAAGCTAAGTAATTGTTGTATGTTTTCAGCTTCTACATTGGACCAAAACGCTGTTCGAGGACGAACGCGTGAGCAGGACGGCCGGATGTTGTCGCACTTGCTTTTGCCATATCCGGAAGAGGTTATTGTAGGAGGGGCGCGCCATGGCAGCTCATTTGAAAGATCGCTGCGGAGCGTCACTTTTGCCACGCACCGTCGTCGAGACAACACCTCTCCGTGACCACGACACTTCGTGTATAGGGGTAAATAAGTATCAGCCAGAAATAATGTTGGCATAAACATTATTTGTAGACATAATTGTTTCAAATCTTTCTGTTTTATTGTTTGCTTTATATTTACAGTGTATTGATTTCTGCTAATATCATTTAAATATAAACTGTGATTATTTACTTGTATTATTAAATATTATTTTGAAATTAAAGGAACGTAACCGATTTAACTTGATTATAATGTTTATGTGTGTTGTATCTACCTTATTGGGAATATACGCTTCTTATGATTTACTGACTGTTATTTTTCTCTATAGATGTATTATTTACTTCGAAATAAGTTTGCTTCTCACTCTTACTAAAGCGGTTAAACTACGCTAAAAAGAGAAGCACCTAGTATTTATATCCGTAACATACAGTTGGTGGACTGATAAGAACCAACAGTTTCGGAAAAAGGACTCTAGGACATGTCCAGAAGTGGTTTTTTATTATTTAATAATTCCAACCAGAGTAAGTTAAATATATTTGGATAGACATCCTAAAAACTAGTCGTTCTAACTTTAATATACATTTTTAAAGACCTCCAGTTTTGAGATAAATAGTTTTTTTATTTTCGTGAGAATTTACTTCTAAAACGAACAAACCCTAATAATTATGTAGGATATTAACCGGTAGCGTCCAGGTGGCCCACCGCGTGGGCATGGTGGGCATGGTGGGTTGGTCATTCTTGGTGTATTTCATACTATATTTTGTACATTTCAATTATTTCGGACTGTGACCCTCGGACCGTTGACAGTTATAGAGACAATAAACGAAGTTCGAAAAAAAGTTGTATAATAAATGAAATCTCTGTTTGATAGGCCAATATCCGATGTCGTGCGGTGTCCCACAGGGATCGGTCCTGGGGCCGCATCTGTGGGACATCGGATACGACTGGGTGCTACGCGCCGACCTCCCTGACGGCGTCAGTGTAGTTTGTTACGCTGACGACACGCTTGTCCTGGCGCAAGGGAGGTCGTACCAGGCGGCGGCCGACTTAGGGACACAAGGGGTTGCGACAATCGTCGATAGGATCCGGCAACTGGGACTCGAGGTGGCATTGCACAAGTCCGAGGCCATGTGGTTTCATGGTCCTCGGAATGCGCCACCGACGGGTTCCCAGATAACGGTGGGAGGGGTTCACATCGGCGTCGAGTCGACGATGAAGTACTTGGGACTCGTCCTCGACAGCCGGTGGAACTTCGCGGAGCATTTCCGCCGTTTGGCTCCCAGACTGGAGCGGGCCGGGGCTGCGTTGAAGCGGCTCTTGCCCAATCTAGGGGGGCCAAACGCCTCCTGCCGGAGGCTCTACGCGGGGATCGTGCGGTCCATGGCCCTATACGGGGCGCCGGTGTGGGCGCCTACATTGAGGCGCCAACCAGCTCGCAAGCTGAGGGCGTCCCATAGGGTCATGGCGATCAGGATGATCCGGGGATATCGCACGATCTCCGGCGAGGCGGCGGGCCTCTTTGCCGGATTACCGCCATGGGATCTGGAGGCAAAGGTCCTCGCGCAAATATGGGAGTGGCGCGAGGAGGCCAAACGCCGGGGCGTAAGTCCGCTGCCGCAGGAAATCGCGGCACAGCGGACAGAGCTCCGGCGGGATCTCATGGTGACATGGAGAGAGCGATTGTCGCAACCCAGTGCTGGGCACGCCACGATTGCGGCGGTAAGTCCCCTCTTTGAGGAGTGGTTTGAGAGGCGGCATGGCGTCCTCACCTTCCGCCTGACGCAGGTCCTCACCGGACACGGTTGTTTCGGGAGGTTCCTGTTTCAGATAGGGCGGGAGGAAACGCCCGCGCCCGGGTGTTTCCACTGCGAAGATCGCCCTGAGGACACGGTGGAGCACACGGTGGCGGTCTGCCCTGCTTGGGCGGAGCACCGCCGTGTCCTCGTGGAGGCGATCGGCGGCGGCGATCTCTCGCGTCCGGCCCTGGTCCAGGCCATGGTACGGAGCGAGAGGGCATGGGGAGCCGTCACCTCCTTCAGTGAAGCAGTGATGCTCGCGAAGAGGGAGGCGGCGCACGTGAGGGAGAGGCAGCATATGCGCCCTCGCGACCCCAGCCGCCGCAGGATACGGAGACGCCCTGGGCGTCGGGAATCCCAGGCCGATTTCCGGCCACCGTAGGCATGGGCTTGCGGACGGCGAGTAATGGGTAGCTCGCTGTCCGGTAAGGACCAAGCCCAAGTCGACGGCGCGTTGTGTTCCACGCGCGCCTCAAAGAGATGTCAGCACAAAAAAAATGATGGGGCCCGCAAGGGCCGATGCCTGTCAGGGGTGTGGGTTCGTTTGAGAGAGATACCACAGCCCCTGGCGTACGGGCTAATGAAGGAACACGGGTGGGTTTTAGTCAGTAAAAGTATGACACGCCCTCCTGCTCCACCCAGAGCGGGAGAAGTTATTTGATGATTTCCCACCCAAAAAAAAAAAAAAAAAAAAAATAGGCCAATATCCTCATCGCCAGTTCCGGGATCCTCCACTGCTGCTGCTGGTTCAGCCTCGCCGCGCGTCCTTAGGCCGTAAGTGTTAAAACTTATATTAATTTATCTTATATCTTTTCTTCGTAATTTACACGTAATTATTTTGACTATTTTAATTTTAGATGTCATGTCGTCATCATGGCCCCAGTGGGTGACGACATCACGATGGAGCAGGACCACTTCTCTCTTGCTGACAAGTACCAGCTGTTCCAGCAAGAGGAAGTGGTCAAGGACGTGGCATCAGCCGCAGCCGCAGCGTCGGCCACGACGCGGCGAGTGCAGCGCGGTGCGGTGGTGCAGTGTGGCGCGGTGGCATTGCTCAGTGTGGCCAAACGAGGGGGCGGAACGCCTCGTGGTGACCCCCAATGGGTAAGAGGTGAGAGATCGGTAGAAGTCCATGTGGATGATGACGATGTGCCTGAGGATGTTCGGGAGAAGATCATGTATATTGTCAGAATGAGAGAAGCTAGGGTAGCCAAAGTCAAAGTCAAAGCATTTATTTCAATTAGGCACTTATATGGCACTTTTGAACGTCAACCTTTACATTTAAAAAATAGAATTGATTCTAGTCGCCCATTCCAAAATGTAGTTTCGTATGGAGAAGAACTGGCAAGAAACTCCACCGTTACTCTTTTAAAATGTTTTACATACAATTTATCATAGTACATTCATTATATAATTATAAATGTGAAGACGATGCACCCAGAATAAAAAATTACTATACCAAAAAAGGTAACAAAATGCAACTGAAGCAATAAAGATAAATTAATTCTATGATAGATACATGGTGCTCACATATTTACAAACATTGTAAGAGTAAGTATACGATTTTCCTAGAATATTAACAAGAAATAAGTCAATTTATCGTCTAGCGTGATTCCCAGGAACACCGTTTGATTAACAAATTCCAGTTTTTCTCCATTCAATAAGATGTCACATTCGCTACTTCTAACATTTGGTAATTGAAATCTAATGCATTTGGTTTTTGTGCTATTTAGTACCAAATTATTTACCGTAAACCAATCTTGGACCTGAAGAATAGAGTTATTCACGTCGTCAAGATTTTGTGCACGTCGGTCTATTTTAAATATCAATGATGTGTCATCTGCAAATAACACCATCTTCTGTTGATTTAGAAGTATATACGGTAAATCATTAATGTAAACTAAAAAGAGGAATGGACCCAATATTGAACCTTGGGGAACGCCCATTGCCATTTCAGCCCCTAGTGAGTTTATGCCGTTTACTTGAACTTTAACTTTTCTGTTTTTCAGGTATGATCTTAGTAAATCTAGAGCTGTATTTCTAATCCCATAGTGCTCCAGTTTCAGCAGAAGTGTCTCATAGTTTACGCAATCGAACGCCTTGGAGAGGTCGCAAAAGATTCCAATGGCATCTTTTGCTTCTTCCCAGGCTTTAAAAATGTTTTTTATTAGGGTAACACCAGCGTCAGTGGTACAACGCCCTTTGGTGAAACCGTACTGTTGTTCATGAAATATGGTATTTTTATTAAAGTGACGTAACATTTGATTGAGAATCAACTTTTCAAACACTTTACTGAGGACTGGCAGAATTGACACGGGCCTATAATTGTTGGGTTCTTTACTATCACCGGATTTGAACAACGGAACTACTTTACTGTGTTTCATGAGATCCGGGAAGACTCCTTGGTCTATACTGGTATTAAATATGAAAGCTAAATAGGGCGCAATGGTTTCGATAATAGCACTACATACTTTAGCGTTTTTGTAAGTTACGCATTGTATCATGAGTCCACATTATGTTTGTTGGCAGTTTTTTTTTTAAGTAAGCAACACCTCTGTTCTTTATATTGTTATCAACATTTATAAAATAATGTGAATGAACTTGTATTACTTTTGAAATAAGCTGCACCTTTGTGCTTTGTTTTTGTAGCCTATTTCCATATATTTTTCTGTGTGTATAATCCTCTTGCTGTTCTGCTGGCAGTTATTTTTTTATTCATAAAACCGAATGTGTGATTGTGGGATGTAAAATTGTGTGAATCTGAATGTGTAAAAGATTAACTTTTTATAATTTTAGGCATAAGCAGCACTGTATTTCACAATTCTATTTTATCACCGTTTGTAAATGTTTTGCGTTAGCAATACACAGCATCTTTGTACTTCACCTTCTATTTTGATACATGGGAATGTGTAGTTGTGAGATGTAAGACTTATAAATGTGAATGTGTAATAAATGAAAATGTTATTACTTTAGGAAATAAGCAACACTTTTGTACTTACCTTTTTATCAAGATTTGTAAATGTGAATGTAAAATAAAATTAACATTTATTTGAAATAAGTAGCTTATATTTAGTACAGTGTTCATTCTACTGCCACAATTTTTGCAAATATGGTGAAGCATAAGCTTACAATAAGTACCTATATTCTGTGTACACTGATGAGGAGACAATCAATGTGGGTGTATACACAACTGCTTACACCTTCAGGGAATACAAGCTTGATGTTATGTGTAACAGGTTAGGATGTTATGTACAAATAAAATAACTGATTACAAGAATAATGTTTATTATTTTTCTTCCTTATGTGACATACACACACAGTAGGTACACAAACATTTATAGTAAAATACATTTTTTAATAAATCAAAATCATGTAACTTGAATTTTGTTATTATTTCCTACAGTGAACTTCTATTCCTAAACCAAAGTTATCGATAAAATATCGATAACTTTGGTTTTGGTAGAGTGAGTGAGTCACGTCCGTACGATTTTCTCGAACTCTACACTTTTATAGGTAATTTCAGAGCTTGATATCTTTGTTTTTTTCCATGACAATGAGTAAGTTTTTACGCTAATTAGAAAGTCTAGTTCATTCTTATGCAGCTTAGACTAATTATTCAAATTTTGAAACCTATAGTACCATGTAAAATTAGCTAATACAAAAAAAAACATGTCCAATTAGTTATCTTTTCCAGAAAATCTTATCATATTACAATTATACTGGCATATTTTTACAATATAAAGGTGACATCGGTAGATAAAGGTTTATATTATAGTATTCTAGTACCATTTTTTTAATTTGAAACACTTAAAATAACTCGGATGAGCGTTTACAAAGTCATGCGTTGTAAACAAGATCTCATAAAAATGGCTCCGCGTAGTATGAAGTTTGAGTTTCAATACCTAATATGAAGATGTTAGGTTCAACTTTCAAAAAAACACTCCTGTTAGATTACTTGTCTATTCAAAAAGAAACAAGCAAAGTTTCGTGCAAACCAACACTGTAATTTTATCAGAAATCATCCTATTACGGCAACAAACACACTTTCGACCACGTGTCCGTTTTCAACATTTGTTTATAAAAAAATGTTGAAATTTGAGTACGCTAAACAATTTTATATAATGGCCTGGGTGATTCAAGAACCCAACACTGTTAATTTTTTTTAGCTAGAAGCAATAGAAACTTGAGTGGACCCTTTTTTGTGAGCGAGGTCGTAAATTCGTAATCGTAAACATGTCAGCTGTCACTGTCAGAAATCGGCGCCGGGCTTGACAGAAGTTTGACGTTTTACGATAGCGGTACGCCACAGATTAAAACAATTCAAATCTATCAAAATACAACAGACCATGACGCGATGACGATTCACTCGAAACTAAGGTTTCCGCCTCCGCCCACTGTGATGTCATAGGCGAATTGAAGGCGCCCGACCTAATTTCCTTGTGGCCAGGGACTGCATACCGATAAAATTTTGGTATCGGTATCAAAGTATCGATATATATACTGATATTTGGGTACCCTTTATCGATATTGATACCGATATTTCTATTCAGTATATTTATATCTATACTTTAATGAGCCTTTATCAGTATTGATACCGGTACTAAAATACCGATATATTACCAATAAGTACCTTTACCCGTGGCCGCGTCATCTTTGCGATTTACGCCATCCATTCCCCGTCCCGCACCCTAATTGCGTAACTCACGATTGATCATAATTGGTTTCGTCTTCACAGTTAAACAATATTCATTGCGTTATTTATGTTGTCGAACAGACACATTTTTCGAACATATGAAGCAATGGTTTAACAATCCGTTTCAAAACGATACAGATTATGATGAATCGTGAGTTACGCAATTAGGGTGCAGTTTAGTAATGGTCATGCGTATGACGTCTGGTGTATCAAGATGGCTGGTTTGTATTTTTTACCTAAGTTAGTTTTTTATCGTTTGTATCTAGACCGGTGTGTAAAGTCTAATCTGAGAATATTAAAAGTATCTATTTATGTTATTTCGATTGAAATAGGGATACAAAACATGGTACGTTCGTTCAATTCTTGAACACTTCTTGGACGTTTGTAATACCATATTTGAACAGTCGTTTTTCAAATCATGTGTAGTTGGAGACTTTAACTTAAATAATATTGATTGGAGCTTAGTAAGTGAGTTGGATAGTGGTTATGTGGCACCAGGTATTGATAATTTGTTAACTGATTTTAGTTAAGTAAAAAAATTTCTCAACAATATAACAAATAAGTCAGAACGCGTACTTGACCTTGCGTTGACTAATTTAACTTCCGGTATCGTATGTCTTGCTCTAAATCCCTTAAGTATAATTGACCCTTTGCATCCCCCAATCGAAATTAATTTAAAATCATGTAAAGACAAAAGACTTCCCTATAACAGTAACAAAAGTCTAAATTTGTACAAATTGAGTTCGAGTATGTGAGGAGGTATTTTATTGTAACATTTTAAACAGTACCCCATGAAGGATGAGTCTACTTTAGCCAGTCTGAAGCCTGGTTGAACCAATTGGTGCCTATTTCTCGTTCTAATGGTGTGTCTTTCACCTCGTTTACTGAAAAGATTTAAGTTTTTCCTAACGTACATGATGTTCTCATAGATATATTGACAAGATACCGTCATGATATTAATAACTTTGAACAGTTCCCTTAGAGAATCCCGCGTACGGAGGCCATATATTGATCTAATGGCTCTTTTCTGCAGAATAAAAATAGACTCGATATCTGCAGCCCGTCCCCATAGTAAAATACCGTATGACATGATACTATGAAAGTAACTGAAATAGACTAGCCTCGCGGTTTCTACATTAGTGAATTGGCGGATTTTTCTTACAGCATATGCTGCTGAACTTAGCCGTCCTGCAAGAGCTGTTAAATGAGGACTCCACTGTAGTTTTGAGTCGAGCGTGATCCCTAGGAAAACAGTTTTATCGACGAATTCTAGTTTCTCTTTATTCAATACTACGTCACAATCAGTACTTTTAACATTTGGTAAAGCAAATCTTATGCATTTAGTTTTTTTCCCATTTAACACTAAATTATTAGCAGTGAACCAATTTTGTACCAGCAGTAGGGCATTATTTACGTCGTCAAGATTTGATGCACGTCTATTTATTTTAAAAATTAAGGATGTATCGTCAGCAAATAACACCATTTGTGGTTGTTTTTTTAATAAATGGGGTAGATCATTAATATATACTAAAAAGAGGAAAGGACCTAATATTGAGCCTTGTGGAACACCCATTTTTATTTTTAAACTATGTGAATTGACACCATTTATATGAACTTTTTGCTGTCTATCATTTAAATAAGATTTTACTAGACTGAGCGCAAGTTTACCTAGTCCGTAATGCTCAAGTTTTATCTCGTTTAAGCTCGTGATTAACACAGTCAAATGCCTTGGAGAGGTCACAAAAAATTCCAATGGCATCCTGAGCCTCCTCCCAAGCTGCAAATATGTGTTTTAATAAGGTAACACCGGCGTCAGTCGTACAACGTCCTTTGGTGAAACCATATTGCTGATCGTGTAAGATTTTGTTGGTATTAAAATGATTAAGCATTTGATTGAGCATTATCTTTTCGAACACCTTGCTGAATACCGGCAGCACGGATACTGGTCTATAATTGTTGGCGTCTTTGCTGTCCCCAGATTTGAATAGTGGTAGAACCTTACTATATTTCATTAAATCCGGGAAGACTCCTTGATCCACACACAAATTAAATATTAAAGCCAAGTATGGTGCTATGGTCTCGATTATGGAAGTACAAACTTTTATAGACATTCCCATGCGTGTTGCCAGTGATGACATTTGAAACCGAAACGTGGTCGCTCACAATGGGCCTCATAAGAACGCTTAAAGTCACCTATAGGGCAATGGAGAGGGCTATTCTTGGAGTTTCCCTACATGATCGAATCAGGAATGAAGAGATCCGCAGGAGAACCAGCCTTGGTTCTCCTGCGGATCTCCAAGATGTCGGATGCGGATATCGGGTACCTACCCGACATAGCCCGAAGAATTGCCAGACTTAAGTGGCAGTGGGCAGGGCACATTGCTCGCAGAACAGATGGCCAATGGGGCCGAAAAGTTCTGGAGTGGCGACCGCGCACCGGAAGACGTAAAGTTGGAAGGCCTCCTACAAGGTGGACCGATGACCTTGTGGGAGCCACAGGAGTCCGCTGGATGCGGGAAGCACAGAACCGGTCGAAGTAGCGGAGCTTGGGGGAGGCCTATGTCCAACAATGGACGTCTTTCGGTTGAAATTATGATGATGATGACTATTTAGGTAAACAAACTGTACGTAGGTACCCAATTACCCATCTATGGGTAAGGTAGGTAACTACAGTAGTCCATGTCAGTAGAACCTACTAAAAAGATTGTTCAGAATTAAAACAATGTCACTGCGCTGTAGTGCATGTGCGAGGTAGAAAAGGGAACTAAATATCTTCAGAACACGTAAACAAAATACGCACGTAAATAATGATAACGTTATTTCGATCACAATAAACAATTGTATTAGTTAATATGTCGACTTCAACGATCACAACAATATCTCAGTTCCGATCAGCCAGTCTAGTAGTATAGGTACCTACATAGAAATCACACACACGACGCTTGATCTATTACCAAAACTTAAAGAATGTAATTAATTATGTAAAAAACTTAATTTAAATCATTGTTACGCACTAGGCATTTCGATTTCAAATCAGCTCTCCCGCGCCGATGCGCGGTGGCGCGATGTGCGAGCTCGCAACGCAGTGTGTAGCCTGATATCAGTACTGAGTATCGATAAAATTACCGATAATTTTATACCGATACTCAAACAAGTGATACAAAATATCGATATGTATCCCTGTTATCGATTCCATTGTCAGTATTTTCTTTAAAATATCGATATACTAGCGGTCGCCCGCGGCTCCGCCCGCGTGGATGTCGGTTACCGCTGCAAAAAGCCTACCCACGAAAGACACGGTCAGCAAAATGATTCTCAGGTCAATTCACAGACACCGACAGTAACATCGACGACGCAGTCATTATCCGCAGGCTGCACAGATTGTCTTTCTGTGTATGTTAAAGTTGTCAATGATGAAAATATTTAAATGTAATTAATACTAAGTTTTCACTTCTGCCGGCAGTCCCGGAGCGCAACCCGTTGTTTTAGGATAGATAACTAAAGCGATTATTGTAGAGCTTCTCTATAAACAGCATTTGACGTTAAATTATTTTCAGGTTACAAAATATACTGATGGTCGGGAGCCCCGACCCGTGATAGCAACTATACGTTGCCCATGCGTAAAATATTCTTTTCGTAAATCAATTCCTACTAATTTGAATGTTTGGCCCTGGGATTTGTTTATCGTTAGTGCGAAAGAAATTTTTACTGGAAATTGGAGCTTTTTGAAGGGTATAGGCAAATCAGTAGGGATCATGGGTATTCTTGGTATATGAGCTAATTCACGAGCTGCAGGGCCGGTGATAATCTTCGCTACTATTAAATTATCTTTTAGCTCCTTTATAAGAAGTCTCGTGCCATTACACATGTTGGGGGGGCTTAAATTTCTGAGAAGCATTATCGGCGTGCCAACTTTTAACGACAGTTCATGAGGTGGTAGCCCAGCGGGGTTCAGAGAATTTAAAAATTCCTGGGGGTAGTGCACAGCGTCCTCGATGTTAGTGCCGGTGTCTATGGATTTATAGCACTTAACTTCACCCGGTAAGTACTTTCTGCATAATTAAATTGTTTATTTCGTTGACTGTTTCATTCCTGGGAGAAACTATTGCTCTACAACACAGCCAACGAAAATCATTTTGATGTAAGTTTTCGATGTCAGGATATATAGCATCTATCAGACTATCTAAATTATGGACTATTACCTATTACTCATAGATCTAAACTCCCCTCCCGCACGCGCACCCCCGCCTTGGTGACGCCCACTTCGCAACGGGCCGTGCAGCAGAAATCGTAATATTTTAATTTCGCCATAACTTCAAAACCAAACGTCTAATTTTAATCATTCAAAGACCAAATATTATCTACATAAACTGTACTTAGTGATGAAATAATTAATTTTGATAAGGATTAATAGCATGAGTAAAATAAACGCGTTTAAATGTAGTCCAAAAAAAAAACCAGATTTTTAAATAAAAAAACGGTTGTTGTGCCTCACTCGACATAGATAGGTATAGTGTGTTGCGGACTTTTTTGTAGATATTTATAAGATCTACAATTAATTAGAACATTTTATGGTTCTGACTTTTATAGTTTAGGCAGCGTACGCAAAATAAGTAACTTTTCTGGTTGATTTTTTACACCTTGTGTCCGAAAAACCCAAATATCTTACGGAACCCTATTTTTTTCCAAAATAAAATATAGCCTATGTTACTCGTGGATAATGTAGCTTTCGAATGGTGAAAGAATTTTTAAAATCGGTCCAGTAGTTTTTGAGCCTATTCATTACAACCAAACAAACAAAGTTTTCCTCTTTATAATATTAGTGTAGATTTTGAATATCGATATCGGTCCCTGCTTGTGGCATCTCCGTCCGTGGTATTTATGTTCTGTCTGTCAGTCAATCTGTGCTAGCGATGGGCGATTCCGAGATGTTTTAACAATAGAAAGAATCGAAGTCGTTAAAATAAACCATCGAGTCAACCATCGACTCGCCGTTCTACAAAACAAGCGAGATGTTTTCGATTGTTTCGAGTCAGTGGAATCGACCACTAGTTTTCGATTGTTTCGAGTCAGTGGAATCGACCACTAGTTATCGATTGTTTCTAGTCAGTGGAATTGACCGCTAGTTTCGATTGTTTCGAGTCAGTGGAATCGACCGCTAGTTTTCGATTGTTTCGAGTCAGTGGAATCGACCGCTAGTTTCGATTGTTTCGAGTCAGTGGAATCGACCGCTAGTTTCGATTGTTTCGAGTCAGTGGAATCGACCGCTATTTTTCAATTGTTTCGAGTCTGTGGAATCGACCGCTAGTTTTCGATTGTTCGAATCGGTCACCGAGTCTCGCTCGGTCCTCGGTCCCCGAGGTCAGTCGATTGCATGCATCGAGTCGAGGCGTATGTTAGTTAGAGGCGAGAGCGTGCCAGACATGAGTCGTCGAGCGAGCTGTGCGTAAATTATGAACGTTTTCCTTTACTTACGATTTCGATGCACTGTTTTATTATTAACTAGTTTTTAAATTCATCAAAATGCCACGGATTCTTAACAATCGCGCACCAACCAACTCGCGAAACCCTAAACCATCGAGGAACAACTCTCTACTCGAATGAACGCGTCATGCGCCAGTCGCAATAACAGACCGAGTAGGACTCGAGTCCAAGTCGAAACAATCGAGAACCATCAAGATATTCGAACAATCGAAACAATCGAATAAAACCTCTCGCCATCGTGCATCGCTAATCTGTGCTTCACTAGTTCACTTGACTTCGCGCGCTGTGTTTAATGGCGGTTTAATGATAGTTATCCAAACTATAAATGAGTAGTAATACATAATAGTGCAATATCATTATTACATCGTGGAAAATGGTTGGAAATGATACAAGCGTTTGGTCGCAAGATGAAACAATCAGGATTCTCATCGCTTCTGATATACATTTAGGTTATTTAGAAGAGCATCCTATCAGAGGCGAGGATAGCTTCGTTGCTTTTGAAGAAACTTTGTCACTGGCTGTTCAATATGATGTGGATCTTGTGCTGCTCGGTGGTGACCTATTCCACCATGCAAAACCATCGCTGAATTGTATTTTCAAGTGTACAGAGATCGTTCGAAAGTACTGTTTTGGTGACAAGCCGGTAAGCATCGAGTTACTGTCGGACCAGAAGGTCAACTTTTCACGAAGTGTTAATTATGAAGATCCAAATTTGAATGTGTCATATCCAATTTTATCTATCCATGGTAATCATGACGACCCTGTTGGACGAGAAGGTGTAAGCAGTCTTGACATACTGTCCACAGGAGGTCTGGTGAACTATTTTGGGAAATGGACAGATTACACCCATGTGCATATTTCACCAGTACTGTTACAAAAAGGTGATACTAAGCTTGCACTATATGGCCTCAGCCATCTTAAAGACCAACGCTTGTCACATCTATTCCAAGAAAAGAAAGTTGAAATGTTGCGGGATGAGGAACATGATTGGTTCAATATACTTGTATTGCATCAGAACAGGGCTGAAGACAGAGGAGTTGGTAACTTCATCAGAGAGGATGTATTACCAAAGTTTTTAGATTTGGTAGTGTGGGGTCATGAGCATGACTGTGAACTGTTTGATATGAAAGGTAGTAGTGAAAAAGATCACTTTAATGTTATTCAGCCTGGTAGCACAGTAGCTACTTCGCTGGCTGCAGGTGAAGCTAGACCCAAACACTGTGCATTGCTGCAAATACATAAAAGTGATTTCATTTTAACGGCTTTGCCATTAAAAACTGTAAGGCCATTTATTTTTAAAACTGTTGTTTTATCAGAACAAAATCTTGGTGATGAGGATGTCAATGAAAGTGAAAAGGTGCAGGAATTCCTTAAACAGAAGGTAAATGAGGCAATAGTTGAAGCAGAAAGTCTCTTGTCTGGTGATCCCAAACAGCCAACTATGCCATTGATACGAATTAATGTATTTTATGAACGGGAGGATCAAGTTTTTAATAGAGTCCGATTTGGTCAGTATTTCACTGGCCAAGTTGCAAATGCAAGTGATATCCTTTTAATGAAGCGGGAGCGCAAAATACGCGAGAAAAAACAACAACAAGGAGTTGAGATCAATATGGCTGACTATGTGGCTGACTCCACAGATGTTGAGACATTACTGCGTGCCTATTACGAAGCGCTGCCGCCGGACCGCCGCCTCGCTGCGCTGCCCGTCCAGCTAATGACAGAGGCAGTGCGTGATTTCACTATCAAGCAAAATGAGGAGATCCTAAAGCATGCCTTAGAAGCACACAGGAGGCGTTGTATCACTACTTTGCTCGAGTCGAATACGGACACCGAAGTCGAAGCGATTGCCGATCGTCTGCGAGTGCTGCGTGACGAGATCGATTCTGCTGATGTTGCGCAGCTCGCAGCACTCAATGCTGTGCCTGTGCCTACGCAGATAGTTGTTGATGGATCCAGTGACGAAGAGTTAGTTAGGTCGGAAGTTGAGGCGAGCGGACGTGGCAGAGGACGAGGGTCACGCGGAGGGCGCGGGTCGCGTGCTCGTGGCTCGCGGGCGCGGGGCCGCGGCCGCGCCGAGCCCGAGCCTCCGGCGCCCGCGTTACCGGTCGCTGCCACTCCCGAGCGTCGCACCCCGCGGCGGATGGCCGCACAGAAAAACGCCACATGGATTCAAAACTATGCCTCAAAGACCCGCCGTCGGGATTCGTCTGAGATCGACGACTCTGACTGACTGAACGCTACTTAGGAACACTAAGCGCAATTAATTTAGGAAGCTGTTGCTTCTCTACTTTTTGTATCTAAGATTTAAAATATTTTCAAGAATGTAATGTGATAAATATTTGGATATAAGGTTATTTGGGGTTAAGGTTTATTTTTGCTAAATACATTTAATGCTATTTCCTAATAGTCAAGTCACTAAGTAAAAATTGCATACCATGCATACATCACATGCATGTGTATCTGAAGTGCATATTTGATCATAAGTAATGCATGCAACGTATGTTTATCTGCGGTATTGTTAAACCGACTTTAAGCATGTACGTTTGCCCCGCTAGGCCCCCAAAAAATTTGCGTTTTAGGTGTGCACCAATGCAATGTACTCGCCTTTAGGAGTATATGTACTTACCTGTTTCTTTTTCAATGTACCTCTATAGGTACTTTTGATGAAATATGCACAAAAACGGGGACCGTGCCAGCCGAACGTTTTCAGCACGGCCCATGTGTAACTTGAAAAATATGTAGAGTTTTAAAAAGTTTCTTAAACTCAAGGAATGTACTCTATTATTATGTCATATGTGCCTCAACAGATATTATGAATTGCTAATAACAAATAATATACAGATGTGGATGGTGGAAAAAATAAAATAAACCTTAGCCAAAAACTATTAAAAAATAATTGATGTTTGGCAAGTAACATATGTAACGAATTGGTTTCTTACACAACTTGCTAAATTTGAAAAATAATGTTTACATTTACTGCTGTAGGTATATTATGCGCGTAAAGATGTGACTGATCAGTAAACACTCGAGCGCAACATGAAGTAATCGCAACACCAGCGCCACTTCAAAAATTAGGGTAGCGGCAGTGAACTAATAGCGACCGCACACGACAAGTTATTACTGATATAATTACTTTAAAAGATGTCATCGCTAATATTAATTTCGAAGAAAAAAAAACATTGTAAAATAATGTTTATTTCAATGTAGTCACATAATTTAATATAGGTATAGAATATATGAAATCATGGTCACCCCATCAGTTGTAATCTATTACATTTTTGATCCAATTTATCTTTTAAATTATGAATATAGCAGAATCGCATTTTTTTTTGGAATGAATGTATTCCTATACATAATTCAGGAAGTCGAATATTGTAAACAAACATGTCATATCTAAAAAGATATATAGGCAACTATAGAGGGCCGTGCTGAATGAACTAAAATTAGTTTATTCTTCAAAAGCAAGTTGTATGAGGAACCTATGAACCAATGCGTTACATATTTATGTCACTTGCAAAACATCAATTATTTTTTAATAGTTTTTAGCTAAGTTTTTTTTGTCTTTTTTTTTATATTTTCTTGTACAGTCGCCAGCAGGTCAAGCTATCCCAAACTGTAAAATTGTCCCAGTTGAACATAAACCTTATTCTTTTGTTATAAACTTGAAAAACTATCAAAGAAATTTGACCGATTGGGGTAGCTTGATGTGCTGGCCTCTGTACTTATATTTTTTTTCCAGCAAATAAATAATACATAGATGTGGATAGGGGGCCGCCCTTATCCACATCTATGTATTATTTGTTATTAGGAATTCACAATATCTGTTGCGGCACATATAGGGGGAGGGGCTTGTGGCTAAATAACAACAGCTGCACGGGTCGATCGACCAGGTTAAGCTACGCTTGCCGCGGTTGGTCCGTGGATGGGTGACCATCTTTACATACAAGACCCCTTCGTACCTCGGAAAGCACGTGAGGCCCCGGCTGTCATTTGTGGATCTTTGACAGTCGTTACGGGTCGTCAGAAGCCCGAAAGTCTGACAACCAGTCCTACCAAGGGGTATCGTATTACCCAGTAACTGGGTTGTGGAGGTCAGATAGGCAGTCGCTCCATGTAAAATACTGGTATTCAGCTGCATCCGGTTAGACTAGAAGCCGACCCCAACATATTTGGGAAAAGGCTAGGTAGATGATGTTGCGGCACATATATCGTGTTAATAGAGTACATTCCTTGAGTTTAAGAAACTTTTTAATACGCTATATATTTTTCAAGTTACACGGGGCCGTGCTGAAAACGTTTGGCTGGCCCCCTTTTTGTGCATATTTCTTCAAAAGTACAGAAGTAAATTGAAAAAGAAACAGGTACAAATACTCCGAAGCGAGTACATTGCATTGGTGTACACCTAAATCGCAAATTTTGGGGGGCCTAGCGGGGCAAACGGATGCTGTCGCTCGAAAGCGAGCTGTCCGCTGCGCATCATCGATACGCAGTTTTACGCCATTGAGTGTATTATACAAGCTTGTACCTTTGGATTTTGGATTTCATGCGCGTACCCCAAATTCTATTTCTAAATTTATGCCTTAGTTACGTCTTATAATAGCAGCTATTTGCCACCGAAAGTCCCGTCAAAATTGGCCCAGCCGTTTCGGAGATCAGCCGGACAAAAAAAATGGTTGATGTAGAAAGAAAGTAGGTGCCTACTTTGTTTCTACTTCAACCATCTTTTTTCAAGTAAATATTTAGTGAAAAGCTGTTATTTCGAAATTACACAATTCAATTAATATTTTTGCCGTAAGAGTGTACGGTGAGATTGTTCGACGGCCAAGTATGCTACGCTGCCGCGCACATCACGCGGATATATGGACCTAACTGATTAGAATTAGAATGTAAATTGAACCCCCGAAGATAGAGCTCTGCTTTGAATAGATTGTTATAGATCCGAATGGATTGTGAACATTACCAATAAATGAATGGATATTCGAATGTTCTTTTTTTTTCATTTAGGTATATCTATCTAAGTATCTATATATACAGGAAAAGTTTTTATCCAGTGCGCAAATTTTAACCATGAATTAACAATGAGATACGTGGACAACATATGGCGGATTTTCCCTAATTGTGTAACCCTGCCTGCCAATTTCTTTTTTTGAGAGTTTTGGAGGGTTTATTATGTTAGTCGGGGGGGGGGGGGGGGGGGGAAGTTGCAATTCTTTTCCGACTTGTAGATTCGGAATCCATTGGATTATTTGCCAAATTGCCATCGGGGGGAGAAACTGTTATTACCGGAGTGTAGTCAAAGGGATCAGGAGAGTCAGGGGGTTTTTTGGCATCCATGGTAGATGCGGGGTAAAATGTTTAAAATAGGTAGGTAGGTATATAAAGTTATGTGTTAAAACAAACCTTATGCTACAACACAAACACAAAGAATACAAACGATAAAGTATAAAGTTCACACTTGAAGAATTCACTAAAATCGAAAGAATTCGTAACACAAAAGCACGTGTTGCCTTCAAAAATCCTTTGTACAGACGCGAGACGCCAGCACATCAAGCTACCTCAATCTATCAAATTTCTTTTATCGTTTTTTGACAGTTTAGGATAGCTTGAAGTGCTGGCGTCTATACAGTACAAGACATGGACTCTGTTTAACTGTTTTCTATTTGTTTATGCGTAAAAAAAAGAATTAAAAACAATAGAAATCAAAATATACGTAAACTAGCTTCCGCCCGCAGCTTCGCCCGCGTGGAAGTCGGAAACTATCCTGCGGGAACGTATCACCGGGATAAAAAGTATCCTATGTGTTAATCTGGGTTATAATCTATCTGTGTGCCAAATTTCATCCAAATCCGTTTAGTCGTTTTTACGTGATTGAGTAACAAACATCCAAACATCTTCACAAACTTTCACATTTATAATATTAGTAGGATAAATATTTCTCCTCTGACTGACGTCAAGAATATAAAGTGATGTGACTATCCTTCACACAAAAACGCCTCAGCAAGTTTCAGGTTTATAATGATTTGGCTCAGGTATATGTGTATATTATTTACTTCTCCACAGAAAACTCTTCCAACAAACTATATCCCTCTTTTCACCCTCAAAGGGATTTTTTAAAGGTCTTTTGTTTCTTTTACATTATTTGACTTATTGGTTATTTATACAATTTTTGAATTAATCAAGACATGCAATGAAATCATCCCTTGTAAAATTAAATAAGTACCCTTTTTACCCCTTTAGGAGTGGACTTTCGAATAACTGTGATACACATCATTCTTTATATTTGATTTTAGACATAAATACTGAGTTTCGAGTCAAACAGACAGCGCGTTAAAATTCTTCCATACAAACTTTGACACCCCCAAACCCCCTTTAGGGGGTAGTTTAGAAAAACAATACAGGGTATAAGGGACAGCCCTCCACAAACTGCCAGGGTGCATTCAGCTCCTTATTTTGAATCATATTCCATCGAAATTTTGCACAGGATTTTTTTAAAGTTTTTTCAGCTTTTTCAGTTTAATTTCAATATAAAATTACATTCTCTGAAAGCAACACTACATTTATGTAAACAATACAGCTAAAATCAGAAAAGCAGCAATGGATGTTAAAATACTCGTAACGAACGACGCGTAAAATCAGCTGTTCACTTTCTGCCTAACTACAGAGTTCATCGAACTCTCGCCGGAAATAAATTCTTGTACCGGTCATCTAAGTATGATAAAATGAATTCACCCCATCAGTCTGTGGAGGGCTGTCCCTTACACCCTGTACATTACCAACTTTATAATTTACTTAGATAAGTATTTGTGCCAAATTTCAAGCTTAAATCCCCCCTTTTCACCCCCTTAAAGGTCGAATTTCCAAAAACCCCTTCTTAGTGCTCCCCTAAATTATAAAAGGAAGCCGTGTGCAAAATTTTACGTACCTAGTCCTAGTAGTTTCGGCTGTGCGTTGATTGATCAGTCAGTCAGTTTCTCCTTTTATACAGGGTAAGTTTTTATCCAGTGCGCAAATTTTAACCATGAATTCAGCATATCATTCTAGACCCCCTACCGCAGAAATTTTTCGCCGGTTATACAAAAAAAAAAACAGCTGTTCCATACATTTTGACCGCGTAGGTATTGCACTTTTCCATTCCGGACCCATGGCACCCCTGGAAGACACCCCTGGGGGTGCCACGGGAACTTGGATTCGCACCCGTGGCACCCCCAGGTCAATTAGTGCAGTGCTTGGTGCTTGTTACTTCAAACAAACACTAGTACTTGGTATTAAAACTATGTATTCCTACCTACTAATATATGATTTCATTTTTATATCGAATGTGAAGCTAATGTGACCTAAATGGTAGTCATGTATTTATCGTTTGATAATTTACCTAGTCAAATCTTCTTGTTGAAGCTGTAAAATTCTATACTTTCAAAGATGACAGTCTACGTTTTTCTATTGTTAAAAAAAATGTAAACAGCAGTCAAGTTGATGTATATCAAGGCATTCTATCAAAAATAATAAATCGGTATTTTGTGTAGCAATGAATATAGAAACGGAAACGAAGGATCTTAATTTTATAAAGATACATGGAGGATTAATTCTGCTGCATAATAAACACAGGCATCATAAAAAAAAAGATTACAAGAATGGTACATCTGCGTGGCGTTGTTCAACATATAAAAATTCAAAATTGTGATAAATAAATGTTAAAATTAGATTATTGAATTTATTTTGTCACTGTTATCCACCTGTCCCATCACTATTCGATTGGTAGATTCATGGGAACTTAGAAATAGTACCCGTGATACCACTGTTACACTGTTGTAGAGATTTGAGGACCTGGGGGTGCCACGGGTCCGAATCCAGTTCCCGTGGCACCCCCAGGGGTGCCTTCCAGGGGTGCCATGGGTCCGGAATGCACTTTTCTATGAAACAGCTGTTTTTTTTTCCTTTTATAATTTAGGGGAGCACTAAGAAGGGGTTTTTGGAAATTCGACCTTTAAGGGGGTGAAAAGGGGGGATTTAAGCTTGAAATTTGGCACAAATACTTATCTAAGTAAATTATAAAGTTGGTAATATACAGGGTGTAAGGGATAGCCCTCCACAGACTGATGGGGTGAATTCATTTTATCATACTTAGATGACCGGTACAAGAATTTATTTCAGGAACGTTATGGGAATCCAATAAACCTGATTTGTTTTATTTCAGCACACGCAATGTATCACTACCAAGGCAAAACGCACGCAGCGAGCCTTCGCCGGCGAGAGTTTGATGAACTCTGTAGTTAGGCAGAAAGTGAACAGCTGATTTTACGCGTCGTTCGTTACGAGTATTTTAACATCCATTGCTGCTTTTCTGATTTTAGCTGTATTGTTTACATAAATGTAGTGTTGCTTTCAGAGAATGTAATTTTATATTGAAATTAAACTGAAAAAGCTGAAAAAACTTTAAAAAAATCCTGTGCAAAATTTCGATGGAATATGATTCAAAATAAGGAGCTGAATGCACCCTGTCAGTTTGTGGAGGGATGTCCCTTATACCCTGTATTGTTTTTCTAAACTACCCCCTAAAGGGGGTTTGGGGGTGTCAAAGTTTGTATGGAAGAATTTTAACGCGCTGTCTGTTTGACTCGAAACTCAGTTATTTATGTCTAAAATCAAACATAAAGAATGATGTGTATCACAGTTATTCGAAAGTCCACTCCTAAAGGGGTAAAAAAGGGTACTTAGTTAATTTTACAAGGGATGATTTTATTGCATGTCTTGATTAATTCAAAAATTGTATAAATAACCAATAAGTCAAATAATGTAAAAGAAACAAAAGACCTTTAAAAAATCCCTTTGAGGGTGAAAAGAGGGATATAGTTTGTTGGAAGAGTTTTCTGTGGAGAAGTAAATAATATACCTACACATATACCTGAGCCAAATCATTATAAACCTGAAACTTGCTGAGGCGTTTTTGTGTGAAGGATAGTCACATCACTTTATATTCTTGACGTCAGTCAGAGGAGAAATATTTATCCTACTAATATTATAAATGTGAAAGTTTGTGAAGATGTTTGGATGTTTGTTACTCAATCACGTAAAAACGACTAAACGGATTTGGATGAAATTTGGCACACAGATAGATTATAACCCAGATTAACACATAGGATACTTTTTATCCCGGTGATACGTTCCCGCAGGATAGTTTCCGACTTCCACGCGGGCGAAGCTGCGGGCGGAAGCTAGTTTACGTATATTTTGATTTCTATTGTTTTTAATTCTTTTTTTTACGCATAAACAAATAGAAAACAGTTAAACAGAGTCCATGTCTTGTACTGTATAGACGCCAGCACTTCAAGCTATCCTAAACTGTCAAAAAACGATAAAAGAAATTTGATAGATTGAGGTAGCTTGATGTGCTGGCGTCTCGCGTCTGTACAAAGGATTTTTGAAGGCAACACGTGCTTTTGTGTTACGAATTTATTGAATGGTGTTTGAGGATATTATCTATTTGGGTTTTATGGTTTTATTGAGACGCCACAAGATTTCAAGATGGACGACTTTAATTTTCTTATTCTTGGGAATACAATTTTATTTGACAGTGGCGCCACAGGGCATAGCGGCTACTACGAAGACAATATTTGTTGCGTTCGCTAATAAACTAATATAACATTATAGTTCATAAAAGATAGCTTGCTCTCTGCGACAGCTGTCAGTAAAATCACGCCTATGAAGTCCTGAATTTCGTAATTAGTGATGCGTCCCTCACTCATGAGGCCCCTCATTTGAGGTACTCGTGATCGCAAATTGAAAGAGTTACTCGAATTTCAATATTGAACCACCTCATTCCTCATCACCCCTCGTTTAAAAATTGACATTGATATTATTGACAATAGGAAATTGAGGCAAGCGAGTTCGTGACTCGCGAATGAGGATTGAGTAATTGAGTGAGCTCAGTGAGCGAATGAACCGACTCAAAAATTGTATGGAGAATTGAGAATGAGTGAGGTGAGGTGTGATCTTGAAGTTTGGACAACACCGTGGCACAGTAAACATTATTTAAAATTATTTCAGCTACGATTAATTATTATGAACTCTAAAAGCATTAGCATTCGATTGGTAATAAAGGGTCATTGATTCGTTTATTTTGGCGGTCTAAAATTTATAAGCGAAAGAAAATGATGTGTGTGAGAGAGTGAGGACGTGAATAATCGGATTATCGGAGAGTCGTGACTCGTGAGTACTCGTGAGTCATCGTTGCACCCGCCCGCCTCGCTCACTCGGAGCTTCGTTTGAGTTCGGCTCGGGCTCGCGAGTCGTGAGGCGAATACGCCGTCGTACGATTCCTCACCTCAAATGAGGGGTCCCTCGTGAGGACCTCACGAAGCAAATTGAGGGGCTCCCTCATCCTCACATAAAATTGATGAGTTACCCATCACTATTCGTAATAGTGCAGACAGTACCTGTCAATGTCATACTTTATGGGCATGCCGAGCTAATTAGTGATGGGCGATGAATCATCGTGACCACACACTATAAACTATCGATATTTTAAATAAAACGTAATTTTAAATTAATTTATCTTTTAATTTTATTGTATATTTTAAATGGCATAACATTATTTACATTTGTACATACTTGATCTAAAATAATAGTGAGTAAATAACATTCAATTTCTCACCTACTCATGTAACATACCAAACCATAAACTCAAAAAAAGACACTGCCATCTCGTCCGATTTGATCATATTTGCGAACAAGAGTTTATGATAAAACAAGATTGTTCTAGCTATTCAGAAACTGATTCAGATATGGATTTGGGGTGTTTTCCTTTAAGAGAATAAATGTATTTCATATTAAAATATTCGTTTAATTTAGTAACGTTTGTAATTAAATTAAACCCAATGATATGTTACATTAGCATCGATGATAGTAAGAAACGTCGATAATTTCCATCGACAATTTTTTATATCCTAACAACCCTAGGAATGTCAGTTTGACTTATGTCGCAGAGATCAAGCTATCTTTTATGGAGTATAGTGGCTACATTCATTTTAATACCCCCCCTCAACAAATATTTTCTTCCTATCTTAACATTCTATGTTTTACACTGTATTACTATACTCCCATTACACTTCAATTACACAGAGAAACTTAACTTGGCTAAATACACATAATTAACGATTCTACCTGTTTGAGAACTATCTTATTTACTTTTTATTACATGACCAGCTGATATGAATAGTAACCTAGAAGTTTATTATTCACACAATAGCTTAAATTCTAATACAATAGCTTGACAAACTTTTCAAACAAAATTTTGCCTAAAGGTTTAGTGAGCAAATCTGCCAAGTTATCTTCTGTTTTAATATACTGCAAAGATATACATTTTTTTTTTTTTAAACCATAAATAGCTATTTTATTGCATATCACATCACCAGTTTACCACTATCTCCAAATTCCACGTGAACTAAACATTTTTTTCCTTGGTGGTAACACATTGCACACCACAATGATGGAACATTCCAGAGGAAAATAAAAATTTGCTTACATCATTTTACTTTGTTACTTTTGTAAGTATACATTAAAGAACACATTCAACAGCAAAAATGAGATAGAATTATAATTATGCAATAAACAAATCGGAGTTATGTCTTCGCCTCCCAGGGAATCCGTTATTTCTTCGCTCCAGGAGGCTGTAGTGGCTGGCCACGTTCTTTTCCTCGAAGTTTTAATCCAATTGCCCTTTCTATTTTACCAAGAACAATGTTATTTGGAATGCCACGACCGGCCTCGTAATCATTAACAATTTGAGGTTTCTCGCATATTTTAGTTGCCAAATCTTTTTGACTCATGCCTTTCGACTGTCTTCCTTGCATTATAAGTTTTCCCAAGTCAAGGGTTACTTTTTCATGACGCAATTCTTCAGTCTCTCTGTCGAGTTTAGCAGTGTTTTTAGTGGTAACGTGTTGTTTATTGGTTCCAGCTCCATATTTTTGTTGAGTATCAACTGGTAATCCTTGACGGCGTGCAGCATTTACTGCTTGTTCAGTCTTAAGAGCTGATGCCTTTGGTGGTTTTTTACGGAGAATCGTAACAGTATCCCAGTTGGACATTTTTACACAGCTGATACCACTGGTTTCACAATAAAATTACTGATTACGAAAAATTTACTGCTTCGTGCGTGCCGTGCTATACTCACTATAAAATGCTGATGATAGCACGGCCACAGGGAACGCATTACCTTGCTCGCTAGACTTATTTTTATTTACACATTTATTTTTGTTCTTTTTGAACCAACAGTCGTCAGACTTGTGATTTGACTTTTTACAATAAACACACATATTACCGTTTACCTTGATTTTACAGTCCTTTTTCATGTGTCCTGTCTTGCCGCATTGGAAACACTTTCTGGTGGACCTGGATGCTAGTGCTGCTGACTCATTACTGTCTTGCATGCGGGTTGTGGCACGCTGTTCCTCGATGAGTAGTCTTGCAGTTAGCACCTCCATCGTGCGCTTCTCTGCTGGCACCGACTCCCATGCTGACACAAAGTGCTGATACTGAGAGGGAAGAGATGACGTAATTTTGGTTATAGCCATGCTTGTACTGACTTCTGCTTTGACGTTTTTCAGCTTGCTTAGCAGGTTTTCGAATCTTCCTAAAAATTCCGTAACGGTTTCTTTTTCTTCAAATTTCATTGAGAAAAATTTCTGTTGGAGAATGTGAACTGACAATTCTCCCCGTTGCTCGAATACCGTGTGTAGCTTGTTCCAAATTTCCTTCGACGTTTGGCAGCTCACAATTTGCGGAAGTACTTTTTCAGAAATGCGTGTGACCAAAATACCTTGAGCTTTGGCGTCCTTGTTAATCCATTTTTCGTATTCTTCTACCTTTTCATCTGAAGGAGGTTGGAGTGTACCGTCCACGACACTTAGAAGATCTGCCGCCCTTAGGATTATCTTGATTCTGTATGACCACGTGCTCCAGTTTTCTGCGCCTTCCAGTAGTTGTTGCTGGCCGACAAAACCAACTGCTGGCGTGTTTCCCAAGAATTCCATTGTATTATTGCTATACCGCAATGCCTAATATTTGTTTCTTGTTGAGACTGGTACCTTTACCGGTCCACCCGACACGACGTTTTTCTCTCGTCGATGTCGTTTTAGCTGCTGATACCGCAGCGACCCCAAAATAGATTCCTCTTGAGGATCTGACTCCTTTGAGCGGGATCTGGGCCCATAACCTATTGAATGGTGTTTGAGGATATTATCTATTTGGGTTTTATTGAGACGCCACAAGATTTCAAGATGGACGACTTTAATTTTCAGTCTATACAAAGTACTCTTTGACCATTGATATAATAAAAACCCTAGATGCACAGTCTCGAAGAAAAGTAACGCTCGAAACTGTCGCCGAACACTCACAAATTATACCTACGTACTTATAGTTATGCTATAAGCTTAAGTTTTTGCAAATTCAACCTTACAGGAATTACATAAAGTTGTTTTTACAAAGCAGCGTGCGAAAAGCAATAAAATTTTACGACCGACGTTGGTCAGTAGGACAAGGCATTGAGTGGAGACGAATATTTTTATACTTTTTTTTTTCATAACCATTTTATTAGTATTATAAAAGTTTGTTAAATTGTGTTCTAAACACGTAATTATACTCTTATATGAGCGTAAATATGTTTTTGGGTAGAATTGGTGTATACCAATGAAACAAATATGAACTGTTGAAATCGTTTATTGAAATTTACGGTTCAAAAAGTACTCAAATTTAAAAAAATATATTTATTTTATGTTTAAACTCAAATCAACTCAAACTCAACAGCAGGACACACATTAATTTCCTTGAAATAAATTAAGTTTATTGAAGAGCTGTCTTTTTGAATTTGATTTCAACCCTTCTGTTGTTTTTTTTGCAATATAATGTAAACGAACGTCTATAAACTTTTCTATTATAGCTTTTATAAGACTAATTTTATGATTGAATAGTGCAGGTTGTTGACGGGAATGTATGTCAATACTAGAAAATATATTTAAATGGAAAACACGTTTTAAAACTAATGAACACAAATAGTTCTTGGTTGTGTTTTTTTGACCATTTATGCGCTGTTCTCGTCTTATAATCTCCTCTGTTTTATTACACACAGTGTAAACATCTTCACTGGCGTAGCATAGACCACCAAAATCCTTTAAATCGATTAGTTTGTGAAACCATAATTTGTTACGTGCTAATGTAAAATCTTTGCAGATCTCACATTTAATTTTTTTTAAGAGATGTCTGACCACAAATCCCGCAATGTAACCAACAATTTGACAGATATATTCAGAGCTGGAATTATTTAAAGAATCTGAGAGGATATCACAATTATTTTGATATGTCTCATAACTGCTATCTTCAACTGATAAATATTCATTTTCGATATCAAAACGATATCCAATGCTGGTGTTGTTAATGTTTGATACAGTTATCCCACAATTCAAAATAGGCACATTTTCCAAAGGAACAGAATTGCCTGTAAATTTGGAACCGAGCTCCAGATGCGTTAAAAGTTTTTATATGCGGATTTAAATTGGCGTGAATTTGGATTATTATTGAACCCTCCTTGACTCCTAATATTGCTAAAAAAGAGCTCAACATGATCCTGGCTGAATTTGTAGACTAATATGTATTTTAAATAACCTGTTTCCACATAACTTGTATATAAACGTTGTACACTTTCAATACAAACAAGCAATCCGATAATTCCTGTATTTGCTTGGCAATTGTGTACATATACTTTTTTTTGAGAAAATATTACTCTTGTTTCTCCCTTCTTTTTGATGGTGCGTTTTCTTTGAACTATAATGAAAAGCGATAGAAAATATAATTTCGATGTTTGGAAAAACCTAAAAACGTCTTTTGAATTCATGTTACTTAGGGGTCTTTTGAAACCATCGCAGTTGAAATTCCTTGAATTTAAAATATCAAATAAATTATTTAATACTAGTATGAACTCAGTAGTTGGACCAGAATTAATAAAATTTGGAATTTTTAAATCGGTATCACAGAAAGTAATTGCATTCGCGACGCTGCGACTTAAAAGTTGAGTTGCTAGTTTAACTTTCATAATGGAATTTTTGAACCAAATGTGTTTTTGAGTTAATTTATTGGCTAAATGTAAATTATGTTTTTCTTGAACTTTATGAAGATCTTCGACTAGTTTCCATTTTATTTGGTTATTATCGTTATTGTAAATTATTTTTTTTGATTCAAATAAATTTCTCATCAGCTTAATCATATGACATGCGTCAAGAAATACAAAAACGTCGTAATCAGCTGTAGGGTGTTTAAAACAAGGCTTCAAATCGTGAGCATCATCCATTTTGCAGCCTAAAAGTTTCATGGCAGATATGTTCGTCTTACATCCATCAAATGTTAATGATACTACTTTTATACCCACGGTGTGGCATTTTGTGAGTGCAATTTTTATTAAATTTGTTTTATTTTCGGCCGTCAAACTACTGATGAAAAAGTAAGCTATAGGAATTTTCCATGATTCATTAACAGACACTAATAAAAACACGTATGCCTGAGTGGCTATTTGATCTGAGTTGTTACTTTCTATACCTATATCAACTAAGCCCTCATACTGTTTTCCAGTCCAAATTTTTTGCTGTCGAATCGACATTTCATCAACCACTAAAGAACAAAGTAAAATTTTCTTTGAGGTTTTAACTTTTTCTGAGAGTCGATCAAGTGCTTCTTGTGTGAAGCCTGGTTTTGCTTCAACACTTTTGTACCAATCATGCAACGTGTTTGTGTGAGGTAGGCAGGTGTTATACATTTTTCGAAGATATTTGTAAGCTGCTGGTGAGTAGAAGTGTAACGTTAAAGCGAATTTCCTGACCTCCGGAGGATACTTAGAACATCTCTTTTTTTTTTTGACTGTTTATAAAACTAGAATTAAACAATTCAGTTGGTTTTATGAACGTGGATAGGTCTTGACATAAATTTGAGTCTAATTTAAATCTTTTCGTTAAAACTTTTAACGCATTCTTTAGTGAAATGGTCTTTTTAACTAGTCTCGAATTCTTTTTCCTTAAGTTGTCAATGACTTTTTCTTTGGTAATTAACCTTTTGCGGCATTTGTGAAGTTCGCTTTTTATGCGAACTTTTCGTGGTGTATCCAGAATTGACCCTATGCTTAGAGAAGTAGTAGGAGATTTGAATTTCTTTTCATTTTCTAAATCAAACATTGAACTCGTACGACAGACTTCAGTATCACCGCCATCACCCGGTATTTCAATCTGTAAGTAACATCAAAATGATAAGTATCTAGCATACCAAATAATATTATATGACACAGCGGCACTAAGGTTCCGTTCGTTCTTCATCGTAGTTACTTACAATCTTGAGGTCCTGTGGTGCCACATCCTGTAAAAAAACATAGTTAATTGAATGAAGGTACGATACTATTTGTCAAATTATTTTTTCTAGCTAGCGAGTTACTTACCACTACCCTAGGAGCAGCCGTTTTACGAAGACGTTTTATCCCTTTTGCAGTTACATACATATCTTCGTCCAAAAAATGCTCTGAACAAACGACGCTTGAACTATTCGGCTTAAAAACATCTTCACACCTTTGTTGACTGACGATTGATGTCCATTCTCCGCATCGTATTGGGTCACGAGGAAAACTAAAATATAAAAAATTAGAAGTTTTTAATGAGACGTAATGCGCCAAAGCGCCACTCACAGACGTGACACTTCTGTCATTAGCATGCCGCATGTCGCGAACTCATAAGTTATTCCATAATAAATCGATATACATTATAATATTTACGAACATTAAAAAAAAATCGTAAAATTGACTACCTCTTCTCCTATATTATGTTATATAACGTATACATATTTGCAAAAAACTAAACCCAAAAAAGTTCGAAACTACATAAACTTATTAATAAAAAATAAAAAAACAATAAAAAAAAATCGACTCCATTGAACAAGAACAGGGTAATTTTTATTATGCGACTAAAATAAAGAGGTGGCTATAATACACTGTTCCGACACTGAAAAAGCAGCCATTGAAATTTGCCGTTTTATACTTTGACCGTTGAATGAAGTTTTAAGACAAATTAAATCAAAATCACTTAATTCTTCATATATTCAGTCATAAAAACAACAAAAACTAATCAATAAACTCTTTTACTTACCGAAAATACGATATCCCATCCTTTTTTAGCCTTCTTGACGTAATATTTTTACAATTTGTCAAAGAACACTTCGGCATTTTTAACGTGCTTACCTAGACGCGTGCGACGCGATACTATTTGAAATGAGCGCACAATTTAGAATTGTGCGCTCATTTTATGCGGACGGTTTTGAAGCGTTGAGTGTGCATCTTGGGTTTTTATTATATCAATGTCTTTGACTATAATTTTCTTAATCTTGGGAATACAATTTTATTTGACAGTGGCGCCACAGGGCATAGCGCTTTGGCATAGCGGCTACTACGAAGACAATATTTGTTGCGTTCGCTAATAAACTAATTTAACATTAGTGGCTACATTCATTTTAATAGAATTCTTTCGATTTTAGTGAATTCTTCAAGTGTGAACTTTATACTTTATCGTTTGTATTCTTTGTGTTTGTGTTGTAGCATAAGGTATGTTTTAACACATAACTTTATATACCTATTTTAAACATTTTACCCCGCATCTACCATGGATGCCAAAAAACCCCCTGACTCTCCTGATCCCTTTGACTACACTCCGGTAATAACAGTTTCTCCACCCGATGACAATTTGGCAAATAATCCAATGGATTTCGAATCTGCAAGTCGGAAAAGAATTGCAACTTCCCCCCCGACTAACGTAATAAACCCTCCAAAACTCTCAAAAAAAGAAATTGGCAGGCAGGGTTACACAATTAGGGAAAATCCGCCATATGTTGTCCACGTATTGAAAGAAAGAAAATTGCTTTTAATGGCATTATATCGGTAGTAAAAACCTTAAATTATTTAAAAGGAAAAGATAAAAAAAAAAAAACAGAAAACAATGACCTCAACAATGATAATAATGCCAAAAGGGCCTCAGCTCAGCATATTGTCAGATGGCAACACAGTATGCACCACCTGACGCTGATTTTCAGCTGCAACCCACGAGTACCATACGCTAGAATAATAAAATAAAGACATAGTGAAGTGTGTACAGTCCGTAATAAATTAATAAAGAAATAAAAAGAAAGATTATGAAAGTAAAATAAATAAAATAAAATGTTGTGGCATACATGTGCGTGAATGTGTTTTTTGTGACTAATGAAAAATTAATTAAATACTCTGCATATTACCTACATTATATAGGAAATCTCTAAGTAGAAACTTAGAAAGCACCTACCCAGCTATTTGGCAAAAAACGTTTGACTGCGTTGTACTTCTTAACTACGAAACAGATTTACATGCTGATTTCATTTTTGATCTCTTTTCTCAATTAGTGTAAAGACAACAACTACTGACGAATAAGAAATAACGCAAATTCTCATTGGAATAGATAAAAAATAATAACAAGATGATAACATTGATAAAATGAGCAAAATTAATAAAAAAAAAAAATGATAAAATGATCAAAATTTATAAAATAATTTGTTTTAAATGGCAGATATGTCGGCTCGAACGTTTTCAAAATCCTTTTGGTGATTTAGTAAAAATTCTTTTAATTTCAGTTTGAAAGTTGGGAAACTTTTGCTAAACTGTATGGGAGGAGGGATATTATTCCAGCATTTAGTAGCTGCGTAGCGAAAACTGCCTCTAAAACGTATCTCTTGTTGGATCACTGGTTAAAATAAGTCCACGTATAACGTATTAATGGTTTATTTCAGTGCAAATACAGTGTGTATAGTCTCACTTCTACTTCACTCAAAAATCACACAATGGATAGTTCAACCTTAGAACCGCTTCTCAAGCGGGAAAAAGAAAATGCTCTAAGGGAAAAAGCTTCCACCACAGATTACCAAAATAATTCCTTTTTTTTTTTAAACAAGCAAATGCGAGTTACTTATAAAATTGCTTACAGACAATACTTTTTTGGTTTCGATATTTAAAATAATCTTTAAACTTAAACGAAAATGTTATCAGCTCAATTAAATATGGATTAATCTTTTCTATAACTATTTACAATATTTTTACTACAGTGAAACCTGGTTAAGTGTGTGGTTAAGTGGGACCTGGATAAGTGAGAAACCTCTATTATTGAGAACTACAATGAGGTCCCGGCACTTTTTCATCGAATTAAGTACCTCTGTTAATGGGACTTTTCGAACTTGGTTAAATGAGATTTGATTTCTAGGATTTTTTCGATGTTTACCTCTATAATTGGGACTCTGGAGCTCAATTCCCTTTATAAGTGAGACTAAGTAGACAGGAGGAGGACTAAGAAGACACGTAGGTCTGCGCCAGGACAGAATAACAGCTGTGTTGATCTGACATTCTGTTCATCTAATATAGCCAGCCTTTTTAATTGGAATCGCTTGAATCTGACGTATGGGAGTGATCACTATCCCATCGTGGTTGAAATTCCCTTCCCAGTCTATTCCTGAAAAATCATCCCCGTCTTTGTTAAAATACCAGCTGGACTCCGTGGATTGGGACCTTTACTCAAAGATCTTAGACTTATGCGTCTCTTCCCTTCCATCTATTAATCCTGAGTCTGCCCACGAATGCTTTTCCTCATTTTCCAATACAATATCCTCCACAGCAGATGAGTGGTTACCTCCAAAAAAACCACCAACGGGAAAAATTCCATCCCCGCCATGGTGGGATAGGGACTGCTCTGTCGTGATCAGGGCCCGGAATGAGGCTGAAATGAATTTTAACTCAGACATGAACCTGGAAAACATCATTGCTATTCAACATATCTTGGCTAAGTCCAAGAAATTACTCAAAAATAAGAAAAGAGAAGGGTGACAGAAGTACTGTAGCTCACTGAGTCCATCCACTCCAGCCTCAGTTGTGTGGCGTAAATTGAAATCATTCAGAAATAGATTAATGCCCCCGTCCGGGAACACATAATCTACGGAACTGGGCAACCAATTTTTTTCTAAGCTCGCTCCAGTCTGTGTTCCCCGTATTGACGAGTGTGCCGCTTCGAACTCTCAGATGATTTCAGATGATCCTCTAGACCAGCCATTCACTCTTATTCAACTCAAATCTGTCCTCGTCCATGTGAGGGATACTGCTCCTGGAGTGGATGGATTCCCTTACTCCTTCATTTCTAAAGCTGGTGATAAGACCCATAAATATTACCTGGACTTGGTCAACTATTGTTTTTCTTTCGGTTATAGGCCTCCTGATTGGAAGGTTCAAGTCATAATTCGCATATTAAAAGCTGGTAAAGATCCTAGTGATCATTGTTCATACAGACCAATTGCTTTATCGTTTATTTATTTATTTACTTAAAGGTTCACCCACAGCACATACATATACATAGAAATAGCAAGTCATACGGTTATATTCTAATATATATGCCAATTATAGGTAAACACAACATTGACAACACAAGACGCCAGATTACCGATAAGTTGCTAACTTAAGTCTAATGTACAATTGTTTAGAAAATGAGAAACTAAATAAAAATTAAAACAAAAGTTGTAAAATAAATTAAAATAAGAGACAGTGTAAGTAATTAGATTGGGTAAGATTTGCACTATTAATCAGAAATTACGACAACGTTTCATTGGTTCGTAGAGAGGCTAAGATTCTTGATTTGAACTTCACCTTTGGGTCATTATATATATCTGCTTCAGGTACGGACTTAGTAAATGAATTAAGTTTGTCACACATCTTAATGAGTGGTGAGTTGAGACCTATATTTGTAGAGGTAGTAGGGCGCTGTAAAATTGTGGTTATGGGAAAGCGTGGAATTCTAGGCGGAACTTTTAACGAAATACGCGATAGCAGTTCACAACAATCTATGCAACCATTCACTAGTTTGTGAAAGAACATAAGGCTATGCATAAATCTCCGTTGCCGTAGTGAGATCATCTTAAAAAAGGTTAGACGCTGTTGATAGGGACACCTATGAGATAAGCCAGGGGATGTAAATGCGAGGTGTTTGGTGAAAGCCCGTTGTATTCTCTCTAGACGCTGAGAATGTATTGCGTAAAAGGGGTCCCAGGCAACACTGGCATATTCCAGCCTACTACGCACCAAGGCATTGTATAGGGCCATTTTAGTTTTAACCGATCTAAATTCTCGCGTATTACGTTTAATAAAACCTAACAATTGAGCAGCTTTTTTAACGCAACTGTCTACATGTTGCTTGAATGTCATTTTTTTGTCCATGATCACTCCGAGATCCCGAATTTCATCAACCTTAGTCAGTATAACGTTATTGATTTTATATGATGTTACACTAGCTTGTTTCTTTCTCTTTATCGTTCGTCCTTGTACCGCTCAACTCCTTTTGGTCGCATTCGAAACCGCCATTTTTTAGTCCCAAAAGCCGTGTGGTCGCATCCCCGACCGCGCCGTTCAGGCGGTTTTTAGCCTTATTTTTGAATATAAATAAAGTTCTATATCGTCTGCGACAATTTTACTGTAATGCTAGATACACACACAGTTGGTTGAACTAAATCTCTATGGAAAATATAATCTGGTAACACGAAAAAAAAAAGTTGAAAGTGACGTTTCGAACTCGTTGGTCATCGGTACTTTTTCGTGGTATGCTCTCTAGTTTTATAGTGTTTTTTCTTATTATTTGTGTGTTTTCGACGATAAGTGGATAAAAATTCATTTAGAAGTAGTTATTACGTCGTTTTAGGTAATATTTGCATCAAATAGCATCATAAAAACGTATATTTCGACGAAATATGAAACGTAAACAAACCTTTGTGAACAATGTGCAGTGATATGAGAATTGTGTTTATTTTGAGTGATTCATGGTGAATTATGTGGATCCTGGTGTATAAAATGGTATGTAAACAATGTATTTTCTTATTAGAATAAGAATCTCATTAGATTTAATGAGAAAAGTAGTTATATAAACCCTTTGAATGTTCGAGTGCACAACACAGGCGTTGACCTCCGCGCGATATGAAGTTTGAGTTTAAATATTACGAAAATGTTGAGTAGGATTCCCAAAAAAATACTGCTGTTCGATTATTAGTCTATTCAATAAGTAACATCCAAAATTTCGAGCAAATTGAGACAGCAGTTCTATGACAAATCAACAACAAACGGGAACAAAGACATGTTCAGTCATTGTCTCTAATTTCCATTGTTTATAATAAACTACAACGTATTTTAGAACGACTCACAATGTTTATGTTATGGTTTGCCTATTCAGGAAGCCATAAAACTTATCTCTAAGTAGCTGGAGGCAACAAAAAATCGACACGGACGTTTTTTTTGCTCGCCGAACGAAAAAATCTCAAGTGTCAAATGACGTCGGTCCTTTACGGTGCTTACCCCTCTTTTACGTTTGGTAAATGAAAGCGCTTGAGCGGTTAAACTTTTAGAACATTTGATTGAAAACCGCTTAGAATGGTTTGTAGAAAACAGGAAACTGCTCCCAACGACTCAGTTCGGCTTTAGGAAAGGTCTGGGTACAGCTGATAGTGTGGGTACCCTCACATCAGAGATCCGGCTGGCCCTTAGTAGAAATGACTCTGTGGAAGCCGTTTTCTTAGACATCTCAGCTGCTTATGATTCTGTCCTCCTCCCAGTTCTCAGGCAGAAAATGCAAGAGCTGAAAATCCCTGCAGGACGCAGAGAATTATTTGCAGTATTTTTTCAGATCGCAGTGTTCAACTCAGGATTCCCGGGGAGAGCTTCGAGCCAAGGTCGGTTTGGAGAGGTCTTCCTCAGGGATCCGTGCTCAGTCCCCCTTTGTGTAATATTTATACCTCGGATCTTCCTTCCTGCCTAAATTTTAATTGTAAAATACTCCAATATGCTGACGATATTGCATTATTGGTCTGTGGCAGTTCTATTGAAGACGCCGCTCATTCCATGAATATCTGTTTGTCCTCATTAAACCAATGGCTCTTAGGTCACGGGTTGTCTTTAAGTGCTCCAAAGAGTTCCGCAGTTGTTTTTACACGTAGACGCCTTATCCCCCAGGTTAACATTAATATTGACGCTCAAACTATCCCAATTGAGGAGAAGGCCAGGTTTCTGGGGGTTACCCTGGATTAGAAATTGTCGGGAGTGGACCACATAAATAATACAGTAAAAAAATGTGAGCGCTCGGTTTCGGTCCTCAAGGCTTTAGCAGGTAAAACTAGTCTACAATGCGTTGATCAGAAGCGTAATGGATTACGGCAGTTACTTCATTGAGCCATGTAACAAAGAAGCCTTGCGTAGACTGGGCTCCATCCTAGCCAAATGTCTGAGGATCATTATTGGTGCTATGAAATCCTCCCCTATGAATGCTCTGCAGGTGGAATGTGCAGAACCTCCACTCAACCTTCGTAGACAATACTTAGCTGATCGTTTCTTGTCAAAAGTTTTCTCCCTTTCGTCTCATCCCTTACTTCCCATTTTGGAACAATTCCACCTCTCTCTTAACGCATCTTCCTACTGGAATAATAAATCTCTTCCATTGATGAATAGGTACAGAGACCTTAAAGACCTCTCCCCTCCTGTTTGTCAGTACCCGTCCCTTCCAGTCTTTTCTTCCGCGTATGAGGTGGTCCATTTCAGGCCAAAGGTCGTTTTGGGACTTGGTATCTCCAAAAACTCCCAGAACGTAAAAGGCGAATTCGATCGGGCCATTAAAAGATATTGGGAGGGTTGGAATTTGTTTTATACAGACGCATACAAATTATCTTCAACAGGATGTACAGGTGTTTCAACATATTTTCAAAATTCCAGAATCGCTCTTCTATTCCAATGCCCACCAGAAGCCTCAGTATTTACTGGGGAATGTATAGGTAGGTATCCTAGAAGCCATCAAATTTCATATTATCCTATAACATTAAAAATTCAGTCATCTCAGAATCTGAGATGACTGAACAAGTTGGTTTTGAGCTATAGCTTGAATGCTAATTCAAGCTATAGCTCAAAACCAACTTAAATCTAAAATTCACAGCAAAATAATATTTGATATTCTTATTTTATTATTCACTTGTTTGAAAAACGGTTTAAACATTGAAATAGCTTGGGTTCCCAGTCACTCGGGTATAGGTGGCAACGAGTGCGCCGACTCACTAGCTAAATTTGCTACATCCAACCCGGTGGTGGATCGAAAACACTAGGTGCATAGCTATGACTTACGGACTGACACCAAACATAAGCTGTATAACTCGTGGTCAGCAGTGTGGCAGGTAAGTTCGAAACTCAAGGGGGCGTACCAGGTACGCCAGTATGCATCCAGCGGAAACCTTGGTTTTTAAATGTCGCAAACTGTCCAGAAGAACTGTTGCAACCCTGTGTAGACTAAGACTTGGTCACTGCTGTCGTCCTGTATTCCTAAATAAGATCCGTGTTCGTGACAGTTCCCTGTGCGAATGTGGTCTAGATGATGGAACTCTGGACCATATATTTTCTCTTGGCCATTAAATTCTCAATCCCTTGACTCGTATCTTAAGCTTTCCAAACTTAAAATTCCCCTCCCTACTTACTTCCATTCCGTCTTGATTAACTTCTCCCCTAAACTCATTCAAATCTTATCAATTTTTTAAAAGCGAATTAAATCAAGCCAACCAAAATAAAAATCAGTACTAATGATCTGATAGCTCTTAAATTTTTTGACTATTCAATTTGGTCGGGTTCGCGATATTGTCGCGTTTGTTGAATATTGGAACGCGACATCAGTCAATACCCACGTCAGTTTGTTTCGGTGCATTCCGTTTTTTGTAACTGTGCAATGGCAGAAGTCTACTTTTATTTAGTTTATTTTAATCTTGTTGTGTTTTTTCTAGAAATCATTTATATTTTTTTATTTGTATGTTCTTTTTATGTTAAAAAAATACTCTTTTGTTGCCTGGTCTGCTTAAGTAGTTTTTAATTCTTGATTTATTAACGCAACCAGCAGGTGTACTAGTTATACGGTTTATTAGTTTTAGTTAGTTTTTTTAAATAACGTTTAGATAGTATTGTATTTCTAATTATATATATAAATATTTATATTCGGTTAATATTAATGTCTATCAATGAAAGCAGTGATAATAGTAGTTTTTTCTCTTTAACAAGCAACGACGACGACAGTTTTGTGAGTATTCCATCTCTTTCTGACAGTCTTGCAGCGCAGTTTTCTGATGTACCTAAGAATTTTAACGTTATACATATCAACGCTCAGAGCATTCCGGCTCATTTCCACGATATGCTGGCAAGTTTTGACTGTAAGAACGTACACGCTATTCTTATTTCCGAGTCATGGCTTAAACCTTGTCTCCCTTCAACAAGTTACTCTCTTCCTGGCTTCCAGCTTATAAGAAACGACCGCTCGGTTGGTGCTGGTGGTGGTGTTGCCATATATCTTCGCACAAATATTCCCTACTCTGTTGTCAATGTGTCAGCGCAGCCACCGCCGTCGAATGCTGGTGAACATCTCTTCATTGAAGTTGAACTACACCATTCAAAATTACTTCTCGGCGTCTATTATTGTCCTTCTTTACGCGTTAGTTTCTTTTCATCTTTTGAAAATCTACTAGAAATGCTGATACCTTCTTACAGTCATAGTATAGTCATGGGTGACTTTAATACTTGTCTTCTGAAAAAAGACCATCGCTCTTCTTCTCTGACTAATATTTTGTCTTCTAGTAATCTTTACATTCTTCCTCTGAGTGCCACTCATCATTTTCCTAACTCTACTCCTTCACTTCTTGATTTAATTTTTGTCTCGTCTCTTGATCACGTCGCCAAGCATGGTCAGTGTTCAGCTGATGCCTTTTCCTATCATGACCTGATTTTTCTGTCATACAAAGTTCGTCCACCTAAGGCTAAAGCTAAGATACTCATGCAGCGCAATTTTGGTGCAATGAACGTTGACAATCTTTGCAAGGACGCCAAAAATATAGATTGGTCTGATCTGTTTGCCGCTGCATCAGTCGATGAGCAAGTTAATATTTTTACGGCTAAACTTATCGAGCTTTACGATCATCACGCACCTGTTCGAGCAGTTAAGGTTAGACATTTGCCGGCACCGTGGCTCACAAATGAGATTAAAACGCTAATGCAGAAAAAAGTTACGGCAAAGTCTAAATTTAAGCATAGGGCTAATGACGCTAACAGGGAAAGATATCTCTCAATCCGTAATCACTGCAATAAGGTGTGTAGGAACGCGAATCGCCACCACATTCATACTTCTGTCCAAAATGGGGACCCATCAAAAGTTTGGAAATTTCTCAGATCATTGGGGGTCGGTAAAACCCGACAAGAGACAATCCCAAAAGATATCGACATTGATGCAATGAATCATCATTTTACTGCTTCGTCCAATTTTGATAGGACTATAAAACTGAATACACTTAATTATCTCTCTTCTCTTCCGACTCCCAGTTTTTCTCCATTTGTTTTTGGTCAATTCTCCGCATGTGATGTTAAGAAGAGCATACTATCGATTACCTCCAATGCGTTAGGAAGTGACTGTATCAGCCGTAATATGTTGGTCCCTGTGCTGGATGTTATCCTTCCCGTCCTTTGTCACATTCTCAATTTTTCTGCGTCTAGTGGTGTCTTTCCATGCTCATGGAAAGATGCTCAAATAATTCCGTTACCTAAAAAGTCAAATCCCAAATCTTTTTCAGAATATCGTCCAATTTCCGTTTTACCATTCCTATCCAAAGTCCTTGAACGGTTGATTCACAATCAAATTAGCAGTTTCCTTACTAAAAATAATCTCCTCAACCCCTTCCAGTCTGGCTTCCGTCCTGGTCATAGCACCACCACAGCGCTTCTGAACATTACGGATGATATCAGGTCAGCGATGGAAAGTGGTAATCTTACAGTTTTAGCTTTACTTGATTTCAGTAATGCTTTTAATACTGTTGATTTTGATGTGTTGCTTGCGATTCTATGCTCTCTTAATATATCTCCATCGGTAGTTGACTGGTTTCGCAGTTATCTGTTTGGTCGCCGGCAACGTATTTGCCTTGGAGAGACCTTGTCTTCCTGGAGTAATACTTCTGCCGGTGTGCCTCAGGGTGGTGTTTTATCTCCTTTACTTTTCGCAGTTTTTATAAACTCCATCTCCGACAAGCTAATTTCTTCCTACCATCTTTATGCAGATGATTTACAAATTTACTCGCGAGCTGCTCTGGGAAATCTTTCCGAGGCTATCTTAACGATTAATCGTGATCTGGCCCGTATATGCGACTGGAGCAAGAGATATGGGCTTATGGTTAACCCTATAAAGACGCAAGTTGTGGTGGTGGGCAGTTCAAGGACGGTCTCAAGGATTGACTGGACGACTCTTCCCCAAGTTTCTTTTGACAACTCAGTTGTTCCTTTCAGTGAGAAAGTTAAAAATTTGGGGATATTTTTTGATAAAAACTTCGCTTGGACTGCCCAGCTACAGGAAGTTAGCCGCAAGCTATTTGCATCCGCCGCGTCATTAAAGAGATTGCGCAATTTTCTTCCGATTGCCACCAAAATTGCGCTTGCACAATCACTTCTTCTACCCATCCTTGACTATGCTGATGCCAGCTATCTTGATCTTACCCAAGACCAACTCGACAAACTTGAGCGCCTTCAAAATTTTTGTATAAGGTTTATATTTGGCTTGCGCAAATATGACCATGTTTCCGAATTTCGAGTGAAGCTCAAGTGGTTACCAATTCGCCTTCGCCGGAATGCTCACATTCTTTCCATTTTGTATAATGTGCTTTTCTCCCCTTCCACCCCTCTCTATCTCAAAAATCGTTTTCAGTTTCTTTGTGACTCCCACACTAGATTCTTAAGGTCATCAGATAACTTGAAGCTTAAAATGCCTATGCATTCCACAACTTTCCTCGACCATTCCTTCACTGTCCAGGCCGCTCGTTTATGGAATGCATTGCCTATCGAAATCAAACGTGCTCAGTCTATAAATGTGTTTAAAAAACTCGTCAAGGATCATTACCTGTCGTTGTATAGTTCTCATACTTTACTGTAATTTTCGATGTAAAGTCTTCATTTATTTTCGTTCCTTATATATTTAGTATGTATGTATCTATTATATAGGATAGGATATGTTTATATCTATTTTAGTATATTGTATATTTATTAGTTGCGCCAACAACATCCCCATTTTAGATCCAGACCAATCGCTGTCCATGCCAAGGTTGCCTGGAAGAGATCGCGGAAAGCGATAAGGCCGCCCATTGTATATTTTGTAGTGTACCTTGTTTTTTTGTAATGTATTTTTTGTGGTGTACAATAAAGTATATATAAATAAATAAATCAAAATGTAGTTTTTGTAAATATTCTATGTATGACGCCAGCACCTATCCCAAACTGTCAAATTTTCTCAATTGAACATGAACCGTATGCTTACGGTATAAAGTTGAAAATCTATCAAATAAATTTGACACATTGGCGTAGCTTGATGTGCTGGCGTCTGTACATTTGTGGTGTTGTATATGTATTAAAAAAAAATGGTTTGCTAACAAAAATTGTCTTGTTTCAGCTACTAACTTAATAGTAAATAAAAATATCTACCTCAGATCATAGAAGGAAGGAGATTTGGCCAGGAGGCGTGGCGCTTGCGAACGCATCTGGCCGCAAAGCGGCTTAATGCCAGTTTCAGTAAATAGTCAAATGTCAACTTGCGACGGCTTCCGGAAGAAAATGCCGCGGTGTTTAGTGATTGTTTGCAAAAATAACAGCTGTATTGTGAATCACATGAAAGATGGCATCTCATTTCACACGCAAGTACTAAAATATTATTGTTTTTGTTTTTCTTAATAAATTCACTAAAACATTATTTCGTGGTACTAGAAACATGATGAAAAACCAAATCAATTGTTTGCATTAGGAACAAAAACCATTGCTTGCTTAGTACAAATCTACCAGTGAATCGCCTGGTCTAATAGCGCAATGGATAAGTGTTTTTACTGATACTCTCACTCACATGATAAGTTTCGTGAACCAGCCACTGCCGGCTTTTGTGAGTTAGGGCGGATTCGACCAAACACGAAATTATACGCGAGTAACTGTACCAGGAATAATGTTTTCCACGATTTTATTTTCGAGTAAATCAACAGTCGTTTTTCCATGCAATCTAACGTATAACTACTTATACTTTGATTAGCTATGCACGAATAGCCTATATTCACTGTCGCACCGCAATCATTGAGCTCACACAAAAATGTGCCTTAACTATCAAGCGAGCTCAATGAGTCCGTTCGCCGCGTTTAAGCTGGGGAAAGTAGCTGTAAATTTTTGAAGTTTTGCTTGTAGTTTCGGTTTGGTTCATGTGGTGTTTATTTTCGGGATTTGCAAGTTTATATCGTTACAAAATGAGTGACATTATGCGTTAACGTAGTCCCAGTTCAAAAAGAACTATTTTTAAACCTAGTAGTTTCGTTTTAACATAATTGAATTTACCGGTCGGAAATGTATTCCAATTTATGTTAAATTTTCGTCAGTAAAAACAAAGTTGCTTCTTTGCTCAAACGAAACTTTATAGTGAAATCACGATCATCATACCTAATATTCAACTAAATCTATTCTCTCTTTTAGTCACCTTGGACGTCTAGTTATAACTTTCTCATCACTATCACTCTCTTGAATCAAATCGTTGCATTTTATGTTTTTGAAACGATAATTCCTTGTGTTGAGTTGAAATGCCAGCACAAAACAACAGAACCCCATTTTCTTATTCTTGGAATAGCTCTTTTAGTCCATGCATATTGGTGGTATAGTGACTATTCCCGAATAGACTCGCTATTGGTGCCGATTCTGTTGTACACCGAACTAAACTAACTAAACTATAACTAAAAATCCTTACTTTTCACTATGAGAATCTTAACGCTATTCTGCAAAAAAATATCTCTAAATTAAAAAACTATTTTGACACAACTAAAATCGAATTTGACAATCGCGACTCGCACATGGTTTGTTTTGGCTTCGCAACGTGGTACTTGTTTGCCCTACCCCGTGTTTTTTTTTAGAGCCAGAGGCGCGCAGGGGTCGGCAGCCTCGACGTGATTTATATGGAATTTTCACTTTTTGGATGGAAAATATGAAAAATTATTACCCACATGTTGAGTTTTAGAGGTGCATGGGGTTTTATAAAGGGGGTCGAAATTTTCATTATTTTTGCGATAGGACACACCATTTTCGAGATATAAGCAAAAGAAAAGAAAAAAAAAACAGTACTATTTTTGCACCAGAAGTCGAGGTGTCTGCGTGAATTTTAGTTCTTGACAACTAATTTTATTCCACACCTATTTAATCGCGATTAAAAATAGTCAGATTTAGTCAGACAACCAAAATTTTAGGTTGAATAGAATAATGAAATTGACAACAACAGAATAGCAAAATTACTATTTTCACTAAACTAATAATTCAGTACAATCTTAGTGCTGTCAAACTAAAATATAGTTAAGTTGTGTCACTTTGGTCAATTTCAGAATAGGAAATCGTCGTTTGACAGGAATAAACTAAATTTTGGTGATTTTTAGTCTAGTTTAGAGAATTTTGTGACAACAGAATCGGCACCATTATATTCCTCGAATTGTAGTTGGTTAAACGCAAAATTGATTTACTCTCGAGTAAGTAGCGATTTATTCCTAGAATAAAATTTATTCCTGTTTGGTCAAACCCGCCCTTAGAGACACAGAAAAAAGAAGGTACATAGAAACGCCACTACACTGGCTAAGCACGGGAACCAGTGTCGCCGAACTCACACATTTGCATATCAAATTGTCCATTACACTCATAAAAAAACCGGTCAAGTGCGAGTTGGACTCGCGCACCGAGGGTTCCGTACAAACCTGTGGGTATATAAGTAAAAGTTCAAAATTGTCAAAAATATTTTTTTTATATGACGAAACTAAAAATTTTCGGTTTTCGTAATTTTTCCTATATCTGTACTATAAGACGTGACTTCGTACAAAATTTCAAGATTCTAAGTTCACGGGAAGTACCCTGTAGGTTTTGATTCCCGTGCGAGTTTCGAAAATTTGCGGAATTTTGCGGCCTAAATGGCTGTATCTTTTGATTGCGTTGACTTAGAAGGTTGATTTTTCTACAGCTTCCAGGGACAGTAGAACTAAGTATCATATAGAAATTTCAGTTTGATACCTCCACGCGTTCCTGAGAAAAACGGTCTTGACAGACGGACGGACGGACGGACGGATGGACGGACGGACGGACAACAAAGTGATCTTATAAGGGTTCCGTTTTTTCCTTTAGAGGTACGGAACCCTAAAAACAGTGATATGATTGGCTACAAATTACAAACGCAACTTTTACAAATCATCTTCTTATTGCTTTCAAAAATTAAGTCTTATCACAACGAATGAGGTGCTTGGACAGGAAACCTCCCCGTGTGCCCGTGGGCTGGAGGTTCCCTTGGATACGTCTGGGGGAAAGGCCAGTCTCCGGGACGGTGCACCCTGGGATGCGGGCAATATCCCCCATTGGGTACTGTGTGCCTAATGGGTGTCGTTGCCCGTATGCCAATATCCTGTCGGCGGGACGCTCCAACGCGTGTATCTCTGCGCACATGCAGAGACGCACAGCGGCGGAGTAAGAGCGGGCTCGGTGTGCACTCACCCTGCCACTGGGCAGGCAAGAAGGAGTGCTCTCCTTCTGCCACCGTTAATCTCGTAGCCCCGAAGATTGCCACGGTCATGTCTCTGAGTTTTGACGGGGGTCGAGGGCCCTGGCTTAACCGCCCGGGCCGCGAGGAAGAAATCCTCTATAAAAAATTACCCCAAACCTCCAAGCGGCGGCGCACCGTGAGGGAGGTTGCAAGCTTGACTAATGGGTAGCTTAATTAGTCTCTAGTGCGGACCACTATTTTTTGAGACGATAGAATGATAATATACTCGTGGGAACTGACATGGAAAAACTAAATAAAAACAAAACACAACAAGAGGAGAGGAGTGATGCGGGGTCGGAGTCCGACTCTGCATCGAGCGCTAAGGGCTCTGAAAAGGGCCCGGAGTATGCGGCGGTGGGCGCTTCGAGGAGGACGGAGTTCCTCAAGAAGCGCCCCAAACCGAAGAACGGCCGGGGTTCGTCCTCGGATGGCGGAATGGCCCCGACCTCGAAGCTCGGAAAGGTCTGTCGGGGCGGTGGGGTCCGGTTAGGCAGAGGCCTAACCACAAAAGATCCCGCCGAGCCGAGTGCAGAGGTGGGCAAGTCATCCGAGGCGTATGCCGCGGAGGGGCGGCTCTCAGGGGGGACCGGTAGCAGAGTCCTCTCAGAGTCTGAGTCGTCTGGCGGTGAGCCGGACAACGCTGGCGGCTCCTACTCGGAGCGAACGGCCAGGCTCGCGGAGGTTGTGGCTGCTGCGGTCAAGGGGGTGGCCTTGAAGAGGCTTCAGGCCTCTAAAGAAAAGGCCATTGCCTCGATTATGGCGGCAGCGGAGGACCTGAACACCGGACCTCCGTCGGACATCATGTCCGAAAAGCGGGCGGAGGTCGCCCGCTTGGCAGCCGCCATGGAGCATCTCCAAAAGGAGAATGAGGAGCTCCGAGCGGACCTGGCCGTGCTCTGAGGAGCTGGCCCGAGGGTGGTGCCTCAGAAGGGGGCGGGGCATGGGCAGCGTGGACCCGTGCCTGAGGAAGACCGGGTGCTGACTCTGGTGCGGCAGGAGCTGGCTGCCTTCCAGAGTCAGTTTTCCGCCCTGGAGGCCATAGTCCCTCGCCCCCCACTAGAGGTGAGCCGGCCGGCCTCAGGCCAGCAAAAGCAGAAAGAGGCCACGTATGCCACCGCCACGACTGCCACGGCCAAGTCCGGCCGGTCTGCACCGCAGTCGGGTCGGCCCCCGGCGAAACCGGTGCCGACCAAGACCAAGCCCAAGGGCGGGGTGGCTGCGCAGGCGGCGACGGCCCCAGCCGTGGTGCCAAGACGGTCGGCCCCGCCTCCTTCATCTCCTTCATCTCCCGCGGCTGACGCCGAATGGGAAGTAGCCGGGGAGAAAAAGAAGGCGGGCAAGGCAGCACGGGCGGCCAAAAGGAAGGAGAGGCGGCAGCGGCGCAAAAAGCGTAGCGCCGCGGCTTACCCGCCCCGAAGTCCGCAGCTGTAGTGACCACACTACAGCCGGAAGCGGAGAAGAAGGGCGTGTCCTACTGCGACGTGCTCTTAAAAGTCAAGGCGGCGGTGAACCTCGCGGAGCTGGGAGTCTCCAACGGCATGCGGATGAGGGTCACTGCGACCGGAGCCCGCATGTTGGAGATTCCTGGTGCGGCCAGTGGCCCAACCGCTGACGCCCTGGCCGAAAGGCTTAGGGCGTCCCTAGACGCGGACGAGGTCCGAGTGTCCAGGCCCACCAAGTGCGCTGACTTGCGCATCTTGGGCCTGGATGACTCCGTGACGGAGGGCGAGGTGGTGGCCGCCGTCCCCAGGACTGGGGAGTGCTCTGCCGAGCAGGTGAGGGCAGGCACCATCCGTCCTGACGACACAGGCATGCGAACCGTAACGGTGAGCTGCCCCGTGTCGGCGGGCAAAATGATCACCGGGGAGGGCCGAAGGTTCCTGGTAGGCTGGGTGTCTGCGCAGGTCAAACTGCTGGAACCCAGACCCCTGAGGTGCTTCCGCTGCCACGTGGGCCACCACGTGGGAGTGCAATGCACCTCGGAGGTGGACCGCAGTGGGCACTGCTTCCGCTGCGGTCAGCCCGGCCACAAGGCCGGCTCTTGCAATGCCACGCCGCACTGCTATTCATGTGCGGCAGCTGGCAAGCCGGCCGAACACCGGGCAGGGAGCAAGGCCTGCGCTCAATCCACCAAAGCCAGGGGCCGAGGCAGGGCCAAACCCTCCGCCACCGCCGTCACCGCCGCAACCGCCGCCACTGCCGCCGCCGCTGCCGCCTCCACCACCGCCGTTGTCGCCGCCGTTAAGCCAAGGCCTGCCGAGGAGGTCCCGGAGGGGACCGTGGTAGGGGTGTACTTCTCCCCGAGCCGAACTCTCGCCGAGTTCCACAACTCCCTTGCGGAGTTGAGAGACGTCGTCGTCGGGTTTCGTTCCCTCCCCGTGCTCGTCCTCGGGGACTTCAATGCCAAGAACTTGGCTTGGGGTTCCCGGTTGACGAACGTGCGGGGCAGGATGGTGGAGGACTGGGCTCTGGAAGCAGACCTGGTCATCCTAAACCGGGGTTCTGTCGCCACGTGTGTGCGGATGCGGGGTGAGTCGGTGGTGGACATTTCGTTCGCCAGCCCCGCTCTGTCGCCGCGTGTCATCGACTGGCGTGTCATGGAGGGTGTGGAGACGTATTCCGACCACCGGTACATCCGGTTTGACGTCTCCGCCCAGACCTCGAGCGCGCCGGTCCGACAGGCCCCGTGTGGTCCGCGGTGGGCGTTGAAGCAGCTGGACCGGGAGCTTCTCCTGGAAGCCTCGATCGTGCAGGCCTGGGTGTCATCACCGGACAGGCCTGCCGACATAAACGACGAGGCCGAGTGGTTCCGGGAGACCATGTCTCAGATATGTGACGTGGCAATGCCCCGGGTCCAGCCAGGTCGTGCTTCACGCCAGGTGTACTGGTGGTCGCCGCAGTTGACAACACTGCGCGAGGCGTGTGTTGCTGCGCGACACCTTTACTCCAGGCACCGCAGGCTCCGTATCCGCCCTCCGGATACGGTAGCCATTGAGGCGGAGCTGTACGAGGGGTACAGAGTGGCGAAGACCGCCCTCCGAGATGAGATGTTGCGGGCCAGAGTAGTGGCCCGCGAGGAGTCGCTGGAGACTCTGAACAGAGACCCGTGGGGACGCCCCTACAAACGGTGCGGGATAAAATCCGCCCGTGGGCTCCCCCGCAGACGCAGAGTCTCCGGCCTCATCTCGTGCAGGACGTGGTGAGCGCTCTGTTCCCCTCACGAGGGGAGCACGCTCCCCCGCCTATGGCTCCGCCTCCTGCGGTGCCCGATGCGGACCACACCGACGACGACGACGACTCTCCTGACCGAGGTAGACCTGAGAGTGGCGGTACGTAGGCTGAATGCCAAGAATACCGCCCCAGGACCTGACGGCTTGCCCGGCAAAGCCTGGGTCCTGGCCTTGCAGGCTCTCGGGCCTCGACTAAGAGGGCTCCTAAGCGCATGCTTGGAGGAGGGCCAGTTCCCACTTCGCTGGAAGACGGGGAAACTGGTCCTCATTAAGAAGCCGGGGCGCCCAGCGGACTCTCCGTCCGCTTACCGGCCCATTGTGCTGCTCGACGAGGTGGGCAAGCTCTTTGAGAGAGTAATTGCAGACCGCCTCGTCGGGCGGCTGGTGCGGGTGGGGCCGGATTTGGCGGAGAGCCAGTTTGGTTTTCGCAGTGGGCGCTCCACGGTGGATGCCATCATGCGCGTGCGAGCCCTCACGACGGGGGATGCTGTGGCCCGGGGTGGGGTCGCCTTGGCGGTGTCATTAGACATCGCCAATGCCTTCAACACCCTGCCCTGGAGTTGCATAAGGGAGGCACTCCGGTATCACCGGATGCCGACCTACCTCTGTCGTGTGGTCGAGGCCTATTTGACGGACAGGGCCGTCATCTACCCCGTTCACCTCGGAGAGTGGAACCGGCGAGAGATGTCGTGCGGTGTCCCACAGGGATCGGTCCTGGGGCCGCATCTGTGAGACATCGGGTACGACTGGGTGCTGCGCGCCGACCTCCCTGGCGGCGTCAGTGTAGTTTGCTACGCTGACGACACGCTGGTCCTGGCGCAAGGGAGGTCGTACCAGGCGGCGGCCGACTTAGCGACACAAGGGGTTGCGACAATCGGCATGGCGTCCTCACCTTCCGTCTGACGCAGGTCCTCACCGGACACGGTTGTTTCGGGAGGTTCCTGTTTCGGATAGGGCGGGAGGAAACGCCCGGATGTTTTCACTGCGAAGATCGCCCTGAGGACACGGTGGAGCACACGGTGGCGGTCTGCCCTGCTTGGGTGGAGCACCGCCGTGTCCTCGTGGAGGCGATCGGCGGCGGCGATCTCTCGCGTCCGGCCCTGGTCCAGGCCATGGTACGGAGCGAGAGGGCATGGGGAGCCGTCACCTCCTTCAGCGAAGCAGTGATGCTCGCGAAGAGGGAGGCGGCGCACGTGAGGGAGAAGCAGCATATGCGCCCTCGCGACCCTAGCCGCCGCAGGATACGGAGACGCCCTGGGCGTCGGGAATCCCAGGCCGATTTCCGGCCACCGTAGGCATAGGCTTGCGGACGGCGAGTAATGGGTAGCTCGCTGTCCGGTAAGGACCAAGCCCAAGTCGACGGCGCGTTGTGTTCCACGCGCGCCTCAAAGAGATGTCAGCACAAAAAGTGATGGGACACGCAAGGGTCGATGCCTGCCAGGGGTGCGGGTTTGTTCGAAAGAGACACCACAGCCCCTGGCATACGGGCTACTGAAGGAACACGGGTGGGTTTTAGTCAGTAAAAGTCTGACACGCCCTCCTGCTCCACCCAGAGCCGGAGAAGTTATTTGATGATTTCCCACCCAAAAAAAAAAATCACAACGAATGAAAGTTGTTATTATTTGACATGACGCATGTAATAAAGACGTTTTTCGTCTAAAAAACATAAATAGACCAATTTTCAACTAGTTCAGCTACTCAACGCTAGATGGCGCCGTAATCAATTCATTCTATTCAGAACACTAGCGCTTTTGAAATAGATTTCATATTCGCATGCACATGTAATCTCTTTTGCTACTCAGTTAGAGATGTAGACAGATATCGATATTTTAATATCAATGTTACGTATTTTATTCGGGTGAGCAATGAAATAATTGGTTAACATTATACAAATGCTTAATAATGGAAAAGTTTGATTATCTTTAAAATATCAATGCCAAAGAGGTATTTGTATGTTTGTATGTAGGGGGGTAATCTTATTTTCATATAATCAATTACGCGAGCGAAGCCGCTGACAGAAACTAACGTTAAATGATAACAGGTAGTACTAAAAATATTTACTGACCTTGTAATAACACATATTTATTTAATAATTGCCGTTTTGATATTTTAAACATTTTTGATATTTTATAACATTGATATTTTAAAGATAATCAAACTTTTCCATTATTAAGCATTTGTATAATGTTAACCAATTATTACATTGCTCACCCAAATAAAATACGATACATCGATATTAAAATATCGATATCTGTCTACATCTCTCAGTAAGTAGCAAAAGAGATTACATTTGCATGCGAATATGACATCTATAAAAATTAATAGAATTAATTAGTTATAGCGCCATCTGGCGTTGAGTAGTTGAACTCGTTGTAAATTGGTCTATTTACGGTTTTTAGACGAAAAACGTCTTTATTGTTTTCGTCATATCAAATAATAACAACTTTCACTCGTTGTAGTAAGACTTAATTTTTGAAAGCAATAAGATGATTTGTAAAAGTTGCGTTTGTAATTTGCAGCCAATCATATTACTGTTTTTTATGACTGTAATGGACAATTTGATATGCAAATGTGTGAGTTCGGCGACACTGGTTCCCGTGCTTAGCCAGTGTATTGGCGGTTCTATGTACCTTCTTTGTTCTGTGATAACTACCTATCACGTAGTGCGTAGTGCAAAGTTCGACACTGGCAGAATAGTCGGCATCGGCACAGTGGCCAAACTAGACAAAAAAAAAAGGATATACAAAGTTGAGTTTTCTTCCAACAAACCTCCTAGAGAGTTATACTAATAGCAGATAGGCAGGCATTGGTAAATGATTAAAGTAGATAACTATGGTGGTGATAGTTTAGTTGCAAATAAATTGCTTAATTAGCTGTTTTACAAATACAAAAACAGCTCTTATGAAATACATTGCCATTGCCGCGTTAAGAAAACTGCTATCCCTGTTCAGACGTAATGCAGAATGGCTTATCTGCAGTTACAGCATTTGTTGAGGTTTGTCATGTCGAATCGGTTGCAGTAGGTAACTAAGCCCTGACCAATAGGGTTTGGTTAGGGTAAAAAAAATGTTTAAAATTTTTTTTTTTTTATTTTGGTTGATCTTAAATTTTACTTAAGGTTATTACATCACCATGAATAATTTAATAATTTATATTTTAGAATGATGTTATTATGTTAATCATGTCGCCGATCGATAGGATTCATGTTTATTACCAGTGTCCTTTTTGCATTTCAACTAGGTACCTACCTATATATAAACGTGACAAGGGTTTTTTTTTGGGTGGGAAATCATCCCATAACTTCTCGCGCTCTGGGTGGAGCAGGAGGGCGTGCCAGGCTTTTACTGACTAAAACCCACCCGTGTTCCCTCAGTATCCTTTATGCAAGGGGCGGCTGAATATCTCTTTCGAACAACCCGCACCCCTGGCTGGCATCGGCCCTTGCGACACATGAGTAACTAAACAGAACTGAGACAACGCTTCATACAACCGCGTGAATCGGTTGCATTAGGTACAGACGCCAGCAGGTCAACCTATCCCAAACTGTCAAATTTTCCCAATTGAACATGAACCTTATTCCTTTGTGATAAAGTTGAAAAACTATCCAATAAATTTGACAGATTGGGGTAGCTTGATGTGTCTGTGCTACAAGGACGCGGGGCATGTGTGCGTGACCACTGGCCGCTTGTCCCGTACGTACGCGATGAGACTGGAAAAAACCGGTTTAAGCTGAATACGCTGGCAAAGCCAGTTGACAATCTCAGGGTTAGTGTGACGCACGTTGTTTGTTTTATTAGTTGCAAGTTTGAATATTATAAAAAACTAGAGTAGACCTTTTTTGTGAGCAATGTCATAAACATGTCAGCTGCGTTAACGGCGCGGGACTTGACGGCTACTTAAAGTCAAAAGTCATCGCAAGGAGTACAATAGATAAGTAAATTGCCAAAAAAGATAAATTCGTCGTGTATTTTGTTCGCTGATGATGTTTCTTTATTATTCAAAACGCCCGCGAATGTTGACCATTTAGCTATTTTAAAAACTTTCACAGAAACTGAGCAGTGGTTAAACGAACATAACTTAGAAATAAACTTAACTAAAACCAAAATATGCCAATTCAGAACCTACCAAAGAACCCCAATAAACCTAAATATAGTAACGCAAAAAATTAAATTAGAAGAGGTAAACGAGTTTACACTCTTAGGCCTGACATTAGACTCAAACCTAAATTGGAAGAAACATATAGAAAGTACAAGAGCAAAATTGTCCCAATTTATTTATGCGCTAAATATATTGAAATGTAATCAGGGACCGGCCGGATACTCGTTGAAAGGGTTTTTGTAGGGGTTTTTTTAAGCGCTTAAAAAATAAACCCTTTGATACATGTTACACCGTCGAATGGGTGCAATGTAACCCCTTCCGAACAAGTTAACCTTTCAATACCCTGTAACACTGTAACAGGGTAACCCATTCCATTCCAACACATTGTAATATCCACTCTTTGTAATCGACATAAGTTTGAAAATTTTATAACCACGACCGCACGTGACATCTTTCTGCCCGGCGGCGCCATGGTTGCATGTACCGAGCACTTGTAAACATGGAATACTAATTATTGCCAATATGATTTTACAGTTCAATTTTGATGCTAAACATTGTAATGTTTCTTTTTCGTGCCTATACTTGTTTACATTCTCATCATTCGTCATTTAATTCGAAACTCGGGCGGAACTACTGAAGATATTAAAAGCAATTTAGCTATGTTTTTGTTTAAGTGTGTGTGGTATTACTGCCTATTATATTTCTTATTACTTATATATGTATATTTTGTTACTGTTTCTGTGAAAATGCACAGCCGAGGCCTGATGCTGGACACCGTTATTATAGCCCGGTCAAATTAGCCCGAAAAATAGGCGTACCTACTCTTGCGTAAATTCCCAAGAAGCATAAAACTGTTGCATATACTATTATAATGAAATTGTGAAAAGTCGTCCCCATCGTTCCCCTGTGTGCAATTTTTTTTATACAAGGTCATAGTTCGCAAAGATGTTTTTTTTTGCGAAACGGTTAGTTTTATGATAAAATTAGCTCACTCACAAAAAATGTAGATCATGCAATTATCACATAAATAAACAAGTACATACATAAATTGTCCTTACACTTTATACCCTAAGATTCAACAATTCTGAGAAAAAGCGATTCTAAAATATAGGTACTCTCTGTCCGTCAGAGCACCCCCTACAGAAACCAAACCGGTTCCGATCAGATCAGATCCGGCCCAGATCATCAGATTCTGAATGAGAAAGTTTGCAATAATTCTCTCGAAGTTTTTCCACCTCATCCAGCAACACTATGGGTCGGTAAGCGGATGGAGAGCCCGCAGGATGCCCTTCTTTTTTTTAGCAGGACCAGCGTTCCAGTCTTTCACTAGCGTGGAAACTGGCCCCTCTCCAAACATGCACTCAAGAGTCCTACTAAGCGGGTCCAGAGAGCCCTCATGGCCAGAACCCATGCACGGCCATGAATGCTGTCTGGTCCTGGAGTGTTTTTGGCCTTAAGCCTTTGTACTGCTGCTCTCAGTTCTACCTGGGTCACTTCAGGCGCGTCGTCATCCTCGAAGTTTGCCCCTAACCAAACGGTAAGTTCGCCCCCACGTATCCCGTCCTAGAATTGCCAGCAATTTATTCATGAGCTTCGGTCCTTGCCCGCTTAATTTCCAGGTGAAGAGCCTTCTTAAGATAAAATATTTTTTTATTTGTCCAAAACATGAGTATAGCACAACACAGCATGCAAGATGTTACGGCAAATTATGATTAAGACAGTCATGTTTTGCCTGAACGGCGTACAAATATAAGATGTCAGACGCTACACAGCATCAATTGATACTAAATTCGTCCATTAAACACAGCAAATAATATATCAATTAACAATCCAATGTACCACCAATCCGCCACCGCCACTTCGTACACCTCACACCGTTCCGTCTCTCTTACTAGCGCTTCTGGTGTTCGTCGGCGGATTCGTCGGTGCCTAGTGTACGGACGCTACGCATGCGATGTGCAACTGCGCAATATCTTGTGACGTCCAACACACCTGGTGCCTGGCAGATGGAGACTGAACGCGGAGCAACACAGCATCACAAATTTGGGTTATGGCCTCCCGGAACCATTCTGCTTCGTCCTTAATATCGTTAGTCCTGACTGGTGAGTCTAACCAGGCATGCACCATTGAGGCCACCAGATGAGCTTCCTGGTTCAGTCACTTGACCACCCATCGCCAGTCATCCTCAACCCGGGCCGGGGCCGCTTGGACCGGGCCACTCGAAGTCTGGGCGGAAACGTCAAACTGGATGTATCTGTAGTCCGACAACGTCTCCACCTCCTATAATACACGCCAGTCCTGAACAGAGCGTGCCACAGCAGGACTAGCAAACGATAAGTCCACTATAGACCCACCTCACTGCCGCACACATGTCTGAACAGATCCCCGGTTTAGGAGCAGTAGGCCTGACTCCATCGCCCACTCTTGTAATAACACACCCCGTGCATCCGTTGCTGGGGAACCCCAAGTTGTGAACTCGGCGTTGAAGTACCCCATGAAAAGGACGGGGTGGGGACGGCTTCGACTGACGACTGGGTTCAATTCCGAAATAAAGTCTCAAAATCAGCGAGAGGTCGGTTGGGTGAGAAATAAATCTCCACGTCCATAATATTTTCGACTAAGGCCGCTACAAAAGCCCCGTCCCGACTGAAGGTCTCTAGGGACAGAGTGCCAGCGGCCAGCCTCAAGATAAGTGTCGCCAAGCCATCAATGTCACCCATCCTGTCATCCTTGGGAGGACCAAAGTATGTTTCGGCGGCGATGGCAACGTTGATCAACCACTTGGCCGTGCCTGGAGCAAAAGGTCCTGAGCCCTGGCTCAACGATTGATATTGGCTTGGAGAAGACGAAGGTCTGGGGCCAGGTCTTTCTTTCTTTCTTTCTATTACTGGGTAACTATCACCTCCCCGTTAGCCCTTTCCTGGGCGTTATTGTCGGCGGGCGGTGAGCGAGCTGACTTCGAGGGCCCAATGTTACAATTTGAGTCAGCTTTTTTATCTCTCGTGCATGCCTTGCTGCTCGTCTGGTGGTCAGCCGGCCTGATCAATGGCGCTTAAAAAAAACGTGTCAAGTAACATTACCTCGTAGGTGGCGTGGAAATGTGTGCACATTATGGCAAATACCTACAACTTAAGTAAATTTTAGAATCGCTTTTTCTCAGAAATGGTGAATCTTAGGAGATAAAGTGTTCCGGCTAGTCCCGGGATACCGTCCGAACTCTGGTGAGGCAGCGAGCCTCTTTGCCAGATTGCTACCATGAGATCTGGAGACAAAAAGTCCTCGCGCATGTGTGGGAGCGGCGCGAGGAGGCAAAACGCCGGGGCGTAACTCCGTCGCCGCAAGAAATTACGGCACAACGGACAGCTCCGGTGGGATCTCATGACGTCATGGAAAGTGCGATTGTCGCAACCCAGTGCTGGGGACGGAGGGAAAGAGGGGTCTCGGCGTCCTCACCTTCCGCCTTACGCAGGTTCTCACCGGACACGGCTGCTTCGGGAGGTTCTTATTCTGGGTAAGGCCAAAGGAAACACCCGGGTGTCACCATTGTGTGGATCGCCAGGAGGGCACGATGGAGGTCTGCCCTGCTTGGGCGGAGCACCGCCGTGTCCCCGTGGAGGCGATCGGCGGCGGCGATCTCTCGCGTCCGGCTCTGGTCCAGGTCATGGTGCGGAGGAAATTGCATGGGATGCCGTCACCTCCTTTAGCGAAGCAGTAATGCTCGCGAAGAAGGAGGCGGAGAGCGTGAGGGAGAGGCAATCCGTGTGCTCTCGCGCCCTTAGCCGCCACAGGAGACGGATTGGGCATCGGGACTCCGTAGCGGACTCCCGGCCACCGTAGATGCGGGCTTGCGCAGTGCGAGCAATGGATCGTTCACCGTCTGGTAAGGACCAGGCCCGGGTCGACGGCGTGACGTGTTCCACGCGCACGTCAAAGAGATGTCAGCTATAATGAAAGGGGTCCGCTAGGGCCAATGCCTGCCAGGGTCGCGGATTTGATCGAAATAGTTACCGTGGCCCTGGCACAGGCAACTGAAGAAACACGGGTTGATTTTAGTCAGTAAAACTCTGACACGCCTTCTCACTCCGTCAAGAGTGGGAGAAGTCATTGATGATTTTCCATCCCAAAAAAAGAAAAAAAAAAGGGGAATAAATTGTAAGGTAAATTTTTGTAGAGACATAATTGCATGACCTACAATTTTTATCTGACCTATTTTTATCATAAAACTAACCGTTTCGCAAAAAAATCCAAAAAACTCATTTTAGCAAAGTTTGACCTTGAATGAAAACAAATTGCACACATGGGATCGGTGGAGACTTTTCATTATAATGGTATCCCTAACGTTTATGTAAAAAATCAGGTTCTTAGGAATTTATGCAAGGGTGAATGTCTATTTTGACCGGACTATCGCATATCTATCGTCACTTTGTTGTCAAATTCGCAATAACTAAATAAAAATAGTAAGACGAAGAGGCGCCACACCGCCGCGCCGCCGCGCCGCGTCGCCGCTAGGGTACAAGTATAAACATGCAGCTCAAGTTGATTAGGTAATTCAGGGTAACACGAATAAAAGCTTTTCGTGAAGGTAACCCCTTCAAAGGCTTAAGACGTTGAAGGGGTTAACCCCTTCACGTGGTTACCATAATAAAGGTGTTAACCATTTCGCTGGGTTTCGCGCATGAAACTCGAACAAAAGGTAACACTGCGATATGAATTACCCCATGTACGGGTTACCCTGTCAAAAGGCTTAACTCTTAAGCGGGGTTGTCCGGTCCCTGAATGTAATACAGACTATAAAACCGCGTTATCTGCCTATTATGCGTATGCCTACTCGTGGCTAAATTATGGTATCATTCTGTGGGGAGAAAGTACTGACTATTTGGACCTCTTCGTTCAGCAAAAGAAATGTATCAGAATATTAATGAACATAGGTCCACGAGAGAGTTGCAGGCCACACTTTATTAAGCAACAAATTCGAACACTACCAGCAATATGTACCTATACTGCAAAGTTGTATTTTCGTTAGAAAAAATAGGCACCTGTTCAAATCGAATATCGAACTAAATGAAAACTATAACCGACGGAACAAGAATAGACTAATACTACCCATCACAAACTTAAAAGTTATCGGGAAAAGCCCATTCTCAAGACTAGCTAATATATTTAATAAGCTACCGGAAAGTCTAAAATCCCTACAAAAAGACTCAAATTTTTCGAAACAGTTGAAATCACTGCTAATAAAGAAAGGCTACTATACCGTTGAGGAATTTAAAACTGACAAATTGTGAATCGATTGACCTTAATAATATGCTTGATGTAAATGGAAAAAAAAAAGAAAAAAAAATGACTTATTACTTTTAAGACCAAAACAAATGCGTGGACAATAATGATTTATTTTAATAAAATGACCCAATTAATTAATATTTAGTATAATATAATGAACTTTTGATTAATGTTTTGTATGGTGAAATAATGTAATTGTAACAGTTACAATCATATCATATAATTTAATTTAATTTACTCTTACCTTCATTTTATCAATTTGCTTATACCCTTACAGGGTCCATATTATTGTACCTAGCTTTAAGCCTTTTGTTATATCTTTTTTTACAATATGGAATGCAATACATAAATAAATAAATATTTGATTATTTCAATTAAGTAAGTACCTTTATTTTATTGTATGATCCTTTTTTTTTATAAATAACCATTTATTTCAGATTCAAATCCATAATTACATACACACATTTAAAAACGAATTGACAACAAAATAAAATAAAACATCGCATAAAATAAAAAAAGCTAAGGACACAGCTACACACATTAGGACCGTGCTCACAGTGCAGTATGCAAACGTATCCAGTGGCGTAGCAGTGGTGATTCCCACCTGTCGGCGAACACGCTTATCAAGCTGTTACTACTGGACCTAACACGACTCAGCAGCGACGCACAGTGCTTCCATAAAATAAGCATGGATGGAACCCATCAGTGTGCGCCTCTGCGCACACTTAAGGGGTAATGCTCCAATAGACGCCACCACCAGCAGGCTTAGCACGAGCACCGACTTGTCGACGGAAGAATAGACAACACTATTAAATAAATTATGTACAATAGGATAAGATAGCTATGTTTTTCCATTCATTATCACAGTTATGCGTTCTAAACGAATCATGATTTTGTAGATAATCGTATGTACTTTGTGGCCGTCGAGTAGAAAGTTTTGTTGTCAGTGTGATTTTGACAGTTTGGGAAGAAATATTCTTCTGAAATAGTCTACATATAAAAGGACCTAGAGAAATATCGTTAGAAACGAAAGACTAAATGACAGATTGTAGAAGGATATCTACGGTGCGACAACAAAAATGTAGGAACGAAATATCACTTTGTATTGAAAAGCACTGTCTATTCTTCGTAGAAATACAAAGCGTCATGCTAAGCCCGCTGCGAGACATTTGAGTGAGCATGAATACAACTCAATTAAAATTTAAACGACAGATGTAATAAAACAACATTATCTGTGTCTCGAAACAAAAACAACTATGTTTATTTAAGTAATTATGATCTGCACTATGCATTCATGATGCAACAAATCAGCACACACGCATCACAGAATTAAATATATTATGAACTTTTTTTTAATGACATCTCAAGGAAATATTTAAAATCACATACTAAAATATGAGTTTCACTTTCATCTTAAACCTAACTACACTCGGCGTCACAAAAATCGCACCTCTTCGAAAATAAGTTTAAAACATGTCCCGCCAGTAACGAATACATTAAACCTTATTAATATTGGTATCAATTGAAAGTATGTTTAACGACCTTTAAATTAACAACAGTTAGAATTCCTAAATACAACAGATCTCATTAGCACGTAACGTTAAAAAAAATGTTGTCAAAATACGCATTACAACGGCCACTAATTGCACCTCCCTACAAGGGTATAAAACGGGCGACCCGGGTTAAATGTGAGTCATTCGCTATTCAACCTTTAAAGTGAACACACGTGAACAGCTACAGCAAGAAAAATACCCCAGAAGATGGATACCACTGCAGATGAAGCCGCTCAAGTCATTGCACTACTGCAATCAGGGATGCGGCAATGTGATGTTGCTCGGCAACTGAACTTGAGTCGTTTTGCCGTTCGACGAGTGTTCCAACGCTTCCAAGAGACTGGTGGCTATATCCGAAGACGTGGATCTGGAAGACAACGGTGCACATCCGAAAGAGACGATCGCTTCATTGTTTCGACGTCTTTACGTAATCGGTTCTCCAATGCTGTTGAGCTGCAACAACAACTGCGATCAGCTCGCAGAACTTCTGTAAGCGTCTCCACGATTAGAAGAAGAATGCGGGAGAAGAAAATTGCAGCTCATAGGGCTGCCACAGGGCCAAAATTAACTGCACAGCATAGGAGAGACCGGTTGCAATTTGCCCGTGACCATGTGGATTGGACAATAGACCAATGGAGGGCTGTGCTCTTCTCGGATGAGACGAGGGTGTGTCTTTTCTGCAACGACAGGCGTCGAAGAGTGTATAGGAGGCAAGGGGAACGATTCGCGCAAGCCTGTATTCAAGAGACAGTGGAATACGGGGGTGGCTCGTGCATGTTCTGGGGCGGCATGTCAATCGAGGGTAAAACGAACCTTGTGTGCGTTTCTCGGGCTGGAAGTGCTCGCGGGCAAGGGTCGCTGACTGCTGCTCGGTACATAACAGAGATCTTAGAGGAGCAGGTTGTCCCTTATGCTGGTTTTGTTGGCAGTGGGTTCACGTTAATGCACGATAACGCCCGCTGTCACACCGCTTTAATTGTAAGAGACTACCTGCAAGAAGTTGGAATCCCTGTTATGCGCTGGCCGGCGCGAAGTCCAGACCTGAACCCTATTGAGCATCTTTGGGATGAACTGAAACGGCGAGTACGGGCACGTGATCCTGCCCCTACCACTCTCCAAGACCTCCAAGATGCCGTCGTTGCAGAATGGGACAACATTCCTCAAGAGACTGTTGTCACATTAATTCGGTCCATGAGAGGACGCATGGAAGCAGTCATCAGGGCTAGAGGGGGTAACACTAGGTTTTAAGTTGTTTTTAAGGACTTCTTTGTAATTTTTGCTGATAAAATAAAATTTAACTTTTTAATCATTTGCATTTGCTTGCTTTTTTTTATTCCCTGGTAAACAAAAAACCAAATCCATTGATTTATTCTGAAATTTAAATGAATTGCCTTTCTAATGATACCTTACAGTCATATGTCTACCATTGATTAATAGGGTTAAAATGACTTTGAAGGGAATTCTTAAAGAGGTGCGATTTTTGTGACGCCGAGTGTATAATAAACACTTATTATACAGATACAGTACGTAAAATATGGTCATATTTTTTAAATAAAATCTGCCCAATTGGGTGTCGAACTCGGACCGCGCACAGTGAAGGGTTAAAATAAGTCTGTTTTTCAAGATAGTCCCGAGGTCGTCACCGTAAGTAACTAAAAAATATAGATGGTAGGAGAGCCCAGAGGGTTTTCGTGCGGCCGCATTCGTTTATACCAAAATTTAACAGCTATTTAGTTAGCCGTGTGTCATTACTTAACAGAATTTGTTCCATATTAAGAGCGCTGTTACAGGTCCACTAGCGCCACTCCTTTAATAGTACATTATGGTACAAGTGTGTAACGTTGGTGTAACGTCCTCGGCTCTCTTAAGACCCTCGCCTAACGGCTCGGGTCTCAATGGCGCCTCAGCGATAATCATCAATACACACGTGTATCATACGACGTTTTTCAACACACTTGCGAAGAAAATAATACTACAAAATCTTCATCATCATCATCATCATCATCGTCATCGTCATCGTCGTCATCGTCATCGTCATGTCATTATCATCGTAATCGTAATCGTCATCGTCGTCATCGTCATCGTCAACGTCATCGTCATCATCATCGTCGTCATCGTCATCGTCATGTCATCGTCATCGTCATCATCGTCATCGTCATGTCATCGTCATCATCATCATCGTCGTCGTCATCGTCATCGTCATGTCATCGTCATCATCATCATCATCGTTGTTTTTAAGAACAAAGCAACTCAACCAATTAAAAAACAACCTAAAACTGACTAAGAACAAAGCAACTCAACCAATTAAAAAACAACCTATAACTCACTAAGAACAAAGCAACTCAACCAATTCTATAACTCACTAGTGAATAATAGTAATGAAAAAGTCACAGTTTGACAATAGGTGTCATTATGTGCCTAATTGCAGTGAAATTAGAGCCATTTTATGAGCAAGTGTGTTGAAAAATATATTATCTCGTGACTGAAAAGGAATTATGAAAAACGGCTCGAAAATACGATCTAGATGAATGTGGTGTGTGTGGTTTACCTTTATTCTGTAATCTGAGGTTAGTACATATTACCTCAATGCTATCACTGACAATTGAAGGCGATATCAGTAACGATATCGAGCTCAGAGGTTCCTAGTTACAATAAAACCTTGAGTAGAAAAATGTTACGACGTAAACACAATGACCCAAAAATAGGGTATTTTCCGATTTCATAAAAAAACTATTTTAATTTGAAGATTAGGACGATATATTTAACAGAAAAATAAAAATAAATTTATTTATATCCATTTTCACCATTAAAAACGATTAAAATCAAATGTATTTTTCGTTGTTTTGAATTTACCGCCAAAACGCTCCTTACGATGACTTTTTATCACGTGACATGTGACGTCAACATTGTTTATACGGCACCGGTACAAATACTTAGTTTGGCGCCGTTTTATAAGTATTTTTGCACAGAGGCACCGCACACTAGTAATATCACTATAAATCCATTAAAAATCTTGTTAATTATAAACTCGACATTCAATTATAAACTCGACATTCAATTATTTACTTGCTAACTACTTTAGTTTACACAAAGTTGACGTCACGTGATAAAAAGTCATTGTAAGAAGCGTTTTGGCGGTAAATACAAAATAACTAAAAATAAATTTAGTTTAATTCGTTTTTAATTGAGAAAATGGATAGAAATCAATTTATTTTTATTTTTCTGTTAAATATCTCGTTCCAATCTTCAAATTAGAATAGTTTTTGAAAAATTGGAAAAAACCCTATTGTTTTTAAAGCTTATTTCATAAGATAATCGTGTTGACCGCCTTTTTTACAATATCTGACATATTCTCGTCATTATTTGACATCATACATCAATTTAGATAACGACAATTTTTTAGTGATTGTCATGGAAATCATGTCAGTTGGTTTAAATAGGTTCATAATTTATGTAGATTATTTTACATATTGTGAATGAGAGGACGTTGTATGCCTCCTTTTTTTTGGAGGGTGGGAAATCATAAAATGACCCGTTTTTGGTCTAATTCCTTAAGAAATAGATGTAACAAAAACCACCAGGCGCCAGTGCTATCCCGCATTTTAGCCCTCCCGCCCCAATTCTCTCAATCCCTCCCCACTCCACCCTACCTACACCCGTACTCCTTCCACTCCAACTTCCGCTCCTAACCGCGACCCTGCCGTGACTGGGTGGTGGCGGGCTCGTCCATCACTAAAATCAGCTGATGGCGAGTAGGAGCAATTAGTCACCTGCGCTAGGACCTGCGCAGTTGAGCGCCGTGAGCGGGGATGAAGGAGTCCTGGGGGGTTGAGCCGATCGGCTCTGGTTGTAATGTGCCCGTGAGGCAACACGCCCCCTTTGGTCTGGATTTAAAGCGAAACGGTGGCCCTACCTAATAGCCAGGGGTAGGGAAATGGTCACGGTGTCCCGTCAGAGGGTCACAGGCGAGGTGCGTGAGGTCTGCTGAGGTTGTCCTTGGACGACCGAAGCGGTAGGTAAAGGTCATGCTGACGGTGTAAGTGAAGGTTGATCAGCTCGTTGGGGGCCAACCTGATCGAACACCCGATGTCGCACTGTAAACCAGCCTCGCGCCCCTATATCTCTCTGGTAGTCCTAACGTTCGATCTTTTTATAGTGAGACGTTCCCAGGTGCGGGCTCCATGGAGGGTGGGAGCCAGAGAGACGAATTTTTATGGACAATTTAACATGGATGCCTTAAGGCCAGTTAAAACCCAAAACACTGGAGTGGAGGCGAAAGCCAATGAGACTCTAAAGGGAGGTGCTTGCACTTCTCTCGCCCCTGGACGCCTTGCGACTAACTTCGCGGGTACCAGTGCGGGCGCTGGTCCGGTTGTGGCGAGAGCCACAGCCACGACCAAAACCAACAAGTCCCAAAAAAAACAGAGGACGTCGGCGCTGATTGGGACCAGTACCGACCCCTCTAAAACCCAGGTGAGTGCAATGGCGACGGTTAACACCACTGCCGATCCGACCCATGCCGCACGAATCCCGGTGCTGGGTAATACTGGCACCGTGAAACACCCTCCCACTCCTGTGGCACCTCCAACGATCGACGAACGGCGATCAGCAATGGCGTGCCTTTTGTCCGACTGTAAAGTCCTCCAAGCCAATCTCCACCATAGTCAGACCGCGACGGCTCAGCTCCGCAAGTGGCTGGAGGTACAACACACGGCCATTGCTCTGATCCAAGAGCCGTGGATTAGGGCCGGCCGCATACAAGGACTATCCAATCTTGGGGGTAAGCTCCTGGTTACCACTGATCACGATCAACCCAGGTCGTGTATCTATGTTACAGGTAACCTTAAAACACAGCTCTTAACTGAATTCTGTTGCAGAGATGTCTCTGCAGCAAAGCTAGTAATACATCGTGCCAACGCCGTAGAGATGGCGATCGTCTTCGCCTCGGCCTACATGCCTGAGGTGGAGGCGCCGCCCCCCCACGACCTCGCCCGTCTCGTGAGCCATTGCGAGAGTTGCGGGTTTGAGGTCGTCGTCGGGGCCGACGCCAATGCTCATCACCAACTATGGGGCATGGACACCCAAAACGAAAGGGGTAAGGGTTTAGTTGAATATTTATTCTCAACTAACCTATCTCTACTAAACACCGGCGCTGAACCTACTTTCGTAACCAGGCGTAGTCGCACGATCATTGATCTGACCCTGGCAACAGAGGGCGCGGCGGAAATCATCACTGGCTGGCAGGTCTCCAAGGAGGCCTCCTGCTCGGATCATAGGTGGATTCGCTTTGACATCCAGGTCTGCGCTCCACCTACGATACCACGTCGCAATCCGCGTAATACGGATCGCGGCACCTATACACGCAGCCTAGAAGCTAAGCTTGCGACGCCAAGCGGTCCGACGTCATTTGCGGACACGACACAAATTGAGGCACAAGTAAGTCATATCACTAAACTAATGATAGACAGCTACCACACTGCCTGCCCAGAATCCACCCCGCGTAGCACACCGGGCAAACAACCTTGGTGGGGCGTTGACCTGGAGCGCAAGCGCGGTAAGGTAAGGAAGGCTTTAAATAGAGCCATGAACACTTGTGCGGATGAGGACTGGGATAGCTACAATGCAGCCAAATCCAGATACAAAAAATGCATCAGATTCAGGGAGTACCACGGGTTTACCACCTGCCAGCAAGCCAACAGGGTAAGGAAGGTACTGTCGCAACAGAAGACTTCCGGGCCCACCACCCTCCGTAAACCTGATAACACACTCACATCATCACCTGAAGAAGCTAGACGCGTCCTAATTGAAACTCACTTCCCTGGATGCGTCTTCGCGCAGGTAATCGACTGGCAGGATGTAATCCAAACACCATCTGAGAATGACTGGCGCTACACATGCAGGGTGATTACGCTGGAAAAACTCCAATGGGCTATCCGCAGCTTCCATCCTTTCAAGGCAGCTGGTCCCGATGGAGTGTTCCCCGCCTTATTACAATGGGGGGGAGTCTCTGTCGCATTAAGACTAGTGCCTATAATGAGAGCGTGCCTGGCCTTTAGGTACGTTCCCAAAGGCTGGAGAGAAGTGAAAGTTATATTCATCCCAAAGGTGACTACACTAACGCCAAATCCCACCGACCAATCAGCCTGACCTCTTTTCTACTGAAAACACTGGAAAGGTTATGTGATAGGGAGCTGAGAGACGGCGCCCTCAAAACCATACCGCTACACGGTAACCAACACGCGTATAGCTCAGGTAAGTCGACCGAATCTGCTCTTCATCAAGTGGTCAGTCAGATAGAAGAAGCAATACACCAAAAAGGCACCTGCCTGGGCACCTTCATAGACATCGAAGGAGCCTTCGACAAAACCAATTTCTCAAGCATCGGAAGCGCCCTCTCCAGACATGGGGTAGATCAGGTACTAACGGACTGGATTACAAACATGCTTAGCAAACGAGTGGTTCGCTTGGAGGACGAGCAGCAGCTGGCCATGATAGCCAGAGGCTGCCCCCAAGGAGGGGTACTGTCCCCCCTCCTATGGAATCTGGTGATTAATGATCTTATCACCAAACTCAACGCCAACCATTATTTTACAATAGGTTATGCAGACGATCTCGCAATTCTTGTTTCGGGGAAGGTGACGGGAACGATCTGTAACCTCACACAACAAGCACTACGTATCGTAGAGAGATGGTGTAGGGAATTTGAGCTATCAGTTAACCCCACCAAAACTGAACTAGTAATCTTCACCCATAAACGAGCATTAGGCCCTTTCTGCCTACCGAAACTATTCAACACGGAACTTCAGTTGGCCAATGAAGTTAAGTATCTCGGGGTTACTTTGGATAGTAAGCTAAACTGGAGCAGTCATTTGGACACCAAGCTAAACAGGGCCTGCATCACATTCTGGCAGTGCAGGAAAATGATTGGTAAGAAGTGGGGTCTATCCCCCAAAATTATACTATGGCTGTACACTGCAGTAATCCGCCCCATGATCACCTACGGGGCCGTGGTCTGGTGGCCCCGCACCAAGCTAGTTACAGCTACCAACAAACTACAGCGCATGCAAAGACTAGCCTGCATGGCGACCACGGGCTGCATGAGGACTACTCCGACTGCAGCGATCGAGGCCATGCTGGGGCTGCCGCCGCTCCACCTGTTCATTCAGCAGGAAGCAACGATGGCGGCGGTGCGTCTAAAGGCTACAAATTTATGGAGTAAGACAGACACACAACACACCGGGCTGCTTAAGGAACTCAACAGTGAGTTCCCCATTACGAAGGCAATAAATGACCGGGTGCCCAAACAATTTATCTTCGATAAAAAATACAGAATCCAACTGCATGAGGATCGACGATGCGAAGGCTTGCGCCCCGCAGAGCTGCGTATCTTCACGGACGGATCAAAAACAGGTAGTGGCACAGGGGCTGGAGTCTTCTCGGAGGACCTCAACATCCACATAGCCACACCACTGGGGGTCCATAACACAGTGTTCCAGGCCGAATGCATGGGCATCTCCCTTGCCGCGTCTGCTATCATGGCCAGGGAAGTTAAGGATCACTCGATTCGTATACTCTCAGACAGCATGGCTGTTCTGCAAGCGCTGAACAGTCACACGGTTGACTCTGGGCTGATACACGAGTGCCACCAGCGCCTCAACGAGGTAGGTAGCCTCAACAATATTACCATTCAGTGGATCAAGGGACACAGCGGTTCGCTAGGCAACGATGCAGCCGATGAACTTGCCAGGAGGGGGTCGAGCATGACACCAGTGGGACCAGAACCCATTGCGCCACTTCCCTTCGGGTATCTACGCACTCTGGTAAGGAAACGAACCAGGGATCATCATCACAAAATATGGATGGACCTAAGTGAGTGCAGGCAGGCTAAGGAAGCACTTCCTGCGTTCGATGTCCGCCTCACGAAACAGGTTCTCCGTTTAACAAAACCACAGCTGCGTACAGTTACAGCAGCCGTAACTGGCCATGGGTCATTTAATAAACATCTCTTTGTCATAGGAGTAACAGACAGTCCGCTGTGCAGGGCCTGCATGGAGGACGACGAGACAGCGGCTCATGTGCTGTTAAACTGCCCGGCGGTTGCTAATTACAGGGCAAAATACTTCGGTAACCCAGGTACCCTAAGTGAGATTGTCAGCAACACCAAGGCGCTGCTGGCCTTTTTCGAGGAGCTGGGGTGGATCGAATGACCGATTCTCCCACCCGTACGCAAAATACGCGCTTTGACGTGGAGTTGCGGACAACAGCCCGTTTTACCTATTACCTATCATAAAATGACTTCTCCCGCTCTGGGTAGAGAGCAGGAGGGCGTGTCAGACTTTTACGGACTAAAACCCACCCGTGTTCCCTCAGTTGCCTGTGTGCCAGGGGCGACGGTCTCTTTCGAACAACCCTCACCCCTGGCAGGCATCGGCCCTTACGGACCCCACCAGCTGTTGCTTGCCCGCCTACCACTTTTCGGCCGCAGGGGATAGGGAGAGCGGCCAACGCTATACCGACACTCCTCTTCCCCTGCGGCCCCACCGCGTCGCCATCAAACGGTGGCGGCCCCGTCCAGGCCACGGAAGGGAAGAGCGCTGCACCGGCACTCCTCCTCTGCCGCAGGCCGTAACGCTCAGCCGCGATGCCTCCCATTCTACATCGCAGCCCACCTCAGTTGCGATGCACCTCACCGCAACCTACTTCTTGGCCGCTACGTCATCGGCTTGAAGGCAAAAGACCTGACGAGTGGCCCTACCTTTGAGTTCCTCTTCGCTTCACCGAGGCTGGGAGACCATGGCTACTGAGACCTCCGCAACGACAATACGGGAACCCACTCGCGGGGGAAGTCATTGTGGGTTAGGCCGCACACGATAATACCAAAATAACTTTATTTCTGGTGCATTTTATTCTATAAGTAAACTCCTGACCACGGGGTTCCTATCTGAAACATTTCAAATATATTTTTTCACCAAATAATACCATCATGCCGCACCTACTGAGCTACCAAGCCAATTATTTTTTTAAGAGTAACCGTCCTTATGAAGCGACAAATGGGAACCGTGCACTTTACGTGAAAATAATTTATAACACATTTGCTCGTAAAGGGTCTCTTATTTCACCAATTTCAATATCGTAATGTATGTCATTACGTACTTGTGCGTTATTGTAATTTAAAACGCACGGTTTATCAAGATGCTCCGTCTAAAACGAACGGTAATTTTTTAAATCTTGGCAAAGAGTTTTTATGTCAGAAAAGTGGAAAACATTTTATGAATAAAATTAACTTTGGGAGATAAAATATAAAAAAATTATCATTTAATTCTTTAATTTAATTAGTTTTGATAATTAATTACAGCCATTTATTTATCTGTAACAAAAAAAAAAAAAAACAGTGATAATTTACTTTATTAGTAATACTGGCTGTTTTTATGCCTTTGCCTTAAAAAAAGCGCAGATGCGCGCGCATCGCTAATTTTTGAACAACTAATAATCAATTTTACAAATTGTTCAATTTTTTCTAACTGCTTTAAAAGTGATTAAACATTTATTAGTTTAAGAAAGTCCGAGTTTTATTTATTTCCTCGCAAATATGTTATAAAACGTCGCATGTTATAAAACGTCGTATGACATACGTGCGCTTTGATAATTACAGCCTCTGCTTTTTTGCAATATCGCCTTGGCTGTAATTTTCAAATTACCGCACATATATCATAATGTACAGTCGCCAGCAGGTCAAGCTATCCCAAACTGTCAAATTTTCCCAATTGAACATAAACCTTATTCCTTTGTTATAAAGTTGAAAAACTATCAAAGAAATTTGATAGAATGGGGTATTTTGATGTGCTGGCCTCTGTACTATTACCAAACTTTTCGCCATGTATTAGCTTGCTCGAATACCCTCAGAGGACCCCTCTACCGTGAACTAAGTCACTCGCGGCGCGGGCCCTAGGGCAGCAGGGCGCGGCGCACGCAGCCCAGCGCGGAGCAGGCCCTAGGGCAGCAGGGCGCGCCGCACGTAGCCCAGCGCGGCGTGGGCCCTAGGGCAGCAGGATGCGGCGCACTCAGCCCAACGCGGGGCGGGCCATAGGGCAGCGGGGCGCGGCGTACTCAGCCCAGCGCGGGGCGGGCCCTAGGGCAGCGGGGTGCGGCGTACCCAGCCCAGCGCGTGGCGGGCCCTAGGGCAGCGGGGCACGGCGCACTTAGCCCAGCGCGGGGCAGGCCCTAGGGCAGCGGGGCGCGGCGTACTCAGCCCAGCGCGGGGCGGGCCCTAGGGCAGCGGGGCACGGCGCACTTAGCCCAGCGCGGGGCAGGCCCTAGGGCAGCGGGGCGCGTACTCAGCCCAGCGCGGGGCGGGCCCTAGGGCAGCGGGGCGCGGCGCACTCAGCCCAGCGCGGGGCGGGCCCTAGGGCAGCGGGGCGCGGCGCACTCAGCCCAGCGCGGGGCGGGCCCTAGGGCAGCGGGGCGCGGCGTACTCAGCCCAGCGCGGGGCGGGCCCTAGGGCAGCGGGGCGCGGCGTACTCAGCCCAGCGCGGGGCGGGCCCTAGGGCAGCGGGGCGCGGCGCACGTAGCCCAGCGCGGGGCGGGCCCTAGGGCAGCGGGGCGCGGCGTACTCAGCCCAGCGCGGAGCGAGCCCTAGGGCAGCGGGGCGCACTGTACTCAGCCCAGCGCGGGGCGGGCCCTAGGGCAGCGGGGCGCGGCGCACTTAGCCCAGCGCGGGGCGGGCCCTAGGGCAGCGGGGCGCGGCGTACTCAGCCCAGCGCGGCGCGGGCCCTAGGGTAGCAGGGCGCGGCGCACGTAGCCTAACGCGGCGCGCGCGGCCTCGTCGGTGCTGTGCCCGGCGAATGTGAGCTCGGGCGAGCAGCCAGTCAGCGTCACGACGCACAGCGGCGACAGGCGCGCCTCCTCCACGCGCACGCGCATAGCCTCGGCCGCGGCCGCCAGCACGCGCTCGGGCGACGTGTCGCGGTCTGCCTCCAGCACCTGCAGGGTCGCAGTACGCGCCTCCTCGTCTGCGACAAGCGAACCGGTCAGCGGGCTGGCGGGCTGAAGACTGGCGGGCAGCTCGGGCGTACACTCACCGAGGGCGGCGGCGAGGCCGATGTGGTACTCGGCGATCTTCTGGCCTAGGTCGGGGCGGCGCGGCGCCTCTTCGGCGTCGCTGTAGCGGTCCATCGCCTTCTCGTGCGCGCGCACCAGGGCGTCCTCCTGTGTGGGCACCACAGGTTAAAGCTTCTACAAACAAAGCGTATTTCGGCACTGGCATTCATGCTTATACAGAGTATCCGGTGACAGAATCAGGATGTCAAATTTAAATAACAAAAAACTACACAAGATATGAAGAAGAATAGCAGACTTGGTGTCGATTAATTTTAGGAGCGTTCATGAATGAAAGTATGTACATGCAGCTCCTGAGAAAACTCATCCCCTACAACGGCGACATCTATTATAGGATGATATACTACAATGTTTACGTGAGCGCCATCTCTGTGACATCAATGAAGTTAGTGTTCTGTAGTTAGAGAAAACGATTCCACAAGTAAGCGTGCAAGATACCCATTCAACAATACTTGTTTGCATTATCAATACAAAATTGTCACCAGAGACACCTCACCCCCTTGAAATATATAAAAAACGATATCTTTTAAAGGATGATATACTACGATGTTTACGTGCGCGCCATCTCTGTGACATCAATGAAGTTATTGTTTTATAGATAATGACATCGATTCCACAAGTAAGCGTGCAAGATTCCCATTTAACAACCTGTTTACGTTAACAATACAAAATTGTCATACGCTAACCAACATCAGCATATTCAGCTCTGGTTTCCACCAGGTCTGCCTAAATATGTTGATGTTGGGCGATAGCGGGGTCTTGCGGGTTGAGAGAAGTAGGTGCTATAAGGCGGTCTTTCGAAATGAAGGAGATTCATTTAAATACGGAGGTAGTATTATTTATTATTCTTAGGGTTAATAACTTATGGCTGATTTTTTAATAGTCAGATAATTTTTACCTGAGGTATAAATATTGCGGCTTGACAACTTTTGCATAGAAAATATGTCAAACTGTCAGATTTATTCTTCAGATACCTGAAAGTTATCTGACTATTTAAAAAATCAGACCTTAGATTACCTAACAAATATTATAATATTATCCTAAGTATATGTTTATCTAGGTTATAAACGATACAATTGTTACTTAATTTAGTTTTGATAATTTCACAAGAGAACCAACATGTTACGTTTGAAACAAACAGAACAACAATTTACATCTCTCGAGATTTTTCAAAACTGTTTACAAAAAACTATTAACACTAAAAACTTAATTTTAACTTGTGCGGTCAAACCTATGCTATTAACGGAGTGGGTGAGGGTAACCTTCACTTTCTATAACTTCTTCTAATCTTGATTTCATTCCATTAACCTTATTAAAACAAATGTCACTTAGTCAAATTAATTCCCAAGTTCTCATGACCTCTTCGTCTATTTTTTTTTCTAGTTCTGACTTTACTTGAGTCCCAATTAAGCACCATTTGACCCCACAAATTTTCCATCGGGTTTAAGTCAGGGCTTTTAGATGGCCAATCAATCAAAGTTATGTCTCTTTGTGTTGAAAACTACTCCATAACCTGTCTTGACCGATGCACCGAACTGTTATCTTGAATAAAATAAATAGGTCCATCAGGGTAAACATTGCGCACTGTAGGAATCATCACGTCTCAAATAACGTTCGCCATTTATTCGAGCGCCGACTTCAACAAGGTCTGCAGGAGACCAGGACCCGTCGAAGAGATCCATCCCCAATATCCTGAAAACACACAAAAGTATTATTAAAAAGTCAATGTCACCTATATAAAAAGATAATGTCATTGTCTTCTCATGTCATGCAGTAGAGAACTACAACGTAAAATACCTATATAATTAGAAAATTATATAGGTATTTAAGTCAGTCATTGTAAAATGGACTCCGCTAAAACTCTTTATGCTTTTTTTTACATTTACTATCCTGTAAAGATTCATAATAATAATTATAACTAACAATAACATGTTATAATAGTCACAGCGCTAATGAGTCTTATTATGAATTTAGCAAATACTTAATCAAGTTATTTATACTTAATCAAGTGAGTAGGTAAATGATAACTATTGCTTACCCAGCGATAAACCTGTCACTAGTCCTCAAAGGTAAAACATTTTGAGAGTTGTAGCGTTCGCCTGGTCTTCTCCACAGTATTGACGGTTGGATTGATTTGTGTAAGAAATCAGACGTGGCCCTTGGGGGTTACACTTCACTACACCAGTTTCTTGATACCGTCGCACCCATAAACGAACTGTGTTTCTCTATGAGCAAGTAAATTAAAAAGTTAGATTTCTAATGCAAAAAAAATATGAAAATCTAAACGGATTTTATTATAGATTACACTTACATCGACATTTAATTCTCGAGCAATACTCTTTAAACTTTGATTTTGTTCCCAAAGGACGATAATTGACCTTTAAAAAGTTACTCAATCGAGGCATGATAATTTCTTTTAAGTCGTTATTCGAACAGCACAAGCAGACGAGTAATTATGATGGTGGACGTCATGTTTTACTTAACAAAATTATAAGTTTACCCTCAATCTTCTTCATTATCTATTTTATAAATACGACACAGCCAACATAAATGATGGATGATTTATGAATAGATGGATAAATTTGATTTTTATGTTAAATGGCGCAACGGTATAACAACGTGGCTCGTGAGACGTAGTGTCCGAGTTCGATTCTTTACTCCGGCTTAAAGTTTTTATTAAATTTTCAAATTCTGTTGTGAACTAATTCCAGAAACTTGTAAAAAAATATGTTTGTGAAACATGTTAGGAAATATAAAAATATCAATAGGTAGGATGAGATGGATATTTACCTAGCGGCTAGTGGCATGAGCGCCATCTGTATTTTTTTTCTGCCATCTTAGCAGTTTCATTAATGTCACAGAGATGGCGCTCACGTAAACATGTAGTATATCATCCTATAATAGATGTCGCCACTGTAGGGGATGAGTTTTCTCAGCAGCTGCATGTACTATCAAGATTCACAAATCCATTAGCATACTAAGGGTTATATTGCTATGAAGTCGCGGTCCAGGCCGTACCTACAGCTGTGTGTATAAGTGATATATTAAAAACGCTCACCACAGCACTCACACACTGGCTTTACTCTCTGTATTTTGTGCTAGCGTCGAAAGGTCGAATGAAACAAAAAACATACCGTCGGCGTCGCACAGAGTACGTAACTACGTATTAATATGACCTTGGTCGGTTCCTACCATTGCAAAAATTTACTTATTTAAATCGAGTTCCGGTAGCGTGCAGCGTATCGTCTTGGATTAAGAAACTCATAGGTTCAAATCTCGCGAAGAGGCTGTAATTTTTCTTTTCAACAAACATCTTCATCTGTTCTTTTATTATTCGATTTATTAAGGACGCTATCACACTTTTGAATCAGTCAAGTTTAGGTATCTGAGTCGCAACACAACAACATTACGCGCACGCACACATTGAAACCATAGTCTGCTCGATTTTTATACAGTACTTAACTAATCTTGGTACTTGAACGTATTTTTACTTTTTATTTTACTTGCATTGTTGACCAAAGTTGGTGGTAAAGTAACTGTATGTCTGCATGTTCATCATTATTTTGGAATAACGTAAAATTCGTGGGTACAAAAAAAAAAAAACAAGCAATGGAGTAAAAAAACCGAAGAAGTGTGTCACTCACACTTCTTCGGTTTTGTACTTCATTACTTGATTTTTTTTCTTACGAATTTTCGGACTCGCGCTCTGAGGTCTAATAATAAAATACTTTCATAATATTTTTGGCTTTAGACTACAGGATAAGTTTTTATCCAGTGCGCAAATTTTAACCATGAATTCAGCATATCATTCTAGACCCCCTACCGCAGAAAATTTACGCCGGTTATACAAAAAAAACAGCTGTTTCATAGAAAAGTGCAATACCTACGCGGTCAAAATGTATGGAACAGCAGATTTTTATTTTGTTTAACCGGCGAAAAATTTCTGCGCTACGGGGTCTAGAATGATATGCTGAATTCATGGTTAAAATTTGCGCACTGGATAAAAACTTATCCTGCATAGTTGTAATGGTTGAAAATGAACAGGAATTCCCTATAGAAAACTAAGCAACAAATGTGTGACGCCCAAATCCCACATATGAGATTGGAGCGTGTCCAGAATGTTTAATAAACACAAAAGTTAATTCAATTAAAATATTGTTGATCATACTTCCAAACCAATAAAATACCATCACACACTCCAACTGAATTAAACGAAATTTTAGTCTATATAGGGTGACTGGTAATTAGTGACCGACATTTAAACACATGATTGTACTCATCATTATGAACAACTTTTACTATGGCACCAAACCCGAAATCGCGAAAAAAAAAAAAACAGCTGTTCCCTACATTTTGACGAGACATGCGAATATAAATGTTGGGAACAGCCGATTTTTTTTTCGCGATTTCGGGCGAAAGTTCCACGCGGGCAAAAGCTAGTCTTGTATAAAACGCACACTATGCATGGTTACTCATGCTTACACAATATGCCTTGCTTATTATAAGTTGGGGAATTAGCTGACAAAAATGCTTGGCTAAACGCTGCTTGTCCTGCTCCACAAGGTACCTAGCTTAAACTAAATTGAATAACATTTGAAAACATTGTTGGAGCTGCTAAGGTGTAAAAGCTAGATATCCTAGAAAACCTCGCTGTGTTACCATCGTTAGTTGTGCTTGATCCTTGCTTAAGGACGCATTTACGAATTCACGCGCTTCAATTTTAGGTATTGAGTCTTACTACTACATGTGCACGGCTCACACACACGGCGATTTACCGCGAAGCGGCGAAATTAGGAGTTAACTGACGCGACTTGATACTTGAGGATACTTGTATTTAATTTTTAGCCATGTATTTTTTTTTGCTTACGTTTGTTATATTGTCTATACGTACAGTCTAGGAACGTACGCAATCTGTCAAATGTCTATGGGGTCTTTACAATAAAATGAGTCTGAACTGAACGTGTCTTAATTTTCTAAAATATAAATCTCCTGGAATCTCAATGAAAACAAAGTAAAAACATGGTGTCAGATAAGAGATAATACCACAGAGTCACGGGAAAAGAAGAAGAATATTTATTTCTAAATTTTCAGAATTTTTTTTGTCTCGTGTCCATACACGCACCTGACCGACACAAAGAAAATGTCCGACAAGTCAAACATCGTTGTCTCAAATAACCTGAAGCCTCTGTCGATTGCTAATGGAGAGATTGCAGCACAGAAATGGAAACTATGGAAACAAAAATTTCAAATTTTAAGCGACGCTAATGATCTGGACAAGCAACCGGAAACAAAAAAGGTAGCCATTTTTCTAAATTCAATTGGTGACGAAGGTTTAGAAATTTTTAATTCCTTCAACATAGACAGAAAAGCAGTGACTTTGGATGTAATTCTCAAAAAACTTGACGATAAATTTAATCCCTGCAAAAATACAACAGTAGAACGGTATAACTTTTTCACCCGTCATCAAAGAGATGGAGAATCTTTGGACGAATATGTAACAATTCTCAATAACAAGGCACAAACATGTGAATTTCAAGTGCTAAAAGATTCCTTAGTCAAGGATATGTTCATAATAGGCATAAAAAATTTCCATCAAATCTCCTGGAATCTCAATGAAAACAAAGTAAAAACAACGTTGATTTGTTTTTTCAAAAAGTTGGTAACGTAATGTGTTCATAAAAGTAGATACCATTCATTTCATTTAATTGCACACTGATTGGTTGGTGAGCAAGTACTTGCCAAAGTACCTATGTATTTACAATATATGCAACAATTATTTGAAAACAAATGATTAAAAACATAAGCTTATGTTATTTGTTTTATTTAGTATTTCATAATTACTATATCTTATCAATTTTTTATGTTATCGAATGTAAGTGGGTTCTCGAAAACAAGAAAGCAAAGAGAGAAGAAAGAAAATGCGTTTATTTGTCACACACACTGTGCATTATACATAAACTTACAATATTCATTGCTTTATAAATGTGTAGTGACACAGTACCTGTCACAACAATACTTAAACCAGGTACCAGTGTAGGCTATAGCTACCTACAGTTCGGCCGTTCTGAAAACATAATATATATCCGAGCGGTAACGAGGTTTGACGAACCGCGTGGCGAGCGGCTCGCGCGACGCTCCGCGCCGCCTCCTCCCCGCGCTCTTGATAGATGCGCCCCGCAGTCGCCCTCGGCAGTCCGCGCTAATCCACGTGTAGAGCATGACGATCGACTTGCGCCGCGCATCAAAGCATTGTAAAAACGTATAATTTAAATTGTGTCAACGTAATAAACTTTTAATTGTTAGAGCTGTGTTTATATGAAAAGTTCCTAAACCACCAATACACACAAAACTCTAAAGTGGTGACACCGTGAAGACGAACACGCCCGTGAAGCCGAATACGACACGTAAACCCGAACAGCCGAAGCTTGAGTGCTTGAATCTCCATCTCCTGCAAGATCCCGCTAATCTCAAATAACTAGGTATCGCCATGATCGACGATTTTAGCGATGCCCAGGGCAGCACAACAGTGAAGAGCGACGTGGCAACAGTCTCACTACCTGCACGACTACCACCATTTTGGCGCCAAAATCCACGCCTGTGGTTCGCGCAATTCGAAGCCGCCGATGCTTCTAGTAAAATAGGTGAGGAGCAGAAGTTCAACCTCGTCGTCCCGCTACTCGGCAACAGCGATTTAGAACAAATTGGAGACATCATCCTACACCCACCGAGCACCGGCAAGTACAGCGCGCTCAAAGACAGACTCATTTCAACGTACCAAGAGTCAGACCACCGGCAGTTACAGAAGCTACTCAGCGGACTCGAACTCGGTGATCACAAGCCTAGTCAGCTGCTGCGTAGAATGCGAGATCTCAGTGGCAAGCTACTCTCTGATGAAGCACTGAAGGTTATGTGGCTCAACCAGCTGCCCGCACAGGTTCGCGCTGTGCTCTCCGTCAACACCGAGTCGTCACTCGAAGTGCTAGCTGCGATGGCAGATAAAATTATGGAGCATTTTGAACCCGCTACAGTCGCCGCAGTCTCCACAGAAAACTCGCCATCACCATGTCCAGCAGTAAATGAGGTACAGATAAACGCCATTACAACCCTGCAAATCAACCTGCTTACTAAACAAATAGAAAAATTGTCACTGGAAGTCGCCGAACTCCGCAACCATCAATATTCGTCGTATCGCAGTTCCCGCCAAAACTCCGCACATCGCCATTCCCGCCAAAACTCCGCACATCGTGGCCGCTCACGCTCACGTTCCAGACAGCCTACCGATAACGCCCGCAAGCCCAGCGATCCCGACTGGGTGTGCTGGTACCACCACCGATTCGGCAACGAGGCGCGAAGATGCGAATCGCCGTGTGCCCAAACCAAACGGGAAAACTAGAACGTACATCGATAGTGGCGGGTGTCGATGTAAACCAAATAAGTCGCCGCCTATGTGTGATCGACATCAACAACAGAGAAAAATTTCTTGTCGACACGGGAGCCGACATATCAGTATTAGCAGCTCGCAACCAAAAATATTCAAAGCCGGCGGAGAATGCAGGCTACAAACTTTTCGCGGCAAACGGAACCGAAATTCGTACCTACAGAGAGCGCACACTCGAGCTCAACCTAGGCCTACGAAGATGTTTCAAGTGGACTTTCGTCGTCGCTAATGTGAAGACGTCATTACTGGGTGCCGATTTCTTAGTATATCACAAGCTGTTAGTCGACCTCCACCGAAGAAAACTCATCGACCGCGTAACCGAGCTCAGTATAAACGCCGTAAAAGTACACAGCAACGTAGAATCAGTATTCCTTATCAACCGCGACCACACTCATCACGACCTGCTGAAAAAATATCCAGACGTACTTCGACCAATGTCACTCAAAACGCCAGCCAAGCATGACGTCACACATCACATAGAAACAGCTGGGCCGCCGATCTACTCACGGCCGCGCCCTCTACCGCCCGACAAATATAAGGCGGCTAAACTTGAATTCGAACGCATGATCGGGATGGGGATATGCAAGCCATCAAACAGTCCGTGGGCGAGTCCACTTCATATCGTGACGAAGAAAGACGGATCCCTTCGAGTCTGTGGCGATTATAGAAGACTCAACGCCGTCACCGTTCCCGACCGATATCCCATTCCACGAATTCAAGATTTTACCTATCAACTCCACGGAAAGACAATATTTTCGAAACTAGATTCGAAAATGGCATATTTCTGGATTCCTATCGCAAAAGAAGATGCCCAAAAAACAGCGATAATAACACCTTTCGGACTCTTCGAATTCAGCTGCATGACATTTGGCTTAAGAAACTCCGGTCAAACCTTTCAACGTTTCATGCACGAAGTTCTACGAGGACTAGATGAGAACGTATTCTGTTTCATCGACGATCTGCTCGTACACTCGAGAAATAAGGAAGAACACTGCCGCCACTTAGAATTAGTACTCGAACGCCTAAATACCTACGGCGTCAGTCTAAACATCGACAAGTGCGAGTTTGACAAGGAAAACATCGAGTTCCTCGGATACGAAGTGTCATCAGAAGGTATCAAACCCACTCAAGAACGAATTCAAGCCATAGTCAGCTATCCGAAACCACAAACAGTTCAAGAACTTAGAAGATTTTTAGGAATGACGAACTTCTACCGTACCTGTTTACCCCATCAAGCCGAGTACCAACATGAATTAAATAAATACCTACACAACAGCAAAAAGAAAGACAAAACTCCGATACAATGGTCTCAAGTAGCAGAACAAGCCTTTGAGAAATGCCGACAAAGCATACTCGAGGCAACAACACTGACTCACCCGATACCTAACGCGCCGCTATGTTTATTTACCGACGCATCGAATACTAGCATTGGCGCCGTTCTTCAACAAAATGTGGATAACGTGTGGAAACCACTGGCCTTCTACTCAAAAACTATGAGTGAGACGCAACGACGGTACAGCGTGTACGATCGCGAATTATTAGCAATGTACACCGCAGTGCAACACCTACGACGATTGATAGAGGGCAGTGACCTGACAATATTCACCGATCACAAACCACTTACTTACGCACTGACAAGAACACCGAGTAGCAGCGATACACCACGAAGAGAACGCCAGCTACACTACATTAGCCAGTTCTGTTCAAAGATCGAATACATTCACGGTGATAAGAACGAAACAGCTGACGCCTTATCACGCATCGAAGAAATCGACTTGTCGCACTCCACGATCGACTACAACCAACTTGCTCAAGACTAACAAAATGATGAAGAACTGAAAATCTGCATGTCCAACCCTAGTCTGAAGTTTGCGCCTATCACATTACCCGGAGGTCAGCGACCTATCATATGCGAAACATCAACCGGTAATGTTCGTCCATACCTACCAGCGACTTATCGTATCGTAGCATTCAAAGCGCAACACGAACTAAGTCACCCCGGTGTGCGAACAACAAGAAAAGTAATGTCGACAAAGTTTTTCTGGCCAAGTATGAACAGAGAAGTCGGTTTATGGGCGAAGTCATGCATCGGTTGCCAGCGCGGGAAAATTCAACGACACGTTATCAGTCCACTCGGCGAGTTTCAAAAATCGTCGCGTTTCGAACACATTCACGTTGACATCGTGGGACCACTGCCGCCATCTAACGACTACAGATATCTAGTTACAATGATCGACCGCTGCACTAAATGGCCGGAGGCAATACCTATTCGTGACGTCACCGCCGACACTGTTGCAAAGGCGATTTACGAAGGATGGCTATCGCGATTTGGTTGCCCATTACGCGTAACGACGGATCAAGGAAGACAATTCGAATCGTCCATATTCACCGCATTGATGAAGAAATTTGGCATCACCAGGATTCGAACCACTGCATACCACCCGCAAGCAAATGGTCAAGTCGAACGCTGGCATCGAACGTTGAAGGCCGCGCTCATGGCGAGAGGCGCCGGCACACACTGGAGCGAGGAATTAGCGACCGTGCTGCTTGGACTACGTACAGCGCTTCGAGAAGACACCCAAGTCAGCCCAGCCCTGATGACCTACGGATCGACGCTGAGAATACCGTCAGATTTTTTCGCGCCTACACAGCCGAAAAATGAAGACGCCGAATTCGTCCGCCAGCTGACCGAAACAATGGCATCACTCGCACCAAAGAGCAAGTCACGTGTCAACAACAATAAGAGCACGTTTGTATAATATACAAGGACCTAGCGACGTGTACTCATGTTTTCGTGCGCAATGATACCGTGAGAAGTCCGTTGACCCCTCCTTACGACGGCCCGTTCAAAGTGATTCAACGAGATAGTAAGCATTTCACCATACAGATGCCACTTAGAACTACTGTTGTCTCAATAGACAGACTTAAGCCAGCGCACATTCTCAACGAGGAAGAGTTTACCACTTCCACAACATGTCGACATCATCCAGCACCGCGCGCTAAGAACACGACTACGAGCGTCGAGCCGCGGTCAGCAACCCCCAGCGCACCGAGCGAGCCGTATATCACTCGAACTGGACGCGCAATGAAACCCAACGTACGCTTCGCTTAGGGGGGAGTGATGTAGTGACACAGTACCTGTCACAACAATACCTAAACCAGGTACCAGTGTAGGCTATAGCTACCTACAGTTCGGCCGCTCTGAAAACATAATATAATTATCCGAGCGGTAACGAGGTTTGACGAACGGCGTGGCGAGCGGCTCGCGCGACGCTCCGCGCCGCCTCCTCCCCGCGCTCTTGATAGATGCGCACCGCAGTCGCCCTCGGCAGTCCGTGCTAATCCACGTGTAGAGCATGACGATCGACTTGCGCCGCGCATCAAAGCATTGTAAAAACGTATAATTTAAATTGTGTCAACGTAATAAACTTTTAATTGTTAGAGCTGTGTTTATATGAAAAGTTCCTAAACCACCAATACACACAAAACTCTAAAAATGTTTGAAAAATAATTAGCACGCCAACAAAAAACAATGCAATGGATTTTGTTGGACGGTCAAATTGGAATGTGTTGCCATTCCAAGTGTGTTACACATTTAGGCAGCTGGGCTAGGAGCTAAGCTAGCTAAATTATAAAAATGAACAAAACGTACGAAAAAAAAAACATTTAAAAATATCATTTTTATTCGTTTTCATTATATTATTATGACAATGTGAAGAATGTTTTGTAGTTCCATTTCTCTTTGGAATCCTAGATCGATCAATTCTGGAAGGAGGCAGTTCTTCTCTTCTGCGTTACTTCTACAGGCACGAAGTTATTTACGAGATTTTTTCCCAAACGTCTTTGGCATCTAAAACAATAATGGCGTTATAAGAGGTATATAAACTATAAACATTCTTATCAGGTAGCTCTATTAGTTTATCCGTTCAAGTAGCAGTCTTCAAAGTAGGTACACATTCAGGCCTACCGTCGTCCAGACGTAAGATCTCAACGTAACTAACATAACGAGCCAAAACTCGGCCTACCTAGCTCTGCTCGTCTACTAGTTCCAGTAGCAGTCATGTACACCTTCAGGTCACTCCATCAAGTCAGGAGGTAAGATCTCAACATAACTAAAAAAACGAGCCCAAACTCGGCACATCTAGCTCTACTCGTCTATTAGTTCCAGTAGCAGTCTTCGAAGTATACCTTCAGGTCACTCCATCAAGTCAGGAGGTAAGATCTCAACATAACTAATAAAACGAGCCCAAACTAGGCACATCTAGCTCTACTCGTCTATTAGTTCCAGTAGCACTCTTCGTAGTATACCTTCAGGTCACTCCATCAAGTCAGGAGGTAAGATCTCAACATAACTAAAAAAACGAGCCCAAACTCGGCACATCTAGCTCTACTCGTCTATTAGTTCCAGTAGCAGTCTTCGAAGTATACCTTCAGGTCACTCCATCAAGTCAGGAGGTAAGATCTCAACATAACTAACAAAACGAGCCCAAACTCGGCACATCTAGCTCTACTCGTCTATTAGTTCCAGTAGCAGTCTTCGAAGTATACCTTCAGGTCACTCCATCAAGTCAGGAGGTAAGATCTCAACATAACTAACAAAACGAGCCCAAACTCGGCACATCTAGCTTTACTCGTCTATTAGTTCCAGTCGCAGTCTTCGAAGTACACCTTCAGGTCACTCCATCAAATCCAAAACAAAATAATATTATGAAATTTATATAATCCCTATTTACTTCTAGCAAAAGTATAAGAAATTGTGAATAAAATCTTACCTTTGCTGTCCGTAGTCCGTCTAAAATGCGTGAAGTATCATGTTTATTACGTCAATTATTTTGTATTCGTACAGCGATCTTTTTCGCCACGCGGCGCTGCTTACAAGCGACACAGGGTCCACTCACAACGGCGGCCGAGCGCAGACTAATATTTCATTACAAAATTTTGTGCAATAAATCCAGACAACAACCACTAAAATAACCCTTAATTCCATTCAATAAGATTCACGCGTGGAAGCTAAATATGTGAAAATAATAGATTCGATTTTTTTTTTTTTCTGAGACAATTTAATACATTTTGATCATTCTTTTTTCGCTTTTTTGGAGTTGAACATTTCTGCTTACATAAAATATATTTAAATAATTGAATTTATGTTATTAAATAGAAGAAAAATCTTCCTAAACTCAACACGTTATTGTCAATGTTGCGTGAAGAGGTAACGGAAATTAATTTTTACTATCGTAAAAACCAAAATGTTCAAGTAAAAAATTTCACCCATTTGAAGATGAAGAAGTAATCTATCTTTGGCAATTATTTGTTACATTTGGTTTAGTATCGTTTTGCTGCAAAAAGCACCGAAAAACTGCTTATTTTTGTCAGATTTGCAAATGCGTCTTAACGATGGCGATCAAAAGATTGAGATCATCCTTAAGGAGCAGACAGCCGACTTTTAAGGACTTTTTATTGAAGATAAGAAACTAGACAATTTTCTTCGTCATTTGATATGTGAATATTTCAAACAATATTTTTATAACATAATGTAATTAATTGGTAAAGTAATGTCTATCGCGGACATAAAAACGATAATCACGCAAAAACTATTGGGTGTATTTCCATAAAACTTTTACCATCTAAAAGACAATTTAATCACCCAAAATTTAGTATACGGTTTTTCTTTGAATTGTGTTTGATAAATCAACATAGGTTGTTTTTCGAAAAACTTGATGCGCGTTGAGGCGGGGTCTCTTGCGGGCGACGGGCGGCAGTGCATCGCTGTAGGTAGCTGTCATCTATCGTCGCCTTAAATCGATCTTGGATAAGTTTTTTCCTTGACTGCAATACTTCTTTGTGATCTTCTTCTCTCGCAGACCACTTCTTGAAACCAAGACGATAAGCTATGTGAAGAAGACATTCCATCAAACTAAGGTGAAACATACGGTCTGCTCTCGGACATATTCCCGCTAGATGGCGCTTGAAGTCAACATTTTTAATTTATTTTGTTTTATGTGTAATTGGCACATTAGTAAGTCGTAGGAGTAGTCCACGCGCTTATCGGACATTACACTTTATTGAATTAGATCATAACATTGCCTCAAAATCCACCCAATTCGACACCATCACCGGTTTTTAAAATCTGCTATTGAATACAGGTCGTTTACACACAGACGTATGCGAGTAGGTACTTCCAAGAATAGACCACTAAGTGGCGTGTATTTAAAAAAATACCGCCTCTTACGATATTTATGGATTATAATAGGTTAGTTAGTTTAGTTTATAAAAATTCTTTAGTAGCATAAAAAAAAAAATACATCTGTCGAACTTAAAAATAAAGTAACAGTTACACTTATACAAATACAAAATAGTTTAATGTGCTAAATAGAAAGTTACAAAACTTTTAAACGTGTTTGGAGCCTTCTTTTAAGCAACAATGCCTGTATTAGAAGGCTCCGCTCTTTCACATCATAATCGTACACTTGTACTAACTTAAGTTAATATAGCGTACCTTAAGGGTAAATATGTAATGTAAGTACATTTTTCTGCATTTAGGCCACAATTAATCTAAAGTAAAGTAAGTAAATATTAATCTAAAGTAACAATTAATCTAAAGTAAAAATTAAAGAAATTAAAAAGTATTAAAGTTGCAATTTAAATGATAATAGGAAGTAAAACTAAAGCTTATAAAACTTATTCCCATGTAGTGCATGTATTTTTTTTTTTTTGGGTGGTAAATCATCAAATAACTTCTCCCGCAGCAGGAGGGCGTGTCAGACTTCTACTGACTAAAACCCACCCGTGTTCCTTCAGTAGCCCGTATGCCAGGGGCTGTGGTATCTCTTTCAAACAAACCCGCACCCCTGGCAGGCATCGGCCCTTGCGGGCCCCATCATTTTTGTGCTGACATCTCTTTGAGGCGCGCGTGGAACACAACGCGCCGTCGACTTGGGCTTGGTCCTTCCCGGACAGCGAGCTACCCATTACTCGCCGTCCGCAAGCTCTACGGTGGCCGGAAATCGGCCTAGGATTCCCGACGCCCAGGGCGTCTCCGTATCCTGCGGCGGCTAGGGTCGCGAGGGCGCATATGCTGCCTCTCCCTCACGTGCGCCGCCTCCCTCTTCGCGAGCATCACTGCTTCGCTGAAGGAGGTGACGGCTCCCCATGCCCTCTCGCTCCGTACCATGGCCTGGACCAGGGCCGGACGAGAGGCGAGGCGAGAGGCGGCATGGCGTCCTCACGTTCCGCCTGACGCAGGTCCTCACCGGACACGGTTGTTTCGGGAGGTTCCTGTTTCGGATAGGGCGGGAGGAAACGCCCGGGTGTTTCCACTGCGAAGATCTCCCTGAGGACACGGTGGAGCACACGGTGGCGGTCTGCCCGGCTTGGGCGGAGTACCGCCGTGTCCTCGTGGAGGCGATCGGCGGCGGCGATCTCTCGCGTCCGTCCTGGTCCAGGCCATGGTACGGAGCTAGAGGGCATGGGGAGCCGTCACCTCCTTCAGCGAAGCAGTAATGTAGTGCATGTGATGTAGTGTATATTGTGGTGTGTGTGTAGTGCGGTGTTGTGTGGTAAGTGGTGAGGCCGCGATATGGTGTGATGTATGGCTTGGTGCGTGGTGTGGTGTGTGGTATGGCGTGGTGTAGAGTGGTGTGGTATGTTGTGTGTGTAAAAAGGTGTGTCGTGTGGTATGGTATATATTTTAGTTAAGTTGCATACGTTTTATGTGATATATTTCGGCTATTCAACGTGTTCCAGGAGTGCCTCGGTTTCCTCATAGGTAAGTGACTTTATCCAGTCTATTATACTTTTTTACACTCATGGTAGTTTTTATTATTATACATAGACATGTTTATTAATTTTGTTATAGAGGTAAGTAGAACGTTTATTGAATTGCTTGCATGCAAATCTAGTTTTAGTTTGGGGAACTTGGACGATTAAATCTTTTCTTCTTTTCGTTTTTATGTTCTCGTTATATGGTAGGGTTTTATGTTTTTTTAATATAATTTGGGTTACATACAGTTTCCTTACAGAGAGTAAATCACTTATTTGGTGTAAGCTTGTAGTAGAGAATCTTTTATTTTAAAATACATTATTTTTATTAATGCACGGTGCGCTCGTTCTATGTGTATAAATTGTGTTTTTGCAGCACCGCCCCAAATTGGGATACAATATAATAGTACAGACTGGGCTAGTGCAACATATATTTCATTAAGGAGATTTCTAGGACGGTTCTTACAGCTCTCTACTGTAGTTGGCACAATATGTCTGAGTGTTTTAAAGATCCAGCTGAGTTTCCTTATTCTCCCAGAAGTTCGCTCGAGTTGAGGGTACCAGGATAGTGCTTGATCTACCACAACTCCAAGATATTTAGTTTCAGCTACCCTCTCAATGCATGGGCAATTGCAACTTACAGTAGGCATGTCTCCACATATGTGTACTCTTAAATCTAACTCTTTAATAGGCTGTGTTCGATTACTAATACTAAAGCATATGTAGTTCGTTTTAGTAGAGTTCAGGGAAAGTAAATTACTTTTCAACCATTCAGCTACCTGAGCCACTCCCGCCTCTGCACTTAGTTTACTTCGTGCCAGGATGAACCATAGAACACAATATATGTATCATCGGCGTACGAGAATACTTTAGCATTTTTTATTTCCATATTACAGAGATCATTAATGTAGATAAGAAACGGGTAGGCCCTAAAACACTACCCTGTGGGACGCCGTATGATACCTCTACCTCGTCACTGGAGTACTGTCCTATTTTTACTCTTTGTTTCCTGTTGGAGAGGTAGTCTTTGAGTAAACTGAGTGCAGTCCCTCTTATTCCGGTTTTCTCCAGCTTGTTCACCAGGATTGGGACAGAGACGGTGTCGAATGCTTTTTTGAGGTCTAAGAAAACAGACAGGCATCTGTTTTTCCTTTGTCAAGGTGCTCAGTTATAAGAGAACTTAAGGCCGTTACCGCATCTTCAGTAGATACTCCTTGCCTAAAGCCAAACTGTGAATCAGACAATTTTTTTTTTTTTTTTTATAATTTGTTAGTCTGATATTTATAATTTTTCAAGCACTTTTGATATCGACGGTAAAACGGAAATAGGCCTGTAGTTGCTGACATCGTCGCTATCGCCACCCTTGTAAACTGGAGTGATAATGGACTGTTTTAGTGGTGCCGGAAAGACACCCTTTTGAAAACAGAGATTGGCAAGCTGAGCTATAATGGGAACAGCTTCTTTTCTTATGTATTTTAAGAACCTTGTTGAGACATTATCCCAACCAGGGGCACTATCAGATTTAAGATTCATCAGAATTCTATCTACTTCAGCATCGTCCGTATCTAGTAGCACGAAGGTATTAAGTTGTGTTCTCAATGTATTCGTTTGGTTATTAGGAATATTATTTAATCCAGGATTAATTTTTTGAGCAAGCTGTTTTCCAATATTAGCAAGGTAATCATTAACGTAGTTTATTGATTCTATGGGGGCTGTTTTTATGTTTAGTAATTCTATGTTTTGACTTTTTAATCTATTTGAGTATGTGATGGTTTTTATATTTTTCCAGAGTAGTTTGTTGTTAGATACTGATTGTGCAAGTAAATTTCTTTCATATTTTCTTTTCAATGTTTTTATTTAGATTATTACAGTAATTCCTATATCTAGTGTCAGTTATTTTTAATATTTCGTTATGAGGGTCATTACGATTTTGTTTTTGCAATTTATTTCGGTTTTTGATACAACGAAGGATGCCCAAGCTAATCCACGGCTTTATGATGCGTTGATTGCTTGGAATATTTTTTATATTAGTATTTTTAGTCACAACATCCGTTAGTATGTTTATAAAACTTTCGGTTAACAAATTTGGATCATTGCAAAATAACAAGTCTGATAAATTCCTTTCCTGTAAATCTTTTAAAGCTTGTTCATAATTGAGTGTGGTGGTAGTTCTATTTACGATTTGAATATTTTTTAGCTTTGTTATGGGGATAAACGTTGTATAGTGATCAGTCACCGTAGTGTGCAGGATAGCGATAGATGCCGAGAACCTTTTGTGTATTTTAAGCATGAAATGGTCGAGACAGTTTTGTTCCCTAGTGGGCAGAGTGTGTCCAGGAAGTATACCGAAAAATGATAACATATTAAGGTAGTTAACTCTGCTCTTGTGCTCTTGGGATGACTAGGTCTCTTTGTGTTTGATGTTAATATTTATGTCACCAGCTATTATAATGTTTTTTTTGTGATTTTAATGTGTTTAACTGTATGCTGAGGGAGTCTATGAAGCTGTCGGTATTTGAGTTGGCGGGAGATTGGTAGATACAATAAACAATATTCCCCAATATATCTATTGGCAACAGGATGCTTGAACTAGCTGTATTTCCTTAACTTTAGGGTTTAAAGAGTCCTTAACATATACAACCACGCCGTCATTCTGGTTCAACTGACGAGTCGTCATATACGAGTGATAGTTGATTATTTGCGGAATCGTTTTATTAGCATGCAATCTACATTCCGTTAGGATTAACATATCTGGTTCGAATTTAAGAGTAGATAAAGTGATAACAAAGTTGTCAAAATTACAGTAAATACTCCGTATGTTTTGAGATATAATGTTTTTTTTTTTTTTGGTTGGGAAATCATCAAATAACTTCTCCCGCTCTGGGTGGAGCAGGAGGGCGTGTCAGACTTTTACTGACTAAAACCCACCCGTGTTCCTTCAGTAGCCCGTATGCCAGGGGCTGTGGTATCTCTTTCAAACGAACCCGCACCCCTGACAGGCATCGGCCCTTGCAGGCCCCATCATTTTTGTGCTGACATCTCTTTGAGGCGCGCGTGGAACACAACGCGCCGTCGACTTGGGCTTGGTCCTTACCGGACAGCGAGCTACACATTACTCGCCGTCCGCAAGCCCATGCCTACGGTGGCCGGAAATCGGCCTGGGATTCCCGACGCCCAGGAGACGGAGACGCGTCTCCGTATCCTGCGGCGGCTAGGGTCGCGAGGGCGCATATGCTGCCTCTCCCTCACGTGCGCCGCCTCCCTCTTCGCGAGCATCACTGCTTCGCTGAAGGAGGTGACGGCTCCCCATGCCCTCTCGCTCCGTACCATGGCCTGGACCAGGGCCGGACGCGAGAGATCGCCGCCGCCGATCGCCTCCACGAGGACACGGCGGTGCTCCGCCCAAGTCCGGACACGGTGGAGCACACGGTGGCGGTCTGCCCGCCACCGTGTGCTCCACCGTGTCCTCAGGGCGATCTTCGCAGTGGAAACACCCGGGCGTTTCCTCCCGCCCTATCCGAAACAGGAACCTCCCGAAACAACCGTGTCCGGTGAGGACCTGCGTCAGGCGGAAGGTGAGGACGCCATGCCGCCTCTCGAACCACTCCTCAAAGAGGGGACTTACCGCCGCAATCGTGGCGTGCCCAGAGATATAATGGTGAGGTCTCTTTTATTTACACAGATATGTTTATGGAGTTCTGTAGAGTCGCATTCCACCGTACGGGCAATTTCAATGCTATCTATTTCAGATACAGTATGTAGTGTATTAGCCATTTAAACTTAATGTTAACTGAAAAACGGGCAGGATTTGGTAAGTATTTATTTCGATGTATTTAGACAGTAAGTAGCCATGTACTGAGATTTTAGTTTGTGTTTTTTGGGTCGACTGTATTTTTATTTTACAGGATTGTAAAACGTGTGCGTAGATGAGTATAAGTGTGTTATGTATTTGTGTGTTGTAGCTTTGTGTAGATACTAGGATAGATATGTAAAATGTGTGTGTATGTATAGTGGAGATTTGTTTTTTATCAGATTAGTGCACAATGACTCAGTGGGAAATAATTTCAAATGATACAGTAATAATAACATTTTTCCTGGGGCCTAAGTTTACTAATTTATAAACGTCACAATGGTCTCTCAATGGTAAGTTTTTGACAGATTTGCCATACAAAAACTGTCAAAAACACACCATTGAGAGACCATTGTAACGTTTATAAATTAGTAGACTTAGGCCCCTGGTAGAAGGAGACGATTTATAAAGTTAAGGGAAATTAGTCATTTGTCTAGTAAAAGTTTATGTACCTGTTCTTCACTTCTTACGATTATAGTTGGCGAATTTTCATCCTTCTTAATGTATACTTTGCCATAGGCAGTCCAGCAAAACTTGTAGATTCCAGCTTTACTTAGGTCACGTGCAAGGAAATGGAGGCGGGAGCCTTTAGCTGTTAAATGTTCCGTTACGAAGACCGGGGTGTCTTCTTGACATTTAAATCCCATGTGTTTACAGCTTAATTTGTTTTGATGTTTTATGTTGAAGGCCTTAGCCATTTTCAAAGTCTCAGTCAAGATATAATAAAAAACACACTTTTACAGGCTATGATCACCTTTATAAGTATTATAATAATGACTGTTAAAAAACTTATTACAACATGATGCATTGTTTAATTAAATCTTAGACATTTACATATTGAAATTATTGCAATAATTTCATTTATAAAATTAGGGGGTAGCATCAAATACTTTACTACGCGCTCAGCGTAAGTGTGACCGGTGCAAACGGTAGCTCAGGTGATCGCGCTGCGGCCACCAGTGGCGCACGAGCTACCGCGCCTCCCGCGCGCTCTTGTATACGGCGAGAGCGGGGATGCGCTGGCGCATCGTACGGGCCCAGCTACGTACGACGCGTTATCAGTTTTGTGCGCAAACAATACGTAGTGATGGGGTAGCTTGTATGTACCATATCTATCGATATTACGCAAGTCTTTCAACTTAATTTGACCAATGTTAGCAATCAATCTATTTTGATGACATTTATTTTGATTGTAGAATTTACGAGTTAATTTTAAGATGAATTTTGTAATGCTAGGTAATTTTATATTAGTGTGTAGTGCTTTAAGGTTAGTTTTAAACGGAGTATTATAAGCAATTTTAACAGCTTTATTTTGAATTATTTGTAACAGGTTATAATTGGATTGACAAGTGCTGCGCCATACCGGGCACGAATAAGTGATGCAAGGTCTTATTAGGATGGTGTTTAATCTAAGCTTGGTGTAAGCGCTAAGTTTACTTTTTCGGTTAAGTATTGGACTGAGAGAATCGAGTGCTTGAGCTCCTTTAACGCGTAATTTATTAACATGCTTTGTCAGGTTGAGCTTTTTGTCTAGTGTAACGCCAAGATAGCGAACTTCTGTGCTCCATGGAATCAGTTGCCCAGCAATTTTTAATTTTCTTTTGGGGGTGGTACGTTGGCAATGTAAAGTGTGAATTGTGTGTCAAAAGTATCGCCTCAGTCTTGGACTCGTTCAGCTTCAGTTTCCACTTGTTGAAGTAAGATTGAAGTAGTTCTAGCGACAACTGAAGTCTACTTATGATAATATCGATGTCATTATCGCTTGTGTACGATGCTGTATCGTCGGCAAAACAAGCCAGGTGTGTACGGACCTGTACAGGAACGTCACTCACAAACAAAATGAAAACGTAGGGACCGAGCACTGAGCCTTGAGGAACTCCTGCTGACACCGTTCGGGGCGAAGACCTAACTGTACCAATATGGACCACAAACTTGTGGTTACTAAGCTAAGATTGGATAAGTTTTACTAGCTCCATTGGAATTCCACAAGTTGCGAGCTTGTCTAACAGGCCCTCGTGCCAAACGGTGTCGAAGGCTTTTTCGATGTCCAGAAGGAACATACCGGTAGACTGCTTAAGATTAAGGTGATATGAAAGGTATTCAGAGACTCGAGCTAATTGGGTAGGTATCTCTATATTCCTAGTAGAATATTGGTCGAGGAATAAGAAAAAAAAATAAACAGATTAGAATAAGTTGTTTATAAACAAACAATAAATCACGTTTATTAATTTGATGTAAGAAACTCAATAATTTCTAAACCAATTATTTCAAAGTCAAAGTTTCGAACGCACCCATAAGTCTATCGCCGATACCTACGCGCTGGGCGCCGCACCACGCCGATGCAATTTATCTATCAAACTAAAATAATGTTTGTTTGTCTGAAACTGTTCACAATAGTTATGCGTAAAAGGTATTCTATATTGTAGGTACTCCAATTTTCCAAATGTTTGCCAACTCGTTGGGTTACCGAATTATAATATGTACTTCCTTATTTAATTTATTGTTGACCAAAGAATATAGGTACACACATACACATTAAAGTTGTGATAACCACTGACTGTGTATTTTTAAAAATTTAGACATAGGAGAGTAATTAGTATTGTGAACGGCCAACTTGCTGTTTCTAAAACCGCCGAAAGATAGGTAGGTACTTACCTACTTACTTTTATTTTAAAATAAAATTGCGTATCCTGAATCATTATTACTATAGGTAACTACAATAAATTGCAATGACATACTAGAAATATTGCAATTTGAATCAATGAAAATGTAAAGCATACAAAATAAAATAATACGCGAGTAATTCCGCGCGCCAAAATATACATACAAGCGAGCTTCAAAATTGTATTTTATTACATGTCGATCGGGCGACAGAATCACAGAAGTTTAGCAACGCTTACTTCGTAGGTCAAGTGAAGGTTAACTGTGTCCTTGACGGATCACGGACGGTACGGCAACGTCACTTAGATCCTATTTATGAATAATGATATATATATATGTTGCCACAGAACAATATTATGATTGTAATTAAGTGGTTTACGTCAGTTATAGGTTTATTAATTTATAAAGTTATTTTTGTTGACCCTGTTCATGAAAGGTAGGAAAGGAAATAAATTATTGTTCGTAATTATTTTATTTATTCAACAGAATTACAATAACGCCTGCACGCCATCTAGCGTTCTCATTTCTAAACTATCGCAACATGGCGCATCAATTTGCTTGTCAAAACACACGCACACATTTATGCGGATGTCAAATTTTGTTTGGATTTTACGATCGTTTTTCTCAGTAAATAATGTAAGTTACTTCCTAAAAGGTCGAACGCGTAGACATTTAATTACAGAAAAGTGATAAAATGATTCGTTTTCAACAAAGGGTGTCTATGTTTAGCGAATTGACGCAAATAAAAATGTATGGACGGCCTATCGGAACATCCTCCTTAAGAGCCCGTGCATAAAATTCACTCGCTAGAGTTTAGGCAAATTCATTGCGATACTATGTTTGTGTGCACCGTTCACGCACACACGCCTAAAAGTCGAGCGTAGTGATCGCTTAAGGGCGCTATCACGTTTTTTCTTGAATTTGAGCGTTTGACTCGAATTTTGATGAGTGATTATGGTTTAGATATAGCCAAAACATAAAAATAAAAATATGTCCGAGAAAACTTCATTATTAATCTAGGGAGCCCTCTAAAAAAAAATTTCAATTTGTTTACCTAAATTAGTAAAAACCATGTCTCGGCAAAGGATGTTTCATATAATTTTACTTTCGGCCAACTTTTGATGCTTTTTTACATGGAAGACATAATAGTTTAGTAATTTATAAAAATGTCTGGGGTAGGACTGTACCTTTTTATTTGGAGTGCTCAAAGCAATTTTTTAAGTTTCATACAGAAATACACCAAAAATAATTCCGAAAAACAGAGAGTTAATGATAATTTTTTGTCTGCAATTACATTTTTTATCTATGTATGCTTAATCCAAATTCAATCAAAAGTTAGGTAATAACTAAGGGTACTATGTCAGCTTGCATGAAAAAAAAAATCTGTTTATTTTAATGTAAAACAATATTTTTAAACAATTTTTGTATGCAATGCTATAAATCGATATAAATTTCAAGACGCGCGGACCTTAGGTTTAGTCCGCGCCGCGCGCTTCCAGAGGGAGGACGTATCACTCGCTGTTGCCACTTTATGCGCTACGTAATCTCGCCAATTCGCCAAGAACATAGCGTGACCAACACATCTTGATACAAGGGAGTATTTTTTAATTATTTATTGTTATAAGTATATTCTACACATTTTGCTTTGATATTCTAGAGTGAATATTTTATAAGAAAATGTAATCTAAAATATAAATTGAATCCATTATTTTCAGACATAGTTCATGATAATGGGCAAAAGAGAAAAGAATAAATCTTATGGTTCAGTCAAAATGAAAAAATAAGTTTTGGCCGATAGTTTAAAAAGCGCAAGGGAAGCTCATAGGTAAGAATGTTACTTTTAATATTTGAAATGTTTACTTTACATTTATTCTGTAATATTATAGTTAACAGGTATTTACATAACAACACACGCCGATGTACTCTACACTTTTTCGCGATAGGAACTTCTCAATGTCGAGGAGGTCTTGTTTAATTATTTTTTACACGACTGTTTAAAATAACAGTGTCATGTTTCTTGGGAACTTGAATGCTTATGTATATTTTGACGTATTCTTTGTATTCCATTCTATCAAAAAATCATGTTTCCTATATTTTATTTTAGGCAGAGTAAAGCTGAAATGCAGCAGGGGCCAGTAAATTCGCCAAATGAAAATATTGATTCTCATTTAACAGAGGTAATTTTTCCCTATCTATACACCTACATCGTTTATTTCATGTATTGTTTTTTTCATTACATTTATGAAAAAAGAACACACCACTTATTATACAGGTACATTATCGGACTGATTTACTGTTACAGGAGAATTAAAGCACATTTGACCAAACGACACTTTTAACAGTGCATTTTGACAGAAATATAAATAACATGGTCATTTATTTCATATCATTTGTAATGTAGGTAAATTGCGTTTTAACCGCTAAACTACGTAACTTAATTACAAGTTTTACCCTTTTTTTAACTATCTACATTCCCGGTTTTCATTGTTTCAGGAAATTCAAGATGTAGATGGAAGGCGAATTATAGATTTTACTTATTTTATGAATCAATTGCTTTTAATTGACAAACATGGCGGCAAATTTGGTTGCCGGTTGAATAGTTTACAAATTGTAAAGGAAATACAAATGGCACTCATTTCAAAATTTGATTTTAAATGTTGTATGTGTGGATCGCTTTTTAAATTAGAAACATGCAACGAAGATAACTTAAATTTAAATGTCAATACAGGCTTATTGTCAGGAACATTAATGATAGGAATTGGTCTTTCCAATCTGAATGAGCTTACTGCAGCTATGGAATTGTCAACGATGCCAATTAGCTATACAAACGAATTGGCATCGTTGAAAATTCCATAGATGCAGTAATTCATGCAAAAGTGGCTGAAATGTAGCGTATTACTGCAAAAGAGACGATGCGAGAAGCTGCCAAAAAAGAAAAGGCATCTGCAATATCACGGGGTGAAGTCAACAATGGAGGTATTGCAATGACACCAGTAGAAGCAGATGCATGTTGGAGTAAACGGTCATACAGAACGTTTTATCGCATAAATAAAGTTTACCAATACAGTTTATTGAACTTTTCGATAATTGAGCTTTGTCGGTACCGACTTAGTTTTGGGGATTTTACACTTCTTTTATTACTTAAACACGCCCAAAGTTAGGTTAAATTAGCAAGAAAAACTAATCTTTGTAGGCTCTTCACGTTTTAATGCTTTTTATTTTTAGTGTCCTGTTTCCGTACAGACAATATTGATAATAAAGCAAAACCATACCATGTTTAATTTTTGATGTACAGACGCTAGCAGGTCAACCTATCCCAAACTGTAAAATTTTCCCAATTGAACATGAACCTTATTCCTTTGTGATAAAGTTGAAAAACTATCAAAGAAATTTGACAGATTGGGGTAGCTTGATGTGCTGGCCTCTGTACATTTGCGAACAGTGGAGTAATACACTCCCAAAGTTTGTATTGGAAAGATGTGGACTAGGTTCACCTTAAGGATTGCATCACTTTAAAATCGCGGTGAATTCTTTAAATGTGCACATTTGATATAAATATATTAGTGACCGCTTTAAGACACAATTAAATTAAAAATAAAGGGAGCCCCAATACAAGAAACGTGATTTTATCGGTGTATAATATTACCGTGGTACTAAACTATTCGTGTGCAAGTCCAATTTGTACTTGGCTGAATTTTTTAACTCATCGTTTACATTTCATACTAGTAGGTACAGAGGCCAGCACATCAAGCTACCCCAATCTGTCAAATTTCTTTGATAGGTTTTCAACTTTATCGCAAAGGAATAAGGTTCATGTTCAATTGGGAAAATTTGACAGTTTGGGATAGCTTGACCTGCTGGCGTCTGTACTATTGAAACTGTAGAAGCAACATCACAATGCATTTATGTCTATAAATAAATATCACGAAATAAAATTCAAACTGTGCTTTTTGTGTAACATACCTACCCACTAAATACGCCGTTCTAGGTAATAACAGTCATCAGTACAAACAATATTTCACGAACTACACTCGGCGTCACAAAAATCGCACCTCTTCGAAAATAAGTTTAAAACATGTCCCGCCAGTAACGAATACATTAAACCTTATTAATATTGGTATCAATTGAAAGTATGTTTAACGACCTTTAAATTAACAACAGTTAGAATTCCTAAATACAACAGATCTCATTAGCACGTAACGTTAAAAAAAATGTTGTCAAAATACGCATTACAACGGCCACTAATTGCACCTCCCTACAAGGGTATAAAACGGGCGACCCGGGTTAAATGTGAGTCATTCGCTATTCAACCTTTAAAGTGAACACACGTGAACAGCTACAGCAAGAAAAATACCCCAGAAGATGGATACCACTGCAGATGAAGCCGCTCAAGTCATTGCACTACTGCAATCAGGGATGCGGCAATGTGATGTTGCTCGGCAACTGAACTTGAGTCGTTTTGCCGTTCGACGAGTGTTCCAACGCTTCCAAGAGACTGGTGGCTATATCCGAAGACGTGGATCTGGAAGACAACGGTGCACATCCGAAAGAGACGATCGCTTCATTGTTTCGACGTCTTTACGTAATCGGTTCTCCAATGCTGTTGAGCTGCAACAACAACTGCGATCAGCTCGCAGAACTTCTGTAAGCGTCTCCACGATTAGAAGAAGAATGCGGGAGAAGAAAATTGCAGCTCATAGGGCTGCCACAGGGCCAAAATTAACTGCACAGCATAGGAGAGACCGGTTGCAATTTGCCCGTGACCATGTGGATTGGACAATAGACCAATGGAGGGCTGTGCTCTTCTCGGATGAGACGAGGGTGTGTCTTTTCTGCAACGACAGGCGTCGAAGAGTGTATAGGAGGCAAGGGGAACGATTCGCGCAAGCCTGTATTCAAGAGACAGTGGAATACGGGGGTGGCTCGTGCATGTTCTGGGGCGGCATGTCAATCGAGGGTAAAACGAACCTTGTGTGCGTTTCTCGGGCTGGAAGTGCTCGCGGGCAAGGGTCGCTGACTGCTGCTCGGTACATAACAGAGATCTTAGAGGAGCAGGTTGTCCCTTATGCTGGTTTTGTTGGCAGTGGGTTCACGTTAATGCACGATAACGCCCGCTGTCACACCGCTTTAATTGTAAGAGACTACCTGCAAGAAGTTGGAATCCCTGTTATGCGCTGGCCGGCGCGAAGTCCAGACCTGAACCCTATTGAGCATCTTTGGGATGAACTGAAACGGCGAGTACGGGCACGTGATCCTGCCCCTACCACTCTCCAAGACCTCCAAGATGCCGTCGTTGCAGAATGGGACAACATTCCTCAAGAGACTGTTGTCACATTAATTCGGTCCATGAGAGGACGCATGGAAGCAGTCATCAGGGCTAGAGGGGGTAACACTAGGTTTTAAGTTGTTTTTAAGGACTTCTTTGTAATTTTTGCGGAATTTTCATTGATTTCCTAAAATTAACAACAATGAAGATACGAATGCACTCGTAAATATTGGGTTGGCACAAAAGTAATGAGACACTTGGTTTATGTTTTATATTTTTTATTATTATTGCAACACAAAAGCTTAGTCAATGATGTAATTACCATTAGCATCTAAGACTTTGGCCAAAGTTTGGATGCCTTTCGCCCGGAACTCTGATGGCTGTGCCTCGAAAAAGTTGTTCAACTCCGTCTGTACATCGTAGATATCATTACATTTTTTACCCCGCAAATGATGTTTCAGGGCTCTAAACAAATGATAGTCTGATGGGGCGAGGTCTGGGGAATAAGGTGGGCGTATCGTCTCCCAGCCCAAGTTCTCCAGTTGTTGGCGAACGGTAGATGCGACGTGAGGTCGAGCGTTATCGTGTAGTAAAACTACATTGACTCGTCTTCGTCGTTTTTTCTTGATAGCAGAAGATAGTTCGGTGAGCTGGGTTGACTGACTTTCAAGGCTCCTGTCTCTTGATTTAAAACGGTCAAACCATCTGGACACCGTGGCATGGCTTGCACTTCCAGCGCCCAATGCAGTGTTGATATTGTCAGTCGCAGCCCGCGCACTGTGGCCTAACAAGTACTCGTATAAGTATAGTGTTCGAATTTGTCGCTTGTCCATTTTTCTTCAAACTGACTAAACCGATCGCGAAGGCGGATTTATATACCCTCATATCAGAAGTATCTAGAATGTTCTACAACATACTAGAATATTATCTAAAACAATTAACTTGAGAAAGGAAATGTATAGAGTTTTGTAAAGTGTCTCATTACTTTTGTGCCAACCCAATACTTATTTATGTAGGTACAGTCGCCAGCAGGTCAAGCTATCCCAAACTGTCAAATTTTCCCAATTGAACATAAACCTTATTGCTTTGTAATAAAGTTAAAAAACTATCTAAGAAATTTGACAAATTGGGGTAGCTTGATGTGCTGGCCTCTGTACTTCTAACGCTGATTGAAAGTAAAAACTTACACGTTCTTGAATCGAAGCCCTATGGCTTCGTTGAAGAATCTGTAAGTTTTGGTTGGAATTACGTTCTGCAAGAATTTGTCTGATACATGCCAATCCCACGTTTCGTTCTTTTTTTTTGGTGATGCACTGGTTTTTTTTTTTTTTTTTTTTTTTTGGGTGGGAAATCATCAAATGACTTCTCCTGCTGAGTAGAGCAGGAGGGCGTGTCAGACTTTTACTGACTAAAACCCACCCGTGTTCCCTCAGTAGCCCGTATGCCAGGGGCCGTGGTATCTCTTTCGAACAAACCCGCACCCCTGGCAGGCATCGGCCCTTGCGGACCCCACCAGTGGTTGCTGACATCTTTGACGGCGTGCGTGAGGAACACAACGCGCCGTCCCGTCTACCACTTTTCGGCCGCAGAGGATAGGGAGAGCGGCTGACGCTATACCGACACTCCTCTTCCCCTGCGGCCCCACCGCGTCCGCCATCAAACGGTGGCGGCCCCGTCCAGGCCATGGAAGGGAAGAGCGCTGCTCAGAAGCACCGGCACTCCTCCTCTACCGCAGCCTGTAACCCTCAGCCGCGATGCCTCCCATTCGACATCGCGGCCCACCTCAGTTGCGGTGCACCTCACCGCAACCTACTTTTTGGCCGCTACGTCAATGGCTTGAAGGCAAAAGCCCTGACGAGCGGCCCCACCGTTGGGTTCCTCTTGGCTTCACCGTGGATGGGAGACCACGGTTACTAAGCCCCCCCGCAACGACAATGCGGGAACCCACTCGGGGGGGGTGATGCACTGGTAGTGTGTTACTTTCTTTCGACCATATCGACGCACATTTTCGACATTATCTGTAAAAAATATTAACATCAGTGACATATAGGCACTGTTGGGCTCAATCACTGAAATTTTCGATCGATTGATTTGTCCAAACTAGAAATTTGGTAACGGGGTCGGGGGACCCCCGTCGTCAGGAAAGAAGTTCCTTACGCTTTTTCTTCAACTCCGAATGTAACGTAATTTATTATATTTTTGAAATACTCGAAACTTTATTTTGACGTCACTATCGGCTTCAGCTCCTTCGAAAACCATGAAAATCACACCAAATTTTCAATTTTCATATTATTTAACATGTAAATAATATGAAAATTTTCGTAGTCGCCATCTTGAATTTTTATTTGACTACACCATCGGGTTCAGCACCCTCAAAAATCTCAAAAATGACACCTATGATGAAACTTTAACTTTTCACAACTGTCATCTTGGATTTTCATATTGACCTCATTAGGGGCTTCAGCTCTCATGGAAACCATAAAAACTATCTCTCTGTCTTTCTTTTTTTTCTATTACATCACAAAAGACTTTTGGTGATTTTACGAGAAATCGTTATGCCCACAGCTCAGCATAAAAATGATAGAAATTGTCATTTCTATCATTTTTATTATGTGACGATTTCTAAAAGTTTGCTTCTACCAAGCTCCGTTAAAGAACTTCCTTCCAAAAATCTATGAAACATACAAACAAAATATGTATAACTAGCGGACCCGGTACGCAGACGTTGTCTTGCGACACTTCACCCAGGTCCAACAAAAGCTAAGAAGGATAGAGGCGACCCAAAAAAAAAAAAAAAACATTAAAATCGGACTAGTCGTTTAGAATGAGAAGAATTACGAACACACGCACACCGGTATAACATTAACATTTTGCAAGTACTTAAAATTAAATTAATACTTACCGGATCAAAATGTGGTAGTCGGCGTAAAATTTCCGAAATATTTTTACGTAGAATCGCAGGAGCCCACGTGACTCCTGCGATGCAAAGTGATACGTCCTCACGCTGGGAAGGCCCGGTCGTTTCTGACATGCCCTGGTAACTTAGAACATTATTTTAAAATGGTGAACAGTGCCATCTATCCCGAATACCGCGGACTTTTAATTGCAGTGTTACCACTTTTTTCCTCTTAAAAGATTTGGTGTTGTACTCGGATTTTTATTTTTCATTAATTAGTCCAGGTGCACAAATAAAAAACATTTGACAACCTAGTGTAATTTATTTTCAAAATATTTTATTTAAAAAATGTATTTTATGTGATACTTTTACTATGATGATAGAATAAGAGTAGTTTACGGATACTAAACGTTAGCAACACTAAGTGTTAACGTCACAAGAATTTTTCCACCGGTGTGTTTACATGCTCGTGCGCATTTTTCTTGTAATTTTTTAGTGTTTTTGTATTATTACGTTGAGTTTTAGTTCCACCGTATATTTCAGAAATACTGAAATTCCAGCATAGGCTGTACTTTGTGAAAGTGTTTGTGACATACATGTGTAGATAGGCCCTGGTGTAACGAAGTCAGCAATGTCCTCACAGGCAAAAGCTATTATAATTTTTGTAATGCAAGTGACAAAACTGATTCCATCTTCTTACGGGCTGGAGTCGCTCGAGAACAGTACAACAAAACAAGGGGTGCGAAACGACAGAGGCAAACAGCAGTAGAAATAAATGTTTAGTAAATAAATTCATTCAATAATATGTTTTTTATCTAAAAACATCGATAAAATTATGCTTAATGACGTTAAGCATATTTATATCTGTTTGAGATACACAATTTAAGTATTGAACAAAAGAAATTTAAATAAAACAGCAATTCATTCGCAACATACATGCCTGCATAAGCAGCTACCTATATAGATAGATATTTAGTTCATGGCGTCACGTTCAGAGGGCGCTGGTCGCTAACTAAACCCGAAAACGTCAGTTGCCAGTCTATCTCAGTATATATTAGTCTATGGTTTCTGACGGGATCGATTTTGCGCGGTCGATTATATAGTTCACTTTGACTTTTATTTACGAAATGAAGTTGTTGTTTATTATAAAAATAAAATTTAGATTATATTAAATGGTTAACTTAAGATGAATAAGTAATTTTTAAAATTTCAATAAAGTGATTTTAAGTATTAGAAAAAAATACTTATTTGTCTAGCAGTTTTCTAAAAATTACGTTATTTCAATATTTATTTTCTGCTATATTTCGTATCAAAGTCAAAAAAGTGGTTCCACTATCTTCAAGTAGACCATTCAATTATGTTATTTATATATTTTTTTATGTGCAGAATTCTTTGTAGTTGTTTGTAACACGAAGCCAAACATCACTCGCTCGTCACTTTTTTCCACTATTCTAAAATTTATTTGAAAAATCCCTTTCCACAAAATGCAAGAATTAGAACTCAACTATTATAGTAAAAAAATTAAATGTCTAAATTTCGTTTCCCTAACTCACAACAAGTGATCAAAATTGACCAAAAACAGTTAATTTAGTGCACGGAGCCTTAATGCGCATGTAGTGACGAGAACTCAAACTCATACATACCAGGAGAAACGGTTTTTGACGCAACGGTATTTAACTTATTCATTTCCGTAGGCTTAGCCAAACACAGGTAGCAGGCCGCATTTGATTTAGCTTCAGAAAGATAAGTACAAATTTTGCCGTCAATTATCGTCATTATTAATTTATGACAACCTCATTTCCTTGGTATTTTGAGGGAACCAGAGCCTCGATTTCGTTATCCATTCTAGTTTTTTCATCCATGACAACTTCTTTGCTCTCCTTCAAAAAACTAAACTGCACTGGACGGCAATACGTAGAGGAGCAGGGTTTTGGATTCGGCCATGTGGTATCATCTCCATCCATCAACTTTAATGGAACCAAAGAAGTCATAAATATGCTTGGGTTATCTTGCTCACTCACCATTTTTTGCTTATATCTACTTTGGTTGGAGGCACCATTTGATATTAATTTTTTGCCTTGTATGACATTATTACTAGGATGACTTTCAAGAATCTTGTTCACTGTTAAATCTAGTAATTCAAATTCAAATTCAAAGATTTTATTTCAGACCCCAATGGTCTGAAAAGTGAAAAGTGTTAGTATAAACTTAGCCTATGTTAGTAAACTCAATAAATAAAAATAAAAAATAAAAACACCTAAACATTAATTGGCTACATGTACATGCACATGTCTGCCAGCCCAAGGCCAAATAAAAGGTCCATCTACCTTGTCCGCCAGTGTAACTAAAATATTATTAGGGCTATCCCTGAATCGCCGTAGCATCGAAGCACACCGTTTGCGCATGATGGCGTGAAAGTCATCTACTCGCGCTTCCGCAAACATACTCGATGCACTGCAAAACCGAGGCAGCCCCAACAACATGCAATCTTAGCTGAGGAATCCGTTACCGTCACAAATGTCTTCGGCACTGCAGTTTAGCCTTTTGTACTTTATAGTAAGATGGATATATATCCTTTGATCCTTCTCGAATTGTCGTTTCTCTCAAAGTGATGTATTGCCATTTCGATAGTTTTAATGAAAGTAGTAAACCTAGTGCTTTCTCTGGTGAAAATAATGGTGAAGAAATTGGTTTCTCAATCATTTCCTTAATTTTTGCCGCTGCTTCTGGATTTTTGAGCATATACTCAATAACAGACGAAGTATCCTCACAACCATCTTTTAAAAAAAGTTCTGTAGCTGAATATGTTAATTCAATAGGATCTTCGCTTTTATGTTCGTCAGATCGTCTCTTCTTCTGCTTGCTACCTAGATTTTCAAACGGCTTTCGAGATCTTTTTGTCATCGTTGAAGTCGATGTCATCGTTGACGTTGATGGTACAGGTTCAGCACAAATAATTTCACTTATGTGTTCCTGAATGAGCAAATCGGTTTGCACGCAGTTTGGCCAGTCAATATTTTCGTGAAGCCAATTACTGTAATCACGTCTAAAAATTTCACTTTTTCGGTGGGATCGTAACCATCTCTTTTGAACTGCCCGTGTGAACCTTCGACAAAATTCCTTCAGGGTAACACTGTGTTCATCAGAAAGGCTAAAACCCAGTCGAGTAACAACTGAATTAAACAATTCCAAGCTTGTAATTATGCTTTCCATTATTCACAATCACTGAGACGCACGGTGATATTAGATGTTAGCAGAAGAAATGCTCAAAATGAACTGAAGTTACGAACGTGATTTTTGATTATTTATTGTTAATGACTAATGAGGGTATTAAATTTACCTAATTACCCTCATTAAGATGATCCTGCACTAATTGCAAAATTAACGTATGTATACCCTATTTTTGTTTGTATCCTTTTAACTAGTAATTCATTAGATAAATTAATTAGTGTTAATTCATTCATACTTATGAACATATGTATTTAGACATTTGTGAGCACGGACGTATATAAGGGACCCCCCCATTTAAAATTATTAATCATTTAGCAATAAAACATAAAAGACTAAATTTATTACTTAAAAAGCTTCAACTTTCTTACTTTTGAATAAATATATATCGCAATACATACATTACATATAAGGTTTTATATAAAGGCACCTACTTAGAGTAACCTAAGTTAAATATTATAGTTTACCCGCGACTATACTTGCGTGTTATAGTGGCAGGCAATATTTAATTTGTAAACTATAGATTTTATTGGCGTTAGAGCTCTGTTTTTTTTACTTTGGGGACAAAGCTATAGCTACGTCCGTGTTTATGAGGTGATTATATCAACGAGGTCATTAGTTAATGCGGACTTGATTAGAGATTACATTGAAAAGGTAATTCATAATTACCATGTCATTTCAATTTAGTAAAACGAACTTTTGTAATTTATTAGACAGTCTTGGCCTATAGTATAAAAATATATTGTGAACTAAACTTAGCATAGGTACTCATATTTAAAGCATTTAACGATTAAAATGAATCATCAACATTTCTTTTTTTAATTGAGTATTAAAAAAAAAAACGCAAATGGTGCCGCAATATTAAGTATGTCAAAACATTACAAATAAATGGTACTATATCTGTGTGTAAGGATATAATGGCCAACCTTATGATTCCAGAGATAACCCACTTTTTATGTCAGCGCCATACAAATTTTTCTTAAAAAAAATTATAATTCCTTCATTTGAACACGCAATTGCCTCATACGAAATTTTATAGCATAGTAATGATCAGCAGAATCCAATTCTAGACAAAAAAAGAACACTTCAAATTTAATGTCTCTAAGTCTATGAAAGGCGATATTCAGCCTACCGTGCGCCGGTCGCCCGTGCCATTCGCTTGGTACATTTCGCCAGTCGCCGCCCCGCGTGGCTTGATAAGTACAGTCGCCAGCAGGTCAAGCTATCCCAAACTGTCAAATTTTCCCAATTTAACATAAACCTTATTCCTTTGAAATAGAGTTGTAAACCTATCAAAGAAATTTGACAGATTGGGTAGCTTGATGTGCTGGCCTCTGTACATTTCTATGCGTTTGTTTCAGTCGCTAGACGCCTCGCCGAGCGCACCGCGCGAATTTTCGCTATGACGAATGTCACGTGGCCAGGCCGTTACGTCTTTTATGTGTGTCCAGCCTCTAACGCAACATAATATCGGCGTTGTTGGAATTTGGTTGTCTGTCTGCCACGAACAAATATCTTGAGCTGTCTGGAAACGGTTGAGGAACTTGTGGATAAGTCTCAATGCGTTACTATGCCTACTTCCTACTATATCTATCTATCCTACTATAATATTATACATGTGAAAATTTGTGAGGATTGATATGGGTGTTTGTTACTCTTTCACGCAAAAATGACTGAACGGATTTGAATGAAATTTGGCACACAGATAGTTTATAACCTGGATTAACACATAGGAGCCCAGTGCCAAATAAATTAGGGCTGAGTAAGTAGCAGATGACCCTACCTATCCACTATTTTCGTATGTTCAACGTTCTGCCAAACACCCTGTATTATAAACGTTAAACTTTATGAGGATGAAATTTGGCACACAGATAATGTATGACCTGGATTAAATCATCGCATAATTTGTATTTCGGTAGTACGTCCATGCAAACATTTCCGACATCCACGCGGCGAAGCCACGGGCAAAAGCTAGTATTACATAAGACACGATAGGTAGTCCAGACAATTAATTGAAGGGTAAATCAGTTTACCTCATTGAAGTCCCGGGTGACGCGCGCGAGGTTCTCGCGCAGGTAGGAGTACAGCTCTTCGGCTGCCAGCTGGCGCGCCGTCTTCTTGGTGGTGGACGTGGCCGTGCGCTCGTGCTGGCCGATGCGCGCGCGCACCGTGAAGTGGCGCAGGTGCGGCGGGCCCGTGTCGCCCACCAGCTCGTACTCGACGCCGGCCAGGCGGTACTCCGCGCACAGCTCCTTGAGCAGCGCCACGTAGCTGCGCGCGTCCGGCGGCGCGCTCGGGCCCTTCTGTACACACACGCTCACGTACCTACACACGCCGCGACTATTCGACTGCTCATTGTTACTATTCATTAGCTTCTAGTGCCCACTTAGTGTACCGAGTACTGTGGTACTGAGTGTCACAAGGTCACATTGACATTATTGCTTGATAAAAACATAGGTCCAATATTACAAATGAATATAATATTAATTTATACGGGCATGTGAGATTGCACATGAATAACGTGCATGATTATGTATTTTAAAATTGACTAAACAACAAGAAATGATACTTATTAACAATAGAGCAAGTGCGACTCCACCTGGCTGGAGGGTCAGTTTTTGGTTAGCGACGACAAGCCGCATCCTATTGCGGCAAGAATGCAAACTGCCATGGATGCACTGCGCCATGCATTGCAGCTCCTGCTTGGCGCGTGCGTAGTTGCGTACACCTACCATAGGGTCGGAGTGCACGCTGGCGGAGGGCACGGCGTAGGGCGGCGGCACGGCGTGGCCGCGGCGCGACAGCTGCTGCAGCATGAGGCGCGCCACCTCCTGCTTGGCGCGTGCGTACACCTACCATAGGGTCGGAGTGCACGCTGGCGGAGGGCACGGCGTAGGGCGGCGGCACGGCGTGGCCGCGGCGCGACAGCTGCTGCAGCATGAGGCGCGCCACCTCCTGCTTGGCGCGTGCGTACACCTACCATAGGGTCGGAGTGCACGCTGGCGGAGGGCACGGCGTAGGGCGGCGGCACGGCGTGGCCGCGGCGCGACAGCTGCTGCAGCATGAGGCGCGCCACCTCCTGCTTGGCGCGTGCGTACACCTACCATAGGGTCGGAGTGCACGCTGGCGGAGGGCACGGCGTAGGGCGGCGGCACGGCGTGGCCGCGGCGCGACAGCTGCTGCAGCATGAGGCGCGCCACCTCCTGCTTGGCGCGTGCGTAGTTGCGTACACCTACCATAGGGTCGGAGTGCACGCTGGCGGAGGGCACGGCGTAGGGCGGCGGCACGGCGTGGCCGCGGCGCGACAGCTGCTGCAGCATGAGGCGCGCCACCTCCTGCTTGGCGCGTGCGTAGTTGCGTACACCTACCATAGGGTCGGAGTGCACGCTGGCGGAGGGCACGGCGTAGGGCGGCGGCACGGCGTGGCCGCGGCGCGACAGCTGCTGCAGCATGAGGCGCGCCACCTCCTGCTTGGCGCGTGCGTAGTTGCGTACACCTACCATAGGGTCGGAGTGCACGCTGGCGGAGGGCACGGCGTAGGGCGGCGGCACGGCGTGGCCGCGGCGCGACAGCTGCTGCAGCATGAGGCGCGCCACCTCCTGCTTGGCGCGTGCGTAGTTGCGTACACCTACCATAGGGTCGGAGTGCACGCTGGCGGAGGGCACGGCGTAGGGCGGCGGCACGGCGTGGCCGCGGCGCGACAGTTGCTGCAGCATGAGGCGCGCCACCTCCTGCTTGGCCTCCTTCTTGGAGCGCGCTGACGCCGTCACCACCGCACCGCATGCCACGCAGCGGTAGTCGAACATGGCCTGGTGTTGCGGACCCGTCTGAAAACTGTCTGTCATTAATAGGGAACCTTACCAAATACTTCCGCTATATGCGGTGCCCTCCTGCGGTACACTTCATAAAAAAGAGTTAATTTTTTTGTAATTTTAAATTGTAAATAGTTTTAATATCTTTAATTATATTAATATTCCGCCAAAATAACTAAAAAGCGAAATGTGGGGTGTACCTACACTACCTACTATAGGTTCCCGTCCACCTGACCCTTCAGGAAGTACCTACACGCGAGATGTTGTGTTTAACATTTATTTGTACTAGTGGTCGTCCAGTGGTGGATATTCGACCATTTATTCATTAGAATTACAATCAACAATAATAAAAAATATTAGCTTTCTGCACTCCTTCGCAACGTAAACTTTAAATGTGGCAAATTTTCTTATTCCTTCGTCCGTGGAATTTTCGTAAAAATGGGTACAAAGTTTTTGCTTCACGTAGGTATAAGTATAGGTAAAAATCATACAGATGTACAGTTGTGGTCATATAATAAAGAACGATTTCAAGTTCTCGAGTTTTTTTATCTAAATAATGTCATGTGTTCCTTCTTAGAAATAACTAGTATGTTGTAAATAATAAAATAAAATGTGTTTAATTCAAGTGACAACACTCTTTAAATAGACATACGTAAAGGATACAGACAGGATAACAAGGCCTTTCATCACCTTCTGTTGCTGAGTCTTTGCTTAAGGAAAATGTTAATGTTTGTGATTCAGAATTTCATTTTGAACATATTAGCTGTGGAGATATAATTAAAACCATTCACACTTTAAATGTAAAAAAGACTGCAGATCTGTGGGGTAATTCTGTAGAAGTTGCTAAGTCTATTATTGACATTGTAGCACCTACTTTAGCTCTTATATTTAATAATTGTATCGACTGTGGGGAGTTTCCTGACCTAATGAAGAATAGTAAAATAATACCTTTGTTTAAATCAGGTAGTGCATCAGACCCCTCTTATTATAGACCTATTTCAGTATTACCTACCTTTAGTAAAATTTTTGAGAAATTAAATTTAGACCAATTGCAAAGATTTTTTAATAAACATAATTCATTACATAGCAAACAGTTCGGTTTACAAGAGGTCATTCAACTACAGATGCCGCGGTGTTGAACTCTTAGGGCATATTTACAATGCATGGGAAAATGAATACGATGCCTTGGGCATCTTTTGCGATTTATTTAAAACATACGATTGACAGCCTGCTTAGTGTACTTTAGCTATTTTCATAGTTAATGTCGTATGGTATTCTATTGTGGGGAAATGCCGCCGACATTCAGACAATTTTTGTCTTGCAGAATAGAGCTGTTCGATCAATTTATAAATTAAGTCCGAGACACTCTCTCAGAGATAAATTTAAGGAGATTAATGTAATGACTGTGCTTTTTCTTTTTTGGTGGGAAATCATCAATTAACTTCTCCCGCTCTGGGTGGAGCAGGAGGGCGTGTCAGACTTTTACTGACTAAAACCCACCTGTGTTCCCTCAGTAGCCTGTATACCAGGGGCGGCGGTATCTCTCACGAACGAACCCGCACCCCTGGCAGGCATGACAATGTGATGGGGGCCCGCAAGGGCCATGCCTGCCAGGGGTGCGGGTTCGTTCGTAAGAGATACCGCCGCCCCTGGTATACAGGCTACTGAGGGAACACGGGTGGGTTTTAGTCAGTAAAAGTCTGACACGCCCTCCTGCTCCACCCAGAGCGGGAGAAGTTAATTGATGATTTGATGGGCCTCACGAGTCTCTTAGAAACAAATTCAGCGAAATTGATTTACTAACTCTTGTATGTTCGCAAAAACTTAGGCCTTTTCAAAAAAAGATGCGATTTCCATAATTTAGATTATGGAAATCGCATCTTTTTTTGAAAAGGCCTAAGTTTTTAGGCCTAAATACACGTAGTAAAGATGAAATTGTGATTCCAAAATTTAGATTAACTAAAACTAGCAAGTCATTTCTAAGAAACAGTATGCGCTTCTATAACAAGTTTCCAAAGTGAGTTACAGAACTTGGCGATGGAAAGTTTAAAACTCACATCAAACGTACAAAAAAGCATATCTATCTATATTAATAAAAAGAAAAGTCCTGACTGACTGACTCATCAACGCCCAGCCCAAACCTTTGGATCTAGAAAGCTGAAATAGATACAGAGTTAACAGAGGTTCCCTTTATAATGTAGACAAGCAATAAGGAAAGATTGGATGAAAGTTCCGCGCGGGCGAAGCCGCTGGCAAAAGCTAGTTAAGTATAAGATAAAAGACTACGTTGAAGACAGGGAAGTTTGGCATTAATTCCTTCTGCACATGTGGCTTCCCTGGTACCTCATTAACAGCATAACTATGTGAAAGTCTATTATCTGCTCCCAAATTACAATGTTGTTTTTTATTATCTTTTACAATATCTGACATATTCTCGTCATTATTTGACATCATACATCAATTTAGATAACGACAATTTTTTAGTGATTGTCATGGAAATCATGTCAGTTGGTTTAAATAGGTTCATAATTTATGTAGATTATTTGACATATTGTGAATGAGAGAACGTTCAAAATATTTGTATTTCATATAAACCTGCATGGGCACTTATGAAACGTCAGAAGCTAGGTGCACGGTTCCAAAATGTTGTTTCCTATGGAGAAGAGCCGGCAAGAAACTCCACGGTTACTCTTTTAAAATGATTGGTTTTAACAATGTTTTCAGAGATAAATGTATTGGAGGACAGTGCAGGCCTGTCAATAAGTACCAGGTACTTAGACGAATACAGAATAGAAAATCGTCTACAAATCTACAGTCTGTAAGGCCTACAACGTTCTCCCATTCACAATATGTCAAATAATCTACATAAATAATGAACCTAATTAAACATGGTGACATGATTAACATGACAATCACTAAAAAATAGTTGATATTAAAATTGATGTATAATGTCAAATAATGACGAGAATATGTCAGCATTGTAAAAATAAAAAGAATAAAAAAGAACATTGAGAGCAGTTAATAGACTTTCACATAGTTATGCTGTTAATGAGGTACCAGGGAAGCCACATGTGCAGAAGGAATTAATGCCAAACTTCCCTGTCTTCAACGTAGTCTTTTATCTTATAATATGCTTTTTTGATAAGGACACGTTTGATGTGCGTTGCGTGCCTTCTTTTTTTTTGGAGGGTGGAAATCATAAAATGACTTCTCCCGCTCTGGGTAGAGAGCAGGAGGGCGTGTCAGACTTTTACGGACTAAAACCCACCCGTGTTCCTTCAGTTGCCTGTGTGCCAGGGGCGACGGTGTCTCTTTCGAACAACCCGCACCCCTGGCAGGCATCGGCCCCCACCAGCTGTTGCTGACATCACTGACGGCGCGCGTGGAACACAACGCGCCATCCTGCCTACCACTTTTCGGCCGCAGGGCTTTGAGCGAATTACAGGCGTCAAAGAAGTCCTGTGACCAACTCAATAAGGAAATAGATGACAATGAAAATTTGCTCTTTGATGCCCATGAAAAGAATAGGAAGTTGAAAATTGAAATGGTTCAGATATATACTCAATACACTGATGCCATAGAAGAACGCGACAGACTTCAGCTCGTTGTGGACGGATTCAGCCAGTGTAGCATAGAGTATGAACAAGCTCTTAGTCACAAACATTTACTACAATAGCAGCTACTTGAGGCTCATAGTCAAATAACTGAACTTCAGACTACAAATCTTAACATCACCGCCTCGCTGATTCAAAGTCTGTTCGATGAGTTGATGTCGGTCGCCCTCTCAATGGTTTCTGCCATAAAACCATGTTACACTATAGATTTGACAGGTGATAACGATTCAAAGTCAGGTCTTTCAATGAGGGTAAGAACCAGTAACAATAAACTTAAAAAATACATAAAGATCAATTAATACATTGTTAAAACGAAAAAGTTAGTTAAAAGACATAAATTCTTCATAAAAAATGTGAAACTTAATAGAGAACGACTAAACTTGCTTAAACTATTAGATATTATGTATTCTTCTAATTTGGAGCAAAGTACTAGGAGGTACAACATTGACACAGAGAACTTGCAATCTGAACTTGACCATTTACAGGAGAAACTAAGTTCAAAGACTAAAAGATATGATACCTCAGAAGATATCATGAGGGAATACGTGTTGGCAATGAATGAGCTGGTAAACTCACAAAAAAACAACTGTGAGCAGTGTCAAACACCATCCAATGTACCTACACCGGATCTTTCATTGACAACATGCAAATCCACCTTACCACAGCCCTGTGTTGATTTTAGCTTTCCTGATATTTAGTTCCAAAAAACAGTGTAAGCCAATTGAGAAAAATGACATAGTGTTATTCTGTGATGAAATTTGAAAAGAGTTAGGTGATTTGTTGACGGAGGAATATCCAGGTCACTCTATAATAAATTACTGTATGCCTGGTTGTTCATTATTTAATATTATGAAACAAATTATTAAATGTAATTTTAACCGAGACACCACATTAATAATTTTTATGGGTAATAGGGGAAAAGTAAACAAAGGAGAATTGCTCCAGTATTATAGAACCCTGAGTAATCTTAGTTTAAGAAAAATAGTGTTGTTTACATTCCCATATAGCAACGGTTTGCCACAGGAAGAAAATAGGTTAAGAAATGAGATTAATATGACTTTGTATAATTTTACATTTAATAATAATTTGTTTAATCTAGTTGATACTAACAATTATGTTGGTAATAATTTGCATTTGACAAAAGATAGGTATAATATTGTGATGTACTATCTTTCAACTATCATAGAAGACAGATAGCTGTGTCGCTATCATATATTTTTTCTATTTTAGAAAAAAATTGGCAAATAATTTTGACATTGATCTTCATTTAAATTAGAAAGTAAGACAATGGAGGCAACCTCTTGCAAAAGTGTAAAAGAATTACATGGTATCAACCTGGTGCATCAAAACATTCAAGGGTTTTTGAACAAAGATTTAGAAGTCGATTTATTCCTTAATTGTAACAATATAGATATTCTTTGTATGACAGAACACTGGCTTAAATGCCACCAGTTCATGTTTAATTTTAATAATCACCAGGTTGGTAGTTCGTTCAGCAGAGTAAATGCTATACATGGTGGCTCATTAATTTTAGTAAGTAACCTGTTACAATTTAAAGAACGTGAGCCTCTCTGTTGAGCGGACAGTTGAAATAGCCTGTATAGAATTGGAGCAGTTTGTTGTATCAAGTGTGTACAGACCACCTTCAGGATTGTATTGACTGCTTTGAAAAGGTAATGGATGAAGTAGGTACTACACAAGATTTGTAACTCGAACAAGTCCATTATTGTTTGCGGTGATTTTAATGTTAATTTATTGGATAACTCAGGTTATTGTAGTAAAATAATAAGTTTATTTCAGTCGTACAATCTTGTAAACTTATTTATGGAGCCCACAAGAATAACCCCTAGTAGTGCCACATGCCTAGATAATATTTTTACAGATGTTGTATCGAGCCACAAAGAAATTATTAATTTATTAGATTCTGATCATTGCGGGCAACATATTACCATTAAAAATCAAAATAAAAAAATGGGTAAAAGGATATCATTGTTAACCCCAGAACTGCATTTCGCCTAGAGGCCTTTAAAGTTAAACTCGAAAATAAATTATCAGTTTTGTCTGCAAATGCTGATCCTAATCATCTATATGATGATTTTTTTAAGATGTATTGTAAACAATTTAATTCCACTTTTATTCCCAAGACTATCTCGATTAATAGTAAGTAACGTCTCTTTCAGTGATTGGGCTACCATTGGTATTCATAAAAGTAGAACACGACTTTATGAGCTATACGATGAAAGGACTTCATTAAACACTGCTGAATTTAATTTATATGTTAGGAATTATTCCAAATTATTTAAAAAAGTTTGTTGGATTGCCAAGTCGCGTTATTTGAGTTCAAGGATTAAAAACAGTAGTAATGTAATTAAAACGACTTGAAATATTATTAATAGTGAACGGGAAGGTCTAGCAACCGAAATACTGACTACAGCCTGTCTATCAATGACAACATACGAGTAATCACATCGAACACGCAAGTCGCCGCGGCTTTTGAAAATTTCTTTACAGATATTCCCGTTTCAACTACAAAATCACTAAACTCATCACCTTCTGTTGCTGAGTCTCTGAACTCTCTCTCTGAACACTCTTTAAATAGACATACGTAAAGGATACAGACAGGATAACAAGGCCTTTCATCACCTTCTGTTGCTGAGTCTTTGCTTAAGGAAAATGTTAATGTTTGTGATTCAGAATTTCATTTTGAACATATTAGCTGTAGAGATATAATTAAAACCTTTCACACTTTAAATGTAAAAAAGACTAGATCTGTGGGGTAATTCTGTAGAAGTTGCTAAGTTTATTATTGACATTGTAGCATCTACTTTAGCTCTTATATTTAATAATTGTATAGACTGTGGGGAGTTTCCTGACCTAATGAAGAATAGTAAAATAATACCTTTGTTTAAATCAGGTAGTGCATCAGACCCCTCTAATTATAGACCTATTTCAGTACTACCTACCTTTAGTAAATTTTTTGAGAAATTAATTTTAGACCAATTGCAAAGATTTTTTAATAAACATAATTTATTACATAGCAAACAGTTCGGTTTCACAAGGGGTCGTTCAACTACCGATGCCGGTGTTGAACTCTTAGGGCATATTTACAATGCATGGGAAATGCCTTGGGCATCTTTTGCGATTTATCTAAAGCTTTTGATTGCGTGCTTCATGAAACTCTAATCAGGAAACTCCGCCACTACGGGATCCGGAACACCGCTCTGGATCTTCTTATTTTATACTTGTGTAATAGGATTCAGTGTGTTGATGTAAACGGAAAAAGATCTCCGGGATCCGTAGTATCAATGGGAGTCCCACAGGGCTCAATTCTTGGTCCTTTCTTGTTTCTTATTTATATTAATGACTTGCCTTACCTCATAAAGGATACTCATGATATAGTGTTGTTTGCGGATGACACTTCACTTTTGTTTAGACTTAAACGTCAGCAACTTGTTAATGACGATGTAAATAGCGCAATCTCAAAAGCAATTCACTGGTTCAATGTTAATAATTTACTTCTTAATGAAAAAAAAGACCAAATGCATTAAGTTTACGCTACCTCACGTTAAGCAGGTGAAAACTAATGTGTTGATAAAGGGCGAAGAATTGAATCTTGAAGATAGCACTGTATTCTTGGGCTTAACTTTGTATGCCAAGCTTCAGTGGGGCCCACATATAGCTAAATTGTCGAAAAAGCTAAGCTCTGCAGCATACGCTGTTAGAAAAATTCGTAATTTAACTGATGTAGAGACAGCCCGCTTAGTGTACTTGAGCTATTTTCATAGTGTAATGTCGTATGGTATTCTATTGTGGGCAAATGCCGCCGACATTCAGACTATTTTTGTCTTGCAGAAAAGAGCTGTCCGATCAATTTATAAATTAAGTCCGAGACACTCTCTCAGAGATAAATTTAAGGAGATTAATGTAATGACTGTGCCTTCACAGTATATTTATGAAAATCTTTTATATGCCCATAAAAATATTAAATTGTTTAAAAATACAGTGATATCCATAGTATAAATACTAGGAACAAACACAAATTTGTTGTACCATCAACAAGGCTCAAGAAAATAGGTGGGTCATTCAGATGTCAATGTATGTATACGCTTTTATAATAAACTTCCAAGCCATGTTCAAGATCTAAGTCTCAATAAATTTAAATCATTCATCAAACGTAAGTTGTGCCTGAAAGCCTTTTATACCGTTAAAGATTATATTGAGGACAAAAAAGCTTGGGATTGACCTGCTCCAATTTTGTATACTGAATGTTGTTTTTTATCTTTGTTTTGCTCTTTCACATTTGATTATTATTATATACACTTTGACATGAATATTTACTTTGAGAAGTATAATATTATTTTTTAATTATTGTGAATGTGAGGACTATGTGGTATTTTTGTTTTTGTGTTTCGTCTCTTTCTCAGTTCGTTTTTAATGTTAATCTGGCAGTTTGAGTACTTTATGCGGCCTACCCAAATGTCCTTTCTTTGGTATTGTTCGTCAAATCGTTGAGCTCCTCAAGTTCTGAGTTGAGCCGTATGATTACTGATACATGCGTGCACTGAATGGACAGGTCCACTCAACCTGTGTGGTTCTTTCCTCAAAAGACCATTTCAGACACCAATCCACATGGTCTTCACATGATCTGACGATTCTGAGATTATGTCTGGACTTTAAAAGAGACTGTGACCTCTGAGTTTGTTTCGGCCTTTCTTCTCAGAGTAGTCAGATAGGAAACGCCGACCTCATCCAGTTTAAAAAAATATGATTGACGTGTAAAAGTGTTTGTACAAACCTACTTACAGAAATAAAATCATTTATCATTTAACAACCCGCACCCCTGGCAGGCATTGGCCCTTACCAGCTGTCGCTGACATCTCCGGCGGCACGCGCGGGACACAACGCGCCGTCCCGCCCACAACTATTCGGCCGCAGGGGATTGGGAGAGCGGCCAACGCTATACCGACAGTCCTCTTCCTCTGCGACCCCACCGCGTCCGCCATCAAACGGTGGCGGCCCCGTCCAGGCCAAGGAAGGGAAGAGCGCCGCTCAGAAGTACCGGCACTCTTCCCCTGCCGCAACCCGCAGCCCTCAGCCGCGATGCCTGCCATTCGACAACGCGGCCCACCCCAGCCGCGGTGCACCTCACCGCAACTCACCATTTGGCCGCTACGTCATCGGCCCGAAGGCAAAAGCCCTGACGAGCGGCCCCACCTTTGGGTTCCTCTTCGCTTCACCGTGGCTGGGAGACCACGGCTACTGAGCCCCCCGCAACGACAATGCGGGAACCCACTCGGAGGGGAACGTTGTAAGCCTTACAGACTAGATTTGTAGACGATTTTCTATTTTGTATTTTCATTCCTCTAAGTACCTGGTACTTATTGACAGGCCTGCACTGTCCTCCCATAACCTAGTATCACTGTAATTTGAAAACATTGTAATAGCCAATTATTTTTAAAAGAGTAACCATGGAGTTTCTTACCGGCTCTTCTCCATAGGAAGCGACAATTTGGAACCGTGCACCTAGCTTCTGACGTTTCATAAGTGCCCATGCAGGTTTATGTGAAATAAAATATTTTGATTTGATTTGATTGATGATTGATTTGAATTGACTTACCGTAACGTTAAGGTACCTGCCCTTACCGCAACTTCTCGAAAATCCATTTTGCAAACTAGCTTCTGCCCGCGACTTCGTACGCGTGAAATTTCTTGTTTGTTCGACCAACCGGCGCGGGTACATAAATAAAATTCCAAAAAAAATCCGCTTCAATATTTACAACTCACTGGTTCGCTCACACATAAATTATCTAATCGAAATCTGGGGGTGTGCCACAAAATCTACTATAAAAGATCTTCAAATAGCACAAAATAAAATAATCAAACTTATGTTTAGCTACGATTATCACACACCTACATCCGAGCTAAACAAAAACACCAAACTAATGAGCATTCATCAACTTTACACATTTAATTCCTGCGTTCTCATTAGAAAAATCCTTAACCAAACCATACATTAAATTACATAAATGTATTACTGTAGGCTAAATGTACTCTTTTTGTATACGTTTCTATTAAAAAAAAAAAAAAATAAAAAAAAAAATACACACACAATTATCCTTCCACACGAAAATATCCAAACACAGCCAAAGGAACCCTAACCAACGACAGACGCGCGCCCCGCGGACGCAATATGGCAGAAAAAATATAAAATACGAAGGCGTTCAACTTTTTAATAATCTACCGGCAGATATCAGGAGAGCACATCTTTTCTCAACACATTTAATGCCAAACTCAAGCAGTACGTCACAAACAATACAAAACTAATAAATTAACGACATATGTTAGTCTTACACACAATAAATTTCTACATATTCGTACCTACCTACATTAACAAATCAAAACTGTTTGCTACAGCGGGGCTAGCCAAGTTACAAACGTTTGGTATCGAATTATTTTCTACAATCGTTAACGCCTGGGCGTAAGCGATTATAGAAAACGATAAGTTGGTAGCCAAGTTGACACGACTGAGTCGATCGCTCATTCTACAACGTATGTAGAAAAAACCTATACTTTAGTCTATGGTGAGCGTTCCAACAAACGTCAAAAAACAAACGTCAAAGTCGCAGTTGTGTATTTTGTGCGGGTTGAGCTTGTGTTTTGAATTGTTTAAGAAGAAATTATTGTTTTAAGTGAAACAAAAGTAAGCGAATTAAGGTAAAGTTCACCATATAATTGGTTTATTTTAATATCACAGTGCGAGATGTAATTTTAAACATTATTGCATCTCGAAATGTTACGATATGATCAGACGTAGTAAGAATAAAAGATTCCGTAATTAAATGAATCCTTCATTTAAAGTTAAACTTAAACTTTTATAGGATGGAATCTAGATCTCGAGCTAGCCCAGAACAGTTCGCTGCTTTACTGGAATTCATGGAAAGGTTCGTAAATTATTAGCTATTACGTAAATATCTTCCTTTGTTATTTGAAAATATCATTCTCGTGCACTTGAAAGTTTGAAACATAAACAATGACGTGATACGCGACTTGAACTCATATTGCTACTTACGAAACAAACAAAACAATTGTGTTTGACCCTCTATAATTAATCAATAGACACTTTGTTTCTCTGAAATAGTTTTAACTTGTGTTCTAGCCATGGCGATATAACTAGGCCCCAGCAAGGGCCTCAAGGCCGAATTAAAGCTGATCGTCTGTGGCAGGAACTGGCAGAGTTACTCAACTCCATTGGTGGAGGAGTAATAAAGCCATTGGACAAATGGAAAAAAGTAAGAATCTCACAAAAACGACTAACTAACATTTAGTATTCCACAAAATGAAGTACTTACATACAATAATCAGCCGAGTTCATAGACTAGAAAATGATTAATATTTTCAGGTGTGGGCAGACTGGAAAACGAAAACCAAGAAAAAAGCCTTGTCAGTACGTCGTGAGGCTTCTGGTACTGGTGGTGGTCCAAGCAGCAGACAAACTCTTACTGCTTCAGAAGAGAGGGTGTTGGGCATAATGGGTTTGACTGCTGTCATTGGTCTAGCTGGAATTGAGGAGAGAGGCTTTGATGTTAGTTGTTTTTCTTAGCATATTAAGTACTAGCTTTTGCCAACGGCTTCGCCCGCGCGGATCTTTCATTCCCTATTTAACTCCTTTAGAGATTGAATTTCGAAAAGTCCTTCCTTATTCCTTGTCTACATTATAAAGGGAACCTCTGTGCAAAATTTCAGCTTTCTAGATCAAAGGGTTTGGGCTGGGCGTTGATGAGTCAGTCAGGACTTTTCTTTTTCATTTATTTAGACTAATATCTGGAAGACCGAGCGTTGCTTGGTTGTTTTTTTTTTGTTTGACGTTTTCAACAAATTAAACCTAGCTAGATTGATTTATCGTCCCCGAAACTCCCTGCGTACTTAATTTCATGAAAATCGTTGGAGCCATTTCTGAGAGTCAGATTATAAATATATATAATATACAAGAATAAATTGCTCGTTTAAAGGTATTAGATATTTATTTTATAAACAAGTGTAATTTTTCAAATTTATATTTTTCAGGCCCCTGCATCAGAGAGAAACTCTTCACCACCACCAACCAGAGATTCAGTGAATACAGTCTGTCCGTCCCAAGTTTCTGCCACAGATGACATTATGTTGGATTTTATTCCTTCAGATTTTATACAAGGTACCTTTTAATATATTTTTAAGATACAATTATTTAGTTAAATAATTCATTTGGGCTCATTATAATATTTGACTGTAATTATTCATTCTCAGCAACACCAGTAGCTACCACCTCTGCTTCACTGCCACCTCCCTCTGGAGAGCTTCCACGGCATCCTGCACCTCCAGTGCTAACGCCGCCGCCCGGAACTGCGCCCGTGCCGATGCCGTCAGCGACGTCGCCTGCCACGTCCACGTCACGGAGGGCTCCGCAGCGGCGGCGGCATCGTGCAAGCCCGTCGCCCGCGGCGTCGCCCACCACATCCACGCCACGGCGCCGCGGGTTGTTTCGAGCGCGCACACGCCGGATACAAACGCCCTTCGAACGGGCTACGAGCGAGTTTGTGGCTGTCGAGAATCGCCGGCTACAACTCGAGGCAGACCGGGAAAATCATTACCATGAGAGGGAGATGGAAAGGCTGCGATTGGAATCGAGAAGAATTGAAATGGAAGAAAATAAAAATTTAATTTTAAGTCGTTTAGCTGGTACTGTAGACAATTTGATACAAATTTTACCACAGTTGAGACTATCATCACTACCTTCGACAGATATTATACCTTAAAATTTCTAATCACTAGATTAGAAATTTTAAGGTATAATATCTGTGGTCTCAGCTGTGGGCTATAAACATTTCAAATTGCCTACAATATCAGAGTAACAATTATCTTATATTTCAATTGTTTGCTATTCCAATCCAGTTTACTTTTCCCTTCTCTAAAATTTGTATGTACTAAGTGTAGAATATAATTTTTATTTCTTTTAATTAATATATTTGATATTATAGTATTTTACAAAACCTATTTTAATTTACATTTGTGATGTAAGAATAAAACCAATATTTATGTACAGTAGTAGTAGGAAATTGATTTTAATGATAACTATTTAGTAATAATAATACCTAAAATGTGGGTATTGATTGAGTGAATTCTAAATATCGGGTAACTGCAAAATCCTTCTTACCTACCGTGCACACCACCACCAAATTACTACGAATGTCAGTGTGTTAAGAAAAACAATAATAGACTTGTTTGTAATGACATAGCTGTTTTATTTATAATATCTGTAAATCAAAATCAAGTCATTTATTCAAACTAGGCTGAGAGTCAGCTCTTTTTGAACGCCAAAATTACATAAGACAGTCCCCCCAAAACGCCCGCCCGTCACCACTTCCTAGTGCTTTAGCTGAGGAGAAGAAGTGGCGCAACAAACTCCCCAGCAGCACAGCTGTCTGTTGTTACATTCAAAATAAAATTAACTGCTATCAATAGCTTATTATTCATATTTACATAAATATGATAAATTCAATAAAGAGTACATAGATAGTTTAATTTATAATTAGGAACTGTAAAATAAAATGTTATTATAGCTTCCTTTTCTTTTATCTTAACCTATTTAACAAACAGTTCAGCATGGCTCTTCCTTGGATTAGTTCACTTTGGCTACCCACAGTCGCAGTGGGTGTGGGATCTTGCATGGTTATATCATCCTCATGTGCAGCAGGAAGTGGTTGTGGTGGTGGTAAGCCAGCTTTCAAAGCTATGTTGTGTAACACACAACATGCCATTGTAATATTGCTAGCTACATGAGGATGATAGTGAAGAACCCTGTCTCTAAGTAAACACCTCCATCGTGCTTTGAGTAATCCAAAACACCGCTCAATGCAGTTACGGGCTTGCACATGCTTTTGAGTGTATTTTTCTTCAATAGAACCTTGAACTGCATTGAGGATCGGTATCATGAGCCAAGGGCGTTGTGGATATCCAGAGTCACCTGAAAACAATTTTATTTGTTAACAAAACAGGAAAATTCCTTTAGATTCGATTTTTTTTCACTACCTACCTATTTTAAATACCTACCTAATAGCCATACTTGTTCATTATTTTGATGAAGTTCACGCATATATGATTCAACTCTACTGGAAGACCATATATGTGAATCATGTGTAGCTCCACCAAACTTTGCATTCACATTTATAATTTGAAGATTACCGTCACAAATCTGAAAATAAAACTATTATTAAGAAGTGATTTATCTAGCTTGAACATGCCATACAGTATAAGTAAATATTATATTTACCATTTGAACATTTAATGAATGATACCCTTTTCTATTATAAAAAAGATGCTCTTCATCATTGGGCTTTACCAAAGCTACATGGGTACAATCTATGCACCCAATTACACCAGGCAGGCCGAATCTTCTTTGGAACCTGAAGCAATAATTGTTAATTTAAAATACTTTTATTTCATAACAAGTCCATTACATGCACTTAATATTTTAAATATTGTTAAATCATTTGTTAAGTACTCACTCTTGTTTTATTAATGCTCTGTCTTGTCGTGTTTTTGGAAACACAATCCATTTTGCCATGACAGCAGAGTGGTTCAAAGCATCAACAACTTGTCTGATGCACCGACTTGCTGTGCGTTGGGGAAGATGCTGAGTGACGCCAACAATTCTCTGATAGGATCCTGTGGCTAGGAAACTAAGCGCGCATAACACCTACAACAACAAACATTGAGGAAATGAAATTATAGTTAGGTAGGTAGATAATAAAATAATTGCTAATACTTTATTAACAGTCAGATTTCAAAGCACTTACCTTAACTTTTAGGGGAATCTCTTTGGTTCCTTTTAATGATGTATTTTGTCGGAGTTCTTGACAAAGTGCTTGGAAAGTAGTTTTGTCTAGCCGAAATTGCTGCACAAATAAAGTTTCCGGCATTTCGCGTATTGTCTCCATGCACTGACGATCTATGTCTCTTTTTTGACGCCTAAGCAACACTTCTTCATTATGAGCACCCCACAACATATTTAAAGTATGCATTTTAAATGCTAAATGGTAACTAAAGTTCAAAATAAACAAAACACCTAACGCTCTCAAGACAGCTGTATCTTAAAGACGCCATTTTTTTATCGTTTACTCTTGGGTCTCGGCGATCGCTCGGCTATCGTTCAAAAACATCGACATCGTTTCGTTAGCGCTTGTCAAAACTGTAACTTGGCTACCATTTCTATGGGTATAGCGATTAACATTGTAGAAACGATTACATTTCATTCTAACATTTTGAACGATTGTAAACTTGTCTACGAATTTTCTATTCGTTTGTTATGACCACGTGACTTAGCGTTGAGATGATGTCATTCCCATACATTTGGTGAGTTTTCTATTAGCGTTCACGATTGTAGATTGTTGACTTGGCTAAGCCTTCTGGACTACTTACATCTACTTTAATAATCTATTTATTCGCTAAGTGAACAATGTGTTCTTTTAGAATAAATAAAGAATCTTTAAACCCAAACGCGTCGCGTCGCATCGCCCGCCCGCCCCCGCTGCTACTTCGTTTTCGCTTAGTGTTCTTTCTGAATTTTTTTTTTACTTGCCGGTTCGCGCGACAAATACCGAAAGCCGATAAGACAGGAGACCGAGATACACGTCTTGGTCTTCGCTATTGTGTAACAGTATTGTCGATTCAGCCGTTGCAGTGATGGCAGATGGCGAGCTATGGTTGAGGCTCATTACCTAAATGTGCACATGCCGTCGACACGCACAGTCGATTTATTGAGTATACTCAATAAATCGACTGCGCGTCTGGAAGAGTGTGCTGAGGCGTTATGTCGCTTACCCACGGCCCGTTTTATCACATGCCAGACCGAGCTAAGCCAGGCCGACAGGCCATGGGAGGCCGACTGGTAGTTCCAAAGATTCGTGCAGTCAAACAATAAATCAAATTCTTTAACTTTGTAGTAAGCCGGTTACACGTACACTTCTTTTTTAGTATTTTACATAAACAGAGAGAATGCATGAATGACGATCATGCAACAAATGTGTTCAACGGTCAGTGTGCCTAGGCTTACCTGAGATATACACTCATATTCGGGAGTGTGGCCCATCTTCACCATCATCTCCTGCAGCACAGTCACAGCTGTCTTCATTGTGTCTGAAACAGTGCAGAAACAGTTCTTAATTTCCATTTCTTGTGGTGAAAATCTTCATGGTCTGTGTTTGAGCTAAAATCTCTACTAATAATAACATACTAGTGGTCGCCCGATCTGCGAGAATCCGCATGATGAGCCCTACCCTCTGACCTACGCAGCATCAAGCCGCTCTACGATCTGAAAAGTTCCAACTGGAACTCCAAAATCAATTTACCCTTCTGGAAACCGCAGGCACTGTTGTTGGTGCACGAGAAGGCCGATGAGGTGGTCAAAGCACTTTTGGACGTGTCCCGCAGCGGAAAAGTAAGGTGTCCAAACTTTCCTCCGAGACTCTCGGGCTTATGAGGGAAAGACGAGAATTGCCATCCACGCAGCCGTCTTCGTCAGAGAAGAGGGCCTTAAACCTAAAGATCAGAAAGCTGAAGCGACGCGACCTACGGTGTTGCAACAACTTAGCTGTGCCTGCTCCCAGGCACCCCAGCCCCAAATTATTATACCCACACCGTCAGCAGCTCAACCTGTAGGTAGCTGTAGTGATGATAATTTGATTAATACAACATATGTTTTTTCTGACAAATTTGGTCAAGGTTTTGGTAGAGTATTTCGCTCCGTATCAGAAGGTCAATTTAGTAAAATGCCATTGTAGGATAAATGACGTTAAAGTAAAACGACCTACTAGTAAAACGTCTGAAATTTAAAATCGTCATACTAGTAGAACGTCTGAAATGTATGAACGGCATTTGTGCAAAAAGACTTGCCTATGCTATAATGTGCATTCAAGAGCACAAAATTAAAATTCATTATATTGTTGAGCCGCACGATTGATGTTTGGTTACCACTAGCGCCATCTCTTATCGAGTAGCGGAGTTAATCGTCAAGATCTTTCTATAAAGTTCGATGATGTTCTAGAACTTTCTGGAACTATCGACATGTGTTCGGTCAGGGCCGATAAGTACTCGAACATTCTAGATGCTTCTACGGTAGAAGGTTCTGGAACTATCCGAGGGCCCTATATAAGCGGGAACGGAGCGCGTCCCGGGGTAGTTCATTGGAAGCGATACATGCGAGAACATCTAAAGCGATCTTCAAGTGCGACTTAAGAGTGATCCGTAGTGCTATTGTGTTGTGTTATTAGTGAGTTTAATTAAAGTGTTATTTTTGGTAATTCATATCGGCAGTTTTTAATTGTCACGAACCCCTAGCTCGTAACAATTGGTGTCAGAAGCAAGGATTAAAATTATGCCGATTTTACCTAAAGACGACACGGAGGGTATCCGTACCCGGAGTCAACGCCAGCAGGAGACGGACCAGAGACGATTTGGTGGAGCAATGCCACAGGCGTCGGAGGGCCAGCTACCAACCACAGAGGCCGGCCCGTCCACAGCTGCTCCAGCATCACCAGCACCAGATTTTGCTGCTCTGATGATGATGTTGCAGGAGCAGGCCCGCCGACAGGAGGAACAGGCCCGCCGACAGGAGGAACAGGCTCGCCGACAGGAGGAACAGGCTCGCCGACAGGAGGAACAGGCCCGCCGTTTGGAAGAACAGCTCAAACGGGATAAAGAGGAGCAGGCCCGCCGACAGGAGGAGCAGGCCCGCCGACAGGAGGAGCAGGCCCGTCAATTGGAAGAACAGCTCAAACGGGATAAGGAGGAGCAGGTGCACCGCCAGGAAGAGCAGATGCTCCTCATAAAGGACCTTCACGCAACCTTCGGGAAAGACATGAAGGAGGTGAAGGAGAAGGTTGCCCAGCATGACAACCGCTTGTCAGAAGCTGAAACTCAGATCAGCAAGTTTAGTGACGTCATTGCTGATGTGAAGCAAGAGTTGGGTAACCTTAAACTTGGGGATGGAATCGCAGCTCCCGTAGCCACAACACCTTCGCTACGTGGATTCAAAGTGCCGCCGTACGACGGGACTTCTTCCTGGTCGGCCTACAAAATTCAGTTTGCGGCTGTCATGAAGGCGAACGGGTGGAATAAAAGTCAGGCCATGACTGCCCTCACCCTAGGCCTGCGCGACCAGGCTTTAAATGTGCTGGAAGCTCTCGGTAAGGAAGTGACTTACGAGCAGCTCCTCGAGGCATTGGAGGCTAGATATGGCGACGCTCACCTGGAACACGTGTTTCGTGCGCAGCTCAAGGATCGTGTGCAACGCAGTAACGAAAACCTGCAGCAGTGGGCCCTTGAAGTGGAGAAGCTGGTTCGAAAAGCGTACCAGTCCGTACCTGCGCTTATTGATGGGAACCTGGTGCAGGCATTCATCGACGGCATCCGGGACCTTGAAGTAAGAGCTGCTGTGAGACTCGGTCACCACGGGACGCTTAAGGACGCCTTGGCCCATGCACTGGAGGTGGAAGCTGTGCGGCAGGATCATCGTTCCCATCGCGTCAGGGAGGTTGTAGCGGCTACGGTTCGCGATCGTAAAGGATACAGCCCTAGGTGCTACGGCTGTGGGGAAAGGGGCCACCTTCGATCCAGTTGCCCTAAGCGAACTGCAGAAAGGGAAGATGGCCGGTCTCCAGAGGGTAGCGCGGCTAACAGCTCTACCCAGCAGCAGCAGGGAAACGAGTAATAGCCAGGACTGCGGGGCGGGTGCTGGCTGATGTTCAAAGAGCCCCAAGGATTTCGATCACACAAACCCATGACGGGAACACCTTAATCATCAAGGGTGAGATCAACGGAATGCCCTGTAAGCTGACCATAGACACGGGAGCCTCTCGTACGGTCGTCAGTTCCAAAGTTATGAGTCGGCTCCTTGGGGACTCCGCATACAACCGGGAACGCATTAATTTGGTGACAGCCACCGGTCAGCGCATACCCGTCCGTGGAGAGAAGGAGATGGAGTTGAAGCTAGGCAACAGGACCTACCTGCATAAGGTCATCGTGGCTGATATAATGGACGATTGCATCCTGGGTCTTGACTTTATGAGGAGGAATTTTTGCGAGATTGACGTCAAGCAGGGAGTTATGAAATGTGGCCGAGAGGAACTTTTTATGGAAGGGGCGTTACCAGGGAATGTGTACAGCCTTAAGGAAATTGTTCTTCCTCCGAAATCAGAAACGATTGTGCCGGTTAGTCTTCCTCGGAATCCTGGGAAAACTCATCGTTGTGTACTCGTGGAAAGGGTAGACCCATATGACCTTCCATGGAAAGTGGCACGAACTTTGGTCAGAGCCACCGACATCTCAGGGGTACGTGTGCTGAACCTTTGTGATCAGGAACAGACTATTAAAAAAGGCACACTGATCGGTACTTGCGAGGAAGTGGATTGGCTGCGTCAATGCCAATATCTATCGACTAGGACCCCCAGCAAGGATGCACAAACGAGAGTGACTACACTTTTAGAAGAGTGTCGCAGCGCTCTGTCTCAAGATGAGATGGGCAAGGCGAAGAAGATATTACTGAAGTACGCCGAAGTTTTCTCCCTAAACGATAGTGACATTGGGAAGACTGGCCTAGTTCAACACAAAATAAATACAGGAGACGAGTTGCCTATCCGTCAGCGGCCAAGGAGATTGCCGGTAGCGCGTGAAAAGGAAGTAGAAACCATGATTGAGGGAATGGTGAAGGATGGTGTTATTGAACCTTCATCTAGTCCATGGTGTTCACCTGTAGTGCTGGTAAGGAAGAAGGACGGCAGCATGCGGTTTTGTGTTGACTATCGTCGTCTGAATGACGTTACGAAGAAGGACAGCTACCCTTTGCCAAGAATTGATGACACGTTGGACATGCTTACTGGAGTAAAGTGGTTTAGCACGCTGGACCTGAAAAGTGGCTACTGGCAAGTTGAAATTGACCCCAAGGACAAGGAGAAAACAGCATTCTCGACAGGAAAGGGTCTGTGGCAATTTAAAGTTATGCCGTTTGGATTGTGCAACGCTCCGGCAACGTTTGAAAGGTTGATGGAACTTGTACTAACTAAGTTGATTGGCGATGCCTGTCTGGTCTACTTAGATGACATCATCATCGTAGGCCGTACGTTTGAAGAACATATTCAAAACCTGGAACGCGTGCTCATGAAGATCCAGAGTGCCAACCTCAAGTTAAGTCCGAAGAAATGTTCACTATTCAAACGGCAAGTTAGCTTTTTGGGATATGTAGTGTCGGAAGAAGGTATCCGCACGGATCCAGAAAAAATCGCCGCTGTCAAGGATTGGCCAGTTCCAAAAGACAAGACGCAGGTCAGAGCGTTTTTGGGGTTGTGCTCTTATTATCGGCGATTTGTTAAGAACTTTGCAGATATAGCCAAACCCCTGCATAAGCTAACCGAGGAGAAGCGACATTTCTGCTGGGATGAAAGTTGCGATATCGCATTCCAGGAGTTAAAGGACCGACTCTGCAAAACACCTATTTTGGGGTACCCTGATGCAGGCAAGGAATTTATAGTTGACACAGACGCAAGTGACATAGGACTTGGTGGTGTGTTGTCTCAACGGAATGGTGATCAAGAGGTTGTGATAGCGTACTTCAGCAAGTCGTTGTCAAAGCCGGAGAGGAACTATTGTGTCACGAGACGGGAATTGCTTGCTATGGTAAAGTCATTGCAGCATTTTAGCAAATATCTTCTGGGGCGGAAATTCCACTTACGAACCGACCATGCTGCACTGAAATGGCTATTGCAGTTCAAAAATCCAGAAGGACAAGTTGCGAGATGGATTGAGCTACTGCAGGAATACGACTTTGTGGTCGAACATCGCAGCGGGAAATCTCATGGCAACGCAGATGCATTGTCAAGAAGACCTTGTCCTGAAGACTGCAAGCATTGTACTAGGCAAGAGAGTAAGGAAGTGGTACCTGTGAGGATGCTCAGGACGGACCTCAGCAACGAGTGGAAGGAAAGCCTACAACGTGCACAACAGGAAGATTCGGAAATCAGGCCGATTCTGGAGTGGATGAGGGCCAGAGCTCCTAAGCCCAAGTGGAGCGACGTCTCAGCAATGAGTTCGGTCACAAAGAGCTATTGGGCCCAATGGGACAGCTTGGTGATTCAGGATGGAGTCCTGTGCCGTAAATGGGAAAATGCTCGGGGAAACAGCTGTCATTTGCAAATGGTAGTCCCTAAAGCTCAAGTACCGGATGTTCTCCAGCTTTACCATAATGGTTGTTCAGGAGGTCATCTAGGAGTAAAACGGACGCTACTGAAGATAAGAGAACGGTTTTACTGGATCCACTGTCGGGACGATGTCGAGGACTGGTGTCGCAAATGTACAAGTTGTGCAGCTGTAAAGGGACCTCAGACGCGTAGCAGAGGTGCATTGAAATTGTACAATGTTGGTGCACCATGGGAGAGGATAGCCCTTGACGTTGCGGGGCCGTTTCCGGAAAGTGAAAGTGGTAACAAGTATTTCATGGTTGTGATGGATTACTTCACTAAGTGGCCGGAAGTCTTCGCCATTCCAAATCAAGAAGCTTCGACAGTTGCAGATAAATTAGTTCATGAAGTCTTCTGTCGTTTTGGAGTACCTTTAGAGATTCACAGTGATCAAGGAAGGAATTTTGAGTCCCAAATATTCCAGGAAACTTGTCGAGTTATGGGTACTCATAAAACAAGAACAACTTCTTACCACCCACAATCGGATGGAATGGTGGAACGATTCAATCAGACATTAGAGAGGTACCTAGCAAAAGTTGTGGAAAATCGGCAACGAGATTGGGACAAGCACATACAACCGTTTTTGTTGTCATATCGAAGCGCTGTTCACGAAAGCACATCGGTGACACCAGCTTTTGCAAACTTTGGAAGGGAATTACGGCTACCTGCAGACCTGATCACCGGAATACCACCTGATGCCCCACGCAGTATAACTGATTATGCGAGTGACTTGCGGAACAAGATGAATGACATTTATGAGCACGTCAGACACTCAGGCCAGCAAATGTCTGAAAAGATGAAAACCCGTTATGACCGCAAAATGAACAATAAAGGGTTTGACGAAGGTTCACTAGTGTGGTTGCACAATCCCGTCCGCAGCAAAGGGAAATCTCCTAAGCTTCAAGCTAACTGGGACGGACCGTACCGGATTGTGACAAAGATCAATGACGTTACCTACCGGATACAGAAAGGTGCAAGAGGTACTCCTAAGATAGTCCACGTGGATCGACTGGCGCGTTATTATGGGGCCGATAATGCTCGGGACGAGCATTTCTTAGGTGGGGGCAGTGTTGAGCCGCACGATTGATGTTTGGTTACCACTAGCGCCATCTCTTATCGAGTAGCGGAGTTAATCGTCAAGATCTTTCTATAAAGTTCGATGATGTTCTAGAACTTTCTGGAACTATCGACATGTGTTCGGTCAGGGCCGATAAGTACTCGAACATTCTAGATGCTTCTACGGTAGAAGGTTCTGGAACTATCCGAGGGCCCTATATAAGCGGGAACGGAGCGCGTCCCGGGGTAGTTCATTGGAAGCGATACATGCGAGAACATCTAAAGCGATCTTCAAGTGCGACTTAAGAGTGATCCGTAGTGCTATTGTGTTGTGTTATTAGTGAGTTTAATTAAAGTGTTATTTTTGGTAATTCATATCGGCAGTTTTTAATTGTCACGAACCCCTAGCTCGTAACAATATTTTATGTGGTTCCGTGTGGTGCCGGACGTAAAAAATAAGCACCATCCCCTTTCTTACCGTGGGTGTCGTAGGTGACTAAGGGACATACTAGAGAATGGGCAGCAGCGTTCTCTATGAATTTTTTCATCATACTGCGATCGACAACCCACCTGCCAAGCGTGGCGATTATGGCAAATCCCCCAATTGGGGGAGGCCTATATCCAGCTGTGGACGTCTTTCGGCTGAAATGATGATGATGAAAATGATGATTTTTTTATGGGTGTATTGTGTAAGTACTCCACAGTCCACTAAAAGTACTCGAGATAAATACTCCTTTGTTCTCCTTATTAAAAAAGTGACTTGCTTCATTTAGTACGGGCCACTTGTAGAAGTAATCAATCAAGTGTCAATCAAATTCACAATTTCAATTATTATGATGTATGGGATTGCTTTACGTTTCTGCAAATAAAATGGAGGGAAATCAGGATCCGTTTGTTATTAGATCGAGTCAAAAAGGAAAGACTGATTTACAAAAAAAAAAAATACCTGCCTTAATTTTTTTTTTAAACGTGATTCGCACTTTAAACGCATTATTTTCGAGGACAATTCCTAAACCCTGTGAAAATATAATAGATACGATAAAATAACGCATTTTAGTTGTCACATACCTATGAAAAAAAGGTTTTTATTTGTTATATTAATTTAAAAAAACATACTGAAAATTAAAATAATTTGCTAATTATCTTTGGTTTATTTTATTCACATACCTATGAAAAAAAAGGTTTTTATTTCTTATATTAATTTAAAAAAAAAAAACATACTGAAAATTAAAATAATTTGCTAATTATCTTTGGTTTATTTTCTGCGTCAGTGTACCAGTCCTTTTGCCCATCATGCCGTTTATACATTTCAGACGTTTTACTAGTAGGTCATTTTACTTTAACGTCATTTATGCCACAAGGGCATTTTACTAGATTGTCCTTCTGATACGGAGCGGTTTAAACTACTAGGTGCGACAACAGGTAAGCTGCATGTTTTGAATGTTGTGCATCAAAATATGCAGGGTCCGTCTGGCAATGAGCTAGTTAAGTTTATTTATAGAAATGTTTGTCTGAACACTAGTTGAAAGAAGACATAAGTAGTGTTGATCAATGTTGATTTTTTTTTACTGTGCAAAGTGCTTTTGTAAGGATAAATGCTATTCACAGTGATTCTTTAGTTCTTGTTTCGAACAAGTTGAAATGTAAACAATGTTTAGATCTAGTTAATCTTTTCATCGAGCGCACTATTGAGTTTTCTTAGGTTGAACTCGGGCATTACGTTTATCGACCCCTTCTGGGGGTTTCATTCGTTTCGAATCAGTAATGGAGGATTCACTCAATAAATTAAAATCAAGTAATAAATGTATAATTTTATGGAGATTCTGATGCTGGGAGCAGTGGTGCCTCAGTGGTAACGGCCGCGACTTACGAGATGTACGTCACCATTGATCTCAAAACGGTGAAGGACAACATCGTGAGGAAACCGGCATGTCCTAGAACCAAAAATTCAAAGACATGTGACATGTACCAACCCGCACTGGGCCCGTGTGGTGGATTACGGCCCACTCCCTCTCACAGAGAGGAGGCCTGTGTCCCAGCAGTGAGAACATTAAAGGCTGATTATGATTTGATTTGATCCATTAAGTATTAGACTTCTCAATCTGTTTGCATACCAGACGACATGCTGTTTGTTGGCCTCCCACGAGATGGACTGGAAGGCTGCAGGAATCTGCTGGATGCAAGAAGCTCAGAACTGGACGCCTATGTCCAGCAGTAGATGTCTTTCAGCTGAAATGATCAACGATGATGATTCTGTAGTACACATACATTTTTGATGATGCAAACCAAATCATTGGAATGCACCAAAATCAACAACTACATAATTTAGAGAATAACAAAACTTAAGTAATTATAAAGAAAGATTAACAAAACAGAAATTCCAAGTCAAAGTCAAAGCATTTATTTCAATTAGGCACTTAAAAGGCACTTTTGAACGTCAACATTTACATTAAAATAGAATTGATTCTAGTCACCCCTTCCAAAATGTAGTTTCGTATGGAGAAGAATGGGCAAGAAACTCCACCTTTACTCTTTTAAAATGTTTTAAGTACAATATTTAACATAGTACATTCATTATAATAATTATGTGTGAAAACGATGCACATAAAATAAAAAATAAAATTAACATACCAAAATAGGTAAAAGGAGAATGGGTCAGTGGGTCGTCTTAGGGGCAGAATGCAATAGAAGCAATACAGATAAATTAATTTTATGAAAGATACATGGTGCTCACATTTTTACAAACATTGTAAGGGTATGTATATGATTTTCCTAGAATATTAACAAGTATCTTTATAACTTACCGGGGCTGCCTCAATTTTGTGCTGTAAAACAATTGTTTGAGAACCAATAAAACTTTTTACTTTTTTTTATACAATTCAATTAGCAACCAGTTTGATTTTGTGTAGACTCTAGATTGTCCTATGGAGCAGGACCAGCATGTTTCCAAGCATTCTTATCTTGGATATAATCCTCTAATTTGTAATATGCTTGTTTACAAAGTGTACTTTTAATAAGAGTTTTAAATTTCCTTTCATTTAATTGCAATATATCACAAGGTATTTTGTTACAGTTACAGTATTACAGGAGTGTATTAGTACCATACCTGTGCGTAGATTTGGCGTATGTTTTGTACTTCGGAAGCAATGTCCATTAGCCGGTTATATTATTGTTTACTGTTTTAAAGTTTTATATTATTCTGTAATCTGTTTATCGACTACTTGGTGACTGCGACGTGGTCTATGTAACGGAAGCATCGAACTCCCTTTGTACTTTACAAAATATAGTGCGACGAAATTATTAATCTTACCTTTGACAACGTATTTTATCACTATTTTCACCGATGGCTGGCACCACGTCCACGAATCGATCAGTATGATACTCTGCTCAACTCTGCCTGCTATACCACCACGGCACAAGCACACCTGACAGTGACACAGAAATCTGAGCTGACACTTGACACAACAAGTGTCAGCGTTTTATGCTGTCAACTTGACAGCATAAAATAACACAGACTATTTTTTTTATGGCAATTTGCCGAAGACTACGGCAATTCCTGCCAGTGTCACGTAGTGACTATACATGTAACATGGGTATATAATAGGTCTTTACCTATGAAATTGCCGTTTTGTATGAAAAAATTTAAACGAATTTTTTTCATGAATTTTTTATTTGTATTAATCGAAGTAATCACCCATGCAATCAATGCATCTTTGCCATCGCAGTGGCAGTTTATTGATGCCCTTCTTAAAGAAATCAGCTGGACGGGAGGCAACAAATTCTTCAAAGGCATTTTGTACTGCCTCTCGGGTATTAAATTTTTTTCCCGCCAAGAAGTTATCCAAATTCTGGAAAAAGTAGTAGTCTGTAGGCGCAAGGTCTGGTGAGTAGGGCGGATGACGGAGAGCTTCCAACCCCAGTTCTTGCAACTTGGAGACCGTCTGCTGTGCAGTATGAGGTCGCGCGTTGTCGTGCAGGAGCAGCGGAGACGAGCGATTGACCAATGCTGGTTGGAGATGCGCCAGCTTCTCCATCATTGTGTTCAGTTCTTCACAGTACACATCTGCAGTAATGCTCACCCCGTTTGGTAAGAAGCTGTGATGAATCACACCGGCGCTAGACCACCAAACAGTGACCATCACTTTTCTAGGGGTAAGTTTTCGTTTAGGGCATTGTTTAGGTGCTGAACCAGGATCCAACCAACTTGCTGAGCGCTTACGGTTATCAAACAGAATCCATTTTTCATCGCAGGTAACAATGCGGTTCAAAATTCCTTCATTTGTGTGTCTGTTGAGCAGTGCAAGGCACGTCTCGACGCGTACTTCGCGCTGGCGATCATTGAGTTCGTGGGGCACCCATTTGTCAAGCTTTTTTACCTTGCCAATTTGACGCAAATGGACCAATATTGTTTTGACGCTAACGTCGAAAGCTGCTGCTAATTCAGCCGTAGATTGTGTATCATCAGCTTCCACAATCGCCTTTAATTCGTCATTGTCGACCAAAGTCTTCGGACGAACGCGAGGTTCATTTTTCAGGTCGAAATTTCCAGAACGGAAGCGAGCAAACCAATAACAGGTGGTGCGTTGGTTTGTAGTGTTAGCTCCGTAAACGTCGTTGATGTTGCGTGCCGCTTGTGCCGCGTTGCTGCCACGACGGTACTCATATTCCATAATTACTCGAATTTTTAACGTATCCATGATGACGAAAAAGATTGAAATGCGATGAAAATGTAACACTAATCAATAAAGAAATGACTACTTTTAGAAAAAAAAATCCATGTTTTTAAAATAGAATTAATTTGAAATTAGAATTCTTAGCCAAACAAAAATTATTTTGATTTGAAATGGCCAGTACTGCAGAACGGCAATTTCATAGGTAAAGACCTAATAGAAGCACCGACCGACACCACAATAGAAAAGCCACCTTAGCCGCTTACAAACAGACCACATATTGTGGGGCTTGGTTTAGGTAAGTTTTTTTTATAAACTTGTTTTCGATAAAAATTACTAATGATCCCGAAACAACTATTTATCAGTTTAAATGTAATTAATCTTACGAAATATACTTATCTCACACTGCAGAAAGTGGCTAACACATGTCGCATAATTCGGAAATTCCTACAATTCGATTTAGAGAATAATTTCAGTGCAGTAAACCTACCAATATTTTCAAACTCAAAATCTCACCTTGGTTTACATTCGTGAGTTTAAAAAAAATACCAGGTTCTAGGAACCAAATAAAATAAATTTTAAAAACAAAATAATAAAAATAAGGACGCGATAAAGTGCATGCGCGATGCGCATGTTGGTGAGGCTTACAAGGACGCTATGCAGAAGTTTCGCTTATGGGAAGACCTTGGGAAGCCTTCTGCTGGTCCTACATTTGGTGACATGCGTGAAGCTAAGAGAATGTTTAAATCTCGCTTGAAATGGTGTCAAAATAATGAAGACCTTATAAAAATGTATATTTTGGCTTCACAACATTCAAGCAATGATTTTCGCGCGTTTTGGAAACAAATGAGCAGGCTGAACAGTATTCCTGGCCTCCCTGTGTCGGTCAGTGGCGAGAGCGATCCCGTAGGCATTGCTGACCTCTCTAAGGAACATTTTAGAATTATTTTTATTAATTAAGTTGCCACTGGGTGCCTGCGTGGCTGAGCCTGATGCTGTTGACCATGGTGACCTTGTAACAAGATTCATAGGCAAGGACGTTAAACGTGTTATCAACAGTGTGTCAAGAGGTAGGTAAGTCTCCAGGTCACGATGGTCTAAGCATCGAGCACCTCAGGTTCGCAGGCCCTCATTTACCAAGAGTGTTAGCAATGTCTTACAACTTTTGTGTGAGTCATGCGTATTTACCTTGTCAGGTCACTAAAACCATTGTAGTGCCCATTATTAAAAACAAAACGGGTGATATCGCGGACCTAAACAACTACAGGCCCATTTCTCTGGCTACGGTGATCGTAAAAGTGCTTGACAGCTTGCTGAACAGACAACTTCAACTGCATGACAATCAGTTTGGATTTCGATCCGGTCTATCTACTGAGAGTGCCATCTTGTGTCTGAAGTCAATTCTTCGTATAAACAGAAAGCGTCATGCTAAGTATGCAGAGTGCAGCACCCTGATTGCGTAACTCACGATTAATTATAATGTGTTTCGTTTTGAAACAGATTGTTAAGACATTGCTTTATATGTTCGAAAATGTATCTGTTCAACAACGTAAATAACGCAATGAATATTGTTGAACTGAAACAGATTGAAACAGATTATGATAATTCTTGTGTTACGCTAAGGTGCAGGATTGTAATTCGCTTTGCAAGGAGTACTTCAATAAAAGATCACAAGAGAAAGGAATCTGGTACAAAACGGTCCAACCGCATCCCTTGAACTCACCGTGGATAGATAATCAGCTGTTAAATAGATGTGGTAAGAAACTGTTATCGCGCTAAAAAACAAACTTTTATTGAAGATAATTAAGATCCAATTTGTTAGTAGTACAATAAATTATAACTAGTGTTAGTAATAAAACCTTAATCTAGGTATGTACTAGCCCCCTGCCTGACCCATGAATCGAGGTATCAATACTCATGTGAGCATTAATACATAGATTCATGTACAGACAGTCAAGTCTACTGACAATCATACTTAAAACGCTGTTGCGACTAGCCCGAACTCTGCTCAGCATCGACGCGCACCGCTTGCGCAGAGTGGCGTAGAAGCAATCGATGCGCGCCTCTGCAAACATGTGTGATGCACTACAGGAGCGGGGCAGCCGCAACATCGTTCTAAGCGCATTATTGTATTGTACCCGTAGGGCACTGTACGCTCTTTGAGTATAGACTGCCCACAGGCTGCAGGTGTAAAATGATGTACAGAAGGCTCTGAATAGAGTGATTTTTATCTCATTTGTACATCGTGCAAACCTGCGAGCAATCATGTTTGCTCTAACGGAGAGTGCCCTACGTTCACGTTCAATATCCGTGTCGTCCTTAAGGTCCTCGGTAATTGGATGAAGGTATCTGAAGTGATGCACCCTAGCCAACTCATTTCCATTCAGTTTTATAGGTGGCACGTTAGAAGTGACACCCAGTACCAGCCCTAAAGACAACATACTCGCTTTTCTTCACATTATACATTAAGCCGTGTGAAGTAATAGCCAAAACCTATTCTGTAGGTTTTGGCTATTACTTCAATTTAATTAGCAAAACGTGACATAATGATATTACAATGACAAGACAATATAAAACAAAATCAAAATAGAAGTATCTATGGTCACAGAAGAATAAAGTGGTAAAGGAGTTCACCACACCGTGACCATCTCCATAAGTTTCACAAAATTTTCTAATGCCACAAACCCAGGCGCTCAGCACCACTATGTCGTCAGCATAACTCAAATTATTAACACATCCATCATTTGCGACAACCGACATGCTGACCGCTGACCTCCTCGATTAGGGCATCATATAAAACTAAGCCTAAGAAAAAATAAAGCTAAGACTTCGTTCGGGACACTTTCCGTGTAGGTAATAAGTTCTTATATCCAATGGCGAAATCGACGACGACTAATTGTGATTTTTTGTATTATTCCGTTGATGTTAATTATCACTTACAATCGAGTGTATCCGCAATGAGTAATTTAGAAAAAAAAAAATAGATTGTAGCATTAGAGAGATAGGTGTTCTAGCTGTGCCCCTTTCTGATGCAGCTAGAGCGATAAACCAGATATGCTAAGGCTTTGTTAAATAGAGATTAGATTGATTTTGTTAAGCCCTTTTCTCTTGAAGTAAAGAAAAAAATAACAGCGGCCAGGGCACATTGAAGTCAATGAAAGAAATCTATCTACATAAATAAAAGGAGAAACTGACTGACTGACAAATCAACGCAGAGCCGAAACTACTAGGACTAGGAACGTGAAATTTTGCCCACGGTTTCCTTTTATAATGCAGAGGAGCACTAAGAAGGGGTTTTTGGAAATACGACCTTTAAGGGGGTGAACAGGGGGGATTTTTTTTGTATGAAAAATCTTGTTCCTTAAGTTAATAAACTTGAAACTTTGCTAAAATACTTATCTATGTTCTATGTTATTCGGTTTGGTTTCCGCACTTAGTCCTTTAAATGGACCATTGTTGTCGTGAGCCATGGCGGCCGTCAGTGGTTATTCCAACTAGCCCACCTCCCTCCAGAAGTTAATCAATCAATCAAAATATTTTTATTTCATATAAACCTGCATGGGCACTTATGAAACGTCAGAAGCTAGGTGCACGGTTCCAAATTGTTGTTTCCTATGGAGAAGAGCCGGCAAGAAACTCCACGGTTACTCTTTAAAAAATAATTGGCTTTACCAATGTTTTCAAATTATAAAGATAAAATGTAGGTATGGGAGGACAGTGCAGGCCTGTCAATAAGTACCAGGTACTTAGACGAATACCGAGAAAATCGTCTACAAATCTACAGTCTGTAAGGCCTACAACGTTCTCTCATTCACAATAATAACATGTAAAATAATCTACATTAATAAAAAGAACCTAATTAAACATAGTGACATGATTTCCATGACCATCACTAAAAATAGTCGATATTAAAATTGATGTATAATGTCAAATAATGACAAGAATATGTCAGCAATGCAAAAATAAAAATAAAATTGTAAAAATATGAATCACAATTTCATCTTTAGTACGTGTATTCAGATTATGGAAATCGCATCGTTTTTTGAAAAGGCCTAAGTTTTTGCGAACATACAAGATATTTTCTAGGATATAAAGAGAAGGCAGGGTTAGTATATCAATTTCGCTGAATTTGTTTCTAAGAGACTCGCGAGGCCCCATTTTATAGATTGCGCGGATTGCCCTCTTTTGTAAAATGAAAATTGAATCTACGTCAGCTGCCGATCCCCACAGCAGAACGCCATTAGACATAATACTGTGAAAATAAGCAAAGTAAACTAACCTAGCTATGGCTACATCAGTCAACTGCCTTATTTTTCTTACTGCGTAAGCAGCTGAGCTTGATCTACTTGAAAGAGCTCTAATGTGAGCACCCCATTGCAATTTAGAATCTAAAGTAATTCCCAAAAATACAGTTTTCGAAATAGCATCTAGTGTCTTGCCATCGAGTTTTAAGTTTAGACCTACTTGGGGTACATTTGGTAACGAGAACTTAAGACATTTAGTTTTGTTCGCATTGAGTAAAAGATTATTAGCAGCGAACCATTTCGAAAGAACAGCTAGACTATCATTGACATGTAAGACATCAGTATCTTTTCTATCTATTCTAAAAGTAAGAGAAGTGTCATCAGCGAATAGAATTATATCCGAGAAGTTAGCCATCAGGTAAGGAAGGTCATTAATATAAACTAGAAATAAAAAAGGGCCAAGAATTGAACCTTGAGGCACGCCCATCTTAACTAGAGACCCCGAGGACGTCGCCCCATTAACGATTACTTTTTACTGCCTGTTTGATAAATAGGACAGTACAATCAGCAGCTTGTCCACGAATTCCGTAGTGGTGTAATTTACAGATCAGTGTATTGTGGTCAACGCAGTCAAACGCTTTGGAGAGGTCACAGAAAATGCCAATCGCGTCCTGGGAATTCTCCCAGGATTCCAAAATGTGACTGATGAGTTTCACTCCTGCGTCAGTCGTCGACCTACCTTTCGTGAAACCAAACTGACGACTATGTAAAATCCCATTCGAGTTAAAATGTGACAACATCTGGTCTAGCATGATTTTTTCATAAATTTTGCTCAATGCTGGAAGCACAGATATAGGTCTATAATTAGAGGGATCACTCTTACTACCCGATTTGAAAATTGGTACTACTTTACTATGTTTCATTAAGTCAGGAAACGTACCGCTGTCTAAACATTGATTAAATATGCCTGTTAGGACAGGGGCAATTGTGTCAAAGATATTTTCAAGAACCTTAACGAAAATCCCCCATTAGTCTTCAGTGTTTTTTATGTTAAGACTTTTAAATGCTGTATAATTGTGGCAATAGAAATGGGTTTGAATTCATAACTTGGAATGTCCTTAAGTACTGAAGTTTTCTTTAAGGAGAGATTCAGCTAAAACAGAAGATGAGGCGAGAGATTTCGTAACTTCTATTGGGATGTTGGTAAAGAAATTTTCTAGAGTCTCAGCTACTTGTAACTTATCTGAAATGGTTTCGTTATCAATTTTTAGAGCTAACTCATTCTGATCTCGCTGTTTTGTGTTTCCAGTTTCTTTGGTAATTACCTGCCACACAGCTTTTATTTTGTTTTTAGAGATGCCAATTTTGTTACTTATTAATTTAGATTTAGCATGAGCGCAGACTCTTTTGAATATTTTAGAATAATTTCTTACATAATTATGAAGGGCCTTAGCTATAACTCCTGGTCTGTTGAGAACATCCGTGTAAGATTTGGGTGCCCCGAGGGTTTCTGTTCTAATCTGGGCTACGCCTGTACTTTCGAAAAGTACATGCGCAACGGTTTCCTCAGCCTCCATGCAGGCCCTGCACAAGGCGCTGTCCGTTAAGCCTATTGTGTGGAAGAGTTTGTTTAGCGGGCAGTGTCCCGTGATGGTCCCAGTCACCAGACCTTTCTGTCCAGGCGTAACAGACGTCCGGTTAGCCTGCCATTCAAAGTTGGCATTGCTTCCCTAGATTGCCTGCAGCCTGGTGTCGAGGTCCACCAGCTCTCTGCTTGTGTGTGTGTGTGGCCTGAAGCCACTTGCGTATCTGGTTAAATGGGATGGGCACGATGGGCTCGGGTCCATAGACTGATGCGCTGGATGCCCTCCTAGCCAGTTCGTCAGCAGCATCGTTGCCTAGTGATCCGCTATGTCCTTTTATCCATAATCTTTATAATTTACTTATCTAAGTTAATTGGAAAGTTGTTTATTTATTATTTTTCTTAACTACCCCCTATAGCGGGATTGGGGGGTGTCAAAGTTTGTATGGAAGAATTTAACGCGCTGTCTGATTTACTCAAAACTCAGTAGTTATACCTAAAACCAAAAATAAAGAATAACGTGTATCAGGGTTTTTCGAAAATCTACTCCTAAAGGGGTAAAAAAGGGTAGTTTATTTTACAAGGGATGATTTTACTGCGTGTCTTGAATAACTCGAAAATTGGTATAAATAACCTATAAGTAAAATAATGTAAAAGAAACAAAAGACTTTAAAAACTTAACCCCCTTTTTTTTTTTTTTAGGTGGGAAATCATCAAATAACTGCTCCCGCTCTGGGTGGAGCAGGAGGGCGTGTCAGACTTCTACTGACTAAAACCCACCCGTGTTCCTTCAGTAGCCCGTATGCCAGGGGCTGTGGTGTCTCTTTCGAACAAACCCGCACCCCTGGCAGGCATCGGCCCTTGCGGGCCCCATCACGTTTGTGCTGACATCTCTTTGAGGCGCGCGTGGAACACAACGCGCCGTCGACTTGGGCTTGGTCCTTACCGGACAGCAAGCTACCCATTACTCGCCGTCCGCAAGCTCATGCCTACGGTGGCCGGAAATCGGCCTGGGATTCCCGACGCCCAGGGCGTCTCCGTATCTTGCGGCGGCTAGGGTCGCGCGCATATGCTGCCTCTCCCTCACGTGCGCCGCCTCCCTCTTCGCGAGCATTACTGCTTCGCTGAAGGAGGTGATGGCTACCCATGCCCTCTCGCTCCGTACCATGGCCTGGACCAGGAAACTGGACCGGACGCGAGAGATCGCCGCCGCCGATCGCCTCCACGAGGACACGGCGGTGCTCCACTCAAGCCGGGCAGACCGCCACCGTATGCTCAACCGTGTCCTCAGGGCGATCTTCGCAGTGGAAACACCCGGGCGTTTCCTCCCGCCCTATCCGAAACAGGAACCTCCCGAAACAACCGTGTCCGGTGAGGACCTGCGTCAGGCGGAAGGTGAGGACGCCATGCCGCCTCTCGAACCACTCCTCAAAGAGGGGACTTACCGCCGCAATCGTGGCATGCCCAAAATTAACCCCTTTGAGGGTGAAAAGGGGGATATAGGTAGTTTGTTTGAAGAGTTTTCTGTGGAGAAGTAAATAATATACACATACAGGAAAAGTTTTTATCTAGTGCACAAATTGTAACCATGAATTCAGCATGTCATTATAGACCCCCTAGCGCAGAAATTTTTCGCCGGATATACAAAAAAAATCAGCTGTTCCATACACTTTTCTATGAAACAGCAGATTTTTTTTGTGGTGGTTTTGTGTGGAGGATAGTGATCACATTACTTTATCTTCTTGACGTCAGTAGAGAAATATTTATCCCACTAATATTATAAATGTGAAAGTTTGTGAAGATGTTTCAATGTTTGTTACTCAATCACGCGCTTTGTAGTTTCACATCTTGCCAGAAGCTCCCAGAGAAAACGACAGCGGTATCATCGGCGTATGAAAATACTTTTGCATTGTTGATATGCATGTTGCAGAGGTCGTTTATATATACCAGGAATAGTGTAGGGCCCAGTACGCTGCCTTGGGGAACGCCGTACGTGACCTCAACGTTACTACTGGTCAATTCACCCACCTTAACCCTTTGCTTTCTAGACGAGAGGTAGTCTTTGAGCAATTTCAGAGGGGTTTCTCTTATTCCAAGTTTTTCAAGTTTGCTCACAAGGAGAGGGACAGAGACGGTGTCAAAAGCTTTTTTAAGATCTAGAAAAACAGTCAGGCATTTATTTCCCTTATCAAGATGTTCAGTTACTAAAGAACTCAGTGCTGTAACTGCATCTTCGGTGGATAAGCCTTGTCTAAAGCCAAATTGGGCGAGAGATAGTAAATTAAATTTAGAGAAATATGTTGTTAGTCAATTATCAATTAATTTTTCCAGTATTTTAGAAATGCATGGTAAAACAGATATTGGCCTGTAGTTGTTGACATCGTCTCTATCTCCCCCCTTATGGACGGGAGTAATAATGGAATGTTTCAGTAGGTCAGGGAAGGTGCCGCTTTGGAAGCATAGGTTTGCAAGGCGAGTAATTACTGGAGCAACTTCCTTTCGTACGTGTTTCAGAAATTTTGTCGAGACATTATCCCAACCGGGGGCACTATCAGACTTAAGGCCCATCAAGATTCGATCAACTTTATTGGGGTCAGTATCCAGGAGGACAAAAGAATTACACTGTGTAGGTAGCTTGGTATGTTGCTTTATAGGGTAATTATTACTAGGCAGAATTTGCTGAGCCAACTGTTTACCAACGTTGGCAAAGTGATCATTGATAAAATTTACTGATTCAAGAGGGGAAGACTTGATATTTCGTATTTCAGAGTTATTATTATTTAACTTGGTGGAATAAGTGATTTCTTTAATATTTTTCCAGAGTAGCTTATTATTTGTAACAGATTTTGCTAGCAGGTCCCTTTCATATTTACGTTTTAGTTTTTTTATCAAATTGTTACAGTAATTCCTGTATCTAATGTAGGTTATCTTTGTGATATCATTGTATGGATCAGATTTTGACGTTTTTGTAATTTATTACGGTTTCTTATTTATTTATTTATTTATAATAAGCACACCAACAGCACTGCCACTTAGATTTCAAATAAACTTACATTTAAGAACGGCATTTCAGTAACCGTGCAAATAACAGGTATGCATGACATTGACATAATGCAAATTAGAGACAAGAAAAAATAAAAGTGTGTCCAGTAAACCTAAATCTAGAACACTATAAAAACTAAACACTATGAGCTATATAGGCTTAGGCGTACATTGTTCGCACTGTTTATATAGGGAGCGTCTGTATGAAACGAAACTCATTGCGAAAACTTCGATAGGGTAAACCGTCAAATTGGACCTTTCATTATATAACCTTGCCATACGTGTTAGAGGGCTATTAAAGGTGGTGTTTAAGGTAGATGTAGGCAATTGAAATATGCGATGATGTCGTTTGCTATGCAGGCTAGTCCTAAAGCTAAAATAGTTAATAAGTTGCGCATCTATGGAGCCATTAATAATTTTGTGAAGAATCAGTAAGTCAGAAGTGGACCGTCTTTCTTTTAAGCTAATCATCTTAAAGTGCCTTAACCTATCATTGTTATCAGGTATAGCTTTACGGATCCCATTCTTGATACATAGATACCTAACAAAACGGGCCTGAACGGATTCAACATTATTAGTATAACTTGAGTAATAAGGAGACCAAATAGTGGAACAATACTCCAAGGAGCTCCTTACCAGTGCGTTATAGAGTAGAATAATGCTACTATAATTGCGGAAAGGTTTTGACATGCGGATTATAAAGCCAAGCATTCTTTTAGCCTTAGCAACTATAGTATCTATATGATCACGGAAGGACAAGGATGTATCAAAGAGTACACCTAGATCGCGGATGACTGATACTCTGCTCAATACTGATCCATCTATTTGATAATCAAATTTAATGTAGTTCACTTTATTCGTGAATGTAATCGTCTGGCATTTTTTAACATTGAGCGTCATTCTGTTGTTGAAACACCATTGTTGAAGGACATCAAGATCTCTTTGAAGCCTAATACAATCATTCAGGTCCGATATCCTGCAGTAAATTTTTAAATCATCAGCGTAGGCTAAACAATTGCAACCTATCAAATCCAAAAGATCGTTCAAAAATACCAAAAAAAGCAAAGGGCCCAACTTGGAGCCCTGCGGAACACCAGAGCCAGGAGAGAATGGTACAGATTCATATCCCGCCAAGGCAACTATTTGAGAACGATTACTTAAATAACTCTCGAACCACCGCAGCAGAGAGCCATGAATGCCAGCGCTATTCAATTTCATAGAAAGAATTGAGTGATCAACACGATCAAAGGCTTTAGCAAAATCTGTGTAAACAGCATCAACCTGACCCCTAGCCTCAAAGGTGTTACCAATGAAAGTAGTGTAAATAAGTAAGTTTTACGTAGTAGAACGGTTAGACATAAAACCATGTTGCTTCGAACTAATTATATGACGGAGGTGAGAATAAACTACATTATAAATAAGACCCTCAAACATCTTTGCAAATTGTGAAATAATAGAGATTGGTCTATAGTTAGTTACGTCATTCATATTACCTGATTTATGTACGGGGATAATGTATGAGATTTTCCATAAATCGGGAAATGTACCTTCTTTAAGGGACTTATTGTATATTATCTGCAGTGGTACAATAAGAGCATCAATGCAGAGACGAATAAAAATAGGAGGAAGTCCATCCGGTCCAGCTCCTTTATTAAGATCTAACTTTTTGATGCTATCTCTAACGTCATTTTCAGTAATGCCAATGGAATACAAACTGTAATTGGACGAAGAGTAGCCTGGAGACAAGTTACTAGGCTGTTGACTAACACCGTACACAGATGCAAAATAGTCAGCAAATAGATCAGCCACACCACTACCCCCTTCACCAACTCTATTACCCCACGAAACCTGGTTAGGAATACCTCTGAAAGTTTTTTTGGACTTATTAGAGCGCCAAAAAGCTTTTACATTAGTTTTTAATTCACTCTCAATTCTTTCTATATAATCTTTAAAACAGTCATCCATAGCTCTCCCAGCTCGCACCCGTAGGGAAACAAAAGTATCGTAGTCCCGAGGGTTTTTGTACCGTTTGAAACGAGTCCTATATTTATGTTTATCTTTAAGAAGTTTAATCAACGAAGCTGAGAACCAAACTGGATAGCAATTATTCTTAGGCTTACCCCTTGGCGTGTATTTATCTATATTTTCCCATAGTATATTATAAAAGTTCAGAACACAATCACTACAACTCAAATGAGAATAATTCTCCCAATTTACTTTACGTAGATCACGAATACAAGCCTCATAGTCTGTTTTAATAAAAATATATATTATTTAGACTGTAAAATATTATAATTTAAATTAGAAATAACAGTTTTAGTAAGGGCTAATTCTAGCGGCGGATGATGCACATCTGGTTTACTGATGGGGGGTGCACAAGAAACAGAAAGACTGGAGTTCTCATCCACTAATATGAGGTCTAAGATATTATCATTTTCATTGCAGATACTATTCATTTGAACAAACCCGGTGATGTTTAGAAAGTCTCTTAACGCTAAACATTTAGGGTCACTAAGGCCTAGAAAGGGATGATTAGAATCATGCCAGTTCACGCTAGGAAGATTAAAATCACCAAGAATCAGAGTAGTGCAATCCGTATGACGCAAACAAATTTCTTCAGCCCTGGCCAAGAATTGGACAAAGATATGGCAAGGTATATAAGACGGCAAATATACAACACAAATATTCATACAGACGCCACCAGTACTAATACATAACCACATATCCTCAACGGAGGTTTGCCACTCAGTTTTATTAACAAAATTATACTTATTACTAATAGCTACCAATAACCCACCACCATAACTTTTAGAGTACAAATCTTTAAACTGTGCACTACGGTCACGGCGCACAACAGTATTATCTTTGATCAAATTATTCAGAGGACAAGAACGAGTCATCTAACCACGTTTCTGTCAGACATATTATGTCATAGTCAGAATTTAAAATTGACATTAGAATTTCATGTGACTTCGTTTTCATGCCTCTCACATTCTGATAAAAAATTGATATACTATCCACTAGACTAAATAAAAAGTAAACATGACAAGTAGGAACTAGGTGAATAATTAAAACAAAAAATTATACAATTTTTTCTAAACTCTGCTCATCCTTAATTAGAATAGTACGAGAATTTTCACCTTTACATACAAAAATTTTACCATAGCGCACCCAGGTAATAGGTAGGTAATAGGTAATACGGGCTGTTGTCCGCAACTCCACGTCAAAGCGCGTATTTTGCGTACGGGTGGGAGAATCTGTCATTCGATCCACCCCAGCTCCTCGAGAAAGGCCAGCAACGCCTTGGTGTTGCTGACAATCTCACGTAGGGTACCTGGGTTACCGAAGTATTTAGCCCTGTAATTGGCGACCACCGGGCAGTTTAGGAGCACGTGCGCTGCTGTCTCGTCGTCCTCCATGCGGGCCCTGCACAGCGGACTGTCTGTTACTCCTAAGACAAAGAGATGTTTGTTAAATGACCCATGGCCAGTTACAGCTGCTGTAACTGCACGCAGCTGTGATTTAGTTAGACGGAGAACCTGTTTTGTGAGGCGGGCATCGATCGCAGGAAGTGCTTCCTTAGCCTGCCTGCACTCACCTAGATCCAGCCATATCTTGTGATGTTGGTCCCTGGTTCGTTTCCTTACCAGAGTGCGTAGATACCCGAAGGGGAGAGGCGCGATGGGTTCTGGTCCCACTGGTGCCATACTCGACCCCCTTCTGGCAAGTTCATCGGCTGCATCGTTACCTAGCGAACCGCTGTGTCCTTTGATCCATTGAATGGTAATGTTATTGAGGCTACCTACCTGGTTTAGGCGCTGGTGGCACTCGTATATCAGCCCAGAGTCAACCGTGTGACTGTTCAGCGCTTGCAGAACAGCCATGCTGTCTGAGAGTATGCGGATTGAGTGGTCTTTAACTTCCCTGGCCGTGATAGCAGACGCGGCAAGGGAGATGCCCATGCATTCGGCCTGGAACACTGTGTTATGGACCCCCAATGGTGTGGCTATGTGTATGTTGAGGTCCTCCGAGAAAACTCCAGCACCTGTGCCACTACCTGTTTTTGATCCATCCGTGAAGATCCGTAGCTCTGCGGGGCGCAAGCCCTCGCATCGTCGATCCTCATGAAGTTGGATTTTGTATTTTTTGTCAAAGACAAATTGTTTGGGCACCCGGTCATTTATTGCCTTTGTAATGGGAAACTCACTGTTGAGTCCCTTAAGCAGCGCGGTGTGTTGAGTGTCTCTCTTACTCCAGAGATGTGTTGCCAGACAAACTTATAGGATTTTTCTTTAGCCATAAGACGTGCAGCAGCATGTAAAGATTTATATGTCGGAGAAAGGTGCTCGGATACATAAACTGGCTCCTTGCTACCGCCATAACCCAAAAGACTTGTGTTCAATTTATCCTCGGAGTGAGATTTATTGTATCTAGTTACTGCAGAATAAAATTCGTCGCGACATCTAGGACTACGCAGCTTCACTATTACCGAACGCGGGCGAGACTTGTTGTTGTTCATACTGGCCACTCTTACGCACTTCATAATATCGCAGTCCGTTAGGGCAAATGACACAACATTAGCCAATTGCGTTACAACGCTCGGTAAAATTTCATTCCTATTTTCTGGTAAGCCGTGAATTTCCAGATTCGCCTCACGCATATTCTGATCAAGGGTGTTTATTTGCGTTATCAGCTGAGTCATAGTCTTTTTCATATCGGAGTTCTGAGAACGTAGTTCAGAATTCTCACGTTGGACACCCTGGAGTTCAATTTTTAAGTCGTTAACTTGAGATATGTCAAAGGATCCGGATAACTTCAACTCATCAATCTGTTTTTTTAACTCGTCCATTTCGAATCTAAGCTCGCTAATCATACTCTTCACTTCAATACGCAATGTATTCCGAATTTCCTCCCGTATAACAAGTCGTATGTCACTAACCTTATCATCCTCGCCTTCAGAGCTATACCTACGACTTATTAGGCTCATGTTCAGATAAACAGCTCGGACAATTCCACTTAGAACGTGCAGCTTTACTGAGCCTTTTAAGCGCAGTAGCACTCAATTTAACACATAGGTGATGATAGCATTTGTCGCAATTAAAACATGTTATTTTTTCATTTTGTTTAACTGGTTAATCTGGCTACTCTAAATCTAACTGGTAATCCACGGTTTAATTATCTGCTTACTGTTTGATATGGTGCGGGTGATACTATTGCTTTTTAAAGTATTAGAGAGTTTATTTATGAGAAGGTTGGTCAGTAGATTTGGATCATTACAAAACAATAGTTCGGCTAAATTATTTTCCTGTAAGTCTTTCACAGCTAATTCAAAGTCAATTATAGTTGCAGTTTTTTTTTTGAAATCTGGTGTTTTTTAGTTTAGACAGGGACAGAAATGTTGTATAGTGGTCAGTGATAGAGGTGTGTAGTATTGCAATAAATGCTGATACCTTCTTTTTATTAATTTTTAACATGAAATGATCTAAGCAGTTTCTTTCTCTAGTGGATAGCGTATGTCCAGGTAGTATTCCATACAATGACAACAAATATTGAGATAACTATTTATATTGTTATGCTCATGGGACGATTCTATTTCTTTAGGTTTAATATATAAATTTATGTCTCCCTCTAGGATAATGTTTTTGTGAGAGTTAAAAATTATCTAGGCACGCACTAAGGGAGTTTATGAAGCTATCCGTGTTTGTGTTTGACGGGGAGCGGTAAGTACATAACACTTTATTATTAAGAATATCCAGTTGAAGACAAGACGCTTGTGATAGCTCAATTTCCTTAACTTTTGGTTTCAATGATTGTTTTATATACACAACTACCCCATCGTTTTGGTTTAGCTGCCGTTTAGTAAAGTAAGACTCATAATTATTCAGTTGTGGAATAGGTTTGCTAGCACTTAACCTACATTCCGTTAGTATAAAAATATCTGTTTCTGGAAAAGTTGATAAGTTGAGCACGAAATCATCAAAATTACAATAAATACTTCTTATGTTTTGGGAAATAATAGTGAGATCATTCTTATTAATTTGTACGTGTCTGCCAAGTTCTGAGATCCCGCATTCGACTGTACGGGCAATTTCGATATTATCTATGTCGGTTACGGTTAATAGTGCGTCATTCGTTTAAAGTATTTGTAGGTAAGTAGAATATACTCGTACGTTTCTTTAAGATAGGTGTTTAGGTTAATTAGAGTAAGTTGCAGTAGTTTATGTATTACTTTGATGACTAGGCAAATTATGGTAGGTTTTAGGATAATGTAAGCGAATGTATTGTTATGGTATGCAGCATGCATAAAGGTGCGAGTGTGTGTGTTATACAAATGAGGATGCGTGTGAGTGTTGGTATGATTAGCAGCGTAAATTAAGTTCAAAATTAATGTGATATAAGTACACAGAAAACATGCAAAAAATCTTACACAAAATGTATAAAATAACAGGTTTGCGGTAGGAACTAACAAGGGTATTTTCAGCAAGTTAGGTAAACAGGGTGCACACAAAGTATTATACGTTTTAAGTCATGTTTTCACTAAGAGTCGATGTACCTACTCTTCACAAGTGATAACTATAGATTGCGCATGTTCATCCTTTTTTATATAGACTTTGCCATACGCAGTCCAACAGAACTTGTAAGCCCCAGATTTAACCAGGTCTCGGGCAAGAAAGTGTAGACGTGATCCTTTTGGGGTTAAATGCTCCGATAAAAAGATAAGGGTCTCTTCTTGTGTTTTAAATCCCAAAAGTTTGCAGGATAATTTAGTTTGGTTTTTCAAATTATAAGCCTTACCCATCTTCAGAATCTCGGACCTTAATAAAGTGGAGCCTGTGTCCACAATAATAGCAGTATTTTGTTGGTCATGGTTTTTCCCACGCACTCTGTAGATGTCCTTGATATCATATTTATTTATATTACAGGTTAAGTTTCGGGAAAGACACATAATCATTTCTATTAGGTCCTCTTTGGTTTCGTGACTTTTTCTTGGTATATTCTTCACAACAAAATTCGTTTTCCGTCCCCCCATTTGCAAATCCTCAATCTTATTCTCCAAAATAGTGATGAGCTTTTTTTCTTCTACAGCTTTGTTTTCCAGCTTGCTGATTTTCTTAGTAAGATCATCATTTTGCGCGGTTAGTTAGGCAATCGAACTCTCTATTTTAATATAAGACTGTTGAATTTCTTTTAGAGTTGAGTTTATATGCTGTGTCTCGTCGCCATGTTTTTCTGAGAAAAAAGGTCATCATTTTTCTCATTTCCTCTTTGAAATCATCTAGCTGTTTACTGATTGAGTCATTATAACCTAGATTAGCACAAAGGATACTTTTAATTCCGGTGGCACGTTCCCGCGGGATAATTTCCGACATCCACGCGGGCGAAGCCGCGGGTGAAAGCTAGTACCCAATAAATGGTAGCTCCATATGACGTACACAAACATGTGCTGTGCCATACTAAGGAGATTGAATTTACACAATGCAAAGATAGTTTTAATCTTCAGCACCTCAGATAGTATTCTCAACGTCAACTGCAAATCAATTAGTCTATGCGATTTGTGGAGCAGCAAAATGCTTGGCTCAACGCTCTGGTTGACTCAAGCAGTTTTATTTATATAATTATTTATATATCCTACTTTATTGTTCACCACAAAAAATACATTACAAAAAAGCAAGGTACACTACAAAATTTACAATGGGCGGCCTTATCGGTTTCCGCGATCTCTTCCAGGCAACCTTGGCATGGACAGCGATTGGTCTGAAACTAAAATGGGGATGTTGTTGGCGCAAATAATAAATATCCAATACAATAAAATAGATACACAGATATATACATATCCTATCCTATACAGGGTTTTTTTTTTTTTTTTTTTTTGGATGGGAAATCATCAAATAACTTCTCCCGCTCTGGGTGGAGCAGGAGGGCGTGTCAGACTTTTACTGACTAAAACCCACCCGTGTTCCTTCATTAGCCCGTATGCCAGGGGCTGTGGTATCTCTTTCAAACGAACCCGCACCCCTGACAGGCATCGGCCCTTGCGGGCCCCATCATTTTTGTGCTGACATCTCTTTGAGGCGCGCGTGGAACACAACGCGCCGTCGACTTGGGCTTGGTCCTTACCGGACAGCGAGCTACCCATTACTCGCCGTCCGCAAGCCCATGCCTACGGTGGCCGGAAATCGGCCTGGGATTCCCGACGCCCAGGGCGTCTCCGTATCCTGCGGCGGCTGGGGTCGCGAGGGCGCATATGCTGCCTCTCCCTCACGTGCGCTCAAATCAGCTGTTTCATAGAAAACTGTAATACTTACGCGGTCAAAATGTATGGAACAGCTGTTTCTTTTTTGTATATCCGGCGAAAAATTTCTGCGCTAGGGGGTCTAGAATGATATGCTGAATTCATGGTTACAATTTGCGCACTGGATAAAAACTTTTCCTAAATAATAGATACATACTCGTAAATACATTTTTATCAACGATATGTATGTAATCCCCCAACTCATAATATGCTTGGCTCCATCGTTTTATACAAGACTAGCTTTTGCCAGCGGCTTCGCTATCCCGTGGGGACGTACTACCGGGATAACAAAAGTACCGTACGAGTATGTGTTAATACAGGTTATAAAGTATCCGTGTGTCAAAGTTCATCCAAATCCGTTGAGAAGTTTTTGCGCGAAAGAGTAACAAACAACCATGCATCCTCGCAAACTTTCACATCTATAATATTAGTAGGATAGGACTAGCTTATGTATGCCAGCCGCTTCTCCCCCGTGGAGGTCAAAAATTATCCCGCGGGAAAGTAGGTACTACAGGGATAAAAGGTACCCTATGTGTTAACTTAGGTGAAATAGGTACTATCTGTGTGGCAAATTTCATTCAAACCAAGTTCAGTACTTTCTGCGTGAAAGAGAAACAAACATCCAGCCTCACAAACTTTCACATTTATAAGTAACTAGCTTCCGCCCGCGGCTTCGCCCGCGTGGAATCGGAAATTATCCTGCGGAAACTTACTGCCGGGATAAAAAGTATACTGTGTGATAATCTATCTGTGTGCCAAATTTCATCCAAAAAAATTTGCGTGATTGAGTAGCGAAGTTCCAACCATCTTCACAAACTTTCACATTTATATTATTACGGACTACCCTTTTTTACCCCTTAGGGATAGATTTTCAAAATCCTGATACACGTTACTCTTTATTTTGGGTTTTATGTATAAATACTGAGTTTCGAGTTAAACAGACCGCGCGCGCGCGTTAAAATTCTTCTTTAAAAACTTTGACACCCCCAATCTCCATTTAGGGGGTAGTTTAGAAAAACAATAAAGATCAACTTTATAATTTACTTAGATAAGTATTTGTGCCAAGTTTCAAGTTTATTAACTCAAGGAACAAGATTTTTCATACAAACAAAATCCCCCCTTTTTAGCCCCTTAAAGGTCGAATTTCCAAAAAACCCTTCGTAGTGCTCTCCTACATTATGGAAGGAAGCCGTGTGCAAAATTTCACGTTTCTAGTCCTAGTAGTTTCGGCTGTGCGTTGATTGATCAGTCAGTCAGTTTCTCCTTTTCTATATATAAATTAGTAGGATAGGATTAGTGGAATTTTAAAAAAATCGTTTCATTCAGTTGAAGTATGTGGATAAGTATTTTTAACCCCCGACGCAAAAAGAGGGGTGTCATAAGTTTGACCGCTATGTGTGTCTGTCTGTGGCACCATAGCTATTAAACGGGTGAATCGATTTGGTTGCGGTTTTTTTTTGTTTAAAACGTTTCCCAAAAAAACGACATCAATTTCCGGAAAAACACTACAAAGTGAAAAATAACTTTCAATTTCGGAAGTCGGTGACTTTGGATATGTAATACAGGGTAAGTTTTTATCCAGTGCGCAAACTGTAACCATGAATTCATCATTCTAGACCCCTAGCGCAGAATTTTTTCGCCGGTTATAAAAATAAAAATCAGCTGTTTCATAGAAAAGTACCCGCGGTCAAAATGTATGGAACAGCTGTTTCTTTTTTGTACAACCGGCGAAAAATTTCTGCGCTAGGGGGTCTAGAATGATATGCTGAATTCATGGTTACAATTTGCGCACTGGATAAAAACTTTTCCTGCATATTAATTTATTGTCACTGCCTTCCGAAATTAAAGGAACTTTTCACTTTGTAGTGTTTTTCCTAAAGTCGGTAGTATTTTTTTGGAAAAAGTTTTTATTTTTCACTTTGTTGTTATAATGCCTACCCCACACCAATTCGAAATTTTATCATCCTTGGAATCAAAACAATGCATATTTATGCGATAGCAGCAACCGCGGTTGATTTGCTGTAATTTTTTGAAAAGTTCCGTTGTCTGTCTCCGAAACGCATCATCAGATCTATATGAAATTTATATGGGACCATTTCGGAATAAACCCCTTTCGAACAAAAAAGAATTTTGCTTATAATTTTGCTAATTGGTCTACATTATGACGGAGTTACGCTCGAACCTCCACCTAACTCCTAACCGTTAAAGACTTGTACCTTCCTTCATCAACTCAGCGTCATGAGATGATGATGACTAGGTACTGACGTGTATTATTGACGTGTAAAAGTGTTTGTACAAACCTACTTACAGAAATAAAATCATTTATCATTTATCACATCTCAGAAATCATTCGTTCTTTCAATCGTTCGCTTTTCGTTCGGTGGCGTGAAATTAAAAATTATGAAGAAGAAAATATCATACAGACCGTTTGTCAAGGTAAATTTATAATCTTAAATTAATTGGTTTATATTGTTTAAATATAAATGGTAAAAGAATTTCATCGTGCAATTTGTTCAAATAGTTTGAAATTTATCAATGCGCCTCCATATAATTGTAATTTAACCTGTGCAGTAGAATGTAAACAATAGTTTTTACTGACAAGTTTTTACAAATTTTACATTCCCAGAGCTTGGAAGCTTTTGCTTTATTAGATTAAATACTAACTATATGATGTGGAACCAAAAATGAACCATGAAATTGCAAAATATTTATTTAAGGAAAATATTCTAGTCACAACTGGTCAGGAATTTACTAGATTGTGTCGACATAATGTCGACGTGAAACAAGAAGTAGTTATAAAGTTACCGAATTCACAAAATGGTTTATTGTTCCCAGCGATTCTCAAACGTTCGGACTCTGAGGCCATTTATGACGTCAGCGTTTGCTGCAGCTGACTGTCTTCTGCATAATTCTGTTATCAAAAATAAAGATTAAACTGATTGTTTGAGAATAAAAAAATAAAAATAAAGTCATTTATTTTCTTTCCTACTGTTGTCAATACTGGAATAAATATGATTAAAGAGTTGCAAACCATAGATGTAAGTTGTCCTTTGACATCACCAAAAATTTTACTTTTTAATTCTTTCTGTAAGGAAGTAATGTTACATAAATATTTATATGGGAAGAAATAAATGGTCGCTCAGAAAAATTACATTTGTTTTTATATTCCTTCCAACGATTTGTATGTTTCCCTGATGAAAAGTTGCGAATTTCCTTTCTATAATATTATTATCGGTAGTTAAAAACCATTTATCTTTAATGTATTTTGACAGCTGGTAATCTTCACTCATTTTTACAGTAGTAAATACTTTTTCACCCGGATCCAACAAATTTTCGTTATTTACAAGAGGATATGTCCGTTTGGATTTGTGGTCCTTGATATTTAGCTTTGACAATTCCTGTTTGCGATTCGCTACTTGCGCTAAGGGTTGGTCGCCTTTTCGTAAAAGGTTTTTAATTCTAAACAACAAACTTTCAAGTTAAAAATTATGTACTATTACTATATTACTTGAGGATAGATTTTGTAGTAAAGAAAAAGTAAACAAATTATTGGGAACCAATCCTTTGTTTACTTTTTTGTAGAAAGTCGATATGAGACGGAATCATTCGGTTTTTACACATTTTCAACTACAATCATTTGATCACTTGTCGAAACAGTTTGAGAAACAGTGCCTTATGGTGACTTTTTATTCACATTTTAGCATTATATTGTTCAGTAATAATGATGTAACAGTACGAAACCTCGTGTAAATATAAATTTTAAGTTATTATTCTAGTAACATGGTGACCACACTGCTACTACGCATTTTTACTCGACTGTACGCGTGTCGCAAACTGAACACAAAGTGTTTAAAAATAAGTCTACACAAATGATTACGTTACGTGTGAACACAAAGACTACTTATAGTTACTGAAATACATATTTTCCGGTCAAATTGTGTGCGAACTATTACCACACATAAATACCAAAGCCCACACAGTCACCATGTTTCGTAGCAGTTACGAAACTGCGACAACTTGTTACTGCTTTGAAAATTCTGTGACCAAAAAGTGCTGTAAGGGATGGGCCTCCCCCAATTTGGGGGGTTTTGCCATAATCGGCACGAGGTTAGCAATCGCAGTATGGTGGTAAAATGCATAGATAACGCTGCTGCCCGTTCTCTAGTAAGTCCATTAATCGCCTCCTACGACACCCACGTGAAGAGATGGGATAGTGCTATTATTTACGTCCGGCACCACACGGATTTTGGATTAAGTGCTCATTAATCATTTTTTTAGCAAAATGTTACTTGAATTACATATTGCGAATGACCTCATTTTGTTTTGTATGCCACTGGTCTTTGATTATGAGCGAAGTAATGCGCGGTAAAAGCGGTGTAAATGAACTGTTTTGACAGATTAAATTACAATATTTGTCAGTAAACGCTGCGACTTTTTATTACCATTAATTTTTACCACTTATACACGGTTGGTTCGATATTTCTTGTAGGGCTTGCAAACTCGTACCAAACAGAGCCGTGCCCGCGATCTTGGCCGCTAACACGGCACCGGTGCTCTCAGAGGGTAACATGGCACCGGTGACATCGACTGGCAGTGGACACACGGCGGCTTGGGACGCAACAGTTCTATAAGTTCAAACAGAGTCAGTAGTAGCATGTAGACGAAAGCGAGCCACGCGGAGTACATGAGCAAGTCGTGCGTGAATTGAGGGTCGGGTATGGTGATGACGACAGGTTTGCGCGCCATGCAGTCAGAACGCGAGCCGAAAGGCGCGTGCACGTAAGTAGCGCCGACCCCAGTACAGCAACGAGTGCACGAGCAGGATGCACGAGTATAGGATCAGCACGCGGAACACGGCGCACGCAGCGACGGCCCCTGTGTCCACGGCCTCTACGCGGCGGTTCCGCCCCATGCCCGGCGGCGGCTGCCCCAGCCCCGCTTTTTTTCCGAAAACGCGATTATAGGCTACACTTCATTGTTACTACGCGCGGGGTTGTACAAAACTGGGTTGTATGGCTATAGCAGTTTGTTGTGTTAGGATGACGGCTTAAGTTTGACACTTACTGTCATACAGTAGGTAAAGAGTTTCTGTTCTAATATGTAAAATTTATGGTAAAGAGCCAGCAGGAGTAGGTAAAACAGGAGTATGCAGGATCTGTAACATATTAAAATATCTTGTGGTTATTTTGACAAAATGACTATCGCTTTTCAGAGACCTAAGGATGACCCAGTAAGCTCATCATCATTTTAGTGGTTTCTCAGTAGACATATATTTATGTAGGTACCTACAGTATCAGAGGCAAAGGAAGTATTTGTGCAAACCCCTGCTCGCTATCTTAGCACAAGAATGAGTAACATGGACGGAGTAGTGTACAGGCCGGTCACGCAGCTCAGACGGAGAACAGACAACGGGCTTTGAGGACTCGTCGGGGGATTTACCATCCAAAGGACACACGTGCACTGTCCGCCATAAGCAGCCTCATAATTTCAGCCGAAAGACGTCCACTATTGGACATAGGTGTCCCCCTTGACGGTAAGCTATCCTTAAAAGATTAGGTAGGATCCAAAAGCGGAGTACCAATCTCAAAAAGTAATAGATTGACACTACGGTTTAACTTACGACCTTCTTATATTAAGTAATTTCTATACTGTAGACACACACACTCTCATACGTCTACAAATGATTGTATTCCATAAATTCAACCGTTTAAGTAAATGACGTGATAGCTTAGTGGTTCCTGAACTTGGATTAGCGCCATCGTGCGCAACGAGTCTCGGGTTCGAATCCCACGCGCGGTGTGCTAGCCTTTATATTGTTTTAAAAATCGCTTTTGACTATAGTTTCTTGTTCTATTCGTCTTGTTCACTAAACTCGTAAAACTTTATCAATATACCCACAGAAACCTAAAGAAATTTAAATGATAGTTAACTTACGACTCATTCGACGTGACATATAGAACGGTGTTGGTTGTTATTGTGTGCTAGTGACGTGTGTTTAATCTATTAGCGGTCTTCTAGTTCATTTTAAAATGTTAGCAAATTGAATAATAGAAATGAAAGCGAATATTATTGCGCTGCATAAAAGCGGACTTAAATATCACAAATAACTGATGAAACCGGCCTGAGTGTGAGTATTATGATTTAATTATTTTATTAAGCACTTATTTAAATTATAACTGCTGATCCTTGTAGTAATTTTTAAACGTTTTATAAATATCATAACGTCTAAATAGAAGAAAAATATAAAATTTCAAAGTAAATTTATTTCCTAGATTAAATATTTATGTGAAATTTATATTTCAAATAATTTTGTTTCTAAATAGTAATACATATTAGTATGTATTTTGTTTAGTAGCCTAACAGTACCCCTTTTTTGTTTTAGTGAAATACTGTGAGTCAGTGGATGAAAAGATATGAGGAAGGGGGTAGCCTTGCCCGTCGAAAGCAAAGTGGAAGACCCCAGCTTATAAAAGAAAGCGACAGCACAAGTGGTTTCAAAAAGACAAGACATTTTGCCAAATTATTCATAGTGCGCTGTGCACTCGACGCAGAAGGTTTGCATCATGGAAAACCAGCTCAAAAAACATAAACATTAACATTAAGATATAAATTAGAAATATTTATTATTATTGACTTTTATTGATTTTAGTAATTTTCACATAATATTGTGTCATATCCGTAATATGGATTATTTCGAGGTATAGTTTCAATCTTCTTTTCGTAATGAAAATGATTACTTAAGCTATAACTTCGATAAGTCCTATTAAATACAATTTGTTAACTTTGAGGTTTGAGAGAACTAACTCACTCGCAGTAGATTTATTCCAATAGTAGTACAACTGAGTCATTTAATTGTATTGTGACAACTTGTCTGCATAAATTGTTATTTTTACGTGGGTAGATTTGCGTAGAAAAATGAGATTTCTTTAGAGTACCTACCGCACATTGTAGTAATTACAGCACAATATTATTATATTACTAAGATACAATAGCCTGATTATCATGGTTCACCAATTAGCTACTTTACTTCAATAATTGTTCTTTATGAGAAAATAAACTGTTAACAAGAAGTTATTAGTAGTTATTTTTATACCTACTTCATAAAATTATAACGAATAAACATTTTGTAATCACATAATCTTCTTAATCCTTTGTTTAAATAATAATTTAAGTTACTTAAAAAAAAACATTCTCGTCTAACGAATAATAAAAGAACTGATGAAATTGTTGAAAAGAAAAATAAAAGTCTCTTCGGGAGATTTGAACCCAGACTTTTGTGTTTCTTAATTTAATGACAATACGCTGCGAGCTACCGAGACTTGATATTAGAACGTGAATTTTAGCGCTCGTATGAACCGACCAAGGTCATACGTAGTTACTACGTAACACAGTACAGACAGAGACAGAGTACTCTGTGCGACGGTATGTTTTTTGTATCTTTCGACGACAGTGGTGTGTGAGTACCTACTGTGGTGTGCGGTCTGGTTACATCACTTATACACACAGCTGTAGGTACGGCCTGGACCGCGAGTCATAGCAATATAACCCTTAGCATGAGAATGGACTCTTGACCGCGACCGTACATATATATTTCCGCGGTGGCATCTAGGTATCTATCTCTTAAGGATAGCTTACTGTTGTTACTATACACATTATAATTTCTTAAAAATGGTCACTTACAATGCTATAATTTTAAAGCTTTCCAACGGATACGGTATTATTCCTTTTCAAATAAAATACAATAGTAACCTGAAGCAAGCTGAGGTATAACGCGGCCGTAACTACCTACCTATTCCTTTTCATTCCACTCAGCCCGTACCTTGCTACCCTCTAGCGATGCCCTAAAACAGACAGATCGTCTTCTGGATTGACACATACTGTATCTACTTTTGTCCCGGTATTACCTACTTTCATATGTAAACAAGTGAATGTCGAGTTACTAATTTACAAGATTTTTAATGATAGAAAGTGATTACTGGTGTGCGGTGCCTCTGTGCACAAATACTTCTAAAACTGCGCCAAACTAAGTATTTGTTTTTACCGGTGCCGTTTACACAAAGCTGACGTCACAAGATAAAAAAGTCATCGTAAGGGGCTGGACACACAGTAAAGACGTAAGACGAGGACTCCTCGCAGACGTCTGTGCCCTGTCTCGTCGTCGGGTCATGGTTAAAGTATATGAAAGAGACAGGGCAAGGACGGGACGCGAAGACAACTGAGAGACGACACTGCATTTCTCCCATTTAGCTTTGCTTTTGAGATGAAAACATGTCTTCTTCAGAAGACGAGAATGTTTCTGGCTTTGGTTCAACTTGCTAACATTCAAAGTAACAAAAAATTTTATGTTGTTAGAAAATTTGAACGTTAAAGTACCTAATAAAAATGTTATGTTTCATTTCGTTTAAACAATGTGAATTAAATGTTTGAATAAAATGTAACACAAAAATGTTATGTTCTTTGGAAATTTGAACGTCAAAGTAACAATAGTAGGTACATTATGGTACTAGTGTGTAACGTTGGTGATTACTTAAGAGAGCCGAGGACGGTAATCATTAATACACACGTATTTTATACGACGTTTTTCAACACACTTGTGAATAAAATAATAAGTAAGTACTAAAAAATAATTTTGTCCTTGGAGTTTTTGGCAGTAAACTTTCCATAACGTTAGGGGCTTCACATCTTATATCGGGCGGTGTTACAACATAAATAATTTTCTTCATAACTAGTACCTGTAGTCATTTTAATGAATAAACAAGTATAATTTGAACAGTGAAAACGAGTTGTGATTTTTTATGCCAGTGGCGGGAATAATTAAGTTTTCCAATGCGCGTGCATCTAACAATGACGATCGGCCATAGACCAAGGCCGCATTCCGAATTAGAATAAAAACTTTTTTCAAAAAAATAACAACCGACTTCCAAAGAAACACTACAAAGTGCAAAATAACTTTAATTTGGGAAGTCGGTGACTTTGGATGTGTATTTTAATTATTTGTCACCGCCTTCACTTTTTAGTTACCTACCCCACAGTAATTCGAAATTTCATCATCCTCAGGGTCAAAACAATGCATTATTTATGCGATAGCCGCATTCGCGGTTGATTTGCTGTAAAGTTTTGAAGAGTTCCGTTGTCTGTCTCCAAAACGCATCATCAGATCTATATGAAATTTATATGGGACCATTTCGGAACAAACCCCTTTCGAACAAAAAAATAATTTTGCAAATCCGTCTATATACGACGGAGTTATGCCCGAACATACATAAAAAAAAAAAAAATATAAACATTTATTTATTTATTTATTCACTCCAAACATACAAATATCCTTACAGGCTAGACCCAATGCGATATTGTACTAAAACTAACTAACTACTTAATCATACAAAATTTCCACTTCTTGTAGCATAACAAATTTTATAGGCAGCTGACCTTTCAAATTCACTCAAAGCGCAACAGAATATGTCGACGTCATCAGCAATGAGGTTGAGGGTGCGGAGCGCGCTCGTAAGCGGTGCCTCACGCAGTAAGTTAGTTCGCGCGCGCGGCACCGCCAGCAACTGCGGCTGACGACGACGACCCACATACCCGTCTGGCACGACTAGTTCTACCCTTCGCAATATATCCGCATTGTGTATCTTCCCTCTAATTATCTTAAAGATATAACAAACAAGAGTGAGTTGCCTCCTGACCCTCAGTTCATTATAGCCGACCATACCTAAGATAAATAGAGTTGGATACATTAGCGGATAAAATGGATACACTCCGTATTCCCTCATATACTTATATCTAATAAATTTATTTTGTACGCGCTCCAACATGAGACTATATTTAGTTTCATGCGGAGCCCAGATAACTGCATTGCATTCTAATTGGCTTCTTACTAAAGCATTATACAATGCCGTTATAGCTTTCATATTTGTGAAGCCTTTAACCATTCTCAGGACAAATCCTAAGTTTCTATATGCTTTTTTGCATACCTTAACTATATGATCACGAAACGTTAGTTCGGTGTTGAAACGGACACCCAAGTCCTTCACTTCAGTGACCCTAGCCATCGATACCCCGTCCACCGTATAACTATGCCTAATGGGCGTGCGTGCACGCGTGAAACTCATAGTCACACACTTAGATGTGTTAAACTGCAGGATATTACTTTTGCTCCAAGTTACTATTCTGTCTATATCTCTCTGCAGTCTTTCACAGTCATCCATGTTGGTTATGGGGTGAGAAAGTTTGAGGTCGTCGGCAAACAGTAAGCACTTAGCATCTTGTACAACACTTGGTAGGTCATTTATCATTAAGAGAAACCCAAGAGGCCCTATATTACTTCCCTGGCTTACACCAGATCTAGTATAGTATGCCTTCGATTGGTATCCTGCATAGTCAACAAACTGTTGCCTGTTACTCAAATAATCCGCAAAGAACATAAGTAAATGCGGGGTGAAACCGACCCCTGCTAACTTTTTCAGCAATACGTCATTATCGACTAAATCAAACGCTTTTTTAAAGTCAAAGTATGCAGCGTCGACTTGCCCCCCACCGTCCACTATCGGTACCACTTCCGCCATGTAGCTAAGTAAATTGCTCGTAGTATTTCTAGTGGGCCGAAATCCATGCTGTGCGTCGGTGAGTTGCGAACTAATTTGCTGATAAACTTTCTTATAAATAGCAGATTCTAATACTTTGGCCGCTGTTGACAATACAGCAACTGGTCTATATTCTTCAATTTTAGTTCTCGAACCTCCCTTCGGTACCGGTATAACCCGGGTAATCTTCCACATCTCGGGAAATACAGCTGATTTAAGACAAATATTATAGATGTGCAACAATGGTCTCGCTAATGCCATTCGACAGTCCCTAAAAACGTATGGCGGAATACCATCAGGTCCTGACGATTTTTTCGGCTTAAGTTGCTGTAGGGCGCGTACAAGCATAAGAAGAAGGGAAGCACAAGACCGGTCGAAGTGGAGGAGCCTGGGGGAGGCCTATGTCCAGCAGTGGACGTCTTTCGGCTGATATGATGATGATGATGATGATGAGGGCGCGTACCACGTCATCCAACTCCAACCTGTCAAGATGAACCCGTCCTGCTCCGTTCTGACTGCCTGCTTCCATTATCGCCGCATTCACATCCAACCTAGGCTTCTCCACATTATATACTGAATAAAAATATTCAGCGAATTCTTGAACCACTTGTTCATCTGTCAATGCCTCTCCGTTCTTTAAAATCTTTTGGCTACTACTACCCCTTTTAGAATTTACGTAAGCCCAAAAAGATTTAGGGTCACTTGACATTTGGCTTTGTACACGTTGGCGATTCTGTTCCTGTGCAACTAAAATCTTCCCTTTAACTGCAGTCCTACACTGAGCAAACGTTTCGTAATCATTCCCTAAAACACTACTCTTATATCTTTTATGAAGACATGTCGAATTGATAACCTCCTTCTTTTTGAAGTCGGTTAAAAATAGCGCTGTGAGCACTACATCGATATTTTGCGTTCTGAGTTAGATCCTCGTGATCGCGATAAAAATGTTCACTCAACTTCAAAACATATATTCACTATATTACAATTGTATACACCACACAGTTCTTCTTCTTAGATAGAAGCGCTATTTCAAAGACTCAAAACAAAACTGCACAACTGTCATTTTTGGCAGCGCTCACGGTGATAGCCACGTACAAAATGGGGGATTCAAAGTTTTCTTTATTACAGAGAAAACAAAAGTTATACTATTATTTGAGTGAAAGTTTTATTTATTAAAAACGTACAAGTTGAAATTACCTATTTAAATACGAAGTTGCATGAAATGAGTAAGCAATAGGTACATTAATTTATTTTCAACACACTTGCTCATAAAATGGCTCTAATTTTACTGCAATTAGGCACTTATTGACACCTATTATCAAACTGTTACTTTTTCATTACTATTACTCACAAGTGAGTTAAAAATTCGATACAAGAAAGGTCGGGTTCAATAGTGCAAATAAATTAATGTACCTATTGCTTTCTCATTTCATGCAACATCGTATTTAAATAGGTAACTTCAACTAGTACGTTTTAATAAATAAAACTTTCACTCAAATATAACTTTTGTTTTCTCTGTAATGAAGATAACTTTTAATTCCCCATTTTGTCCCAGGCTAAAACCCTATCCGCGACGTTCACGTTCCGAGTTACAATAATATCGATTTGAGCGCGCTCACACCCGTTCCGAATTGGCGTGAGCGCGATAGCGACGTCCCGCGAATCGTCATAGATGACGTCATGACATGCGCCATCTTGAGATAACGCCGACCCTGCGTTATAATAATATCACCGTGAGCGCTCGCTATTTTTCTAATTCGGAATGCGGCCTTAGTCTATGGCCGATCGTCATTGTTAGATGTTTATTCAATAAAACGACTTCAAGTAGTTACTAGTTATGAAGAAAATAATGTATGTTATAACACCGCCCGATATAAGATGTGAAGCCCATAACGTTATGGAAAGTTTACTACCTAAAAACTCCAAGGACAAAATCAAAATCAAAATCAAAATCAAAATATTTTTATTTCATATAAACCTGCATGGGCACTTATGAAACGTCAGAAGCTAGGTGCACGGTTCCAAAATGTTGTTTCCTATGGAGAAGAGCCGGCAAGAAACTCCACGGTTACTCTTTTAGAAATGATTGGCTTTAACAATGTTTTCATATATAAAATGTATGGGAGGACAGCGCAGGCCTGTAAATAAGTACCAGGTACTTAGACGAATCCAGAATAGAAAATCGTCTACAAATCTACAGTCTGTAAGGCCTACAACGTTCTCCCATTCACAATATGTAAAATAATCTACATAAATAAAATGAACCTAATTAAACATAGTGACATGATTAACATGACAATCACTAAAAAATAGTTGATATTAAAATTGATGTATAATGTCAAATAATGACGAGAATATGTCAGCATTGTAAAAATAAAAAGAATAAAAAGAACATTGAGAGCAGTTAATAGACTTTCACATAGATATGCTGTTAATGAGGTACCAGGGAAGCCACATGTGCAGAAGGAATTAATGCCAAACTTCCCTGTCTTCAACGTAGTCTTTTATCTTATAATATGCTTTTTTGATAAGGATACGTTTGATGTGCGTTTTAAACTTTCCATCGCTAAGTTCTGTAACTGACTTTGGCAACTTGTTATAGAAGCGGATACTGTTTATTAGAAATGACTTGCTAGTTTTAGTCAATCTAAATTTTGGAATCACAATTTCATCTTTACTACGTGTATTCAGATTATGGAAATCGCAACGTTTTTTGAAAAGGCCTAAGTTTTTGCGAACGTACAAGATATTTTCTAGGATATAAAGAGACGGCAGAGTTAGAATATCAATTTCGCTAAATTTGTTTCTAAGAGACTCGCGAGGCCCCATTTTATAGATTGCGCGGATTGCCCTCTTTTGTAAAATGAAAATTGAATCTACGTCAGCTGCCGATCCCCACAACAGAACGCCATAAGACATAATACTGTGAAAATAAGCAAAGTAAACTAACCTAGCTGTGGCTACATCCGTCAACTGCCTTATCTTTCTTACTGCGTAAGCAGCTGAGCTTAATCTACTTGAAAGAGCTCTAATGTGAGCACCCCATTGCAATTTTAAATCTAAAGTAATTCCCAAAAATACAGTTTCCGAGATAGCATCTAGTTTCTTCCCATCAAGTTTTAAGTTTAGACCTACTTGGGGTACATTTGGTAACGAGAACTTAAGACATTTAGTTTTGTTCGCATTGAGTAAAAGATTATTAGCAGCGAACCATTTCGAAAGAACAGCTAGACTATCATTGACATGTAAGACATCAGTATCTTTTCTATTTATTCTAAAAATAAGAGAAGTGTCATCAGCGAATAAAATTATATCCGAGAAGTTATCCATCAGGTAAGGAAGGTCATTAATATAAACTAGAAATAAAAAAGGGCCAAGAATTGAACCTTGAGGCACGCCCATCTTAACTAGAGACCCCGAGGACGTCGCCCCATTAACGTTTACTTTTTGCTGCCTGTTTGATAAGTAGGAAAGTACAAGATCAGCAGCCTGTCCACGAATTCCATAGTGGTGTAATTTACAGATAAGTGTATTGTGGTCAACGCAGTCAAACGCTTTTGAGAGGTCACAGAAAATGCCAATCGCGTCCTGGGAATTCTCCCAGGATTCCAAAATGTGACTGATGAGTTTTACTCCTGCGTCAGTCGTCGACCGACCTTTCATGAAACCAAACTGTCGACTATGTAAAATACCATTTGAGTTAAAATGTGACAACATCTGGTCTAGCATGATTTTTTCATAAATTTTGCTCAATGCTGGAAGCACAGATATAGGTCTATAATTAGAGGGATCACTCTTACTACCTGATTTGAAAATTGGTACTACTTTACTATGTTTCATTAAGTCAGGAAACGTACCGCTGTCTAAACATTGATTAAATATGCCTGTTAGGACAGGGGCAATTGTGTCAATGATATTTTCGAGAACCTTAACGGAAATCCCCCATAAGTCTTCAGTGTTTTTTATGTTAAAACTTTTAAATGCTGTTTTAATTGTGGCAATAGAAATGGGTTTGAATTCAAAACTTGGAATGTCCTTGCTGAAGTTTTCTTTAAGAAGAGATTCAGCTAATACAGATGATGAGGGGAGAGATTTCGTAACTTCTTCTTAAAATGATTTTTTAGTATTATTTTCTTCACAAGTCTGTTGAAAGACGTCATAAGATGCACATGTGTATTGCTGATTACTGTCCTCGGCTCTCTTAAAACCTTCGCCTGGCGGCTCGGGTCTCAATGGCGCCTCAGCGGTAATCACCAACGTGACAAACTTGTACCATAATGTACTATTGAACACGACCTTTTTTGTATCGAAACTTTTTAAGAACAAAGCAAATCAACAAAAAAAAAAACCCTAATTCACTTGTGAAAAATAGTAATGAAAAAGTTACAGTTTCATAATAGGTGTCATTAAGTGCCTACTTAATTGCGGTGAAATTAGAGCCATAATATGAGCAAGTGTGTTGAAAAAAACATAATTTCTTAAAAAATAGTTTTATACGATTTTGTTTTTGTTCATCAGGAATAAAAAGCCTTTCTTCAGCATTAATTATTGTTAAACATTTTATTCGAAATGTTCACTTTGTTACATTTTATCCAAAGTTACAAGTGAATTTGAATTTGTTACTTCGACGCGAATGTAAGTGAAAATGCGCGGGCGCGCATGCCACTTGTTCAAAGTAACCCCGCGCGCACCTCTTTCTGCTGCGTCTTGTCTGCGCCTCGCCTGTTCTGTATGTTTTCGAATAGGGCGCAGTCGTGGACGCGTCGTGTCCGAGTCTCGTCCGCGTCTTATCTTTTCTGTTTATTTTGAGTCGGGACGCTTCTATACATTTTGTATGAGAAAATTTATTGAAGGGGCGCGGGCGCCGCGTCTGCGACGCATCCTCGTCTTACGTCTTTTCTGTGTGTCCAGCCCCTAAGGCGCGTTTTAACGGTAAATTCAAAACAACGACAAATAAATTTGATTTTAATAGTTTTTTATTGAGAAAATAGTTTGAGTTATGCTGCACGCCTGTTTTTATTTTAATTCTTTATATGTTAATATCTGAACTTTTCGGGGGGGGGGGGGGAGGAGATTTGGACCCCAAAACTCTGCCCCTGGCTACGCCCGTGCTAGTGTGTGTAGTACCTACTGTCATGACCTGTTTAAAAACCCTATTATGGCCTTATTAACCCTAAAATAAGGCAATAAGACAGTCACATCATGTGAAATGATCATATTTTTGAGTTGTTCTCATTAAGTATTCAATATTTAATGAGAAATTAAAGAATATAACTGTCACATCCAGTGACTTTTACCGAATTACCTATAATTTTTATTTAAACAATTATGTTATCACCAGAAGAATTAAAAAATAAATATGAAATGGAAAAAAATATATTTAAGCTCTAGTTTCAGTTAAAATATACCTAACAGAGCATAATGCTCTGATGTTTTCAGTTCTATATAAAGTCTTCATAAACATATCATAAATTATCCGATATGCTCTCTCAGACAAGTAATAATGGAATCAAATCAAATCAAAATATTTTTATTTCATATAAACCTGCATGGGCACTTATGAAACGTCAGAAGCTAGGTGCACGGTTCCAAATTGTTGTTTGCTATGGAGAAGAGCCGGCAAGAAAATCCATGGTTACTCTTTAAAAAATAATTGGCTTTAACAATATTTTCAAATTACAGAGATAAAATGTATGGGAGGACAGCGCAGGCCTGTCAATAAGTACCAGGTACTTAGACGAGTACAGAATAGAAAATCGTCTACAAATCTACAGTCAGTAAGGCCTAGGTACAACGTTCTCTCATTCACAATATGTAAAATAATCTACATAAATAAAATGAACCTAAATAAAATTGATGTATAATGTCAATTAATGACGAGAATATGTCAGCATTGTAAAATACAAAGAATAAAAAAGAACATTGTATTTGAGAACAGTTAATAGACTTTCACATAGTTATGCTGTTAATGAGGTACCAGGGAAGTCACATGTGCAGAAGGAATTAATGCCAAACTTCCCTGTCTTCAACGTAGTCTTTTATCTTATATTTAAAATGCTTTTTTGATAAGGATACGTTTGATGTGCGTTTTTAACTTTCCATCGCTAAGTTCTGTAACTGACTTTGGCAACTTGTTATAGAAGCGGATCCTGTTTATTAGAAATGACTTGCTAGTTTTAGTCAATCTAAATTTTGGAACAATAAGATATACCTATACAAAACAAAATAGGGAATTCCCAAACCCTACTATTATTATGTTGTGACACTCACATTGCCGATGTGCGACATATTGACGCAATAAGGGCAAGTACCTTAACCGTTGTTACTACAGGAAAGGGTTGTTCTTATTTTTAGTGTCATGGAAAAAAAAATACAGTGTTTTGTAATTATTATGTAAGTTTTATTTAAAATCGTTAGATAACACATCAAACACTTCGTTTATTAGGTTTGCCGGGCTTAAATTGTAGAAAAACACAAAAAACAAAAAGAAATAGTTTTAGCACTTCCACGGTTGTGACAACTGCGCCATGGTTTTTTTCATATTTCATATTCATTTATTTATTGTTTATCACAGGTAAAAGGCAGTTCTTATAATTAGCTATTATTGTATCTCTGTAACATACCCATAAGGTGTACAATATGTATTATAATATGTATGTCATTATTGTTGGCTAAATTAAAAATAAATTATTAAAAAGACAAATTGCACTCTTAGTTGCTAGCGGTTACAATACATACGTTGCATTGGTTGTTTCAGTCAACCTATTACAGTCATATAAGTTACGTTTAAATACATACGTTAAAAAAATATATATATAAAAATAAGTTTAACATGTCAATTCTAGTCAACCTCTGATAGATATAATTATTACGGTCATTTACATTAAATAGGTCAAAACAATTTTAGTCAATAATTCGGTCATTAAGAAATTCGTTAATTGAATAATACGTTTTACTTATAAGAAATTCTTTTAGCTTTGATTTAAAAATATTTAATGATGAAATATTTTTAATACAGCTTGGGAGTTTGTTATAGATTTTAACTCCAATACCAAATACACCTAATCTGCATTAAAGTTATAGATATACTTAAATAATATTATACTCTAATAATGTTATACTCAAAAAGAATGATCAGACAATAGTAATAGTGATAATGATAATTTAAGTCTTACTTATAATATAAAAATTATCTTTGTTCGAACATTTTCAACATAAATCTTCTACTCTAATCAGTCATGAACAGAAAAAAAGTTTTTAATTTTAATTCAATGGTTATCTTTGTTTTGTAACAAAAACCAACTTCCATAAGTAATTATATTATTTGTAAAAAATAAAACACTAGCATAGGAACAATAGAGTAAGAATTTAACAATAGAAGTTCAGTCTTTACTTCTCATCTGACTTTACTTACATCTATGTGTGCAAATTTTTCTTCTTTCTTCAATAAAAATAACCAAAAAAACAAAAGCTTAAAATTATGTTTCTTTTTAAGATATTTCTCGACGCTGTTTTTATTTCAATTTTGCAGCTTCATACTTTTCTGGATCAGCTTTTATGCGATCTCGTCTTCTTTTTTCAGCTTCTCTCTTCCTTCTTCTTTTTTCTTCTAAAGATACCGCCTTTTTACGAGGAGGCATCTGATAAAACAAGAAAACCATAAATAGTACACATACTACGTTTATATTTTATATAGGCAAGCCTTATCCATCGTCGATCATTGCCAGGCTCCTATATATCTACCTATATAAAGTTGACTAAGTTAATATTTATTTTAGAAAATAGTAACTGTAAAAAAAAGTAACGACCATGACTAACTGTCACAACCATCTATCATATACTATGGTTGTGACTCCTATGGCTGTGACAATTTTGAATCGTGGCTCACATAACCTCAAACCGGTTCGGTCTATAATGTTGATTAAATCACTGTAAGTACGCCTCATCCTGATTAATTAATACATGCAAAATATAAAGGTATATTATAAATACTTACATTGAATATTGTAAACACGGTTTTGACGCTTATGCTCGACCAAACTCAATAAATGTATGAAGAAATAACTCTCACAAAAACTCTAAGCCACCATCTTGACAGAACTGATTAAAGTTTGATAGTATTGCTAGGCCTTAAATAAAAAATAATGTTCCCAGAATTAAACCATAAATTATACCGATTTTACACACGATTGAGTTACGAGCCATGGCCGTGACAAAAAAATTGATCACAATTTTCAAATCTTGTATTTATCGAAAAAAAATCACAGCACAATATAAAAATAAATGGAATAGTCTTCATTGACATTCCATAAAATTAATAAAACTGTAATCTTACGTATAAACGAGATGTTTAAAGTACAGAAAATAATTTACGACTAAATGACATACATCTCACATGCCACGTCGCGTGACTTTTCTTTATATTTTAATTTATTAATATTATAATACCTTAACAACATCATAATTATTTTTATTTGTTTTGTGAATAGATAAGTAATACTTTCATTCTTGTATAATTATTTTTAGCATAATATTAGTAAATATGGTATTAAAATGCTTGAAACAGTTTTTTCAGTAAGAATAAGAATAACCCGAAAACGGTCTTAGGAGACATTTTTAGTTTTTATTTAGTGAATAAATGAACGCCTGGGTTCTGCATATTACCTTTTTGAAGTGAAAACTTCTTTAGGCGCGTTGAGCACTTTTTGGGTGAACAAAAATCATGGAACTCGCGTCATCTTCATCGAACACTTTCCATGAGCTATAGATGATAAATGATTTTATTTCTGTAAGTAGGTTTGTACAAACACTTTTACACGTCAATCATATTTTTTTAAACTGGATGAGGTCGGCGTTTCCTATCTGACTACTCTGAGAAGAAAGGCCGAAACAAACTCAGAGGTCACAGTCTCTTTTAAAGTCCAGACATAATCTCAGAATCGTCAGATCATGTGAAGACCATGTGGATTGGTGTCTGAAATGGTCTTTTGAGGAAAGAACCACACAGGTTGAGTGGACCTGTCCATTCAGTGCACGCATGTATCAGTAATCATACGGACTTGAGGAGCTCAACGATTTGACGAACAATACCAAAGAAAGGACATTTGGGTAGGCCGCATAAAGTACTCAAACTGCCAGATTAACATTAAAAACGAACTGAGAAAGAGACGAAACACAAAAACAAAAATACCACATAGTCCTCACATTCACAATAATTAAAAAATAATATTATACTTCTCAAAGTAAATATTCATGTCAAAGTGTATAATTATAATACTAATCAAATGTCAAAGTGTATATAATACCTAATCATCAAATGTCAAAGAGCAAAACAAATAAAAAACAACATTCAGGATACAAAATTGGAGCAGGTCAATCCCAAGCTTTTTTGTCCTCAATATAATCTTTAACGGTATAAAAGGCTTTCAGGCACAACTTACGTTTGATTATAGATATGAATGATTTAAATTTATTGAGACTTAGATCTTGAACATGACTTGTCAGTTTATTATATAAAAACTTTTTTCAAAAAAATAACAACCGACTTCCCAAAAAACACTACAAAGTGCAAAATAACTTTAATTTCGGAAGTCGGTGACTTTGGATGTGTATTTTAATTATTTGTCACCGCCTTCCGAAATTAAAGTTATTTTGCACTTTGTAGTGTTTTTTGGGAAGTCGGTTGTTATTTTTTTGAAAAAAGTTTTTATTTTTCACTTTTTGGTTACCTACCCCACACCAATTCGAAATTTCATCATCTTTGGGGTCAAAACAATGCATACTTATGCGATAGCAACATTCGCGGTTGATTTGCTGTAATTTTTTGAAGAGTTCCGTTGTCTGTTTCTGAAACGCATCATCAGATCTATACGAAATTTTAATGGGACCTTTTCGGAGTAAACCCCTTTCGTTTTAATTTTGCCAATCCGTCAATATACGACGGAGTTATGCCCGAACATACATTAAAAAAATATATAAATAAACATGTCGAATTGATAACCTCCTTCTTTTTGAAGTCGGTTAAAAAGCGTATACATTGACATCTGAATGACCCACCTATTTTCTTGAGCCTTGTTGATGGTACAACTTTGTGTTTGTTCCTAGTATTTATACTATGGATATCACTGTATTTTTTAACAGTTTAATATTTTATGGGCATATAAAAGATTTTCATAAATATACTGTGAAGGCACAGTCATTACATTAATCTCCTTAAATTTGTATCTGAGAGAGTGTCTCGGACTTAATTTATAAATTGATCGAACAGCTCTTTTCTGCAAGACAAAAATAGTCTGAATGTCGGCGGCATTTCCCCACAATAGAATATCATACGACATTACACTATGAAAATAGCTAAATAACACTAAGCGGGCTGTCTCTATATCATCTCAATTACGAATTTTTCTAACAGCGTATGCTGCAGAGCTTAGCTTTTTCGACAATTTAGCTAGGTATATGTGGGCCCCACTGAAGCTTGGCATCCAAAGTTAAGCCCAAGAATACAGTGCTATCTTCAAGATTCAATTCTTCGCCCTTTATCAACACATTAGTTTTCACCTGCTTAACGTGAGGTAGCGTAAACTTAATGCATTTGTTTTTTTTTTCATTAAGAAGTAAATTATTGACATAGAACCAGTGAAGTATATTGTATAGTATACTGTGTATATAATATGGGTGAACGAGTACACGGATGAGTCGCGGGTTGATGTCTTTTGGAAAAGGCCCTTTCTTTCATTAGGAAATTCTAATTGTTTTATTCCTTTCTTTCCCTTTGTATTTTCATCGTAAAAATCTGTGCCTCACCTTTAATTGCTGAAGTTGATCGCTCGTTTATCATTTTTTCCGAGAACAATCAGGACCCAATGTGAAATCCTGTTTCAACGATTAAAAAAATACACACGTAATTGTTCAAGTTTTTACTTCTGTCGGCACTCCCGGAGTGTTCTTCTCCGTGTCGCTGGCACGACTGTTATGAAAATTTGTTGGGCTACAACTTCGCCACTTCCAAGGCGTTCTCGTTTGTATAGAAATCATTTGTTTGCACATAAAAATATAAATCTATTTAAAAAGTCCAGTGATATTTCCATAATATGAATACTACGCACAAACACACATGTTTTGTTCCTATAACCAGGCTCGAGAAAATACGTGGCTGGCTCAGAGGCACATGTATACGTTTTTATAATAAGCATCGTCGTAGCCACATTCAAGAACTAAGCGTTCATAAATTAAAATATCTACTATCCCCACTAATATCATAAAGGCGAAAGTAATTCTGTCTGTTACGCTTTTACGCCTGAACCGCTGAACCGATCGTCATGAAATTTGGCAGAGATATAGTCTGGGATATGGAAAAGGACAGGCTACTTTTTACACAATAACTGACATCCACGCGGGCGGAGCCGCGGGCAAAAGCTAGTCTTTTATAAGGCGGAAACTATGCCAGGAAGCCTTTTAAACTGTAAAAGACTATACTGAGGACAAAAAGGCTAGGGATTGAGCTGCTCTAATAAAACACAGTGAATCTTGTTTACTTGCTTTTTCTGTGTGTCCACTCTAAGAAAGGATCGATTGACATAACGAATTGCGCGTACAATGAGCGCACAGCACCCCTACACGTTATAGAAGTGAAAAAATCTTAAAAATTAAGAATGAGACAGATTTAATATTATGAGAGATAAAGAGTATATCTTTCTTCAGGTTCAACGCAATTGTAGCAGTGGTGGCTCAGTGGTGGCTCAGTGGTAATGGCACCGACTTACGAGTTGTAGGTCGTAGGTTCGAACCCAGGCAGGGCGCTTTACTTGGTGCAAATATTTTTATCACCACTGGTCTCAAAACGGTGAAGGTAAACATCGTGAGCGAACCGGCCTAGAACTAAAAATTCGAAGATATGTGACATCCACCAACCCGCACTGGGCCCGCGTGGTGTATTATGGCCCACTCCTCACAGAAAAGAGCCCTGTGTCCCAGCAGTGGGAACCTTAAAAGGCTGATTATGTATGTGTGTAATGATATGTGCTTAAACGTGACGCGTCCTTGTAATTTCATACACAATTCTCGTACAAGTATCAAATCGCCGCCTTAAAAAAAAGGGCTTAAAAGTTGCACTTCAGTAAGTTTTTGTGAAAATTGCCCATTCTCTTTCTGTACTTGTTTTTTTTTTTTTTGGTGTTTTTGCTTCGCACGGTTTGTGCATTTAGCCTGTGTCAAGTAATTTTACTTTTTAATCAAGTAAATGGCCCGATATCAGGCACGAAGTTCCAAAAAAGTCATAGTCAGTCAAGTCAAAGTTAGGTCAAAGTTATTGTAAAGCGGTAGTAACTTTATAACAAACTATTAGGAGTTTTTGAGAGGAACACGAAAAGTCCACGTTAGTCACATATTTTCACCTTCACTACACTTGTGCACTCACACGTAACTAAATTCAATAATTCACTACCAAAATTATACAATTTAATTCGCTATTTCACGAAATTTCATGAAAATGAAAATTCGTGCGACATGTTCCAACGCGATCCCGCCAAAAACTCTCGTAATGTCTTTCTGTACTTGTTTTTCATAATCTGTAAATGCAGATCTGACAACGGTCGCTTGTTTATGGCTTGATTGACTGCTTAGCTCCATGTGGCTCTATTAAGGTATATTATACCGTGTTTGGCTTTTATTTTTACAATTTGCGATAAACTAAAGAGGAATAAAAATATAAAGCAATATTGTTCATCCCCCATAGGGCAATTCAGCACATGATTCTAGGCCCTGCGGAAGACAGTTTTCATCGGTCGGAAAAAATCTGCTGTTTCGAAGAAAACTGCAATACCAAAACGTTCACGTGGTCAAAATATTTGGAAGATTTTTTTTAATTAGCGAAAAAAAGTTTCAACGCATGGAGTTCAGAGTTAAAGCATGGTAACAGGCTGCGCGCGTCACTGCCAGCCAGTATATAAGTATATGTCACCGCAAGATTGTGAACACCGTCCCCCTTATTACAGAACAAGGTTTTTCTTTAGGTATGGTTTAAACCTTCGAGCCTATTTTTTAAATAAGAACCTAACTGACATCAAAATACAGCTCCTTTTACAAAACTGACAAGTTAGTCCAGTGCTAAATTGTCAGTTTTGTAAAAGGAGCTGTAATTCTATTTCAGTTTTAAGTTCTTATTTCAATAACATGCTCGATGGTTTAAACCATACCTAAAGAAAAACCTCGTTTTGTAATAAGGGGGCGTTAGTTTATAATCTATCTAGCGAGATTATAAACTGTCGACAAATTATAAACTGCACCATACTGCTTATCGACCGAATAGGTTAAGTTAGGATAATGCCACCAACCGCGCGCGAACCGAGCGAGCGAAGCGAGCGGTGCCGCGGCAGCGGCCAGCGAGTGTTACTTCCAAGTACCTACTAATACACTTACTTGACTATTTAGTAATAGCGCAAGGTACTACCCGTCTTGATACCACTTCACAATTTGACGGACAGACACAACTATCGAAAAATAGTGTTAAATTGTAGGTAAATCGTTTTTGCAGTTCACAATTTATCGACAGTTTATAATCTCGCGAGATAGATTATAAACTAACGCCCCCTTATTACAAAACAGGGTTTTTCTTTAGGTATGGTTTAAACCATCGAGCCTGTTTTTGAAAGAACTTAGAACTGAAATAGAATTACAGCTCCTTTTACAAAACTGACAATTTAGCACTGGACTAACTTGTCAGTTTTTTAAAAGGAGCTGTATTTCGATTAAACTTAGGTTCTTATTTAAATAACAGGCTCGACGGTTTAAACCATACCTAAAGAAAAACCTTGTTCTGTAATAAGAGGGACGGTGTTTACGGTGACATATAGATAGATCATTGGTAATAAACATACACATATATGTACAACCCGCTGCAAGCTGTGTGTAAATGTTAGTTTTCACATCTCACAAAGCTTCTAGCTAGAAGTTCATAGAAGTACATATTCGACAATATAAGAAACCATATTTTGCGTTGTCATCAATGTCGTCGCATCAATCTTGTAGTAAATATTTTCCTTAGAATATGTGTCGTCCTCGTCCGGGATAGGAACTGTGGCACCATGCTATCGCATTTCTCTCTAATGGACATAGTTTTCGAGTGACGGCCGCTTAATGTGCTGTTGGAACAATACGTTCAAGTAAGCAGTAGGTAAGTAGTAATCCATGGTAGTTTTGTACACGAACGGGTTGTTTTAAGTAATTGTAAGTCGACCTAAATCGATCGGTCTCGATGGCATTGAATGATACTTCTTATCCCGGTATTAGGTAGGGTAGCGTAGGTAGGGTAGGTAGGATAGTGTAGAGTAGGGTAGTGTAGGGTAGGTAGGGTAGCGTAGGTAGGTAGGGTAGGATAGTGTAGGGTAGGTAGGGTAGTGTAGCCTAGGTAGAGTAGGTAGGTAGGGTAAGTAGGGCAGGATAGTGTAGGGTAGGGTAGTGTAGGGTAGGATAGTGTAGGGTAAGGTAGTGTAGTGTAGGGTAGGTAGGGTAGGATAGCGTAGGTAGAGTAGGTAGGGTAGGTAAGGTATGGATTTTGTATGAATGACTTTTGGATGGACAGGACAACGTCTGTCGGGACAGCTAGTATTATATAAATTAAAAAGTCTCATTGGCACTGGCCCGGATTTGAACCCACAACGTCGTGCATCGGAGGCGAGGCCTTAAACCACTGTACCTTCACGACCTAAATCATTCTTATGTTTAATATAATGATTAATAAGTGTTATTTCGGTTCTGCTACTTAAATTGGATGCTACAAAATGTGTGCTATGTCTATCTCAGTCAGTGTTTAGTTATCACTTAAGTGTAGCAAAAAAAAAATAGCGTGTGCGGTTAGGTTAGGTTAGGTTAAGTTTCTCCTAAGAGGCGGCTTGCGTACTGGCCGGATCCCCACCGTGGGACCTCGAGGCGAAGGTACTCGCGTCACTGCATCGGTGGCGCGAGGACTCGAGGGCGCGGGGCGAGTGGCTAACGCCGCGACATTTGGAGTTGCGTCGGTCACAGCTTCGCGCAGCCCTGGTGGCGGAATGGCGGGACAGGCTTTCACGCCGTACCGCCGGCTCCGCCACCATCGGGGCGATCCGGCCAGTACTCGAGCGCTGGCTCGGGAGGAGGCACGGCTCCCTGTCGTTTCGGGTGACACAGGTGCTCTCGGGGCATGGTTGCTTCGGGAAGTACCTGTGTCGCATAAACAGGGAGCCGGACGCTCGGTGTCACCACTGCGTCGACTGTCGGGAGGACACGGCGTGGCACACGCTGGCAGAGTGTGCCGCTTGCACTGAGCCGCGCCATGCCCTCATTTCAGGAGTAGGCAGCGACCTGTCGCTGCCGGCCGTTGTCGACTCGCTGGTCGACAACGTGGATTCCTGGGACGCGGTGGTGTCCTTCTGCGAAACAGTAATTTCGCAGAAGGAGGCTGCGGAGAGGGAGCGGGAGATTATTTCCGCAAACGGGCGTCGGCCGGCGGCCAAAGCCCTCTTCCAGCCCCCTAAATGGTTCCAGGGGCGACGGACTGGGGAATCCGTCACCCCCTACTTCTTAGGACAAGAGATGGCGGCGCGTAGTGTTCCACGCGCGCCTCTCTTTGATGTGGGGGGAGTTTAACACCTCACTCCCCCCTAAACCGAGGTGGCCCGCCGGGGATCCCGGAAGTCTCACAAATTCCCGTGATCCCCGGTGTAAATGAGAGACGGAACACCAGGGTGGTATTAGTCAGTAAGAGTCTGTCAGACCTCTTGGCCCTCCCCGCGGCGGAGGACATCAATGAGGATATTCCCCGTTATCAAAAAAAAAAAAGTTACAAACCTAACCTAAGACCCCCGTCACGCGGTTTCTTACGCGTTACTCGCACGCACACACACTTGTATAAAATAGAAAGAGACAGAGAGAGCGAGAGCAGAGAACGTGTGAATTTAATACAGAGCCGTCTAGTATACGTTTTTTTAAAAGCTCTCATAAAGTTGCGCCATCTTGTATTTTCATTATTACATCACTTTTGGCTTCAGCACCCTCGAAAACCATGAAAACGACACCTGTACGGTCTCATCACTTTACGAGGCGCAAGACAAAGCGGACGTGTGTTTTGTGTTAATTATAATGAGATAAACAATAACTATAAAAATAAAAATTGCGACGTCAGTGTACAATAAAGGGTGTCGCGTGTGATTTGTTGATTTCTTACTGACTTACATTGTGCAAAATGAACTAGTTAAATATTTTTATAAACAATAGAAGAAGTGGTTCTGCTAGTATGAGTATAAATAATAATAACGTATAAATAATAATAATCGTTTATTTATAAAAATGAGCATATTCACAAAGTATCATAATAATTAAAATAGAACACAGTTGCTTATTGCCTGAACTAGGTTGAACCTGTGTTTCAGGCTATGAAGTGCATAAAAACTTAATGAAATAAATTAACAGTGTGTATAAAGTAAAAAGTAAATTAAAACAAGGTAATAAAAGTAATAGTAATAAAATAGCATGTTAGTCGGTCTATTTGCAGACAACAAGTAGTTCTTCTGTTTGGGCATAAGCGATGGTTTGCAAATATTTCAGTAAAATTTTCTTACAGCTAAAGTAGTTTAATTTATAGATACTTAGTTTTCTATTTAACCTATTGTACAGAAAAGGGCCTAAGAATGTAAAAAATCTTTCTGCAAAGACATGTTTTGAGGTTGCATTAGATGTGCATACTATATCATTCCGTCTTTTGTAAGTATTTTCAGCAGTGTAGGTAAGCATGGTGTGCTGTTTTAATACTAAGTGCATAATGAAAAGTTGGCGAACAGTCAGTACGTTGCAGGATTTATATAGCAGATCTGTGGGAAAGAAAAAGGGATGGAAGTTTGCTACCTTTAAAATTGCTCTCTGAGCTCTTTCAAGAGGAAGCAGATTAGTTTTTGGTGCGCCACCCCATGATGTAATGCAGTATTGAATTATTGATTGGCATAGGGCTAAATAAACTTGTGTTATTAATTTTGAGTCTGCAAATGATCGCAGTTTTTTAAAAACAAATATTAATTTGCGCACTCTTTTAACGAGACTTTCAATATGTTTTCTGAAAGACAGAGTGTCGTCCATTATAACGCCGAGGTATTTTATGTTGCTCGTTTTGAGGATAACAGGACAATTACACATGTTGACTGAACGGTTTCCACATTGATGTGCATATAGTTGAGGGTTAGTAATGTTAGGTTGAGGCTTGCGTATAGAAAAGTGAATGCATTTTGTCTTTTCAGCATTTAATGTTAGTAAATTTGTTTGAAGCCAATTAGTCACAGTATCAAAACCTAGTTGTGCGATTTCGAACAGTTCAGTATTGGTTTTAGCGGTAAATATTAGCGCCGTGTCATCAGCATATGATATGATTTTCCCGTCTTTAATATTAAGATTACACAGGTCGTTAATATAAATCAGGAATAGGGTAGGACCCAGAATACTTCCCTGAGGCACACCAAAACCCGTACTTTTCTGCTCGTCGCTCATGGTTTTATCTATTCTAACGCATTGGTATCGGTCATGTAAGTAGTCAGCAAATAATTTCAGCGGCGTTCCCCTTATTCCCATAGTTTCTAACTTATTTAGAAGGGCAGAAACGGACACCGTATCGAAGGCCTTGGCTAAGTCAAGGAAGATTCCCAGGGTCTGGTTCCCTTTGTCGAGTTCTTCTGAAATGTAATCGGTCAGACTATGCACCGCATCGGCTGTGGATAATTTGGCTCTAAAACCAAACTGCGCAGGGGATAAGAAATTATTGCTTTCTAGATAATTCACTAGTCTACTGTTTATAATTTTCTCTAATATTTTTGATATTGATGGGGGTAACGAAATTGGCCTATAATTATTAACTAAGTCTTTACTTCCAGATTTAAAGACAGGGATTACAACTGCTTTTTTTAGACATCTCGGGAAAATTCCATTGGAAAGACAGATTCGAAATATATGCGTTATAGGTGGTACTAAAATATGCTTATAGAGTTTAAGAATCTTATTGCTTATATTATCCCATCCAACTGCACAGTCATCTTTAAGCCCAGCAATAATTCGGGTTATTTCGTCTTCATCAGTGTCCAGGATAGCAAAAGATTTCAGGTTACAGCAATTGTTTGATTTATGGAAAGGTTGATCACAATAATGTTTCGGAATCTGTTCCGCAAGAGTTTTCCCAACATTGACAAAAAAGTTATTAACGTTGTTAACAGAAAGGAGTGGTGAGGTATCAGTAAGCAGTAAACTCGAATTTGATTCACGCTGTTTAGACATATTGGTGACGTTTTTAATATGTTTCCAAAGTTGCTTGCTATTGTTACCTGCTCTATTTAATTCGTTTTTATCGTAATTATTTTTTAACTTCTTAAGTAGATTGTTGCAGAAATTCCTGTACCTTTTGTATGTGGTTTGAATGATTAGATCATCAGGGTATCTCTTTGTTCTCTGATGGAGTTTATCTCTGTGTCTTATACACCGAATTAGTCCAGGAGTAATCCAAGGCTTAATATTATAACGTTTCTTATCCACTGTAGTAACAGTCGTGTTACGTGATATTGCTTGTTGGACATATTTTATTAAGTACGATAAAGCCAAATTAGCGTCAGCAGTATTGTAAACAGAGCTAAAATCGAGGTTGCATAAGTCATATTCGAGTTTGTTTGTGTTTAATTTGCTTTTGGTCAGGGGACGATTTTGCTTAGGCAGCGTTAAATTTACGGCAAGTAGGACAGCGTGATGGTCAGTTATTGTTGCGTTAGTAACAAGCGTAATGTATGATAAGGTGCTTTTGTTCATCATATGATCGAGACAGGAACCGCTTTGATGAGTTGGCAATGTGTGAGCGGGGAGAAAGCCATGGTATGAGCAGATATTAAGGTAGTTTTCGGTCCCTGTATCGCAGTTTTCGGCGCCAATATTTATATTCAAATCACCTGTTAGTATAACATTCCTAAAAGAGCTTAGTGCTTGAAAAATCTGATTTAAGGATCTGTGAAAACAATCTAAGTTTCTAGCGGAAGGGGACCTATACATAGCGATTATCGCAGTAGTTGCTCCAATTTTGATAACTAAGCAATTACTCATACAGTCATGTAGAGTAGGTTCCTCGACTGTGATCTTTAAACATTCTTTGGCAAAAACTACCACACCATCGTTTTGATTGCGGTTTATTGTGGTATGCAATAAGTTATACCCAGGTATTATTGGGAGGTTATCTATTCGATTAGTTAGCCAACACTCAGTTAGTACAATTATATCACAATCAAAGTTAAGTCTGTGAAGGAAAATTTTAAAGCTATCTATGTTCTTATAAATACTACGAATGTTTTGAGTCAGTATAGTTAGTGACTTTTGATAATCGGAAAGATATTGTCTGCAATCCTCAACTTCACATGTTTTCGACACAGTTAAAAATGAGTTATCTATATTAGTAAATAAGTTAATATCCATACTAAAGAAATAACAAGAAAACTTCTAAAACCTAAACGTCTAAAATATAAACTAGGATGTGGCGCTCTTAGGCGCCTACATAATCGATCGAGTTGATGTACCTGTTTTCGGCAGCTTTTTTGGCCGGACAATCTGCGTCTCCCGTCTTGTGGTTGGCCTGTTTTTTAAAGCGCAAACACGTAGCACATTTAGGCGCTTCCGCTTTTCTTGCGCAGTCCTGTATTGTGTGTCCTTCTTCACCGCAATGTCCACATGTAGAAACAGCAATTTTGCATGTTTTGGCTGCATGACCGTATTGCTGGCACTTGTAACATCTTGTAACTAGTGTGAAGTCTCGTACCGGACAGGACGTCCAATTTATGAAAACACGGTCTTGTGTGATGAGGGCCTTGCGTACGACGGCTGGAACTTCTATAATATAGTTGCAGTGTTCAGCATCTTTCCTGCCAGATTTGTGGCTTAGTTTAATTGAGGTCAAAAATGAATCTAGGGATATAGTAGGCAGTTTATCGGCTAAGTTTTGTTCATAGATACATTTATAAACCTCATTTTCAGTCATTGATGTGGGAACTCCTATTACTGTTATACGAGGTTTCCGCCTTTTGGGTTCGTCGACGGTGAGCCCTGACGAAGCGAGTTGGACTGTTTGCTTGAGCCTATATAGGTCATCTTTAGTCTCGGTGCTTATTATGAGTCCTCCTTTTCCAATTTTTCGTACGCCTCTAACTTTCAGCTTCATTTCTCCAGGGCATATGATTTTTTGAACCATGTTCTTAGTTTCGTCACTAGTTTTTGAGATGTCACTGGGATAAATAGCCACGGAGCTAAAAGTATTAGGACGAACAAAGGTGTTGGACCCCTTTTTGACCATATCTGCAAAAGATGAAGAAGTTGCTTCTCGCTTCGTGCAAGACTCCTGAATCGTCCTGTTCATTTCCATTAGGCAATCTGCTAGGTCTCGGGCTTCGGTCATGGTTTTAAGGGAGGTATGGGTTTGGATTGCTTTCTGTTTTAGCGACTGGTAATGAACTGCCATTTGTGAAGCTCCATGTCCAACTTTTCGGCAGAGATTGCTGATTTTCAGCTTCTGATCTGCGTTTAGCTTTCCCTCAGAAGCAATAGCAACGACCTCATTTAAACACTGCTCTATGGACCCCATCCAGTTCTGAATCTCTGGAGTGGACACAACCTCAATTGTGTCATCTTGGTCCTGTCTTGGTTTTTGGGGCGGTGTCCGTGCTGGTGTTGGTACCGGGGTCGGAGTTGGTGGAGGGCTACGTCGTATCATCGCGCTGCGACTAAAGGGGCTGCCTTCCATTTACAAGTAATAATAATTTAATACCGTCAGTCCATTATTTTAACTTATCACTATAATATGTATTGATATAACACGCTAAGTATAAAACTGGGTCACTGATTACGCAAGCGTTAATTTATTTACTTAAAATTGTGCATTGATGAACACGTCTGTATGCGTTGAATGCAATTCTCGAATCGAGTATGTCGAACCCAGGTATGAGCCCGTTTGGTGGTAGCCAATTACTTCGGCGAAGTCTTCCACCGACGCCTACTGAACCAGTACCCCCGAGCGATCCAAATCCACCAGCGCCCGCCGAGAATGAACTGCCGAGTGAAGTCATTAGTACGCCATCAGAGATCCAGAGATGGATGGGGTCTATAGATGCCATCCTCAACGAAGTTTGCAGTATTTTCGGTGAAGGGAAAATGAACCCGAAGCTTCGTGTTTCCACCCTTTGCAGAAAGGTCTCGAGTGGGACTTCTCAGATGGCCGTCTTATACCAATCGTTGAAGCAGAAAACGATTGCAGCCCATACCACAATCCAGCACCTACAGGATCACCAGAACGTTGTGCACTCTCTGCAGCAGTTCAAAGAGGTCGTAGAGACAAGAGTGAATATTTGAAGATAGACATATTCAGGATTCATAAAATAATTTCAAATAATGCTTCCAATTACAACTTTTGTGGATTTAACGTAAAGTTTATAGTGCAGGAAACGAAATATATCAATTGCACAGTATTAGAACCATTAGAAAGGACTGAATCTGAAGCTGAAAATTTTCGTCAAACGGTGATGAGATATGAAACAAACGGTAATTAGTATTTAAAAATGGTAATTATGCTTCGTGATTGGTAATTATAAATAAAATGAAAAATACACTTAAATCACATAAGTATTTATTTATTATATAAGCAACATATAAATGACATTAAACTTAGCCTATAATATTAACTTGATTTAGTTTTTTTTTTAATACTCAAAATCAACCGGTTTGCCTAAAACTCAATAAAATAATCTGTCTAGTCATCGACATCATTTCAGCCAAAAGACGTCCACTGCTGGACATAGGCCTCCCCTAAGCTCCTCCACTTTGACCGGTTCTGTGCTTCCCGCATCCAGCAGATTCCTGCGGCCTTCACAAGGTCATCGGTGCACCTTGTGGGAGGCTTTCGGATACTACGTCTTCCGGTAGGCGGTCGCCATTCCTGAACTTTTCGGCCCCATCGGCCATCTGTTCTGCGAGCAATGTGCCCTGCACACTGCCACTTGAAGTTTGGCAATTCTTCAGGCTATGTCGGTTACAAATCTGGCAAACAACCCAAGAGCCAGATTGACCCGACACTATAGCAAAGACATCCAGGAGCTTGTACGAGATTAGGAAGGTTCTGAAGCAGCTTTAAAACAACAAGATGCGACGGTGTGACCTGACGGAATTACGGCCGAACTTTTGAAGGAACGGAACATCCGTTCTTAAGGCCCTCCAAAAGCTGTTTCATTTCTTAAGGTCGATGAGATCTTATACGAAAAACTGAGGCTCACAGACTTAGGCTTTAGCCTATGTTTCCTTCATCGATTGCTGTTTTTCCGAGGCATGTGTACTCTGAAAAAAAAAAAAAAAAGAATAAGTTAGTGGTAGGTGGGTAGTCAGTTTGTAGGTTTATTTAGTTTTAGTCAACAACCGATCATGCCTTGGTAGTAACACTTCGACCTTGCACTGGCCTAGCGGAGTAAGGAATTTCAATATTATAAGAGGTCAGCGTATACTGGTACTAATTACCATTTTCAATTTCTCATCACCGTTCGCCAAAAATACGAACGGGAAAAATGGTAATTATATAAACGATAATTAGGTATTTATACACTTTCTCACATTATACGTTCTTTATAGAAGATAATGACTTTTGAACTTAATCAAAGCAAAGGGTATTCTATGGCGACTATTACAGTGCATAAAAATAATTTATAAGAATAATACACTTACCACGGGAAACTCGAACGGTAAGGAGATTTTTTTTTGACAAATCCGATTTCTGGGCGATTAACGCAGGCTACAGCTTCCGCCATAACACTCTTTAACGTGTAACCCGCACAAGTCGTAACGTGGAACGGAACCCGACGCTGAGTTGTCTCTTTCTGATACCATACTCTACGAGGAACAATGTTAACCTTGCATCATGGTTTCCGCTTCCTTTTCGCAACGCGCTACCGGCAATCTTTTTGGCCGCTGACGGATAGGCAATTCTTCCCTTTCTGCAGTTCGCTTAGGGCAACTGGATCGAAGGTGGCCCCTTTCCCCACAGCCGTAGCACTTAGGGCTGTATCCTTTACGATCGCGAACTGTAGCCGCTACAACCTCCCTGACGCGATGGGAACGATAATCCTGCCGCACAGCTTCCACCTCCAGTGCATGGGCCAAGGCGTCCTTAAGCGTCCCGTGGTGACCGAGTCTCACAGCAGCTCTAACTTCAAGGTCCCGGATGCCGTCGATGAATGCCTGCACCAGGTTCCCATCAATAAGTGCAGGTACGGACTGGTACGCTTTTCGAACCAGCTGTAGGTTTTCGTTACTGCGTTGCACACGATCCTTGAGCTGCGCACGAAACACGTGTTCCAGGTGAGCGTCGCCATATCTAGCCTCCAATGCCTCGAGGAGCTGCTCGTAAGTCACTTCCTTACCGAGAGCTTCCTGCACATTTAAAGCCTGGTCGCGCAGGCCTAGGGTGAGGGCAGTCATGGCCTGACTTTTATTCCACCCGTTCGCCTTCATGACAGCCGCAAACTGAATTTTGTAGGCCGACCAGGAAGAAGTCCCGTCGTACGGCGGCACTTTGAACCCACGTAGCGAAGGTGTTGTAGCTACGGGAGATGCGATTCCATCCCCAAGTTTGAGGTTACCCAACTCTTGCTTCACATCAGCAATGACGTCACTAAACTTGCTGATCTGAGTTTCAGCTTCTGACAAGCGGTTGTCATGCTGGGCAACCTTCTCCTTCACCTCCTTCATGTCTTTCCCGAAGGTTGCGTGAAGGTCCTTTATGAGGAGCATCTGCTCTTCCTGTCGGCGGGCCTGCTCCTCTTTATCCCGTTTGAGCTGTTCTTCCAATCGGCGGGCCTGTTCCTCCTGTCGGCGGGCCTGTTCCTCCTGTCGGCGAGCCTGTTCCTCCTGTCGGCGGGCCTGCTCCTGCAACATCATCATCAGAGCAGCAAAATCTGGTGCTGGAGCAGCTGTGGACGGGCCGGCCTCCATGGTTGGTAGCTGGCCCTCCGACGCCTGTGGCATTGCTCCACCAAATCGCCTCTGGTCCGTCTCCTGCTGGCGTTGACTCCGGGTACGGATACCCTCCGTGTCGTCTTTAGGTAAAATCGGCATGATTTTAATCCTTGCTTCTGACACCAATTGTTACGAGCTTGGGGTTCGTGACAATTAAAAACTGCCGATATGAATTACCAAAAATAACACTTTAATTAAACACTCTAATTACACCACACAATTACACTATTGATCACTCTTAAGTCGCACTTGAAGATCTTTCTAGCTTTCGATGTTCTCGCATGTAGCTTAACCAAAACTAACTCCGGGACGCGCTCCGTTCCCGCTTATATAGGGCCCTCGGATAGTTCCAGAACCTTCTACAGTAGAAGCATCTAGAATGTTCGAGTACATATCGGCCCTGACCGAACACATGTCGATAGTTCCAGAAAGTTCTAGCATCGAACTTTCTAGAAACATCTTGACCATTAATTCCGCTATTCGATAAGAGATGGCGCTAGTGGTAACCAAACATCAATCGTGCCGCGCAACAGTATTTTTATGACTTTTCAAACATGAACTGCAAAAATTTGGGAAATGGAACACGAATGGTGATGAGATTTCAGGAACGTTTATGAATATAACTTAGCTGTTTATAACAATAGAAATATGTTATGTACATCTGTATATAGTGCTGAACCTGTGTTTAACGTGAAATAGAAAAAAACATTACTTTAAATGTAACTAAGTAGTTATTTGGTTAGGGCCGCGTAATATGCACATGTTCAAATATTCACCCACAAAGATGAATCATTCGAAAAATTCGTCTTATGCAAACATGGTGAAAAAAGGTTCCGATAACTTCGTCCGTCCTGCAAATTTGAGTTCAGTTGCCATCTACCCTAGCTATAAGACCCAAACAAATGACAACACCAAGTCACTTGTACAAAAGATAATCTCCCCCGAGCAACTAAAGCTTCATGTCCGTGGCCTGAGAAATGTAAAAAATAGGGGTGTGTTGATTAGCACAGAAAATAAAGGCGATATTGAAAAACTTAAGAATTCGGAAAAGTTAGTATCATCGGGCCTTCCAATAGAAGAACCTTCTAAACGTCGCCCGAGGGTCGCTGTCATTTGTGTTCCCGTTGCCCTTACCGAGCAGGAGGTATTTGAGTGCATTTTCAAACAAAACCTCTCAGATAAGTTGCCGAATTTAACTCGTGAGTCCTTCGTTGAGAGTATCAAACTGAGCCATAAATCGGGTAAAAAAGACCTCCTACCTGTAATTACATTATAGAACTACCCGCTAGCATTACAAAAATGTAAAAAGCCGAACTTTTATTAATTGGACATCATGCCCTGTGAGACATTTCACGATAGTCACCAGGTGCTTCAATTGCCAGCAGTTCGGATATGCAGCCAACTTTTGCCGAGAAACTAGTCCTATTTGCGACCACTGTGGTGAGACTGGACACTCGTTCAAGGAATGCAGCAGCAAATCTTCTCCCCCTCAATGTGCGAGTGCAAACGGTTCAAGAGGAAATGTGACCATCCAACTGGTGACGTAAGTTGCCCGGCGCGCATACATGCTGAGAGGAACTATATTAACTCATAGATTATGAAGGTGCCTAAGAGCGCCGCCGTATTCTTGTATTTAGTAAGCTCTCAATCAGGTAGTTTTTCTTTTATTTATATTTTCAGTTAGTTTGTAACGATCATGACAAATCAGCTTACCTATTTGTGATCTAGATATTTTTTCTGTATCTGAATCTAAAATGTGTCATGTTGAGGACTGTAAACACCTTCTTCCTTCTGGTGTCAAAACGTTAGAATTAGAATTAGATTTATTTCTCAGTACTTATATGGTACATTGAGATCTTACATTAAACATTGTTTCACACATACTACCATTGCTGGTGTAGAAATATTAATTAGTAAACTAGGTACATGCAAATCAGAACTGGGTATTTATGAGCATATTATATAAAATTATGAAATTCTGGATTTTAACAAATTATTAGACTAGTTAGCATTATTTATAATGTCAAAAATAGTAATGGTTAAATCAAAAATGTAAGTCATAATGTCGAAAATATAAATCATAATGTCAAAGAATAAATCATGTCAAATATAAATCACAATGTCAAAATTAAAATTACATTATCAATAATAATCTGAGTGCAATCAAAGAAACCGGTGTGTGAGAACCGGTAAAGAACCGGTGTCACAAGATAGTAATTGCTTCATCATTGAAATTAGTCCCGAACTCCCGATATAGTACTCATGGCTATTTATAGGCCTCCTTCACAAAATGTAGACAGATTTTTAGACTCACTCGACACAAAATTAAAATTCTTTTCATCTATCGTACTTTTGGGTGATATTAACATTAACATTGCTTCTAAGAAAATAGATACCCATGATTATCTGAATATTTGCTCATTTCATGGACTACTACCAGCTCACTATCACCCCACGCATCAAAGCGTTTCATGCTTAGACCACATCATTCTAAAATCCAAAAATCCATCGAAAACTTTGGTTACTAATTCCACGCTTGCCGATCATCAAGCTGTTTTACTAACATTACAAATAAGTTCACCTAGAAAAAACTGCATGCGTAGCTATACTAAAATCAACATGACAACCCTCGAAAATGACATACGCGGTATTAATTTTGACCCTGTTTATAATTCAAACGATGCAAATAATTCTTTATAGTATTTCATAGATTCATTACAATTAGCAAAAACACGTTTACTCAGACAATGCCTAGAAAGTACAGTTGTATCAAACCCTGGATCACACCCGGTCTAGTTCGTTGTGTAAGACATAGAGACAAACTTCACCTAAAATTGAAACTTGCACCTGAAAACGAAATACTTTCTGTTACATATAAAAGGTACCGGAACTTCTGCAATAATCTTTTGAAAAAACTAAAAAAATCAGTATGAGAAAAATGAATTACAAAAGGCGGGAAAAAATAGTAAACTCGTATGGAAATGTATAGAATAGAATAGAATATTTATTTATTAGAGTAACCAAGACTCAACAAGCTTGTTAGTATAACTTACGACTATGTTAGTAAACACAGACTATACACAAAACAACACAAGAAATAACGGTTGGTCACCGTTGCGACATCCCATGAGAGACGGCACAACAGCGACCCACGTATAGACAGTCCAGGCGACTCGCAACCATGCTCAAGATACTGTTGGAGCTGCCCCTCGCCCTGCGCACCAGGGAAGCGCACCTTTTACGCATTGTTGCGTAAAAGCAATCTACATGCGCATCTGCGAACATCCCTGACGCACTACAGAAACGGGGCAGCCCCACCAGCATCCTAAATGCATTGTTATATTGAACGCGGAGAGCGCTCTACGATCTTAACGAACATCTAGCCCACAGGCTGCATGTATAAAAAGCAGTACGCTCGAAAGAGCGTGATTTTAACAGGAAGTGCGCAACGTGCAAACCTGCGAGCTAGCATGGTCGCTCTAACCGACAACGCCCTCCGCTCCCGCTCAATGTCATCATCGTCTTTGAGGTCGGGAGTCAATATGTGACCAAGATACTTAAACCTGTAGACTCTTTGCAAAGGTTTGCCATAGAGAAATACAGGCGGTACTGCATCAGGACTTTTACCCCCAGCCTCAAAGACCATGACCTCCGTCTTCTTAGTATTGTATGCCAGTCCATGAACTTTGGCATACGCCTCACATTGAGCAACCAATTTTCTCAGGCCGCAGACTGACGCGCTCAGCAGTACCATGTCGTTTGCATAACTGATATTATTTACGCAGGTACCGTCTATGTAACATCCGAACCTGGTACTGCTGAGCTCGCCAATCAACTCGTTCACATAAACGCCGAAAAGCGTTGGTGAGCTCAATCCACCCTGCCTCACCCCACACTCCAACCCGTAAGGACGAGAAAACGCCCCAGCCCAACGTACAGTGTGGATCTGGTTTCCATACCAAAACTTTAAAATGTTAACAAGTTCTGTGGGTAAGTTTACCCGCTCTAATTTACTCCACAACACATCATAGGAAACCAGATCAAATGTCTTTGACAAGTCCAAAAAGCAAGCATAAATAGGCGTCCCTCGGCTCGCATAGTACGTCACAGCATGCTTAAGACACAAAACCGCACTCTCTGTTGATATCCCAGCTCTGAATCGTGAATAGTAGTACAACTACTTAATTGTGTATGTTAATGATAATGATAAATGATAAATGATTTATTTCTGTAAGTAGGTTTGTACAAACACTTTTACACGTCAATAATATTTTTTAAACTCATGTCGGCGTTTCGTATCTGACTACTCTGAGAAGAAAGGCCGAAACAAACTCAGAGGTCACAGTCTCTTTTAACGTCCAGACATAATCTTGGTCAGATCATGTGAAGACCATGTGGATTGGTGTCTGAAATGGTCTTTTGAGGAAAGAAACCACACAGATTGAGTGGACCTGTCCATTCAGTGCACGCATGTATCAGTAATCATACGGCTGAACTCAGAACTTGAGGAGCTCAACGATTTGACGAACAATTCACTTTCCAAAATTCATGTTAGTGTCTTTAACGGTTTGGGCGCTGCAAGAACCTTTGGAGTCATCATGTTCTCGTTTCAATTTTTAAATTTACAAACTAGGGTCATGGTATTTTTATCTGTGGTCTACAAATTTACGATACGCAAATACAAGCTGTCAGTTGCGGCCATCCATCTGTCTGTGTTCCGGACCGAGCCGGCCATTGTTAAGGAGCCAACACATGCGTGGGACAAACCGTCCTCGGGGAACGACGCCTTACTCACTAACAAGCAAGTAGCTTATAGCTACTAAAACGGTCGAAACATAGGCGACAACACTATGGTTTTTATGTACCTAATAATAGAATAGATAGGCTTCACATCATAGTGAGTAAAAAAATATTAAAAAATATATATATTTTACAATGCTTTAGAAAAAAGAACATATTTAAAAGGGGAGGTTACCCTTGCACGTGAGGGAGAGGCAGTATATGCGACCTCACGGCTCTAGCCTCCGCAGGAGACGCTCTGGGCGTCAGAAATCCCAGGCTGATTCCCGGCTACCGTAGGAGCGGGCTTGCGGATGGCGAGTAAGGGTCTACGCACACTTATTTAGCTCTGTTCAGCTTTTGTCCATAGACAACAACGATTTTGTATAGAGTCCGTTCAGCTTTCCGCGGCTGAACGGATGCGTACGCATCTCATATAAAATCGTTTTTTTTCTATGATGAAATAAATGTATTTTCTTTCTTTCTTTCTTTCTATGGCCAAAAGCTGAACAGAGCTGAATAAGTGTGAGTAGTCGCTAATGGGTAACTCGCTGTTAGGGCTTTCAATACCGGTATACCGGGATCCCGTAATACCGTGATCACGGATTTTGTTTTAGCGTTTTACAATACCGGTATTGACGCCCCAATACCGTGATAACGGTATTACAAACATTAGAGGTGCAAATTATGTGATCTTATTCTCACACTTGTTTTCACCAGCACAAGCGTCCCGCTGTTATCTTAAGCTCACCCTCCCGCGCCCCGCCTGAGACAATGCCCGAAATCGAGCTATACTTATGACGTTTTTGTTATTGTCAGTCAGTTTCGGAAAGGCGACGGGATAATGCGTACACAGACTTTGTTATTGTGTAGTATTAACTTGTAACTGTGAAGTTTTGAATGTTAAGATAAGATAAGATAATGTTGTGATCTACTAGCGCGTATTTTTGCTAGTTTAATTAGATTACCGTCGTTGCTGCCTCTTCGTGTCTTACCCAAAGCGTTCTTGGGGAACAACATGTCAACTCCAGAGAGATCGGATTCGAACATTTACAAAAAGTTTTTAAATTAACGTACTACTACTGGCATAAGGGATAATTTCAAATGATTGCTAGCTAGTTAAGCTATAATTTACTTACTTACATTTCTACAAATAATGGTACCTTGGTTGATTTTTACATGAGACATGATGACATTTAGAAAATAAGTTTTATTTTTTGATCTTGTACAATACAAAGTCTTTGTGAAATTCCTTCCTGCAGAAAGACTAGATTAAGTTTAAGTTTTCATTATGTTCCTAATTCCTAGTCCTACCTAAATAATCAACCAATACCAAATAGTTATTTAAGAGAGCTATGTATAAAACGTTTCTATTTTATATTTTTAACAAATAAGAACAATAAAGACATTTGAAACAAAAAAAAAACACGTATTTATTGGTTTTATTAATGTCCTAATTGAACTTGCGTTCAATACCGGTTTACCGGTATTAATACCGGGACCACGGTATTGACTTTTCCAATACCGGTAAGCCCGGTATTTGAAAGCCCTACTCGCTGTCCGGTTGACGAAGCCTGGGTTGACCGCACGTTGTTGTTGTGTTCCACGCGCGCCTCAAAGAGATGTCAGCACCAACTGTTGGGGTCACGGAGTGGGGTCCACAAGGGCCCATGTCTCCCAGGGGTGCGGTTGTTCGAAAGAGATACCGTCGCCCCTGCCACACAGGCAACTGAGGGAACACGGGTGGGTTTTAGTCAGTAAAAGTTTGACACGCCCTCCTGCTCCACCCAGAGCGAGAGAAGTCATTTGATGATTTCCCACCCTGCAAAAAAAAAAAGGTTGCTACCTTTCGCCCTTTTAGAGTTCCTACGCACCAGCTCTACATTGCATGTAATGATAATGTACTAAAAGTTCGGCAATTATTCATTCTAAGCATCGTACTTCACCAGCACACTGCACTTCCTGTTGACCCAGTACCTTCCAACAAGAGAAGGAAGGATTTAGTTTGCATAAAGCCTCAAACTCAAAAAACCCATCGAAGTTGAACCAACTCATGGGAGAACTGCCACCACAACGAGTAACACTTTCGCGTCCGTTTATACACGGGAGTTGACTTCACAGGACACGTCGAAGTCAGACTCAACAAAGGAAGAGGAGTCCAAACTTCAAAGGGTTACAGATGCATATTCGTGTGCATGGTGACAAAGGCCGTGCACGTCGAACTTGCATCAGACTTACATAAGTACTGATACTTTCATTACAGCCTTCCAAAGAATATGCTCCAGGCGTGGTACACCAGGTCACGTCTACTCAGACTGTGGTACTAATTTCGTAGGCGCATCAAGGTTGCTCCAAAAAGAGTTTGAAGACTTCAAGCAAATCTTGTCACCAAACTTCTTCAATAACATCGCAGACATGGGAATACATTGCAAAGCGGTCGGCCAAGCGGGTTCGCTTGGCCGACCGCTGGTGGACTATGGGAAGCAGCGGTCAAGTCGATGAAATATCACCTTCGTCGGGTGCTAGAAGACCAAAAACTGACGTACGAGGAAATTACTTACCTGCTTGCGAAGATAGAAGCATGCATGAACGCCAGGAAAATGGACCATAGGACGGATACTAGAACTTCACCTTGGAACGGACGGATACGTACGAGTGACAACCCTGAAAACCCAAACTGGTGTCATTAAACGACCTATGATAAAACTATCAGCTTTACCCATCGACACAGCCTGCAACAAGATTTATTTATTTATTTAAAACTACCGAAACAAAACAATCTGGACGAAAATGTCTTACAAACATTTTAATGTTTCTTTTCACTATGTTGATACTTGTGAATGGATCATATGGTTCGCAACTAAGGTCAGGCACTCAAATTACCAACCTGGAACCCGAGTGACCGATTTATTATGACACCATGGGCAAAATTTAACTCATTCACGATGAATGGACTTTGCTAACGTAGTACAATATAACAAACTACTGGCAAGGCTTTCACCATATTGAAAAATACATAAACGGTGTAAATGACCTTTGCCAGAAAATCCATCAAAGTTATTGCCAAGCCAGGACAGATCAACTTTCCCACGAGATGGAACTACTTAACTTCTACAACACAATCCTGCTGACTCCGCACAAACATTTATCTACGCGCAAGAAGCGCGGCTTGCTCGACGGAGTAGGCATGGTTGCAAACAGCTTATTCTCGCATCTTAGACCAGAAATTTGCTGAGAAATACCACAAGGACATTGAAGCCATACAACTTAACGAAAACTATTTGCGTGAACTCGCAAAAAACCAAACATCGATCATGAAACTACAAAATGACGTTTTGAAGAAAATCTATGAAATTATCAAGCTTCAATGTAAGATGATAGAAGACTTCATGGAAGAAACTAAGACAAATCTGGGCAGCATTGACAAAGAATACAAATAATGATGGCCACAAGTTACTTCAACTCCGCTTCGCTCACTGCATCGCTACTACTACGAAATCTTAAGGGAATTCAAACTATGCTCCTGAACACTCTCACTAATGTCTACAGTGGACTTAAGGACGTGCCCTGGAAGACTTATCCGGCAGACTGCCGAGGACTCTGTCATTGCCAAAAGAAAATATCAGAGAAGATATCAAGGAACTTTACAAGTTGCTGTACATGAAAGCACGAATAACAAAGAACTATTTTATGTTCGAAGTTCACATTCCTTTAATTTCAAATGAAGACTTCACCTACTATCGGGCTATCGCTATACCATTCCAGGCGGAGTCAAACTATAAATTGATGCAGTTATCTTCGGAATACATTGCCGTGAACTTTGAGAAGAATTACTTCATTTGTAACGCTATTATACCAGTGTTCAACTTACAAAACAAGAATGCACTTTGCGGAGCAAAACTACTGGGTCATCCGTACAACTACGTGACATACACAGCGTGTCATGCGAGGAGGCATGGATCAAGTTGCAAGAATCAAACAGCTGGCTGGTTGTTGTGTGTGAAGAAAACTCACTCATACCGCAAACTGCGTTAAAGCCCCCCCGAGTGGGTTCCCGCATTGTCGTTGCGGGGGGGCTTAGTAACCGTGGTCTCCCATCCACGGTGAAGCCAAGAGGAACCCAACGGTGGGGCCGCTCGTCAGGGCTTTTGCCTGCAAGCCATTGACGTAGCGGCCAAAAAGTAGGTTGCGGTGAGGTGCACCGCAACTGAGGTGGGCCGCGATGTCGAATGGGAGGCATCGCGGCTGAGGGTTACAGGCTGCGGTAGAGGAGGAGTGCCGGTGCTTCTGAGCAGCGCTCTTCCCTTCCGTGGCCTGGACGGGGCCGCCACCGTTTGATGGCGGACGCGGTGGGGCCGCAGGGGAAGAGGAGTGTCGGTATAGCGTCAGCCGCTCTCCCTATCCTCTGCGGCCGAAAAGTGGTAGACGGGACGGCGCGTTGTGTTCCTCACGCGCGCCGTCAAAGATGTCAGCAACCACTGGTGGGGTCCGCAAGGGCCGATGCCTGCCAGGGGTGCGGGTTTGTTCGAAAGAGATACCACGGCCCCTGGCATACGGGCTACTGAGGGAACACGGGTGGGTTTTAGTCAGTAAAAGTCTGACACGCCCTCCTGCTCTACTCAGCAGGAGAAGTCATTTGATGATTTCCCACCCAAAAAAAAAAAAAAAAAAAACTGCGTTAAAGAACTTGATTCCAAAAGCCATTCCAGCGCGCCATAAAACTGTCTCGCCCGTCGCCCGTCGATAATACAAATGCTGAAATTGGCAAATAGTTCACAAGGTATAATATAGGTCGTCTCCGCCTGTTCTAATAATTATTTCGATTTCATTCGATTCTGTAAGCAGCGCGGAGTAGGAAACGTCGACGGTATCGGGGTGTTGCACGTTGTGTGCAGGCATGATACAGTCGTCTGTCAGCGTAGACTGATGACCGCGGGGACCGGTCGCACCTGGCGCACACCGGGCAGCGCGGCGGGCGGTGCGTGTTGGTCGCGAACCAACAAAGAACGCAACGGCTCGCTCTATTTCTATATTGTGCGATCCTGCGACCACCTGCGACTGCTCCGAGCTCGCGATTGCCGACCGCGCGCCTGTGAGCGCCAGCCAGGCGGCTCCAGCTTTTAGGAAGAATGTTGTAATAAATCATCCGTAATATTAGTAATTTGGCGTTGTTTATTATTATTATGACGTCACGCGTTTACGGTTGGCCAGCACGCAACTATTCTCATGTGTTCGGAGTATTTTAATACGCACCAGCATCATGGCTGACGCTTCACAGTTAATACATCAAATATCTAATCCATAAAAACATAATTGTGAAGATACTTCATTCTAGGTTACATGTAGGTAGGTACAATCAACCGCACATACCTAATTGGTAACAATTTGGCATTGACGGCACCATTATGTTGTAGCTAGGGTTGCCACCTTTTATTCATGCAGTTAAAGTACATTGGTTATTATAGGTAAGAAAATAAAAGTACATAGTACCAAAATAAAGTACAATTTATTTTTCTTCACATATTTTTTTTGTTTTTTTGCAATTTGTATCAAATTAGTATCTCTACTAAACAATTGCAAAGTATCTAATATTTTTTGGTGTAACATATTCACTAACTTGTTGATCCGTTTCACTATCAAAATTACGTCTTGTAGGTGTATGTGGAGTATTCTTGTCCATGATTTCATCATCATCATTTCAGCCGAAAGACGTCCACTGCTGGACATAGGCCACCCCCAGAATGGGGGGTTTTGCCATAATCGCCACGCTTGGCAGGCGGGTTGGCGATTGCAGTATGGTGGTAAAATTCATAGAGAACGCTGCTGCCCATTCTCTAGTAAGTCCCTTAGTCGCCTTCTACGACACCCACTAGAAGAAATGGGACGGTGCTATTCTTTTACGCCCGGCGACACATACGGGTCCATGATTTACTATAGCATAAATCTATAAAACTTTAAATCGTATTCTTATTGCACTCAAACCGCTTCGCACAAAACAAACAAGAAATTATGACAATGACACTGACATTGTTGACATTTGAGGTTAGGTTGCGTTCATAAATTGTTAAAAACGAGTGCGTTACTCCAGAAAGAATCGTTTTTTTCCAAAACGACAGAGGGGGCACACATTTTTATGTGGGGGCACATTTACAGCAGATAAGGCACCAATTATACGTTCTACTCATATAACTCTAGGAGACACTGTGATGTGGCGCTGGCGAGTGGCGACATCGATTCAGCACCAATCGATAAATTTCGTTTAGCGAAAAAATACTTACGACTAAACTTTTCAAAATCCCAAAGAAATCAAATCACGTGAAATAAAGTATTTTCGTGTACTTTATTGTTCTCATAAAGTATAAAGTACAATTACCTGAAATAACGTACAATACTTTATTATAAAGTACGGGTGGCAACCCTAGTTGTAGCAAAGGGTGGTTTTCGCAGTGAAGTTGACTATACTTCAACCTCCCTAGAATTAGGTTAAAGTTGCAGAATATCTTCTACAGAATTACGATAAAATTCAAAGGGGACTGACATGTCGACATGTTTTAGGTGGCAGGTTTGCGTTAAACATTGTGTAAGCTATTCCTCTCAAAGAAGAAGTTACAAAGAAATCTAGGTAGATAGGTAATTAGGTAATTTCGTATTAAAAATCTTAACTTCATTCTCTGACAGAACGTAGGTACAATCGACAAACTTTAAGCATGCTCACTTAAGAAAATATTTCTGTGGCAGCGCATCTAGTGACAAACCACACCCCTTCCTGGTTTCGCCCAATTAGAAACAACATGTATTTGTGTGAGTGTATTCACACAAATCCATATTGTCTGTTGAATGCATGACGTATAGAGACGCAAACCAATGTCCATTTTTTTAGTCGCAATCATGCTGTGTCGACTTAGAACAAAGTTCGTGACGGGGGTTAAAGTATGGAAAGTAATGCCATCTAGCTGTGATAGTGTTAAAACAAAATCAAGAAGTTGTCATCCTTAAAAAAATATTATATGATTATTACTGCTTACTACAAAAAATAATTTTATTTCAAAAGTAGACCACATAAGCAATTTATAAAGGCAATAAATACGTAAAAACAATTTTTAAGACACTAATAATCGTTTAATTTTTCATTCAAATGAAAATCGTAACTTCTGTTTTATAGCAGCGCTTTTGTGCTGACCACCCTGAGAAAAATGTCGGCACGCTACTGATGCGCATACCCATATTTTTCTCGTCTTTATTTTAAGTGTTTAAATTCCTTAAAATACAATTGAGTGTGTGAAAGTTTTTCCCCTAGTGTCGTCGAGTTGAGTACCGTCCGCGGATCCTCCGTTCTAGCGTGAAAACTTCGAATTTGACTTTTAACAAGCTTTAAAGTTTGTGAAAAATTTGAGCCAAACAGTGCAGTTTATTTAAGCTCGCTAAGTAGTTAGAAAGTGAGCAAACAATGTCTTTTCTAGCTTGTTGTGTGCCTGGCTGCTCGAGCAGATTTCCAGATGGTAAATATATATTTCATTTTCCCACTAAAACTATCCTATTACAACAGTTGTTGAATAGAATAAAGTACCTCCCCATATGAAACGTTTAATGTAAATAACAAAAAATTTCAGGTCCTCCATTACATCGCTTCCCTAATCCAGATAAGGATATTGAACGTTTCCGTTCATGGATCAAGAACATAGGGGGTGACATTGTTGGACTGGATGAAAATTTTGTCTTTAAAAATAGGAGAGTGTGCCATAAACATTTTCCTGAAATATGGCATTACACCAAAAATCGATTATGTCCTCTGGCAATTCCTATGTTACATCTTAAAGGTTAGTAAAACTTTTTTTTAATATAATAATAACAAGTGACAAGTCAATGAAATCGCTCACTTGATGGTAAGTACCATGCTTGCCTATAACACCTGCAGTATCACTTTGCATTTCAAAAAGGTCTGCGGGCCACTTCGCTGTACTTGTCACCCTCAGATGAAACTGAATTTAAGTCTCATAGCCTAGTAATTTTACTAGCTACTGTACTCTTCAAACCTAAACACAATAGTGATTGCACACTATTGCTTGGAGGCAGAAGATCTGGCATGTTAATGTTTTCTGTGTGCAACTTTGGTGACTTAAAAAATTTATTCATTTTATTGTCATTATCAACCGGTTTGGTCTACAGATAATATGTCATAGGTCTCGGATTGGAATCTCGTTCAGGGGAACTATTGATATGGTGAACATTGTTAATATCCGGCATCCATAATACCTTGTGTTATAAAACCTTTTTATTTATCCTTATTACAATCTCTAGGGTTGTGAGAGGTAGCAATTTTTTTAATTTCGTATTATGTTACACTGTATGAATTTAAAAACATTCTAACATTGGTTTTAGGAGCTGCAACTATGGCTAGTATACATGATGTCATGTCAGTTGAACACCCGTCTACCTCTATGCAGCACCAGACTCCAGTGCCTATAAGTGATATAGGCCCAAGAACACAATCTATGCAGACTCAAACTATGCAGAAAAGTATGTATAATATTCTTAGACACAAGTTTTAACATTAGATTCTTGAAGTAAGTTTTCAAGTGACAGAGTCATGGGCAAAAGCTAATAATCTATTTAAAATCCACTTAGAAGTTTTAAGTGTGTCTGTCTATTGGTCTGTCTGTTACCTCTTCAAGCTTAAACCTCTGAATCGATTTAGATGAAATTTGGTATAGAGATAGTTTGGTTTTAGGAGCTGCAACTATGCCTAGTATACATGATGTCATGTCAGTTGAACACCCGTCTACCTCTATGCAGCACCAGACTCCAGTGCCTATAAGTGATATAGGCCCAAGAACACGATCTATGCAGACTCAAACTATGCAAAAAAGTATGTATAATATTCTTAAAGTATGTATAGTATTCTTAGACACAAGTTTTAACATTAGATTCTTGAAGTAAATTTTCAAGTGACAGAGTCATGGGCAAAAGCTAATAATCTACTTAAAATGCACTTAGAAGTATTAAGTGTGTCTGTCTGTTGGTCTGTCTGTTACCTCTTTACGCTTAAACCGCTGAATCGATTTAGATGAAATTTGGTATAAAGATAGTTTGAGTCCCGGGAAAGGATGTAGGATAGTTTTTATCCCGATATTCCCACGGGATCGACACTTATGCGGGTGAAACCGCAGGGCGCAGCTAGTCATTTAATATAAATCATCATTATCATCATCATCATCTCAGCCGAAGACGTCCACTGCTGGACATAGGCCTCCTCCAAACGGGGAGTCAATTGCCATAATCGCCACGCTTGGCAGGCAGGTTGGCGATAGCAGTATGGTGGTAAAAATGCATAGAGAATGCTGCTGCCCATTCTCTGGTAAGCCCCTTAGTCGCCTTCTACGACAATGGAAGAAATGGGATAATGCTATTCTTTTACGTCCGGCACCACACGGAACTAATAACTCATAAATATAAATAATAACTCATAATTGGTTAAATCTTTCAGAAATTAAGATGACAAAGGCAGAATTACAGATGAAGCAAACTATTAAGAAATTAAGAAATAAAATTCATGGCAATAATAAATTAAGAAAGAGATATTTGGAGAGATTATTGTTAGCAAAAAATGCTTCTTTAGATGTATTGACGAAAAAGTTAACGAAACCAGCTAGAACTTTTGTGCAAATGCAAATCTCCCAAGCTGGAAAATGTAAAAGAGGAAGAAGATTTACTCTTCGTCAAAAAATATTGGCATTATCATTGTATAAAAGTAGCCCAAAGGCTTACAGAGTGCTCAGTGAGATATGCATATTACCAAAACGCAGTACTCTCCACTGCCTTTTGAAAAAAGTTTTTATCAAACCAGGCATAAATAAATTTATGTTTGATAATTTAAAGAAAAGGGTGGAAAAAATGCCCCAATCTCACAAGTTTTGCTCAGTGGTATTTGATGAAATGGCTATTGCAGCACATGTTGAGATGACAGATGACAAAATAATAGGCTTTGTGGATGATGGTGAAACAAGAAAAATTCAGTTAGCAGATCATGCACTTGTATTTATGGTGAGGGGTGTCATAAAAAAATATAAACAGCCAGTACAGTACACCTTCTGCTCTGGAAGTACCTCAACAACCAATTTAAAAAAAATGATTGTGGATGTTATAAAAAATCTGCAAGACTGTGGACTAAAGGTAGTGGCAACAGTTTGCGATCAAGGTGCGACAAACATGGCTGCGATTAATTCTTTATTAAATGACACTAGAGCCAACTATTTAAGAAAAGGTGAAGAATACCCAGGAAGCCAATTTACAATTGGGGACCAAAAAATTTTTGCCCTCTATGACCCCCCTCATCTTATGAAAGGTATTAGAAATAATATGCTCACTAAAGATTTAGCATATGTCATAAAGAATAAGAAATGTGTAGCCAAATGGCATCACATTGTAAAGCTACACGAGAAAAGCCCAGGTTATGGAGGAGTGCGTCTAGTACCAAAATTGACGCAATACCATGTGCTGCCACACCTAATACCCAAGATGAGGGTCAAACACTGCACCCAAGTTTTCAGTAGCACTGTTGCTACAACCCTTGGTTTTATGGCAGGTGGGTTATCTATACTTCTATACTAATATAAAGAGGAAAGATTTGATTGTTTGTTTGTTTGCATTGAATAGGCTCCGTAACTACTGAACCGATTTGAAAAATTCTTTCGCTGTTGGTAAGCTACACTATCCGTGGGTGACATAGGCTATATTTTATCCCTGTATTCATACGGGAACGGGAACTACGTGGGTGAAACCGCGGGGCGCTGCTAGTTTACTATATTTCTATATGTACACAAAACAAGTTCATGATGCCAGATAGTTTAATATGTTTTTTTTTTTTTTTGTCTCTGGTCATCACCTTATTTCATTATTTAAAAGATGACTTTCTTTTTCAGATGCTGGTATGCTACCAGAATCGGCAAAAGAGACGGCAGATATCCTATTCTTTTTTGATCGGCTCTTCGACTCCGTCAATGGGAGTTTTAGTAGACAAAGGGAAGGCAAGATTTATAGAGCAGCTGTAACTCCCACATCACCTCACCACAAATTATGGCGGGAAAGCATCCCCATCCTAAAAACAATGTCATATGTGGACAAAAATGGCAAAGCATCTGTGGTGCCAACACTCTCCAGCTGGATCAAAACTATAGAGGGGTTCAAAATGTTGTGTGCCCATATGTACCAGTTAGGGGAAAATTCCCTATTACTGAGGCATTTTAATCAGGACCCGCTTGAGAATTTATTTGGAGCAATACGTGCACACGGGCACAGCAATATAATGCCAACTGCTGCAGGCTTTCAAGCCACATACAAAACACTTTTAATCAATAATTTTACTTCGGCACATTCCGTGGGGGCGAATTGCGAAAAAGACAGTAACACCTGTCTGCAGAACCTTAAGTACTTATTTGAAATTGAAGGTCCTGCAGAACCACCACCAAATAGACCGGTGATGACTATTGAAGAAAATCATTTAAATATTTGGATTAATGTTGATACCTTATTAAGAAGCAATTCGCCCAAAGACATAGAAAAGTGCGCAGCTGTAGGATATTGCAGTGGTTGGCTAGTGCGAAACGCAAAAAAAAATGTGTATAAGAACTGCGTCACGTGTAATAGCCAGATGGAGAGTACAGATATGCAAAGTTTTCACAATTTTATAAAAATATCAGAATACGATAATAAAAATTGGCTTTGTTATCCTAGCAAAAATGCTTTCGACATTTTTCTGCAAATAGAGGTAATCGTCATGGAAATAATGAAAACCATGAGTCACAAAGAAAATATTATAGAGTATGTAAAATTAATTGTATCGGCTGTAGTTGATTTCGGGTTCATAACGTGCATTGAACACAAAAGTACACTGATAGAATTCCTTTTAAAAAAAAATATTGATTTTTGTATTAAAAATTGGTGTAAGGAGGTCAACAGAATACTATCTGGAAAATCCACCAACTGTGATGAAAGTGACCCTGTAAAAATAGCTGCACAAAATCATTATATTAAACATAAAACAAAAAAAAGACAAAGAGTAACAGGTGTGCAGCTGACAGTATAAGGTTTCTACAGATAGTGTTCTGTATTATGGTTATTATGATGTTTAATAATGTATCCTCAATAATCCTCAATAAAACCAATTGATAACATTAATTATTTATTACTGAATAAATACTGTAATAGTAAAGAGTAGTTTTATTTAAGGTGATTGTAATCAACTAATAAATTAATTACAAAATAACTCTTTTACATTATACCATAACATTCTACGGAGTAGTTAAAATTTTGCGTACAATACGCATTCTCTTACCTACGCTGTTTATTGTAATTAATGTGTATTGTAAAAAAACAGCCAAATTAAAGTTCACGATTATTAAATTTAGCGGATTTTTTACAATACACATTCATTTCAACCATTCAAGTACGAAAATACCAAAAGTAAATAAAGCTATCTACTATATACCTATAGAGAGAGACTAGTTCGATGAACAACTACCAGGGCGGCGCTGCTGTCGCGCGATTTAACCTAAAACGTGAAGTTAGCTCTCTATCTCATATTATATACTGTACTCTTTGGTCGCAATAAAGGTGTCGTCAACAAAGCACGCATTTCGTTCCCACAAAAATCCATACAAACAATTTTCAACGTTACTACCATCAAAACATAGTCGAAATTGAGCCGGATTACAGTGCACCGTACTGAGCGTCGAGAACAAAAGATATTGCATTCCTTAGATAAGAAGCGAGCCCGGACCGTCATTAGCAGTGTTTGAGGGTTTTTTGTGCAAGATATTTACAATATTATTACAAAAGGAATCTACGCATCGTAACATCACGTTATTTTGTTGTTTACAAAAAATGTCTCAGCCAGAACAATTACTAGGAGTATTAGAAGAAGTAGCGAAGACATTACAAAAAACACAAATACGTAAACTTAGGGGAAGGTGTGCTGAAATTATAAATTTATAATAAAACTTTTTAATTTCATTAGAATTGCCCGTGCTTAAAGTCTGTCATTATGACACAATTTTTGATTTATTAATAATAACTTTACGATATGAGTGTAGATAAATACAAGTTGATGATAATTTCTGTGTAATTTTTTATATTAATTTCTGGGTGAATCTTTAAAATTTCCTTTTGAAATCTTGAAACACTCTATTAAAAATAAATAAGTTCAACTAAATTAAATTGCTTCTTTTCCACAACTACAAATCCTTAAAATTGTTCTTAAATTTTAACACATTTTGTATGATTTCACACGAAGATTGCAGTCGACAGTTTTGCTTTAAACAAAAATGTTTTACTAAAATGTTTTAATATACAGATACGGTTTAAAAATCAACCATTCGAAATCTTTAATCCTGAACAGCTTATTATTAAATGAACACGAACTGAAAATATATATTTAGCTAATATTTCTTTTTTTCAATCCTTTCACTCTCACTGCGGTCACAGTGACAGTTTTATTTTTTCAGGAGCCCACAGGCCTGGCTTTTTGAAAATATTTCTGTTATATTTCAGAAATTAAGGAGTATTTCTTATTGAAAATTATAGTTCAGTTTAATTACTTGTTATGCTTCCGAATTTTAAAGTGGCCTATGAACTGAGTTATTGTTATATTTGTCAAAATATACTTGTCGTACGCAATGCGGGCAACGCGCTTGTCTCGTTGATTATAGCATGATTTGTCAACCTTTTATTAAAAGACGGCCCACTCATAAACTCCAATCTTAACGTACTGCCTTTTGCAAGCCTTTTGTGAACCACCCAACGGTAAGCATCCTGCAAAGCATGCCCCGGACATTGAAAAGATACCTTGTTCGTGTAATCTCGTTTATTTATGATCAGTGGCGGCTGGTAGGTCATGGAACTGGTGGTGCACTTTACTAGCTCACTAAGTATTAGGGGTAATAAGTAAATAAATAGAATTTATTTATTTCAGATAGGTAAGTAATTTAAATCTAGACGAATAAAAAATAAACAATAGTATTCAATTCCACGTAAACTAAACTTCGCAGTGACAATAATGAGTCGGTCATTCATTATGGCCGGCATGCAAACTTTGCCAAACCTCGGGCGCTCTCGCTAATCGACGCGACGTTCGGTAATATTCGACAAACTTCGGTTCCCCGTGCGGCGCACGAGAATCGACAAATTACTCCATAACGCTCCATACAGTTATGTCAACTATCTTCCGTCTCACGCGCTAGGCGTTTTAGCTCGGATCTCATAGAAATGTATGAGCATTCACTGTAGATCTTCTGTACCGCGAAAATGAGTCTTAATAGTTTAGCAAAGAGCTTATATTGTTTCCTCAGTTTTGTTAATATTACGTAGACCACAACCAGTGGCCACAATGCGATTATTAAACATTGTGTGATTCTTTCTACATCTATTAAAATCTGGTAGTTCAGCGCACGAGTGCACTAAAGGGACAGCCGCCTGTTTATAATAATAAATAATAATAATATTTATTTTATTTCGGAAAAGAAATCCATAGAGTGTTAGTAACATAATATGAAAACAAATTATTATCTAGTGTTAGTACCAATCAACCTCTGCACAAACTGCTGTTATGATTAAATAAAAATCAAAGGTGTGATAAATAAATGGATAAAACGAATATTAGAACTATTCAAAGTATTCAAAATATACATACCTATAAGGAACACCTGCAAAACATTCGAGATAGGTAACATGGTAATAAAATAGTAGGCATACCTTAAAATTCTTTGTAATATTTCGCGAACGTATTTTATGGTCCTTCAATAGAAGGGCCATAAAGTATGTTTTTAAGCCATTCTATTGTTAAACCGGATTTTCAGAAGTTCCCACTGAATACCAATGATATAGATAATGAACGTATTATTATTGCAGTTGCAAGAGTTCCGACAACAGTAAACAAAAATCTCTGATAACATTGTATGAATTGCGCAAACTATACCTATTTGTGTTATTCCAATCATAATATAGAGCAATAAAATAAAAAGATAATAACAAATGTTGCAAATTTCCAACAAAATATTTAACTTGCTTCGTTTTTGTATATTTTCAAGTTTATAACACATTGTAATGAAGATTTTTACTTTTCAATAGAACTGCGCAAGTAACAAGTCCCTCTTACGCCCGCGCCGCGCCGATAATACAGGTTTTTTTTTTTAAATGGCATTAATAAGTTGACCTTGAAAGGCTGTAACTTCTTAACCGGAATTTACAGAAATGACAATAATTATTAACATTTTATACCTTTATGCAGTGCCAGTCAACGTGCCTAGCGCGTCCGCTGCGTTTTGTATGGCGGCGGTATCGCATAACCATTGGACATCATGAAAATTGGGGAGGCAGTGAAAATGTTCATATATAACAAAACTTATAGACCTGACGGAATATTATTATGTCGGAGAGAGGAAAATATTAAAGTTGATAGAATAGATATAAATTGTTGTTTGACATTTTTATTCCAAATTATTGATAAATAATCTATCTATACTAATAATAAAGAGGAAAGATTTGATTGTTTGTTTGTTTGCATTGAATAGGCTCCGAAACTACTGTACCGATTTGAAAATTTCTTTCACTGTTGGGAAGCTACACTATCTCACAAAGGCTATATTTTATCCCCATATTCTCACGGTAACGGGAACTACGCTGTTGAAATCGCAGAGCGCTGCTAGTAAGTAGCTGAATAAATAGAAAGCTAACAAACAAAAAAAAACATTAAGCTAATCGATAAGATTCTGTTTACAATTACTGTTTGATCTGTTGTGATGTCTTATTGCCTGTGGTAAACAAAAAAAGTGACACCGTCTCTCTGGTCTCGTGTCAAGCAAGGCATGAATTAGTTTTATTCTCCTCTGCTAATAAAAAACAAACCTAAAACCTACAAAAATAAAACACATTAAGAACCTAACAATTATTTCATTTAACTTAAAGCAATAGCAATAATACATTTTCTAAACCAAAAAGAAGATAAATATGAGTACGAAATTACTTCTTGTCAGCAACAATAATTCATAAAGAGCTCATACCGGCCGTGCCTATTCAAAAATAATCTCACAAACTAGTGAACATAGCACGCGCCTGTGTGAGTGTCACACTTCTATACACCATTACTACGAACACTACTAAAATATGTTTCGTGCATTCTATTGGTCAAAACGCATGCATTGTGCGATCGAGTCGTGAGCCTTGCTACGCGATTATCGCCTTAAAGGTGAGCGTGCGGAAGAAGTCGCGATTGTACCTACACCCTCGACCGCTACGCCTAGAAGCACGAAGTTTTGCACAAGAGTTCCGTAACAGGTAACGAAATTGAGCACTAAGAAAAGGTTTTTGAACCTTTCATCCTCTAATGGGGTCAAATAGAGAATGAAAGTTTGTGTGATTGTTCGTAATTTTATAAAGTTATAAACGTGGAAATTGACGTTAACGTAAGTTGGGTCATTGTTTTTTGATAACACATCCCCTCCGGCTTCTGAAGAGGCCTTTAGCATTATTGTTCCGTACCTCAAAAGGAAAAACGGACCAACATAATGTTTTGTGTATTTTTGTGTTAATGTTTGTTTTTATATTTCTTCTTCTCTCATTAATGTAATTTTCAACACAATGGTATTTTGTTATGAAATAAATGACTTATGATCACTGTGTTGTCCGGCTGTCTGTCTGTCTGTTAAGACCCTTTTTAACCGACTTCAAAAAGTAGGAGGTCCTCAATTCGTCTGTATGATTTCTTTTTTGTATGTTTGTTCCGCGATATCTGGAATTATTCCTCTAGGGTACTTTTTTATCCCGGTACCATGTTCCCGTGGGATGTAAGTATTCCAACATTCACGCGGGTGCAGCCGCGGTCAAAAGCTAGTGTAATATAATAAAGTTGAAATGTTTTTTTTTTTTTGTAGATTGCGCTAATCTCTCGTACTACCGGTCGTATTAGATAAATACCTAAACCCGGGCGGGGTTATTTATCCGTCATCATCATCTGCCTAGCCTTGTCCCAACTATGTTGGGGTCGGCTTCTAGTCTAACCGGATGAAGTTTAATACCAGTATTTTACATGGAGCAACTGCCTGTCTTAGCTCAACAACCCAGTAACTGGGTAACACGATACACCTAGGTAAGACTGGTTGTCAGACTATCGTTTATTTATCCGTCATATTTACTTTATTTTCGCTTAATAATTTTACTATTTTTTTTCTCTTTTGCAGGGTTCCTGATATGGTTGCAGAGTGATGTTAATTTAAGCCTATAACGTTTGTCAAGAATATGACTATCAAATGCAAAGCTAATTATTCAAATCTGATTGGTTGTTTCAGAGATTAGCGCATTCATAATTCACCCTAACAACCGTATTATACTAGCTCCTGCTCGCGACTTCGCCTGCGTGAACTTTCTTGTTCCCCTGCGCCTCCCCCCCGTAATATCACATTACCTCCTTGTTCCCCCCGTCACATCACATTAACTTCTTGTTCCCCCCCCCCCGTCACATCACATTACCTTCTTATTCCCCCCGTCACATCACATTACCTTCTTGTTCCTCTCCTCCCGTCACATCACATTACCTTCTTGTTCCTCTCCTCCCGTCACATCACATTACCTTCTTGTTCCCCCCCCCCCCGTCACATCACATTACCTTCTTGTTCCCCCCCCCCCGTCACATCACATTACCTTCTTGTTCCCATCCCCCGCTGTCACATCACATTCCTCGTCGTGGCGTCGTGGCATACAAGCTGACGGGGTTACAACAAAACTGATGAGTCTGAACAGAATAGTCGTCGCCTCATCAAAATATTATATAGATCTATCTATTGGTCGACCGTCGATCTACCATCAGTCCACCCGGGCTTTTTGCTAAACAATATAGGTCCGACTTACTTAAGGGTATTTTCGTACTCTGCATTTATTGGCACTATGACTTCCAACGCGTGGTACCCGCGGATGTTCCAGGAGTGAGTGACACGCGTGCGGAGTCGCGGTCGCAGCTAGTTTAGCATGTTTATAATACATTGTTTGAACTAGTTTGAGCATCTTTTCTCTGAACAATAGTAAAAATCTAGCTAATTATACGTATAGTTCGCTTACTCGTAGTTATGAGTACGGTGTTCGTCTTGCTTGGATCATTTGTAATCTCTAAAGAGGTGTTCAAGTGTTCACGTTATAGACAAGGATGGAGGGCATCGAGTGGCCTTCCCGCAGGAAAGGGTTGGCCGCGCGGCACGAAGCGGCGGGTTGAGGGCCGCTGCCGGCGCGGCGGCGGGTCGTCGACCGGCACACGCAAGCTTTTTCACGTGATACGATTAACGTCGCAAAGTAGGTCAGCAGAGCAGTGCACCGCGCGCCCCGCGCCAGCACGCTCCGGGCATCGTGCACCGCCTAACGCCCGCCACCACTCCGCCACCACACGCCACCACGCGCCACCACAGCGCCACCACATCGCCATGCGCCACCACGATAACATCTGCTTCTATATAGCTAGCTACTTATACTTACTTATACGGACGTTAACACGACAGTTCGCCACTTCGGAGGTGCATTTCTTATAACAAAAAGATATGATTTAACTTTCTGCTTCTAACAAATTCATGTTCTTTCGCAGACTGTATTGATCGTGCAGGGCAATATGGCAATATCCCCCTATTCACACAGAGATCGCCATCTCTGTGTGAATAGGGGGATATTGCAAATGACGCCCTACCGCTGATGGGGTACGTTGAAGAACACAGTAGAGCTGGTTTTTAGTTGGTAATAATTTTAACATTAGGTTAGCAATACAGAGAAAGTTTTATCCAGTGCGCAAACTGTAACCATGAATTCAGCATATCATTCTAGACCCCTGGTAGTGACCGCACGAGGAGGCGTCAGGCCACATGTTAGTGATCGCAAGAGGAGGCAGGAGGGCACAAGTTAGTGATCGCAGGAGGAGGCAGGAGGGCACATGTTAGCCTCTTTATTTTATAATATCCTATTCGCCTCTCATGCCGCACTGGTAAACTGGTGGCTGGCTTAAGCTTAGACCTACGCGTAATGGTTTATGAAGTCCAAATACCCAGCAGTACCTACAATATAACATAACTACCCATAGTCAAGATGACACGTGACTTCGGTCTTGAAGCCCCGCTACGTAAACAGAAAACAATACCTCAACAATATAAAACACAATAGAATTTACTGAAGAGGAAAACTTATCGATGTTCAGCAATTTCCGGCGAACGAGGGACAAGTTATCTCATTTAGCGTCGCTGTGGGAGGTGATCACGCTCATTAGCTCGCAACCATGTTACGATACTCGCGTCACCACTCCCGCCCTGCCGAGTGCCGACAGCGCACCACACACACACAGACACCCGCGCCACTCGAGCACACACACTACACGGGCGGCGAGTGGCCAAGACTCAAACGTACAGCATACGTAACGATGGAAAATTATTTGATTGTGGTACCGGGAGGCAAAGGAGACGCGGGCGGTGCGAGGGGCGCGGGAGCGTGACGTCCACAATTTATCAAATTGACACGTCATGTTTATTCAGTCACTTCGTCAGACGTGTCTACGTGAAGCTGTCACCGTTATCAGAACACTCCGCTTCAGAGTGGACACTGCGAAGGTGCGCATAACTATTGAGCGGAGTGTTTGTGTGACACAGACGGAGTGTTACAAATGAACGCTTAGTCGCATTCGTCTATTAGATCCTTAACTAGGTGCAGACGTTGCTGGGTTCCGATTGAAGCTTTGTATCCAATAATACCAGGATTAAGTGTCTGCGCTTGACTCCTTTATGGCTCACAGGCTTTATTTGATCCATCCTCTTTCAGCAACCCGTCCCACGAGTCGGCGTGGGTTCGCGAATGCCTTGTGCCATTAAAAAGTTAATTCAGAGTTTAATGTGCGATGCACCTTCATTACACTACTTACGACACTACATCGAACTCGGTGTAGTACTTGAAAAGGCAGTAAGATCCTCGATATCTGCGACTGTTAGTTGATACGATGAACATGTTGATGCGAAATAAATAACTTTAGGTAGTGTCTAAAGTAACAAAAGTTTCCATTCATTTGTATAATAATTTATATATATATATAGATATATATATATCTGGCTGGACCCATTGCCCCGAATAATTTTTTTAAAGAAAGTCTGCAAGCAAAAATAAAATGACAAAGCCAGTAAGTTTTCGATAAATTCGATTTTTTTACCATGTGGTAACTAGGTAAATGCTTATCTTCTCCTTGACTCAACTTTAATGGGTCTCTCTCCAAGTCGCATACATTTCTTATCAACTCGTAAAAACCTAAGCCGAAAAATGTAACCAGATTTATTTTAACTATATTCATGTAGTTCGTTTCCAGTATCTAGTACCTATACTATACCTCTAAAGCTAATAAAAAATGTATAGGTAATGTGTTTTATTTAGGCGGGCTCATGTTATTATTCAGGCGCGTCGTATTCGTATGCAAAGCTGCCATTTTTCAAGAACACTCACTTCGTTCCCGACAGATAACGTTTGTCTCAGTAACAGTTCGGCGGAAGCTCCTGAAGCGGTGACCCGGAGTCTTTTATTTTCTCTTACGTGCCTTACCTACATATAATATAAGTAGTTATGTATTTGAGTGCTAAAAATATCGCACTAATGTGGTTAACTGAACATATAGGTAGGTGATTGGGGTTGCAAAGTGATGCGAGTTTTGATAAGTACTTAAAACTTTACTCCTTTCAATATTACTTATTATGTCTTTATACTTTGCAACGTGGTTCAATGGTTTCGCATGTTGTGTTTTATTGATAACTAGCTTTTGCCAGCGGCTTCGCCCGCGCGGATCTTTCATCCCTTATTTAACTCCCTTAGGGGTTGAATTTCGAAAAATCCTTCCTTATTACTTGTCTACATTATAAAGGGAACCTCTGTGCAAAATTTCAGCTTTCTAGGTCCAAGGGTTTGGGCTGGGCGTTGATGAGTCAGTCAGTCAGAACTTGTCTTTTTATTTATATAGATAGATATATAAAAACTTGCGGCGATTCAATGGCCGAGATTTGTCTTCTGTTTCTACTAGCACAGTAGCACACTGCTAGTGATAAGTGGCTTTGATTTCGTATTTGGCTCTACAAGGATCAATCCAACCTGTTAACACCCAATATGTTTGTTTTAATTCCAGCCCAAAAACAGAAAAAAAATACATCGTAGCTTGTGCAGCGACAGCCACGTGGATGTCGGAAATTATCTCACGGGAACGTGATACCGGAACAGAAAGTAGCCTATGTCATTGTTCAGATTGCCATATGCCATGTAACTCCTTGCCTCATCCGTTCAGTGGTCTAGGAGTGGAGAGGTAACATACAGACAGAGTTACTTGCTAATTTGTAATCAAAATATTAAGTAACTAGCTTCTGCCTGCAACTTCGTCTGCGTCAAATTTCTTGCTCCCCAACCCACCCCGACGCATCGAATCGCCTGGCCGTGCGAGTAATTTGTATTCATGACCTTTTTCTTTTTGGTCGGCTCCTAAGAGCTCTAGCCTGATGTTATTTAGCCTTCCTCGATAAATGGGCTATCTAAGACTGAAAGCGACCGCTGACCGAGCCGGCCATTATTAAGAAGCCAACACATGCGTGGGACAAACCGTCCTCGGGGAACGACGCCTTACTCACTAACAAGTAGGTAGCTTATATATAGCTACTAAAACGGTCGAAACATAGGCGATAACACTATGGTTTTTATGTAATAATAGATAGGCTTCATATCATAGTGAGTAAATAAATGTTATAAAAAATCTTTTACAATGCTTTAGAAAAAAAAACATATTTTAAAGGGGAGTCACCCTCGCACGTGAGGGAGAGGAAGTATATGCGACCTCACGGCTCGAGCCTCCGCAGGAGACGCTCTGAGCGTCAGAAATCCCAGGCTGATTCCCGGCCACCGTAGGCACGGGCTTGCGGATGGCGAGTAAGGGTCTACTCACACTTATTCAGCTCTGTTCAGCTATTGTCCATAGACAACAACGATTTTGAATAGAGTCCGTTCAGCTTTCCGCGGCTGAACGCATGCGTACGCATCTCATACAAAATCGTTGTTTTCTATGGCCAAAAGCTGAACAGAGCTGAATAAGTGTGAGTAGTCCCTAATGGGTAGCTCGCTGTCCGTTGACGAAGCCCGGGTTGACCGCACGTTGTGTTCCACGCGCGCCTCAAAGAGATGTCAGCACCAACTGGTGGGGTCCACAAGGGCCAATGCCTCCCAGGGGTGTGGGTTGTTCGAAAGATATACCGTCGCCCCTGGAACACAGGCAACTCAGGGAACACGGGTGGGTTTCAGTCAGTAAAAGTCTGACACGCCGTCCAGCTCCACCCAGAGCGGTAGAAGTTATTTGATGATTGCCCACAAAAAGGGGGGTTACCCTTAAAATATTTTTTTAATCATTAATAAAAAAACCCCCTCAAACAAATTAATTATTAACATCTTTACAATGTGAATGAAATACTATAAATTAAAGCTCTAATTTGTTCTTTCTAGAAACACTTTCCATTATCATAAAAGCATTAATTATCTAAACAAATAGTAGCTTGGTCATCTTTTGGGTCTCCAGTATCGAGGAGGTCGCCCGCGTGGAGGCTGGGCGGAAATGATCCCGCGGGAACAGGAACGTAGTGTCGGGATAAAAAGTACCCTTTGTGTTATAAACTGTATGTATGCCACAAATCCGTTCAGGAGTTTTTGCGTGAAAGAGTAACAAATATCCATTCATCCATCCTCACAAACTATAATATTAATAGGAGAGGATGATCCTCTGCAAATGTCATCACAACAATGTTTACTAATGAGCTGACGGTAGGAATTATGTTGCAAGAAAATGTTTAATGCAACGATAGCTACCTCAAACATTTGGCAGGCAAGCAATAGGTAGCGTAGGTACTTGGGGCGCTACATTAATTCCTACATCATGTGGGAAACCCCATATTTACATACATAATATAGATACGTATGTCAGAACGCAAAACTTGAGACGAACATTATTCTCACAAATAAAATACTACAAAATATTCATGAGCTACACAACAAAATATACCTACTCAACATCCGGTTGAGTAAAAAGGAGCTCAGCATTACATAACATACGTGGCCGCCGCTGCACCGCACTAATATTTATTCGCTTGCTCTTGCAGCCTAACTTCTTTACTTATATCGAAATAGTTTACGTTATCTACTCGAAATGTTAACTGCGGATGAACGGTCTTGTGCCCAACTTTGGCTTTTGATACTATGGGTGGACGGCCATGTTCACGTCGTCACTAATGAGTGACGCCATGAAGAGCCGCTGTGACCATCAAACATCAAACTAACAATGATCAAGATCATGATGAGTTCCACTCGATGACGCATACCTTGCCGGCACCCAACATACGCCGACGTACCGGCAAACTGTTAAGTAGACCTTGGTTACGGTACAGGTACATACATCAAACACAACGAAGTGCATATCTAATCGACGGGGACTGAGACAATTTTTTAAATCATCTTAGGAAACGGATATCAAGATACGGAATCAGCCCAACATTATGTTGTAGGTACCTACCTACTTACAAAGTGATGATTCGTCTCAACGTGTTGCACCAAGTAGCGTGTACAGGTACAGAAACAAACAACACCACAAGTAGGTCCGGCCTGATGGACGCTCACTGGCAACGATTGGAGGTTGACCTCAATTCCGCGGCGTCCGCTCGCTTCCTCAAAGGAAGCCGCCTCTCACCTGCAGCCGGGCGCCGGCGCCGCCTATCAGCCTATCACTCGCACACCTATTCCTGCTTATTGCGACATCACTATCTCCAATCTATTTATCTAGCTGACAAAATGTTTGATTTTATAGCCAACGTTGAGTCGGACGTCATTATGAACAGTGCAAAATGTGTGCAAATTAATATATTATAACTACCTAGATAATATTTTATAATACTATAACTTTTGGCTTTGAAACTTGTCACACTCCGAAACTGATCTAATTAGAATCGCAACGATTTCCAAGAACGACAGTAAGATCTTGATACAGTGTTCACAATTCACAATAAACATTAAAGTTAAACACGCCCGTCCTGCAAATAGGTAACTATAGGTACACACAGCTCCATTAAATGGTTACCCCTCAAAAAGACACGTGCGTTCAAATACGTGCTAGTTTCTAGTTACTTTTTGTATTTTGCTAAAACATTTTATTATGATTTACTGTATTGTTTTAGTGAATAATTATGCTTATTACGAAAAGTGAGACAACATTTAATTAGACCGAAGGTTACAAGACCACTTGCCGTGCATAACATTAGAGGTTCAAGTACTGAGGGGACTTACCGCCGCAATCGTGGCGTGCCCGTGACGCCACGATTGCGGCGGTAAGTCCCCTTTTTGAGGAGTGGCTTGAGAGGCGGCATGGCGTCCTCACCTTCCGCCTGACGCAAGTCCTCACTGGACACGGCTGTTTTGGGAGTTTCCTGTTTCGCAAAAGGCGGAAGGAAACGCCCGGGTGTTTCCACTGCGATCGCCCTGGGCACACGGTGGAGCATACGGTGGAGGTCTGCCCGGCTTGGGCGGAGCACCGCCGTGTCGTCGTGGAGTCGATCGGCGGCGGCGATCTCTCGCGTCCGGCCCTGGTCCAGGCCATGGTACGGAGCGAGAGTGCATGGGTAACCTCCTTCTGCGAAGCAGTAATGCTCGCGAAGAGGGAGGCGGCGCACGTGAGGGAGGGGCAGTATATGCGCCCTCACGGCCTTAGTCACCGCAGGAGACGCCCTGGGCGTTAGGAATCCCAGGCTGATTCCCGGCCACCGTAAGGCGTGGGCTTGCGGACTGCGAGTAATGAGTAGCTCACTGTCCGGTTGGACCTAGCCAAGGTCGACGGCGCGTTGTGTTCCACGCGCGCCTCATAGAGATGTCAGCACAGCCTGTTGGGGCCCGCAAGGGCAGATGCCTGCCAGAGGTGCGGTTGTTCCGCCGCCCCTGGCACATGGGCTAGGTACTGAGGGAACACGGGTGGGTTTTAGTCAGTAAAAGTCTGACACGCCCTCCTGCTCCACCCAGAGCGGGAGAAGTTATTTGATGATTTCTCATCCAAAAAGAAAAGTACTGTACACGATATAGGCTTTTTGTCATGCATTTTTTTTTCTTGAAAGATAAATTAGTCGGGAGTGTTCTCAGACATGTTTCATCAAAATCGGTTCAGCCGTTTGAAGATTATCACCTTTTTTCTGGTTGATGAAGGGATTTGAGCATCTTCCACGGGTTTGATCAAGTCGAAATTTGGTATTCTATTACTTCAATGATATTAGACGAACAAAGTAACCTTGAACCGATGCTGGAGCAACACCTGGAATTTCCAGGAAAACCAAGTTACTCACCAACAAACAGCAGAAATATCGTGTTTGGGCTCATTGAAAAGGTCTCAATGAATAGGTTATGGATACATAGTGATCATGACGAGGATTTGGGATAAATTAGTAACAAACTTCACTGTGGGAAACATACGCAACGCTGCGTAGATTTAAGCGAGATTTTAAGTTTAAAAAGCAGAAAATAAAAGTTATAAAAAAAAAATCCCGACAGAAAAAAATTGGCCTTTTACGTTGTGGATAATATTTTGATTAAGGCATTGTCAAGTCGGGGGACGGTCAATCAAAACGCCAAACAGAAAAGATCTAACATTTTCATTAGCCGTCCCCCGACTGCCTTAATAAAAATATTACCTACAACGTAAAAGGCCAATAATTTTATAATAATTTTTTTTTTTTGCTTTTTATACTTTTTGTTTCTGTCGGGGGTTTGATAATTTTTTTTTTTTTTTGTGAAAAGTATACATCAAACGTTGTAGTTATAACTTGAGGGTAGGGATTTTTTTCATTAAGAAAACGCAAGTCAGTTAAAATAATGGACAAGCACAAATAACTTGTTTTATCAATTAGACATAGACCCAAAGAAAGTGACTCGGACGATAGTCGATAACAATTTCTCGCTGGCTGGTTCGTTTTAACGAACTAGCCAGCGAGAAACTGCCGGTATGAGTATATTGACGACGTTCAGTGATGCGATGGTTCGAATCCAAGTCGAAACAATAAACTCTTTTTGAAATACTCTTTAGATTATTCGGAACCAATTCAATGTTGTAGCAGTATAACATTTTAAAATTTGAGGGGTTAGCACATACTGACGCTGTGTGTGCTTACCTGTGCTTGCACACGCTCCGCTGTACGAACTTATAATGTAACTAAGTACTTATATGTAATTTGGAGAATGCTCCAAATTGACTAGTCGTTGCTAATTAGCAAGTAACGCGGTGATTTTATAGATCATTTCTTTGTCAGGTTCGCAAGAAATATATATTTATAGATCAGAATTCTGAACATGGACTCAGCTAAAATGCAGTGAAGTCAGTCATGGTCAGCCATAAAGGAACATTTCAAGATGTTTCATACGCGGGAAGAAATAATAAAATTATAATATATTGTTATTTGATCGCATCAGAGTGGGCAGTGGAGTCGCGAGCCATGTCCGCCAGAGTGCTAGAGTGAGGGCGGAGGGCGGCGGCGGCGGGCGTCGATACGGCGGCGGGCGGCGCGCCGGGGCGGCAGTGCGAGGCGCGCGCGGCAGTCGACAGCCGCCCGCATGCACCGCGCGCACCGGCCGCGCCACGTGCCCGCCGCCGGCACCGGCCCGCACCGCCAGTGGCGCTGCCGCGTGCCCGCAGTACTGGAGCGGCTGAGTCGCGGCACGGGCGCGCTCCCCCGCGTCGCTTGTTTACACTCCGGTGACAGGCCCCGCGGGCTCCCACCTGACACTAACAGCGTTACTGGTTTCCGAGGCACTCCCACTAATAGGTACCCATATTACATTATTTACTCATTACTGCTACAGTTGTGGTGTCAACAGCTGGAACGTACCGAAACGGAACTTGTAAATTAATTCGAGCAAAGAACAGTGAATAACAAACCGGTGCATAAAATCATAATTTAATATGTTCCGCGTTCCAAATTAGATTTGCTTAAACAATCGTAACGATTTACCAAAATTCATGTGGTATTTTAGACACGATGTCTAAAACTAAAAGTTTAGCGTAACTCGTGTTGGAGAATTTATCTTCGTGAGTTTACTGAGATACTTAATCGTTTTCAAATATGATAAAGACTGTTTCGGCATTTTAGATCGAATAAAAAGTTCTAACTCGTACGACGCTTTGAATATTATATAGGCAATAACTTTATATGTTCAGAAACACTGTACAAAGTCGAACCGGATCTAAAAAAAAACACGAGCTTTAAAAAAAATGAACAGATTTAAAAAGACACCTGATTTATATCCCCACCGACACCGGAATAACATATATCATAGCAGTGCGTGTGCTGCGCCCGAGGATGCTCCTGCTTGAGTCACATCATAATTTCTTTAAGCTCTGACTTTTAGCTTCGTGTTTATCTTTATTCACCTATTGGGAACACAAAGTTCTTGGCACTTTCATGGTATATCATAGAAGTTTGAGCAAGTTAGAGATTGAGCTCTATCTGATGATGATGAACATACATATAGATACCTCATGATGTCCTCATATTCCCAGAATGTATCAAGTATTATTGTTATGCGTGTTTATACGCGATCAAATTTATATTTGGTAAGCAGTGAATCGACAATCGCAGAACCACATCAATGACTTTCATAAATTGAACGCCATCTGCACGATACTATGTGTACTTAACGGTGGATTTATGACTACCCTACTAAACATTAGCTTCACCCCCTTGCAACACGGGGCTAAGTGTGTCGCGCGGTCTCGATCGGCCCATCACTTGCGTCGTGTCGGCGGAGGCGCCCGCGGGACCATAACATAACGTTATACGACCATCACTCGTCATGCCGCCACCACTGATTTTATTGCTATTATAACCCCCCTCTACTCCGGGCACTGTCAGGATCGTTTCACGTTCCTTGGAGGAGACCATGTCGGTTGTAACATTTATCTGACACTGCAGAAGTCTAGCTGTAATTGGCTGTGAAATATGCTCGCTAAATGCAATCCAGCGTCATTATCTTGGTTAGTTAGTTTACAAATTGTATCGGGAGTTGGTTAAATTTATTGTTAAAGTGTCTTCAAAAAGAAAGACTATCGTTAATCTTCGTTTCCAATCATATTCATATTTATTAAATACTAGCAGCGCTCTGCGGTTTCACCCGCGTAGTTCCCGTTCCCGTGGGAATACGGGGATAAAATATAGCCCGTCACCCGGGGATAGTGTAGCTTCCCAAAAGTAAAAGAATTTTTCAAATCGGTTCAGTAGTTTCGGAGCCAATTCAATGCAAACAAACAATCAAATCTTTCCTCTTTATATATTAGTATAGATAGATATAGAAGTATAGACTAGCTTCCACCCGCGGCTTCGCCCACGTGGAAGTCGGAAAATTATCTCGCGGGAACATACTACCGGGATAAAACATATCCTTTTTGTTAATACAGGTTACAATATATCTGTGTGCCAAATTTCATCCAAATCCGTTCAGCCGTTTTTGTGTGAAAGAGGAACAAACATCCATACATCCATACGTACAAACTTTCGCGTTTTTAAGTAAGGATTAACAGGTTTCAGAAACGGAAATAAAAAGCTCCGTTAAAATTTAAAGGAATGAAGTACTTCGTAACTGTGCGTGTGTGTTGAATGAAGTACTTCGTAACTGTGCGTGTGTGTTGAATGAAGTACTTTGTAACTGTGCGTGTATGTTGAATGAAGTACTTTGTAACTATGCGTGTGTCTTGAATGAAGTACTTCGTAACTGTGCGTGCGTGTTGAATGAAGTACTTCGTAACTGTGCGTGTGTGTTGAATGAAGTACTTCGTAACTGTGCGTGTGTGTTGAATGAAGTACTTCGTAACTGTGCGTGTGTGTTGAATGAAGTACTTCGTAACTGTGCGTGTGTGTTGAATGAAGTACTTCGTAACTGTGCGTGTGTGTTAAATGAAGTACTTCGTAACTGTGCGTGTGTGTTGAATGAAGTACTTCGTAACTGTGCGTGTGTGTTAAATGAAGTACTTTGTAACTGTGCGTGTGTGTTGAATGAAGTACTTCGTAACTGTGCTTGTGTGTTGAATGAAGTACTTCGTAACTGTGCGTGTGTGTTGAATGAAGTACTACGTAACTGTGCGTGTGTGTTGAATGAAGTACTTCGTAACTGTGCGTGTGTGTTAAATGAAGTACTTTGTAACTGTGCGTGTGTGTTGAATGAAGTACTTCGTAACTGTGCGTGTGTGTTGAATGAAGTACTTCGTAACTGTGCGTGTGTGTTAAATGAAGTACTTCGTAACTGTGCGTGTGTGTTGAATGAAGTACTTCGTAACTGTGCGTGTGTGTTAAATGAAGTACTTTGTAACTGTGCGTGTGTGTTGAATGAAGTACTTCGTAACTGTGCTTGTGTGTTGAATGAAGTACTTCGTAACTGTGCGTGTGTGTTGAATGAAGTACTACGTAACTGTGCGTGTGTGTTGAATGAAGTACTTCGTAACTGTGCGTGTGTGTTAAATGAAGTACTTTGTAACTGTGCGTGTGTGTTGAATGAAGTACTTCGTAACTGTGCGTGTGTGTTGAATGAAGTACTTCGTAACTGTGCGTGTGTGTTGAATGAAGTACTTCGTAACAGTGCATGTGTGTTGTTGATTTTAGTGCACAGTTACGAAGAAAGAGGCTAAATCAGTAACCAGTAACAGGCCTCCAGGCTTAGAAAACGATAAATACTTGATTAAGCCGCTTGTCTCATTAGTTGAGTTCATATCAAACCATAGAACAGTGACATAGTTTGCTGATGGCTGTGCAGTACCTAATCTGAATTAATTACGATCCTCAACAACCACAACAAATGTATCTACAAAAGCAATTACTTGTAGCGGCGCTGTGCTCGCCGGGGACTACTGTAACACTAATTAACTACCTCGTGCTTAGCAATTGTCTACCATACTTAATGGAAATAATTTTCTTTTTCAAGGATTTAAAATACTTAAAGCATTACTCTCAATCAATCGATATGCGGCAGGTGGGTTGCAAAAAGCTGAATCATGTTATGAAAAAGTTAATTGGCTTTTATGGAAGCTATTCCTTTGTCGTCCGCCTTTAGCGACCCCCAGGGAGCCAGTCTGCTGGCAGGGCGCCCCCACCACGCACTCAATAGATACCGCTTCATTGTCAGTCGCCGAGCGAGGCAGAACAGCGGAAAATTGAACAAACTCCGTATGTATACACGTACATACACACGTTCTCCTCTAATATACACGTACCTACTCTTTGCAGTAATAAAAATAACTTTTATGGACGATGTCGCTTTGTTGTTTCAGTGTTGTGTACCTATGCATGTTGTACAGGTTAACGCCGGCACTAATCCGTTTATCTTTTGTGAAGCTTTTACGGAACGTAGCTCGTCGCTCGCCGTGCGATTTCAAAGAAAAACAACAAGTCTTTTAATGTCCCGCCAGAGAAATAGTCGAGACATTGTTTTCAGTTAGTTTATCTCTCAGTTCAGAGTTCAGTATCGGGGTAAACGTTACATAACTAGTTACGCGATCAGTTTTCACTGGCTCGGATGTTGGATTTTACGTATCAGCTCATCAATATCATCTTTTCAGCAGAAAGACGTGCACTCCTGGACATAACCATCTCCAAGCATGGCCCTATTCGACCAGTTTTGGGCTTTTTTAACCAGCGAATTCCTACGGCCTTCACCAGGTCATCGGTCCATCTTGTGGGAGGCCTCCCAACGCTACGTCTTCCGGCACGCGGTCGTCACTCCAGAACCTTTTGGCGTACATATGCACTCCCATTGCCACGTAAGTTTGTCAACTCTTAGGGCTATGTCAGTAAACTTGGATCTCTTTGTTTTTGATCCGATCACGTAGGAAATCTCCAAGCATAGCCGTCTCTATTGCCTTTTGGGTAACGTTCAGCCTTCCAAAGAGGCCCATTGTGAGCGACCGCGTTTTTTGGCATAGGTGTTCCACTGGCAGCACGCACTGACCAAACCATAGGCCAAAATCTTTCGTCTGGACACTTTGTGGTATGTGAGACGAGAAGATATTACGCAACTTCCCAAACGCTGCCCAACCGAGGGATTCGACGATTGACCTCGAAGTTGCCCCTACATAATTGGACAGTTTGTTCCAGGTAAACATAATCGTTCACAGCTTCGAGTGTTGAGTCTCCAACCTTCATGAGGGTGGGTGCTATGGGCATGTGATATGACCTACATCTACGTGTGAACAGTTTCCGCGAGACAACGTCTATGTCTCACACCTCAGACGGATAGGTGTCGAGGTCTGGTCCTGGAGTCGAATTGACATGGTGACGTATAAGTACAGACACTTCAACACCTCTATATACCGATAGTACCGATGTTGAATCGACAAAATGATTCAACGTTGCTTAAATATTTGAATAACATCGTCAATCCTGAAGTTTGGTTGTAGTCCTTCAAACAATGGAATCAGTAACTTAGAGCTCATTAAAATTTACTTAGCAATTACAGAACAGATGGCCCGCCGCTGAGCAGGGTTGTCTCCCCGGGGTCGGGTTCTGTACAACATTTAATATCCCGTCGTGTGGTTAATACCGAAGTCGTTTTATTTAAATTGTACCGTCGGAGTTGTGTTCTGAGCCGATTTGTATCAGAGCAAACAATAACATGGCGGAGGCATAGAATAGTTATAATAAGATATTAAGAAGGGTACGGACATCACTTAATTCACACAGTAAATTAGTTTTTTCTACTTAATTACGTTTTGTAATGTCCAGTCCCGACTAGAGCAAGTCACGAGTCCCCTGTGTCGGCAGGGGACTAAGGGATTATTTCCGCGGATTGCCAGGGGATTTCCTCTAAGCTATATTGCTGAAGTCTGGTTCCCGAAGTCTTTCTGAAGTTTAAGATAACATCTTTGTTACTACTATTACCAATATCTACATTGAATTATTCAGCTCTCGCGGGTATATTTTCATCATGTCCTTTTGGTGCTATTGATTCCTTGTAAACACAGGATTTCACATAAACAGTCGGCTAATCATAAATATTATTTTAATTTTAACCTTAAATGACAGAAGAGGCCCAAACTTTGATTTTTCTGTTGTTCTTGAGTACCGCCTGCTAACGATCCTAAAATAGTAAAAGAATACTTGTCTACACTGTCATGATCAATTCTGTAACAATAATTATGTACGATGTGTTCTATATTATGGTGCGTAATAAAAGATGGTGAATATGAAACAATCGTTTTCCTGTCGTCAGTGGCCGTCAGTGACATCTAGCGTAGGTTGATAAGGGCACGATTATATGAGTTATTTTTCTTCATGCCTGCATCACCGGTGACACTTCAATTATTACTAACTAGATTAAGAAACGTATGCTTGTGTTTTATATAATACCTTGCCATGTAATCTAGTCCTAATTGAACAATAACATTTATTATTAAATCATAATATTATCTCGTTTATTCATTTAGCTACTTTTTTAATACATTTTTAAATATTTATATAAAACGAACATTTAAAAAACATTAATCTTTAATCTATTTAAATAAAAAGACAAGTCCTGACTGACTGATTGACTGACTCATCAACGCCCAGCCCAAACCCTTGGACCTAGAAAGCTGAAATTTTGCACAGTTTCTCTTTATGATGTAGACAAGGAATAAGGAAGGATTTTTCGAAATTCAACCCCTAAGGGAGTTAAATAGGGGAGGAAAGTTCCGCGCGGGCGAAACCGCTGGCAAAAGCTAGTAATATATAATAGTGATCCGCTGGTATCGGGAGCAGGGTTCAAGCTACCGGTGATTAGGGCTCCAGAGATAGGAACCTCCTCACGATGCGAGCCATATCGAGGAGTACTGCCTTCTGAATCAGGCCTTTGATCTAACAGCCCAACGAGAGCCTCGAGAGATGTTGTTCGAGGCGTTCAGCATCAGTCCATTGGCTGATACGACAATCGGCACAATGACGGCCGAGTCCACATTCCACATGTCAATAACCTCGTGTGCTAAGTCGAGATATTTAATTTGCTTCTCTTTCTCAGCTTTCACTAGGTTCCCGTCATGCGGAATGGGAACATCGACTATCATTGTCTGTGATACAGTTTTTAATCTGAAATAAATTGATTTTATTTTATTTCATTTGATTGTGCGGCGCGCTAACCAATCTATCACCACTATAGCAGGCTTATTGGCTACAATAGCCCTGTCAGTAATGATAGACCGGTCCCAGTACAACGTGACATGGTCATTTTCAAGAAGTGGGTCGGGCACATGCTTGTAATATGGTACCCCAGAATCCACAAGTTTATATTGCAAAGCAAGTTGCTGGTGAATATTCATGGCTACTTGGTTATGCCTGTGCAAGTACCCGCCGTTCGCCAAACGAGAACAACCAGAGAAAACACACGCGGTGACACACTTCAACCGTCTCGTCCTTCATAGTATGTCTCTGGTAGTTATTCGTCAAAACAACTTCATCCATAATTGCACAGACGAAATCTTCAGTTTCCTCAAAAAGGTCACCAAAACGGAGCCAGGATACGGACGCTAAGAAATCAACACCGGGCCCATGAACGGCGTCTTGTCCACTGCGACCACATCACGGTGCATACCCACTTCGGTTTTTAAAAATATTCCCAGAGACTGCACACCTCGCGGTTGCGGAGGGTCATCGCATTTAAAAAGTCACTTCCGTGGGATGTTCAGTCTCATCACCGATGATCGTAGGTGATGCATCCGGTTTGCAGTCAGCAGTGTACGGACCCATTGATCCAGGGCGTCGAGTTCAGTCTGAGTCCATTTGAGTATGTAGAAAGAGTACATCAAAACCGGCATGACGCTACCGTTGAAGGCGCGTATCTTGTTTCCGCCTTAAAGAAGACTAATTGATACTTTCTTCAGGCGACCAAAGAAGTGCTCCCTCAACGATTGCTTCATGTCAGCAGCGTTGATGCCTAACGCTTCCGACATACCCAAATACTTATACCTTTCGGATGAGGAGAGGCATTTGAGGAGTATATACTTTTCTTTTTATTTATATAGATGACTAGCTACTGCCAAGGGCTTCGCCCGCGCGGAACTTTCATCCCCTATTTAATTCCCTTACGTGTTGAATTTCGAAAAATCCTTCCTTAATTCTTATCTGCATTATAAAGGGAACCTCTGTGCAAAATTTCAGCTTTCTAGGTCCAAGGGTTTGGGGTGAGCGTCGATGAGTCAGTCAGTCAGTCAGGACTTTTCTTTTTATTTAAATAGATTTTACTTCTGTAAGTAAAATCATTGTGAAAATAACACTGTGTCTTGTGGGCGTATAAAAATATTCTAATTCAGTAAAATATAGGGTCGCTCGCTTGCCGTGATCGGTTCGTGGATGGTTGGTTGACCATCCATTACATATCGACATCCCTCAGTACCTCGGAAAGCAAGGAGGCCTCTACGCATGGCCTACGGAGCCATAGCAGACCTCCACGAAAGACCTACGGATGCGTAGTGGACCTCTACTCTTGAGTACCTAGGCCTACGGAGGCCTAGCGTACCTCTGCGCAAGGCCTACACGGATGTATGACAGACCTCTACGTAAGACCTACGGTGGCGTAGCAGACCTATACACAACGCCTACGGGTGCCTAGCGGACCTCTGCGCAAGGCCTACACGCATGTATGGCAGACCTCTACGTAAGACCTACGGTGGCGTAGCAGACCTCTACGCAACGCCTACGGGTGCGTAGCGGCCCTGAACGCAATGCCTACGGTGACCTAGCAGACCTCTACGCAACGCCTACGGATGCGTAACGGCCCTCTACGTAATGCCTACGGATGCGTAGCGGTCCTCTACGCAATGCCTACGGAGGCGTAGCAGACCTCTACGACAGGCCTACGGTGGCGTAGCAGACTTCTACGTAATGCCTACGGATGCGTAGCGGACCTCTACGCAATGCCTACGGAGGCGTAGCAGACCTCAACGCCAGGCCTACGGTGGTGTAGCCGACCTCCACGTAATGCCTACGGAGGCCTAGCAGATGTCAAATTCAAATATTTTTTATTTGTAGAATGTAGGTATACGAAAAATACAGAGGTTTTAAATAAATAACGCTGTGTCGGATCCCTCACTTGCCGTGGTCGGTTCGTGGATGGGTGATTGACCATCCATTACATATCGAGATCCCCACGTGCCTCGGAAAGCAAGGAGGGTTCGGAGGCGACCTCTACGTAAGACCTACGGTGGCGTAGCGGACTTCCTATGCAAGGCCTATGGTGGCGTAGCAGACCTCTACGCAACGCCTGCGGATGCGTATCGGACCTCTACGCAAGATTAACGGAGGCGTAGTGGACCTGTACAAAAGACCTACGGTCCACAAGTATTTCCACCTCGCCCGGCAGCACAGCTCCACCCACGCGTCTCTCGCGCTCGTATCGCGCGGGGATGTTCTCAAGCGACCCTAGTTGAGTACAATAAGGTTTCTTTAATTATTTCCACCATAATCAAATCAAAACAAGACGGCGTGGTTCTTGAGACTCTCATTTATTTAATTAAATAGCAATCTGTACCAGACTTGGAATTATATTTCCCCTGTTTTGTTTAAGAAATATTTAAAAAATCGTTTTGGAACAGTGTTGAAGATTGATACCATTATAGTGGTACCATTATAATTTCATGGCAGGAGTGAACCGTTGCCTTGCAAGCTATCAACAACAAGTATTACCTAAATATGCTATCGACGGTCGTAACAAATCCATTCCGTGATCCCAAACCGTCCGTTTAGTGGAACACAACATCGTGTGCTAAGTGCTGTATATCGCCTCGCCAGAACAGTGTGCGGTGCTCAGTCAACGTTCACTTAATGCTACATGAAACATGTCGCATATTATCTGTATGTGTTGTTGAATATTCTCCCCATCAGTAACCAATGAATGCTGAACTCAAATAAATTAAAGACACAGCAAAAAGACGGAACTATTTCCCTTAGGTTATCTTTTTAAAGTCGCTTTAAGTCTAAGACTACATTTATAACTTCTAGGGGTGCGGGTTGTTCTGCTAGGGCTGCGGGTTATTCGAAAGAAATACCGTCGCCCCTGGCACACAGGCTACTGAGGGAACACGGGTGGGTTTTAGTGAGTAAAAGTCTGACACGCCCTCCTGCTCCACCCAGAGCGGGAGAAGTTATTTGATGATTTCCCAACCTCAAAAAAAACGTCTAAGTATATAAGCGGCCTGCTTCGAGTAAAATAAAGTTCGCTTAAAGTTACAACACAGTGGGTCACTTTGTAAAATTAATGTATATGCCTTCAGTACACGTAGGGGTGATAAAGAGCCTTTGTCTTTACCCTTTTAACCTTTAAAACAAAACTGCATTATAAACATGTTTATCTCTTTAATAACGAAACCCAATGGCCGCTACAGTTCATCGTGTGGACACAACCTGCCAATCACATCAGTAGATCCTGCATCGATGTCCATCAGATTATGCATCAACATTGCTTTGATCACAGGTTACTCGTACCTAACGCGAGTAGGGGATACTGGCGACAACTCTATGGTAGTATAATGTTATGTACGTAAACCTGAGGCAACAGCAGGGCTCAGAGTTTGGCAATCATCTTGCAACATAATAACCACATCTTCTACATGCTGCAAACTGAATGAAAGCCTGAATATAGTTATTGCGGAATTAAAACAAAATATATTGACAGAACATTTTCCTTCCATGGACAAGTAAAGCCTTAATCCATAACTTGACAACTCTATTACTACAGAAGTACGTCAAGCAACGCTGACGTCATTGTTTCAATGGTTGACACTCCTCGGTGCGTGGGCCCTGGCAGGCAGAGCTAACTAAGCAAATAGGTAGCGATACAATAACTCGGCAGTCGCACTAGATAGGTCGCTAACCGCAGGAATACGCTTGGCATGAAGCTCAGCTGCATCTAAGACACTAGAAGATCAGCCTTGCGTCATAAGTAGATAACTGTTTATGTTGAAGCCATCACATAGCTTGCACATCTTAAGTCGTAACATCACTAACGGAATGACTTATAAAGAGCCGGCGAACTTCTTTTCGCCGACGCGTTAAGAATGACTTGGCGGCAGTTAATGACTTGGCGGCCGTTAATGCTGTGAGAACACTATTTCTGCCGACTTTACTTGTTTGTTTGCAAACTTGCCTCACCGTCACTCGGATATTTACCGATGCCCTTAACTGTTAGGGCCATTTCTAATTCAGACTACGTATTGATTGGGTAGGTAAAGCGCCATCTTGTTTTTTATCTGATATCCAAATCTAGGAGAAGAGGTGGGGCGGGGGGTGGGGGCAGAAGTGGGCTGTCGCTAATTATCTTGTTAATTAAATATCTCACGAAAAATTTGTCGCTTCAAACACAAGTAACAAACATTTCATAGAATTTTTTTTTGTGTTCCTGCGTATTTTTTATTCTCTTGCAAGTTGAATAACTTCTTAATGCTTTAAAATAAAATTGTGTTTGGAAGGAAATAACTCTCGGAAACTATTAATAAAGAATGTGTTTCATCAAAACTCACATTGCTTCGAACTTGAGAATTCTGTAAATATTTTAAAAATTTGGAAAGTTTAAGGTTAAAACATTTATTTTTAAATTTACAACATACGTGTAAGTTTATTGTGTAATAAGTTAATAATAATAAAAAATAAAGTAATTAGTAGGTATGGTCAATTGAATGCCTTTGAGATTAGTTGCTGCTTTTTTTCGATTAGATGGTCCAAGTAATGTTAAAAGATTACTTGGGCCCGGCAGGCTGTCAGGAGTTGCTGCTCATAATTGGGCCCTTTCCGGCTGAGCATATCTATTATCTTCTGTACATGTAATCAATTTAGCTTTTAATCATGTATGTGGCGCTTAGAGGATGTTTTGTGTGAAAAAATTCAAAGTGACGATTGAAAAATTAACTAACTTAAATAAGAGCCTTAGCAGATGTTACTGTTAGGTTTTGCAATTAGCTAAGTATTTAGGATTTTTTCGGATGCATGATTAATTTAGCATTAGCGATTTTATCGCTTTTAGGAAGCTCGAAGGGATACCTAGCGACAACGCTTTATCTCTCCGCCAAACACTTCAGCATCGTTAGAAAACACAATTTTTAAAACGTACAGAGACGGAACGAGTCGCGAAAACGTGACGCAGCGTCGAAGTAATCATTGAAACGTGTGATTTTCCTATTCTGAGCTAGTGACCGAATGCTTGAGGGGCTTGTGGCTAAGTAACAATAGCTGCGCGGGTCGATCGATCAGGTTAAGCCACGCTTGCCGCGGTTGGTCCGTGGATGGGTGACCATCTTTACATACCAAGGCCTCGGAAAGCACGTTAAGCCGTTGGTCCCGGCTGTCATTTGTGGATCTTTGACAGTCGTTACGGGTCGTCAGAAGCCAGAAAGTCTGACAACTAGTCTTACCAAGGGGAATCGTATTACCCAGTAACTGGGTTGTGGAGGTCAGATAGGCAGTCGATCCATGTAAAATACTGGTATTAAGCTGCATCCGGTTAGACTAGAAGCCGACCCCAACATAGTTCGGAAAAGGCTTGGCAGATGATGAGCTAGTGACCGAATGCACAATCGCTAAGATACAGCCCTTAGAGCTTGTATCCATTGGCCAGAAAGCGAAAACGCCTCTCTGCTGATACTAAAAACAGCACCTAAATTACTTGCAGTGGCGGCGCTAGATCTCGCGTGAACGTCGGCGAAATTAGGTTCGCGAGGCCTCCTTTTTTCCCAATCAAAAAAATATTAAATTACGTAAGCCGAATTATACAAGATGTTGTTTTGCATCCTCGTCAAATTTCAGGTAGTTGTCATAAAATACATAAATAATCAATTGAAAGTACAGTACCGGGCAATAACTAATAAGCGCTGCTTTTTTTGTTGTTGAAATTTTAACAGTATTTCAGAATTAAACCCTTAATTCAATACAAATAAAAGAGAATCACCCATCTACGCACACAGCGACAATGCAGCTGTGTGCGTGAGTGTCGAAGTCTTACCTACGAACCAAATTCAAGCGTGCGCGACCGAGCGGCGAGCAATGAATGACATGAGCGACCGGTAGCAATAATTTTACCTAATTTTATTTCGAAAATCACCTACATTATTGTCATAAATTTAGTTTGATAATTACCTCTTTTTAAGCATGATTAGAATACGGAAATCTTACTAATGACAGTAATTACTACTGCGCCACAGAACAGTTCACTGACCTGGCATCAGATGATTAATAAAATGTTCGTTTTGCTCTAATGCTATCGTTCAGCCTAAACTTTTCGTAATGATTTTGTTTTTATTTGTGGATTAAATTGGTTGATTTGAAATTTTCTTAACTACTTAACGGGCTTAAGACCGGTAATAATACCTACCTACCTTAGTTGATGTACCGATCTAAGTACTAAGTTTAAATTTTTTTTTAGGTTTGATGGAAATGGAAAGATTTGCTAGTTAAGTGTAAGTAAGTGGTGATACTTTCGACTCTTAGGTATTATTGGCGTAGTTAAAAATTTAAAATAAATTTATTTTTACACTACCTAATAAAATTGATTAAGCTAACAACGTATTTACAAAATGTACAAATAAATAAATTACCTACTTAAGTTACCCGGAGGAGTTGTTCAAAGTTGCCACCTTCACACTCTTGGCACAATCGAGCACGATGTAGCTGGTTTTCCTTTAGTTTAGGTAACACTAACACATTCGTTTTAACGTGTCGAAAGCACTAATGATCCTTGCACGTACACTGTGGTGTGGTGCACTCCAAAGCGTCGACCAGCCTCCCGCGTGCTTGCCCGTGGTTCTCGCTGGAAGTATTCCAGGATGTCTTCCTGCAAGGCGACAGGCAGGCCTACCTACGCTGCCGCGAGCTTGAGCATGCCGGGGAACGTCAAACTACCGATGATCCCGCAGTCTCTGCGTAGCAGCCAGCATGACGCTCTGTGATGGGGGTTCCCGATCGGGAAACATTTCCGTGAACATCCGGATGGCTCCACGTAGGCTGTCTCCACTGATGGCATACAGGCGGACCATCTCCACCAACTCGACATTAGTGTAATTGTCCGTCATCTTGCACTTTGTATCGAATGACGTCTCAACAATTTACCGAGAACTGAGAAGCGCGCACGCACGTTTCGGCGACATCACCGCGCACGCGGCGCCCGTACGAACGATCGCGCAAGCGTTGTGAATGGATGTATTGTTTGCGTTTGTGTGTGAAAGCGCGGTTAGGCTAGTAACAGACGGGCCGCGTTTAAATACGGCTGGTTCACACTTACGGATTTTAGTTAACAGGAAAAAATATTAAAAAAAATACCTACCCATTTTATTGTTAATTTGGGTCGAGAATCATTAGCATAATAACGTCCTTGAATTTGACTAGGATGCAAATCAACATCTTGTAGTTAAAATAATATTATCAACAAATTTTATTAAACATTTTATTGTTATTAATCCAATTTTATTGCTTATGACAGTAGGCAATTGTATCGCGGATTGGGCCGGAGACAGCCTATTTCCCCTCTTTATACTATGCTAGTGCGGAGTTCTTTTAATACAAAGTAATTTAGATCTAGGCGCAACAATAGAAAAACTCGATAAAAATTAAAAAAAAATGTTGAAAATTTTGAGGCTAATATTTATAACTATAAACATACTCGAACAGCTAAAGATTTTAGTTCTCGAAAAAAAAACACTAGCACAGTTTGAATTTAAAAACTACAAAAACTATCCACTTTTTAAAATTTCGATAGCCATAAAGAAATACATTGCAATTAAGACTTATAAAAAATAGGAACCTGTTTATACCTATCGATGTTGACAAATCCTTTACGTTAAAGTTGTTATAAAAGTTCATACTGACTTACCTTATCTTATAACCTTCGAAGTATGAACGAAATCACAATATAAATTAACACTTTTATCCACTAAATTACCACCGGAGTACTGACTGACTTTACAACACAATAAAAATAAATTTTGTCCATGCCAGTCTAGTGACTCTAGTCTGCGAGTGTTGCGTTGCATTCACAAAAGGAATGATTGTTTACGTTTCGCTCGCAGAAGAAATACAAAAACGACACGGGTATTCCCCGTCTCGCGCACGAAAACTTTCATAGTGTTGCCAGACGATTCTGCCCGTAAAGGCCTCATCGCAAAAAACGAGAAACACACTCACTTAAATCGCGCAAGTGTATGATATTAAAATAAATAATATTGAATAACTAAATTTTAAATAATAAAAAAGTTTTGCGAGGCCCCCTCAAGCGCGAGGCCGTCGGCGGTCGCCGACATCGCCGACGCCTAGCGCGGCCACTGATTACTTGGTATCAAAATATAAGTTATTTAGGTTCTTAGCGGAAGTACTGCTTTCGTTTTTTTTAGAGCTAGTTTTTAGCATTACTTATTTTTCTGGGATTTGTACAAAAAGGGTGAATTCCCGTTACTAAGTCTACACTCCCGTATGTGTCGCCGGGCGTAAAAGAATAGCACCATCCCATTTCTTCCCATGGGTGTCGTAGAGGACGACTAAGGGACTTACTAGAGAATGGGCAGCAGCGTTCTCTATGCATTTTACCACCATACTGCGATCGCCAACCCGCTTCCTAAGCGTGGCGATTATGGCGAAACCCCCCAAAAATTACAAGGACCCTGGGGGAGGCCTGTGTCCAGCAGTGGACGTCTTTCGGCTGAAATGATGATGATGATGATGAAGTCTACACTACGTGTATTAGTAGTCTACGTCTGTCTATGTATGTCATTCGTATACTATCAAAACCAACAGCTCACGAACGCCATAGGTACGACAGCTTCTTGAAATCAAAATTGCGGACGAAACCTGATTTTATGGCTGAAACTGGCCGAAACCGAAATCAAATTTTCGGTCGGACATTAACTATACGATAGTTAGCAGAACGTACATACGCGCACATAAATACACGAAGAATAGGCGTCTTCTGTCAATAAATATCTATAGTATTTCTCATTAACACAGTTACCTATTGTTAATGAGAAATCCCGTTGTATACATATACTAGCTTTTTGCCCGCGACTTCGTCCGCGTAGAAGTCGAAAATGGTTCTCATTGGATTTTAATAATTTTGTAATAACATATACATTATTATGTTAAAATGTAAGCGCTTTCTAGCTGACACATCTATGTCAGGCGTGCTCCTGCCGAGTTATGCCAACCTGGTACTTCGAAGGGATAAAACGTTTAAAAAGCTGACTAAATAAATGTATTGAGATTTTTTTTTCCTAAAATAAAGCACACCGCTTAGGAGAACAATTAGTGAGTTATGAAGTACCATATAATCTGGTACTTCATAGCTCATTTGTTGGACTTGGTATAACCTTTTATAACAAGCTTCCCTCTTCTTTGCTAGATTTACATTTTTATGCGTTTAAAGCTTAAGTAAAATCAAATCTTTGTTCTAAAGCATACTATTCTATTAACGACATTGTTTTTTTTTTTTATTTGACTGTATAAACCATTTTTTTACCGACTTCAAAAAGAAGGAGGTTATCAATTCGACATGTTTATATTTATATTTTTTTTTTATGTATGTTCCGGCTGGCATAACTCCGTCGTATATAGACGGATTTTCAAAGAGGTTAATTCCGAAATGGTCCCATATAAATTTCATATAGATCTGATGATGCGTTTCGGAGACAAACAACGGGACTCTTCAAAACATAACAGAAAATCAACCGCGAATGTTGCTATCGCATAAATATTCATTGTTTTGACCCCAAGGATGATGAAATTTCGAATTGGTGCGGGGTAGGTAACTAAAAAGTGAAAAATAAAAGTGTTTTTTTGGAAGTCGGTTGTTATTTTTTTGAAAAACGTTTTTATTAATGAAATTTTCATTTTTTGTTGAATACTTATTACCTATTATTGTATAGAGTCAAGTTCTTCCAACTTAACAGACAGCTGTGCTGCTGGGGAGTTTGTTGCGCCACTTCTTCTTCCCAGCTAAAGCACTAGGAAGTGGTAAAGGGCGGGCGTTTTTGGGGGGACTGTCTTATATCATTTTGACGTTCAAAAAGTGCTGACTCTCAGCCTAGTTTGAATAAATTAATTTTGATTTTGAACGGCGTAAAGCGCTTTCTAGCTGACACAACTATGTTAGATGTGGTCCTACCGAGTTATGACAGCCTAGTACATCGACTGTATAAAGCTTTTTCTAGCTGACACAATTACACTCTCTATATTTTAGTGACTGAGACGAAAACGAAAAACGTAGCATTCAGGGCAGAAAAATGTGGCTGCGTTTGCTAGCAAACAAAGTCGCAAGCAGAAGCTAGTTCAAGCTAGTCGAGAGAGACAGAGAGAGAGAGAAGTAAATCCGATCCTTGTTTAAAATATATGCATCCGATTAGGGCGCTGACGACCCTAGTTATGTTTTTTACTGAACAACGAAGATAATCCTTAAAATTAATAAGACACACATCTAAATTGGATATTATTGAACCTGGAATATCCTGCGTTTTTAAACATGAGGGTTGCGCAATTCTTCATTTAAGTCCGATAAATTGTGATAAGAGACCCCTGTCATGTGGAAGATAAGACCGTAATCGGCGGCCGGTGGGTTCGACTGTTCGGCTATATACGTACAATATATCTGACTGAGCAGTCCTAGCTCAGTGGTAACGGCCACGACTTCTGAGTTGTATAGTCGACTATTTGAACCCAAGCAGCGATATTTCATCACTACTGCTCTAATAACGGTGAAGGAAAACGTGAAGAAACCGGAATGTCCTAGAACCAAAAATTCGAAGACATGTGAGATGTGACATACGCCAATCTACTACTGGGCCAGCGTGGTGGATTAGGGCCTACTCCCTCTCACAGAGAGGAGGCCCGCGTCCCAGCAGTGCCTAACTAGTAACTGCAGATTGAGCAATTTTGGACTCGGAAGAAGGAATTACGTCAAGTCGAGTGTAGACGATTTTCTATTCTGTATAAGTACCTGGTAAATCTAAGTACCTGGTACTTATTGACAGGCCTGCGCTGTCCTCCCATACATTTTATCTCTGTAATTTGAAAATATTGTAAAAGCCAATTATTTTTAAAAGAGTAACCGTGGAGTTTCTTGCCGGCTCTTCTCCATAGGAAACAACAATTTGGAACCGTGCACCTAGCTTCTGACGTTTCATAAGTGCCCATGCAGGTTTATATGTTTTTTTATTTTTTTTTTTGATTTTCTGATTTTGAGTCACCCTGTTTAAAAATAGCACAGAAGTAACAAATTAATTTAAAGTATTAAGAGTAAGACTAATCGTCAATCATCCATAAATTCGCACCGCAATGTACCTACTCAATGTTAACATAAACTCAGAATAACTCCGTTGTTATTCAGTTACGCGTTCATCCAAATCACGATCTGTGTAAATTACGATCCATTGTTGTGTAGTGTCAGTGAATCTCAGCTACTAATACAACGCGTTACTTCCCACGGGTCGTAAGGGGCACCAGGAGGGCGAGGCAGTGGTGTGGGCATCTTCTAACTGTTCACGGAGATATCACTCCGTAACGTTCAAGCGATCCCTGAAGGGGTACGTAGGATTACGTACAGTCACAGTTCTCCAGTAAAAGCAGGTCGGAAAGATAAAGCTTATAACAGTTTTTCCGACCCTAAATGTAATTGATGAGCTCCCACCCGCCGGGGGCAGCAGGCCCCGCGGCCGAGCTGCAACAACTACATCATCGAAGCGGCAGACCGCGGACGTACCTACCAGACGACAGACGGATAAGGGTTATCAAATGAATGTGTTCGTTGTAAGATGGATTGCCTGTTACCAAGCTACATAAGTTAGCGCTATGTGAGTTTACCAAAATAGTTTGTAATTCAGTCGTGGGGCTATCGACGTTGGGTTGAATGAGCGTTCCGGCACGACTGCCCTTGCTAATGTTCTACGGGGTCTATTGAGTTGCCACGAAACGCGACCTTTCGCTCTATTATGCAGATGTTAACCAAACCAATGAACCTAGTAGGTACTTTCCTGTCCAAACTTTTGGGTTTTGTTATGATGCCAGATCTAATCTGATTCCGAGGGCAATGAATCCGTATGTTTTCAATACAATAACATGTCTGATGAAGTGCTTTGTGTTGTGCTCGGCAGTCGGCTTCAGTAGGCGCGCGTGAGTGAGCTCAGGCTCAGGGAGAAGAGTACTTTTTATATCGCCTGTTTGATCGATGTTCTGTATGTAAACATGTTCATATTTCGAAGCAGTTTACATCGAAAAGGTAAATTTCACGATACGGTTTTAGAATCGGTATTAGAGTTCCAGAGCATTTAAACGTAATTTCGAAATCTCTATAAGTGATGGATACCTTCTTATATAGGTACATCGAAGCAAAATTAGGGATTCCAATTTCTTTTTAAAAATTACGACATAGAAAGTCCCCGGAGACAGTAAACCGCCAATATTTTCCAGAGAAACTAATCAATTTTATTTTTCCCCGCCCTTAGCGTCGAGATTAATATTTTATACAAGGATTTAATTTAGAAGCGCGCAGCTTTGACATTGCGTAATAATGGGGTCCTCCGCTTGTAGGGAAGCTCACACCTCGCCGGTATAGCTTTACGTGCTACAAATGAGTTTATAAGTGGTATTATGAGTATGGAACGTTACGTTAAATTGGCAGAAAATTGCGAAACAAGAATTTTAAGTGATTATTATCTCTAACATAATTATATTACATACACCATCTTACAAAAATAACTATAAAGTAGGCTAGAGACTGACAAATTCCTATAATGCTGTTAAGTGGAAAACTTGTGTAAGTTCAGCTCCAACATATTTCTGAGCCGTGTCCGTGGAGCGTGCCGGGCGCTCTGGCACAAAGTTTGCTTTCGAACTTTGCGAGTGTACGCTCAAGTATGTGATCGGTTCTTCGACCAGCCCGGCTTATAATATAAACTTGCACACTATGAGGGAATGTTTCGTACATTTTACTACAAGATTGCTTACCAGCTTTTAGGAACAGTTACGAATGCGAAAGAAGGCTTTACATATTATTAATCAATCAATCAATCTTTATTTGATGACATAGCTTCTTAATTTACAAGCTTTTAATTAACTTGCAATGTTTGTATGTATGTATGTTTGTTTTTATGTTAGTTGCAGTAGTTGCGTAGCTGAAATTATAAATACCTACTTAGATGATTATATTTTCCCAGTAGGTACGTATGCGACCCCTAAATACTTAAACAAAGCCAATTACTTTAAAAGATCCTATCGTTGCGTAAGACTTTTGAAGCTTACAACTAAAATCTATATATATAAAAGAAAGTCGTGTTAGTTACTTCACTTATAACTCAAGAACGGCTGAACCGATTTAGCTGAAAATTGGCAGGGAGGTAGTTTAGAGCCAGGAGAAGGACATAGGATACTTTTTATCCCGTTCAGTTGTTTCAGAAATAAAAAAAGTATCAAAGTGGAAGTTGGCTGTCGAAAAACGAAAATTTTCACGGATAGGATAATAGGGTAGATAGGGGAGGGTAGGTAGGGTAGGTAGGGTAGGTAGGGTAGGTAGGGTAGGTAGGGTAGGTAGGGTAGGTAGGGTAGGTAGGGTAGGTAGGGTAGGTAGGGTAGGTAGGGTAGGTAGGGTAGGTAGGGTAGGTAGGGTAGGTAGGGTAGGTAGGGTAGGTAGGGTAGGTAGGGTAGGTAGGGTAGGTAGGGTAGGTAGGGTAGGTAGGGTAGGTAGGGTAGGTAGGGTAGGTAGGGTAGGTAGGGTAGGTAGGGTAGGGTAGGGTAGGGTAGGTAGGGTAGGTAGGGTAGGTAGGGTAGGTAGGGTAGGTAGGGTAGGTAGGGTAGGTAGGGTAGGTAGGGTAGGTAGGGTAGGTAGGGTAGGTAGGGTAGGTAGGGTAGGTAGGGTAGGTAGGGTAGGTAGGATAGGTAGGGTAGGTAGGGTAGGTAGGATAGGTAGGGTAGGTAGGTAGGGTAGGTAGGTAGGTTAGGGTAGTGTAGGGTAGGGTAGTGTAGGGTAGGTAGGGTAGTGTAGGGTAGCGTAGGTAGGGTAGTGATTTTGTATGAATGACTTTTGGACGAACAGGACAACGTCTGTCGGGTCAGCTAGTAGTAGTTAAAAAAAACTAAAAAACACGCTTTTATAGAAAACCGAACTAAAAAATAGAAAATAAATTTTAAAAAATTTAAATTAAGAATAGTGTTAAAAATTTCAATAAATATAAATTAATAATAGTGTGAAAAAAATTAAAAAAATATTTAAAAAAAAGCGTGGGGTGCATGGTGTCAATAGTTATAAATATTTTATTGACAGATATGAGTACAGTGATTATCATTTTGATAATATCTTAAAACGCACCCCACGCTTTTTTTTTAAATATTTTTTTTTATTCACACTTTTTCTTTTCATTTGAAATAAACACATTTAAATTACATTTTAAATATTTTTACAAAAATCATACAAACATTTAAAAATATAAAAAATTGTGGCCCATCGGCATCAGGAGCAGGGTCCAAGATGTCGGTGGTCAGCGAGGAAGGAAAGGAACCTCCTGACTATGCGTGCCGTGTCTAGGAGTACTGCTTTCTGAATCAAGCCCTTGATCCAGCCGCGCAATGAGAGCCTCCTGAGATATTGGTCGAGGCTCTTCGCTATTAGGCCATTTACTGTAACGATTATCGGTACAATGATTGCTGAGTCCACGTCCCACATGTCGACAACCTCGTGAGCTAAGTCAAGATACTTAATTTTCTTATCTTGCTCAGCTTTCACGAGATTCTCGTCATGAGGGACAGCAATATCAACAATCATTGCACGATGCTCTCGTCGATCTATCAAGACAAAATCAGGCTTATTGGCTACAATAGTCCTGTCATTGATGATAGATCGATCCCAGTACAATGTGGTGTGACCATTCTCGAGAACTGGGTCGGGCACATACCTGTAGTATGGTACTTCAGACTCCACAAGGTTGTACTGCAAAGCAAGTTGCTGGTGGATAATCCTAGCTACTAGATTGTGTTTGTGCAAATACTCGCCGTTAGCAAGACGAGAACAACCGGAAACGATATGTCGGATTGATTCACCGGGACGGTGGCATGCCCGACATATGTCAACCGTACCATCCTTGACAATGTATTTCCGATAGACTATCTCGTTTCGAATAACCCGCACCCCTGGCAGGTAGCGGCCCTTGCGGGCCCCATCAGTTGGTGCTGACATCTCTTTGAGGCGCGCGTGGAACACAACGCGCCGTCGACTTGGGCTTGGTCCTTACCGGACAGCGAGCTACCCATTACTGGCCGTCCGCAAGCTCACGCCTACGGTGGCCGGGAATCAGCCTGGGATTCCCGACGCCCAGGGCGTCTCCTGTGGCGACTAAGGCCGTGAGGGCACATATACTGCCTCTCCCTCACGTGCGCCGCTTCCCTCTTCGCGAGCATCACTGCTTCGCGGGAGATAGGGACCGCGGTTAGGCGACGATCAAAATTGTAACTCCGAGTTTACATAAGTATATTTTTTACTATATCGTGATTTGGAAAGGCCGGATTTTGAGTAAAGTAATTGAGGGATTTGAGGATCTTTGTTCTAACTGAATGAGTGCAGCCACGCTGCCGTACTGGCTGTACCTACTGCGCACGCACTCACAGCGAACGTCGACACGTTCAACTGAAAGAGAGCAATTGGAACTAAACGAGCCGTGTGATACGAATTTACAGAAATTAAGGAAATAAATAATAATAGTCGGAAGGAAAGGAAATGATTGAAAGACTCTCTTGACATGGTCGCGTGTAGGTAGTGTTTACGTGATTCTAGCTGGTTGAGTTATTTGTCGTTGAAAATGGTCTCTATTCGTACATATATATATATATCTATCTACATGTGTACTTACATTCATAATTTATGATTATGATGCACGTTTTAGTAAAAAATATGTGTAAACATACGTCAATGAAGCCAGATACCCAGAGAGGACTGCACGATGACGGTATGTTCAGTCAGTATACACGGAGTGCAAAATTAACGCGTAACTTTTACGACACGGCAACGTATACACATCTGTACACAAAAATATTTTACGATGCAATAACAATAAATAAAGAGCTTTGAACTCATGTCCGAACAGTTTGCAGATCGGACGCGAGTAGCGACCATCAACCAGCGAGCGGCGTGAGCAGTGCGAGCAGCGTGCGTTGAGCGAGTGGCAGCGTGAGCAAAGCGAGCAACAGTGAGCGCGCGGCGCGCTCTCGGCGACACGCGGCACGCTGGAGGCGCTGCGCCGCCACTCGCGGCAGATCGCCGCGCGCCGCGACCGCCGCGTGCAGGTGAGCGCCGCCTGGTGGCCGGCGCACGCGCTCCCCGCCATGCACTCACACCAAGCTCTGTTTCAGTTCACGGAGCGGACGAAGGATGGCGCGCGCGGCGGCGACGGCGCCGGTGAGTACGCGCGGCGCGGCGCCCTGCGAGTGCGCGCTCGCAGTCCGCCGCCCGCCCTCGCTAAATATAACCCCGTCCGCATTGCAACGCGGTGACTCGTCGCGCAGGCCGCTCTCGCCAGCGTGAGCGCGGGCGAGGCTCGCGGCGGCTGCGCTGCTGCGCGGCCGCCGCTGACGGTAGTGTGTGTGCGCAGAGAGCGGCGGCTCGGAGATGTCGGGCGGCAGCGGCGGCGGCGGCGGCGGCGGCGGCGGCGACGCGCGGCGCCCCTCCACCTGCCGCGTGGAGCTGGGCGCGCTGCTGGCGCCGGAGCCGCGCCCGCTAGACAACAAGGTCAAGGTATGCCACCGACGCACCTGCCCCTGGTCCTCACAGAACCTGTTCTAGCGTCTGTCTGCTCTATCTCTTTCTTCGCGTCATAGTCGTAATCATCATAATCTTGCAGTTAGGTGCAGTCAGTGTGCTTTCCTTCCAGAAGAGGCAGGGCTCCCCGCGGTACGCTCGCAAGGTGTGCAGGTGCACCTGTGCTACGTATGGCATGATGTATTATTAGCCTGAGCTGTTGCATTAGATACTGCATATCTACATACATACGTAGCGAACATATTGCTTCAGTATTTTTTATATTCCAGGTCGTTAAGTCGGAAGTTATATCAGTAATCGCTACAGTATATTGGTACAAGTATGTATGTGTTTCATCTGATAGGCAGCAGGTTGATTTTTTTATTTTTGGCCCGACAGTAACCATGTCCGTCCATGGATATGTAAATTATGTATCTGCTTTGTTTGTTTATTTTTCCATTTAGCTATAAAGTCAATGGAGAGCGAAGCCGGATTAATGCTGGCGATGCAGTAGCGAGATGTCGGTCCTTAGGCATTATTGTAATATTTTAACTTTGTAGATTTTAGAATAAACTTGGTAACATTAAGTGTGCTTCCGTGGTCGTGTGTTGGTGCCGCTTCATGCAGTAATACTACTCGTTCACTGTCGCGTGCCAATGTGTGAACTGCGTAAAGGACAAAATTAATTAGAGAGTTAGCAGTAAGCACTCTAGTTGAATAGATAAGTCGTTGAAGTTCGTACAAAGTCAGCGGCCAGTGTTTACATGGTACTCTTCAGGAGGTATTCTAATTGAACTCGTCAAAGTAAACTTAATCTAACTTAGGTAGTAACATCGGAGCTAGTAGCTTTCAAGTTAAAAGTACGATAATTCAAAAATTATGTACGGCGGTGAGTATACAAGAAGCTGAACTATATATTTTCAGTGAATACTGGAATATTATGGGCTATCTGGGGGCAAGGCAGTGCCCCCGCCAAGTCGAGCAACAACAAGCGACACGGCCGTACCATTCTTTTCTCGAAGTAGTTCAGGCCATTTTAGATTCCCTTATAACTTCGTTGTAGATAAAATTAGAAGCCTGAATTTGCATACCAAACAGGCATTGTATAAACTCGGTATATTTCAAATTTCATTTAATTTGAACCAGTAGTTTAAGAATTATAACTAGTCAAAGTTTGTTAATTTGTTACTCACTCACTGACTGACCGATCATCAAAACTCTAAGGCACTTCCGACAGACATAGAAACTTCAAATTTAGAATACAAATGGTGTTTAGTGTATAAATCAAGGAAAAACTAAAATATTTTGCAATTTCGTTACCGTCCAGACTTGTCAAAAATTGTAACATCAAAGCCTACGAGAAAAACCCACAGAGACAGCGAGTGGTCTTTGAGAAAAACTGTAGCTGAAGCTCAAGAAGTAGTACCCGAAAAGAAACAGAGGAAGACTACATACAAAAAAAAGAAAAGTACTGTCTACAAAAAGAAATGAGATGCCATCAAAAACATACATTGTAAAAAAAAAAACAAGTCTTGCAACTCAGTTCTTCTATCGTAAAAAGTTGTGAGATCCATAATTATAATACCAAGTCTGTCAATTTAATCAGTTCCTACTTAAAGATCCTTCTGTTTTATTTATTTATTATATTATATTTATTTATATATATTTAAACATATATATTTATATATTATTTATTTTTATTTATTTAATACATAAAAGATTTTTAATATTGATATGGTCACTACACTATACGATGTTGTTAGGTTAGCTAATTACGTAATAACATAAGACAGAAGGATCTTTAAGTAGGAACTGATTAAATTGACCGACTGGATCTCACAACTTTTTACGATAGAAGAACTGAGTTGCGAGACTTGTTTTTTTTTTACAATTTATGTTTTTGATGGCATTTGTATATTAACTGTGTGTAGGTACTACATAAACAGAAAATAGAAACTTATAAAGTTCTGGTACAAAAACGTACAAAATTTAAGAACACTTTCATGAATCCCTCTCACAGTAAGTAGATACTTCCGACATCTAAGTGTAGGTTTACTTTTATTTTGATTTCTGAGACAACGAACTTAGAAGTTAGGAGAACCAGAGGCATTGTTTGTACGAAATGTACGAATACTACGAATGTCTCATGCATGCCCCGGTAACTGCCAGGCCGCTACGCGAGCTAAGCATCCGTCCGCGTGGAATTTAGAAAGCACAAAATACCAAAATGTCGTTAATTTATTAAAGTGGGTTTAGACCCAACGAACCAGAACAAACGAAGCATTATTTCCTTAATGTTCTTAACATTTTAGTATGCATAGCTATACTGAAAGAATGCTCTATCCTTGTTTATACACTATAGTTTATTTATTTATTTAAGGACAACCAACAAAGCTTACACCAAAAAATACATGTTATAGCACTTACAATCTAACAGTTTATAGTGTAGCCTTAATTAAAGGCTGCCACGGCATGCATTAAATATAGGAGTAGGAAATGCAGTTACAAAACAGATTTAACTTATTTAGATAGATTGTTACATGAATAGAGTTTAGTGTTACATAAATCAGACACATAAATACAAGTGAACACTTATTAATTTCGATTGATCCAATCACATTTGTTCGACGTTGTGCCAACCAATAAAAAGACAAGATACAAAAAGAAGAAGTCTAAATCTATGTAAGTGAAAAAAAAAAAAACAGAGAGAGACAGTTGAGATGTGCATTCACTCGTTTAGTCTAAACCGATTTATCCATTTCCAATGCTATGCTATGTGACATATCTTCCACAAATTAGCCCGTTTTGCCAAAATACAAAATAATGTTCGAGTAGATTAGAGTGGAGCGCGACGAGTGGAACTACCTTCACGTGGCAACCAAAACTTATTTGACAAAACGTAAGCTTGTACGAACTTGAAAAATGTTTTGTCGCCAAATTGTTCGATTAAATGACCAGCTTCGCTCTGACGACACAACTAATCCAGCTAATCTGTCGTTTTACGCGATGAAGGCTTTTGTGGGGCTGGTAGGCTGGGCGAGGCAGCTAGCAGTCTGTCACATACACCTAATAGATAAAATTGATAATACACTAGCTTTTGCCCGCGACTTCGCCCACGTGGACGTCGAAAATTATCGCACGGGAACGAATTATCGGGATAAAAAGTACCCTTTATGTTATTCCAGGTTAGAAACGATCTGTGCGCCAAATTTCATCGAAATCCGTTCAGCCGTTTTTGCGTGATTGAGTAACAAACATCCAAACTTTAACATTCATAACATTTATATCTACATGTATATCTTCTTCTTCTAATATTATATAGAGGAAAGATTTGATTGTTTGTTTGTTTGCATTGAATAGGCTCCGAAACTACTGAACCTATTTAAAAAAGTAATTCTCTGTTGGGAAGCTACACTATCACCGGGTGACATAGGCTATATTTTATCCCTGTATTCCCACGGGAACGGGAACTACGCTGGTGAAACCGCGGAGCGCTGCTAGTATGAAATGTAAAATTTAATAAATATATATGGTACTAGCAGCGCAAATCGGTTCTGTAGTTTCGGAGACTATTCAATGCAAACAAACAATCAAATCTTTCCTCTTTATTTGTTAATATAGATAAAATAGTAGGATTAATAAATATAAGTGTTGCGATCACAAACAAAAAAAACTGTACGTAGGTTTTATAGACTTTTCTTTCTAATATAAGTACATATTGTAGATAAGTAGCTAAATATGTATATAATAGGTACCTAGCTATTTTAGGAAGAAAGCTCACTACAAAGTTTCGTTGGGTACCTTCATATTACACAAAAGTGTGTGCCGAGAAAAGTATTAAGAAACCGGCGTACCTAGACCTTAATTTCTGCTCCATTTGAAGGTGAAGTATGAAAGTCTTTTGACATGCAAATGAGGTTCCTTAGAGTGTTACCAATCCTCCGTTCGCCTCCCGTCACAGGATACCTATACTCTAGTAAAGTTGATTCGAAACAGACGTTCCGAAAGTATTGAACGTATATTTTGTTATTACTGTTACTCTTTCTTTATGCATATAATCAAGTAGAGAGAAAAGTGTCATGGGAATTGCTCAGTGTTTACGATTATTATACCTTTTCTACTTCAGCCTTCTCTTTTGTTTCCCCAAAGCGACTTTTAACTCCCTTTTGAGGCTTTTCCAGGTGAACTGGCGACCCTAATAATGGAATTTGTCACCCTCTAAAGTCCGCAGCTTCTGCGCCGTGCTCGCGACTCGGGATGCCGGGTGTCTCCACGAGCACTGGCTAGATAGGTTACAGTGTGTTGTTTCGCAACCACTTATTTTCAGTATAACAAGTGTCGCACATTCGGGTAGCTGTTGTGAATTCAATCTGTGGGCCCTCTACACTTTCACAAGTTGTTTGTTCGCACCTAATTTGAAATCTTATCGCGTCTGAAAGTTTAGCAATAAGGTCTCGATGCCACTGTAAAAGCGGTTGACTATGAGTGTAGGTGCACGTACACACACACATCACGATGTAATATGTATTGATTTCTCGTTGTCTTTTGAACTGCTTCAGTAGTATATGTAGTCAGGCAGATGAACCGGTAGTGGCGTACGAGCGCCTCATCTGTCAATGAAACAATAAAATCGTTTTATTTAAATATCTCGCAACGAAGCTCTCGTTCGCCTCGGAATTAGAGCTCAATAGCGTAAACATTTACGCGAGATCTAGTCATCGACTGGACACGTCTGCTCGGAGGGCCATCTCTGTTGCCGGTTTATAGCTGTACAATAGCGACGGACGAGCGCCAGGCCGGCGGTCCGGAGACAGCGTCCGGTCCGGTAATGCGAGGTCGGTTGTAAAACGTCGCCGACTTTTACGAACGATAAAGCCGTTCGGGAGTGAAGATAGCGTAGGTTAGCTAGCGGCGTGCGGCGAGGTGCGCCGCCTCCCGCCTCAACCCCGCGACCCATTTGCATAATGAGCGGCAGCGCTCACGTGCTGCGCCCTCGCCCAGCGCGCCCGGAGCGCCCGCCGCCGCCGGTCAGCGTGCACAGCCCACGTGCCCCTGCCACACTGACAGCGCTATCGCATCGTTATTTCGAAACCTCGCTACGTGCCCTCGTTATAATATACAATGTTACTCTCGACCGTATTCCATTAGGATTGGACACGTACACAACAACATAAGCTGCTGGCTTTATTCCACACCAAGTTTTGCCTGTGGCTTCGCCCGCGCGGAGTACGCAAATGATCTCATTTTGGAACGTGGACAAAGACATGTGTGTCATAATGATAACCTAGCTCAGGATATTATAGTCTACCCAGGTGACAAATTTAATGCAAATCCATTCAGGCTAGAAAATGCTGGCTCCACTCCGTCTTTGAGAGCCATGCCAGTAACTTGCCAACGTACTGATCCTCGACTGAACTCCAGACGAGATCGCAGGTTTCGTCCTAGTGTGTACATGTTGAGTATAGGTACCTATCGCATATTACAACATACTTTACGAGCGATACCCGACTCATTTCATTAGCTTTATCTATTCGAAGAATTCCCAGGGCGGGATCGATGAAATTATTTATTTCGCTTTGGATATTACGATCACGAATACACAAGGTGCGGTATACATAGGTAGGTACGACACGACCGCCGTGGACTATTTATTGCCCTGAGTTCGGTTCGGTCACCGTCTACTAAAGCTCTTAACTTGATTTCCTTAACAAGGTATAAAATGTATTATTGAAGGGCGAGGGCAGGTCCAACGGACCTACCTAACACCAGCACACCAGCTGTTTGCAACATGAACCATACACGTGGCAGATTATACAGTAAGAGAGTATCAGCTGCTAACGTTCATAAATCATGAGTAGCTAATTTAAAATGTATTTGCCATCGTGTGGTTGTTTATTATATCCGCTGTTTTCCGTAGCGCCATAGTATACATGGCATGACGGAGGAGGAGAACGTGGTCCGACCGCACCAGGAGATGGCCGTGCTGTCCTTGGATGAGAAGAAGTTCCTGCTGGGCGTGGAACGTGGTGACGTGGCGGGCACGCGGCGCGTGCTGCAGCGCGCGCGTGACACCGGTCATATCAACGTGGACTGCGTGGACCCGCTGGGCCGCAGCGCGCTGCTCATGGCTATCGACAACGAGAACCTGGAGATGGTGGAGCTGCTGCTGGAATTCGGCGTGGAGACGCGCGATGCGCTGCTACACGCCATCTCCGAGGAGTTCGTGGAGGCAGTTGAGGCACTGCTGGACCACGAGGAGCAGACCAAGAAGCCCGGCGAGCCCAACGTAAGCAGCTTAGCTGTAGATGCCGCGTACATCGCAGACGTCACATGTTTATTTAAGAGACATCACTATGTTACAGAGTTGGGAGGCGCTACCACCGGAGACGGCAACGTTCACGGCGGACATCACGCCGCTGATCCTGGCGGCGCACCGCGACAGCTACGAGATCATCAAGCTGCTGCTGGACCGCGGCGCCAACCTGCCGGTGCCGCACGACGTGCGGTGCGGCTGCGACGAGTGCGTGCGCTCGCGCCGGGAGGACTCGCTGCGCCACTCACGCTCACGCATCAACGCGTACCGCGCGCTCGCCTCGCCATCGCTAATCGCGCTTTCGTCTAAGGACCCCATCTTGACGGCATTCGAGCTGTCGTGGGAGTTGCGGCGACTGTCCGCGCTCGAACACGAGTTTAAGACTGAGTATCAGGAGCTGCGCGCGCAGTGCCAGGAGTTCGCGACGGCGCTGCTGGACCACACGCGCACTTCACACGAGCTGCAAGTGCTACTCAACCATGAGACGGGCTCGCCGCAGGTGCCGCTACCGGAGCCCGGCGCGCCAGAGAGAATGCGCCTGTCTAGACTTAAGCTTGCTATAAAGCTAAGGCAAAAAAAGGTAAAATCAACTCAATTTCCGTCGCCGTGCCTACTAACAGGCGAAGTACTTCATTGTTATGACCTGCTATTCATTGTGTTCTAGTTCGTGGCGCACCCGAACGTGCAGCAGCTGCTGGCGTCCATCTGGTACGAAAGCGTGCCGGGCTTCCGGCGCAAGAACATGCTGCTGCAGGCGGCGGAGATGGTGCGCATCGGCGCCATGTTCCCGCTGTACTCGCTGGCCTACATCGTGGCGCCGCACTCGTCCGCCGGCCGCACGCTCAGGAAGCCGTTCATCAAGTTCCTGTGTCACTCGGCGAGCTACTTCATGTTCCTATGTGAGTGACGGATGATACTTAGTCGTTCAAAGGAACTTTGCGGTCCTACTTGCTGCTTTGCGTTCTTGGGGTGGCACATGAGTAGCTAGGGGTGGTGCGCAATCTTAAAGATATTTACATTTATACACTTACGATATTACTTTGCGCTCTCTAATTTACATACATAGTAAATCGATATGTTGAGTCAATAGTGACAACTAGATATTTCAAGGAACATCTAATTGTTTTTATTTATGCAGAAATGTTTGAATACGTATCAAAATAACTGCGTGTGCAGAGATCCAATAACTGGTCAAAACTAAAATGGCCCCTCAGGTTGTCATCTAACGTAAGTGCAATTTCATGTGTGTCGTGAGCCTGAGTCGCCCTTATGAGCAGTCAAGAGGCTATATAGTCATTGATATACAAGTACAATGTCAGCGTATAAGTGTAGGTACCTACGTGCTACTACAATAATATGCGTACTCGTAAATGTTTAGCGGTACCTATGTTAGTATTTCTCATCCCTCCAGAGCATAATACCAAATTCGCAAAATTCGTCTGTCTGTTCGCGATAAACTCAAAAACTACAGAGCGGATTTTCATGCGGTTTGCACCAATAGACAGAGTGATTCATAAGGAAGGTTTAGGTGTAGGTATAATGTGTTAAGGTGCCGTGTAATTTGTTAAACACAGGCAAAGCCGCTGAAAAAAGCTAGTTGTAAATGAAATTCATTTTTACGGAGCCAATGAGACACAGTTTAAAAGCCAATCTGAGCATGCGCATAGACCTCAACTACCTCCTAACATTATGTCGACTTGGTCGCGTACTCATAGGAACTGTTCGCTTGCAGTTCTGCTGATCCTGGCGTCGCAGCGCATCGAGACGGCGGCCGGGGGCCTGCTGTGGGGCGCGGCGCCGCACGGCGAGCCGCTGTCGCGCCGCGGCGCTCCGCCCTCGCTGGTGGAGTGGCTCATCCTCGCCTGGGTCAGCGGTCTGTATTGCTCCCCATCACTTTATCAATTAACATCAGCTACAACCTCAAGGAAGTGGTGTGTTCAACCCTAAGTAGACAGTGAACCACTAGGAGTATCCACACAGTGAGAGCCAAGAGTAGGTACACAGTGAACCACCCAACAAATGAAACATTGTCTAAGGTAATAAAAAACGGGGTTTTAAACGAAACAAAAGTACCAATTAGAATGTACAGGCACCCGCAGCCCGGTGCGACGCGACTCTAGTAAATGATTTGATTGATTGATATCTAAAAAACCCATATTTCGTCATTGACTCACTGATAATCATCAAAATTATTAGGGTTCTTCCTAATGTCCTAGAAAGCTGAAATTTGGTATTTAAGCTAGTATTAGTACACAAACAACAAAAAAAAATCTATTGCTTGGTACTTTTATCCCCCAACCCCTTAAACTAGGGGATGGAAGTTTGTATGAGACTTCCGCAATTTTGACGCTAGAGGTGTGAAAATTGACATACGGACTCCTTGTTATTATAAACAACAACAAAAAAGACAAAAAAAAACATTGTCACTAACAACTTACAAAAAGAAGTGAAATTCCACCAAAAACATTGTCATGTAAAATGTTGCCAAGACGAGACCATGTGACTCGCACTGTTAAAAGTTATCAGATCTCATGTAGTGCCAAGCTTCTTCTAACTCTACACGCCCTAACTCTACGAGGCCTAACTTCACAAATTCTACCTACACCTAAAGTTAAAATATATGGCTTGGCCGTTTTGTTACTACAAGAACTATTGTATAACAGAAAAGTAACGAACAGTGGAGAAATTTTTCACCTTACGCCCATGTGAATGTGATGTGAAGATCATTAATTAACAAATAATGTCATAAACTGATAACCTTTAATATAATAAAGATACGACGCATTAAAAACTTTCACAACAAAAAAATAACCTGTAACTTATTACAACCTTGTTTAACCGACAAAAAAACGAAGGAGGTTCTCAAGTCGACGTGTATATTTTTTTGTTTTTTATGTATACATAAAAACATGAAAAACTTTTTTCAGTCCGATTTTGATAATTCTTTTTATTGGAAAGGGTATACCCCAAAGTTGGCCCCATATAAATTTCGAAAAAAAAAAAACCAACCCTAAGGGTAGGAAAACAGGGGATGATTGATTGTTTACTCACAGTTTTTATTACTGAGTTGTGTATTACAAAAAGTAATAAAAAATTAAGCTTGTAGTAATGAGTAGATTATACTTAGCCACATTTTTTTTTTAAATTAAAACTTTTAACAAAAATAATAAAGCGCCAAAAAACCTAAAAAGTAAAAAATAATAAAACTACTTTGATTAACTTAATAACTAAGTTCGGAAGTCGATGACTTTGGATGTGTATTTTAATTTTATGTCACCGCCTTCCGAACTTAGTTATTAAGGTTAATCGAACCAGTTAATAAACTGTGTTTACTAAACGACTTGTTAACTATTAATAAATATTTGTCACTGTTAATATTTATTTATTTAAGAGTCAAATGTAAAAAAAAAACGTTTTTTATTCTTGTACGAATTTTAGTAGTTCCTTTAAGTATTTATTGTTAAATTTTCTTATGTGATTCTTTACTACGTTCTTAATAATCTTAAATACTAGTCCTAACTAGTCTTAAATAAACAAAATGACGAGCGAATTGTTTACATCCAACGCAATCAAGCACGGATTTACTTATTTACATATAAAATATGCATTTTCAAAAGTCTCACAAGATTAAGGGAGAGGGATCGAGCGAAATCTCACGACATCTCACCAAGGGGAGAGGGAGAGTCGAAAAATCGCTAAAATTGCCTGACATAATTATTGGATGGCTCCTTACAACACGGAGAGCTATTTCGAATAACAAAGTAGGTAATCCTGATGAGTAATTCTTCATCGAGCATTATTGGTGCCGTTGCGTTTTTGAATCCTTGTCCTCCGGTTAAAGTTCAGTACATTTAAGTACTAGGTATACCTTTGAGGTAAAACCTAAGATTAACCGAAGAAATAGTGGTAAAAGTTCGAAATGAACGATAATCACAGAACACTTCGAACTTTTACCATGAAGAGTCTTAGCGTTTACCTAAGTTCGGGGTTTTGCAGTACTCAACAAACACAAACATTACATAAATAAAGAAATTACCGGTGTTTATCGGATATCGTGAATGAAATCAGGCGAAGTTGTGACTGAGTGTACCTACTTGTATCATTGCAGGTTTAATCTGGAGCGAGGTGAAGCAGCTGTGGGACATGGGGCTGCGGGAGTACGTGCACGACATGTGGAACGTGATAGACTTCGTGACCAACTCGCTGTACGTCGCCACCGTCGCGCTGCGGATAGTCTCACATTTTCAGGTAAACCTCTCCAGTGGCCACTTGATACTATTGTCTAGATATATTTCGTTAATTTGTTGAATATTATGAACAGTGCTTTGCGTTTTATTTTTATTAATCTTTCCCTTATTTTGCCTTAGGTGCGTCGAGAGATGTCAGCAGGTCTCCAGTGGAACCAGCCTCGAGAAAAGTGGGATGCTTGGGACCCGATGTTGCTGTCCGAGGGGCTGTTCTCTGCTGCCAACATCTTCAGCAGCCTCAAGCTCGTGTACATCTTCAGCGTCAACCCACACCTGGGCCCGCTGCAAGTGTCGCTCAGCAGGATGGTGCTCGACATTCTCAAGTTCTTCGTCCTAGATATACTAGTTATCTTTGCATTTTCATGTGGTAAGTGTTCTAGTTTCTAAAATTTAAAGCATTGCTGGACCTGTTCAGACTGGTAACATGGTGATGTGCTGCGACAGGTCTCAACCAGCTGCTGTGGTACTACGCCGACATGGAGAAGAAGCGCTGCACGATCGGCACGTCGCTCACCGCTAACGGCACATTCCCCGACCCCGACGCCTGCATCGTGTGGCGACGGTTTGCCAAGTGAGGATCAGTTCGCTTAGCGATTTTCTGGGTTTCGTCACAGCCTTTTCGAGACTTTTCTGACAAAAACTCTTTGCTAAGATTTAAAAAGTACCGTTAGTTTTAGACCTACTGTTTATATGTCTGTGTTTTAGACGGAGCATCTTGATAAAAAGTGCGTTTTACCTTATTAAAAAGAAACTCGTGCGTTTTACATTACAATAACGCAGAAGTAAGTAATGACATACATTACGATTTTGAAACTGGTGAAATAAGAGACCCTTTACGAGCAAATGTGTTATAAACACTATTTATTTTATTAATCAAAGGTCGGCAACGGAAAATGGTAAACTGAAATAGTTGTTACGAAATTGTCATTTTATATACCATACTAGCAGCGCTCCGCGGTTTCACCTGCGTAGTTCCCGTTCCCGTGGGAATACGGGGATAAAATACGTCACCCGGGGATAGTGTAGCTTCCCAGCAGTGAAATAATTTTTCAAATCGGCTGAGTAGTTTCGGAGCCTACTCAATGCAAACAAACAATCAAATCTTTCCTCTTTATTATTAGTATATTATATTCAACAGTCTATGAATCTAGCAGGCACATCGTACCTCCTCTCTTCCCGTCGTTTATGGCGCTTGTACTACTCGCTTGGCTTCCAGCCAAATACCTACTTATTTATTATTCTCATGATCTCTAACATGATGGTTCCAGATTATGACCCAGACCACTGAATTGACTCATAAGAGCACTATTTGCATAAATTATTCCTTTTCCTGATCTTTCCTCATACACTTAGGTATACATAACAATAATAAAAATATTGGACTTGCTTATTTGTGGATTTGTGTGTGATGTACTACCGGAAATGAAAGTACTTACATACAATATGTGTTATTACAGGAAAACAATGTATTAATGATCACAACTCCATTGGTTCACGCGGCGCACGCCTGTAAATATCCCAAGCGGCATGATTTTTTCCGACATCTTCAACAACGACGTCTTTACATGCAGCCAATTCACACAAAACCTTTAATTAATTAATTAAATACACCTAAACCTTATTCATGAATCAATCCGTCCGTAGTTTTTGAGTTTATCGCGTTCAGACAGACAGACATGCGGAGGGGGGGAGTTTGATTAATAATAGGTATTATGTAGTACCTACTACATGTTCGGTGGACGATGTATACCTACAAAATAATGGTCACGAGACGAGCATATTATGCTATGGATACTTGTTGACTGTGTCGCAGTTTGTTCGAGACGATGCAGACCCTGTTCTGGGCAGCCTTTGGGCTGGTGGACCTCGACTCGTTCGAGCTGGACGGCATCAAGATCTTCACGCGCTTCTGGGGCATGCTGATGTTCGGCACGTACGCCGTCATCAATGTCATCGTGCTGCTCAACCTGCTCATCGCCATGATGAACCACTCCTACCAGCTGATCTCCGTAAGATATGCATACCTGACTTTACTGCTGGTCGGAAAGCTTAAAGCCCAAGTGGGAAATTCCTTATAGGATTTAATAAACATCGCGGTTCGTTAAATCTGAGTATAAACCACCACCTACACGGTTTTAAACCAGCAAGTTCACCTCTGTGAGGAAGTGGGGGGTAACAGTATAGCAGTCACTTTAATGTGGCAGTGATCGACGCTATGTTAATATCCATATTATTCTAGTCATAATTCCAAATTCAAATTCAAAATGTTTATTTGCAAGAAAATACATTGTTTACAAGGGAAGATCTTACAGCCTTAAAGTCATTGTATTCTGCCTGCAAGCAGGCGTGCAAATTATTTGTTTAAATGTCATCCCTAATTATTACGCAGATTATACTATTAGATTATTATTACACTATTGTGACATTATTATTACTTACATTAGGTATTATTGCATACAAATTTCATTAAATGTTTGCAGGAGCGCGCGGACGTGGAGTGGAAGTTCGCTCGCAGCAAACTGTGGATCAGTTACTTCGAGGAGGGCGGCACGGCGCCTCCGCCCTTCAACGTGCTGCCGTCGCCCAAGAGCGCGCTGTACGCGTGGCGCTGGCTGCAGCGCCGCCTGTGCGGCCACGCGCGCGCCAAGCGCGAGCACATGCGCACCATCAGAGTACGATACGTATTACACTGCGAAACGTCCTCATAAAAAGTCTGAAATATAATCATTTTCTTACGTAATAAATAGTTATGTACCGACAAGTCGCCGATTAGTCGAGAAAGCCGACTAGTCGGACCATTTTTTACTCGTATTAAGATGCTTAAAAATTATATATTTTTCAAAAAAAAAAAAAAAAAAACAACCCACTTCCAAAGTTAAAGTAATTTTTCACTTTCTAGTGTTTTTTGGAAGTTGGTTGTTTTTTTTTTACTTTATTTTTCACATTTTAGTTATAGTACTTACCCCACACCAAAATTTCATCATTCTTGGGGTCAAAACAATTCATATTTATGCTATAGCAGCAATCTTGGTTAATTTGCTGTCATTTTTCGAAGAGTTCCGTTGTCTGTCTCCGAAACGCATCATCCGATCTATATGAAATTTAAATAGGACCATTTCGAAATAAACCCCTTTCGAACAAAAAAATATTTTGCAAATCGGTCTATATGACGGAGTTATGCCCGAACCTCCACCTAACTCCTAACCGTTGCCTGCCAGGGGTGCGGGTTCGTTCAAAAGAGATACCGCCGCCCCTGGCATAAAGGCTACTGAGGGAACACGGGTGGGTTTTAGTCAGTAAAAGTCTGACACGCCCTCCTGCTCCACCCAGAGCGGGAGAAGTTATTTGATGATATCCCACCCAAAAAAAAAAAAACTTCTAACCGTTAAAGAGTTGTACCTTCCTTCATCAGCTCACCGTCAGGAGATGATGATGACCATACGCAAATGTCACAATAGCTTTAGAAAATATGTGAAAAACATTGTTAATACCTACAAAAGTTGAGGGTTGCCCTCGATTTTCCTGGGATTCAATCATCAGATCCTGACTTGGTGCCTATGGGACCATCTCAGGAGTATACTCTTTCAAATAAAAAAATAATTTTGAGAATCGGTCCACAAATGGGGGAGAAATCGAGGAACATACATAAAAAAACATACAGTGGAACATAAAACCACCTCCTTTTTTGGAAGTCGGTTAAACATTTAAAAGACGGTGATTAAAATGAAATTGTTATCTTCACTGTTATTATTTTTATTATAGAATCAGTTTTACAGTTCACTTTCAGCGCAATCTACAATAGGATAGAAAGAAACGCTGGCACGCTCTTAAACAATGATAGAATAAATGCAAAGCAAATAAAAACATGTCCTGACAATAGGGTATTTTCCAGTTTATTAAAAACTATTCTAATTTGAAGATTGGTACGAAATATGTAACAGAAAAATAAAAGTAAATTGATTTATATGCATTTTCTCAATTAAAAACGATTTAAACCAAATTTATTTTTCGTTGTTTTGAATTTACCGCCAAAACGCTCCTTACGATGACTTTTTATCACGTGACGTCATCTTTGTGTCAAATAAAGTAGTTAGTAAGTAAACAAGTGAGTGTCGTGTTTATAATTAACAAGATTTACGAGTATTATGGATAGAAAGTGAAATCACTGGTGTGCGTTGCCTCTGTGCACAAATATTTCTAAAACTGCGCCAAACTAAGTATTTGTACTGGTGCTGTTTACACAAAGCTGACGTCACGATGTCACGTAACAAAAAGTCATCGTAAGGAGCGTTTTGGCGGTAAATTCGAAACAACGAAAAATTAATTTGATTTTAGTCGTTTTTAATAGAGAAAATGGATATGAATAAAATTATTTTAATTTTTCTGTTAAATATATCTTCAAATTAAAACAGTTTTTATCAAATTGGAAATACCCTTGGTTCGCGGCGGCGGCGACGCGCGACGCCGCGAACCTACGAGCCGAAAGCGTAGTCACAAACATTACCGATGTCACCCGAACTCAATCGAAAGCAATGATCGGCCTGGCCGACTAGTCAGCCATTTTCAACCGACAAGTCGGCTAGTCGGCCAAAGTCATAGTTGGCCCACCTCCAATAAATGATTTTTGGTCGCATGGGATCAGGCCAGCAGGCCTCTGTTGTAAAAGATCAATGTAAATGTAATACGTTGTAGTGCTTGTTTTATTTCCTTAAATTAAACGAGCGGCGCGTACTTATGTAAGCAAACAATTATGTGATAAAAGTTTCTGACAATCGATGATTTAATATCAATAATACGTTTTTTCCACAACACATTTTGCCTGTAGTTATCTGAACATCATCATTATTTCAGCCGAAATAAGTCCACTGCTGGAACAATAGTTATGTACATACCTACCTCCTTTTTAACCGACGAAAAAACGGATGAGGTTCTCAAGTCGACGCGTTTATATTTTTTTTATTTTTATGTATGGCCACGCATAACTTTTTCCAGAGTAGTCCGATTTTGATCATTCTTTTCTTTTTATTGGAAATGGTATACCCCGAAGTTGGTCCCATATAAATTTCGAAGAAAAATTCCAACCCTAAGGGTAAGAAAACAGGGGATGATTGATTGTTTACTCACAGATTTTAATACTGAGTTGTGTATTACAAAACGTAATCAAAAATTAAGCATGTAGTAATTAGTAGATTATAGCCACAAAAAAATGTAAAATAAAAACTTTTTAATGAAAAAATTAAACCGCCGAAAAACGGACCAAGGCATATAATTAAATAGGTACATATCCAAAGTCACCGACTTCCGAACTTAGTTATTGGGGTTGGGCAAAGCAGGTTTATAATTTTTTACTTTTCGGTTTTTCGGCGATTTATTTTTTATTAATTATGATTAATTTCTTGTTCGCAGAGGAAAGCCAAACAAGCAAATGAACGGGATTTCCGTTATCAGGTTTGCCGTTTATTTGTACCTTAATACTTACTCAGTTCTTTCTTATCTGTCACAGACAGTAATAAATTCTTGGGTCCTCACTAACTCATACCAACTTCACGGTAACTAGCTGCACCCTTGTTCTGGTTCTATATTTGAACATCACCGCTTTCGTCTTTATATCTGTATGAAAACATCAGTATTCTAACTATTTGTGCATAATTCTGTAAATGATTCCTGTCTATCAGGCTATAATGCGCAACCTGGTGCGCCGCTACGTGACGGTGCAGCAGCGGCGCGCGGAGTGCGGCGGCGTCACCGAGGACGACGTCAACGAGATCAAGCAGGACGTCAGCGCCTTCCGCTGCGAGCTGGTGGAGATCCTGCGCAACTCCGGCATGAACACCTCCACCGTCAACGCAGGAGCGCCCGGTACTACTCAGCAATATAATATCAGTCTTTAAACGTTTTTCAGTACTTTTATACAATTTAACGACTCTTTTTCTCCTTGCACATAAATGATTGATGTGACTAATGTCCAGTGTCCTCTGCAGGAGGCGGGGGCGGCAAGAAGAACCGTCAGAAGGAACGGCGTCTCTTGAAAGGGTTCAACTTCGCGCCGGGCGGGTCGCTGGCGCCGGTGGACGAGTTCTTCGCGTCGCTGCATCACGAGCACGGCGGGTCGCATGGCGCCGCGCACCACGCGTCGCTGTCGGCGTTGCTGAGCGGGCGCCTGCGCACGTCGCAGTCCAGCCTGTCGGACGGCGCGGCGGGCGGCCCGGCCGCGCGCCGCAAGCCCAGCTCGCACAAGCGGCGCTGGGGCACCATCATCGAGGCCGCCCGCGCCGCGCGCGTCTCACGCCTCATTGGCCGCTCAAGGTCAGAAGATTCCGTCTGCGATCATGCGCGACAGTCGCCCAGGTAATACGTTGCATTTGTTCCCACCGAAATTGCCTTCCCCTCGGAATGGAGAAATCTTTAACTTTCAATTATTTACTTTTTGTTTGGCTTCCATTTCACTTCGGTCTAATGTCTCCGTGTCACAAATAAAAGCTCAATCCGGCTGGTTTCTATTTAGTGCCAGTGAACGTTCGGACTCCGGCAGCGATTCGCAGCGGAGTCCGGAGCGGAGCACCCGCAGCGGCCCGCTGCACCCGCTGACAGCGCTGGCGGCGCTCAAGCGGAAGCGGAAGAAGTTCTCCGACTCGCGGCGCGCCGGGGCCGAGGCGCGCGCGGCGGCCGGGCCGGAGGCGCTGCAGCGCGCCAGCTCCGTGCCGGCGCGCCCGCCGCCGCCGCCCGGCCCGCTGCCGCGCGCGGCGCCGCCGCCCGCCTCCGTGTCGCCGTCCACCACGGCCGAGAGCGTGGCGGGGCGCGGCGGCAGCCGGGAGCCGCTGCTGGCCAGCCTGGACGACGACGCGCACAAGGTGGGCCGCGACGCGTGCCATGCGCTCGACGAGCCTGCTCGGGCTCGCGCCACAGCGGACGATGCTGAGACGCGTGTGGACGATTCCCAGGAGGCGTGCGGGCGCTGCGGGTACGAGGCGGGCGGCGCGGGCGAGGCGGGCGAGGGGGGCGCGGACGAGGGCGCGCCGTGCGGGCGCTGCGCGGCGCTGGCGCGGCTGGCGGGCGTCACGCCGCTGCACGGCCACGCGCCGCACCACTCGGCCGGCTGGCTCTAGTACTGGCGCCGCTAGCCTGGCCCCTGCCGGCTACTAGAAGCGGTAGAGCGCAGCATCAGCGTCCGTTTCAGAACAGCACAAATACGTTCGGTTGCCGCAGCACAATTCCTTGCTAGTCGCACTATGCTGAAGTTACATTTCTTAGTTAAATGAGAGACGCAAGTTAGTTAATTGATCATTCGGTGTTTAAGAAAAAGTGAATCAAATACATGGTAGGTACCCTGCACTCGACAAGTCCCACCTCCCAACCACAATGTAGAGGTGCGTTAAAACGGGGAGCGTAAATAGGGCGAGCGCACACGAGCCACGTCTCGTGGAGGCGCGGCTCGCACGTTCCAAAGCGATAGCTCGTGAGAGCTTTGCCGAGCCGCGCCGAGTCTGGCTGTGTCGGCGGCGCGGCAGGCATACCGCGACCAGCACCCTAATTGCGTAACTCACGATTGATCATAATTGGTTTCGTCTTCACAGTTAAACAATATTCATTGCGTTATTTATGTTGTCGAACAGACACATTTTTCGAACATATGAAGCAATGGTTTAACAATCCGTTTCAAAACGATACAGATTATGATGAATCGTGAGTTACGCAATTAGGGTGCAGAGCTCGCGGCTCGCGATATCACGCGCCATTTAACTGCACCTTAATAATACCTACTTACAGTGTTCTCAACGTTCATACCTATTACATACATTTAGTCTGGCCATATTCATGTTCACCACGTCCCCCCTCCCTGCGTTGACTGACAGTAACCAGAGTAAAGGAGTAAAACGAGCCATATTATATTGCAATATGTTGCTGCAATATATTCAACTATAGGCCGAATGCCACGGCAACAATTCTATTGCAGCATGACCAATAAAATCTTATCTTCTAGTCCCTATCACGGGCGCGCGGCTACAGTCCGGGCAACATTGGCTGCTATTACCAAATGCATTAATAATTACAATAAACCAAGACAAAAGTGCTGCCGTATAAGCCTATTTCAGTCACACATTGGAGTAAAATATGCTCGTGTAAAGCGCCTTATGTTACTCTTTATGCAGTAGGTATATAAAACATTATTTATTTATGTCGAAGGCAGATTGTATAATGTCCGTTTTCATTCTGTCACCTTTTCACTTATGCATACGGCGATCGAATCATCAATGGCGTCTCAAGAACAAGACGTAGATAAATCTTCGTCTCGTATTCAAGGACTTATACATTATGCCTAAGTGTAATGGATTTTGCCTTAGGGTGCTTACATAAAGAAATAGGTTTCCGGTGCAGGCGAGTCTGTGCGGGTCGGTACCGGTCGGTGCGGGTATTATATTCCCGTGTTATCTTATGCGCTCATTTATAAAGAAACAGGTTTAAGCTTGTCGGTGCCGACTCTGGACCGAGTCACGGGTTTAAACATTTGCCAGTGTAGTGCATCCTCTTCTGTCGTCGTGAAAATGGATATGAATTGCGATGTTTTGATAGCACTGTTATTTGCTAAACAAAAGTGGGACAAAAGACATAAATTACACAACATAAATGTGATTGCTAAATATTGGAAGGAGATTCGTTTGAATGATTGGTAATACGATCCGTATTTCTTTCTTTTACGGTTCATATTAGAAACACCGACTGTCCTTTTTTAAATTTATAATGAACGCTTTCGAGGGGAAAATACTAATTGTCTGACGAACTTGAAGACATGGTCACTAAGAACAGATTTACCTGTTTATATATGTGGGTTGACGGGTACCTATCCGTACCGACCTGTACCGACATATCGGGGCCGAAAAACCTGTATCTTTATGTTTGCACCCTTAGTCATTATACGTTACGGCGACAGTTTGCAAACGGTCGGCACCGTACGTACCTACCTACCTATAATGACTAATTATACAATCTGCCTTTGACTTAATACACAACGTTATTGTCGATATTTAGTGTATCAATCTTCCTTTGACATTATAACGAAGACATATTTTATCAAACACCAACTAGTTAAGTAGCTACAAAAATAATTGAAAGTACAGATAAGTATTTATTGTATTTATATTTGTAAGAAATTATTTTATATACGTTTTAAGATAAAATTACCTAAAGTAGGTACTGACAGTGGGTTGACTTACACATACCTACTGTTATTTATGATGCAATGCATTGTGTCTCAGCCGGTTACTACAGTCGCTACGAAATGAATTAGCGCAGGATAATAATAATAATATGTTATTTATATGATACACAAGTAGCGATAGATATGAAATCCGTATGTTTCACAAACGACGAACAGTTGGCGCCCAACACATAAGTCAACCTCCTGTATATGTAAGATAAATAGTGTAAGGTACATACTAATAGCCAATAAGTTACTTAATATAATCATGATGTGTTCCAGAAAGTTTTCCAATTAAGTTACTCGGTCGGCGCACAGTGAAATAGTTGTACTATTATTATTACTAAGTAAGGACGAACAATATAAAACAGGGATTTTAAATGAAACATGTTATACCTACTTACCTAAATATCCGATGCCGGTATGAAATACCCCTGACATTTTATAAGACACGTTAGGTGAAGTAGAAAGTAGGCGATTATTATAATAAACTGCACCATATTTGCGTAACTCACGAGCAAACATAATGTTTCATTTTGACAGCTCAACAATATTCATTGCGTTATTAACATTGTTAAGCAGACACTTTTTTCGAAAAAATGAAGCAATGGTTTAGCAATCTGTTTCAAAATGATAGAGATTATGATTAATCGTGCGTTACGCATTTAGGGTACTGGTGTCGCAACTCGCAATATTAATTAATGTCAGACGATAAGATCCAGTATCCACAGCGATCTCGACGAGCTCCGGAGACCGTTTGGAAAGTTTCGTTTCATTCATTAGAGTCGGTAGCTACATAAAAAGAGGAAATAGGAATGAATCATTATCATAACAGAGCAACCAGCACCCTAATTGCGTAACATAATTGATTAATCAAAATCGGTTTCATTTTGACACTTCATCAATATTTATTGCGTTATTTACGTTGTTGACCAGACACATTTTTCGAACATGCATTATGAAGCAATAGTTTAAAAATCTGTTTCAAAACGAAACAGATTATGATTAGGTAATCGTGAGTTACGCAATTAGGGTGCAGGAATATGAATTGTGTATGCGATGCCGCGAGTGTATGTTTGCCAGTGTAATGCACGCAGAACGACGAGCACGTCATCACTTTCATAGCCTACATAGAATTTTACGGTAAGTAGGTACCTACCTACAGCAGGCACCTAAATTAATATCCGAAGATCTACAAAGTTTATTACCTACAAGTGTTAAGGCCAAAATATATTTATTTGCTGCAATCTGCCTTTATAAACAATAGCATAACAATGATATCACATTAATTACACATAAATTAAGATAATTTGGGTCAATTTCCACCAAGCGGAAAAATTCCTCGTGCTTGTTCGGGCATCTTCCTGGCCGCTCATTCACACCAACAGCTAACGTGCGTTTCGGACGTGGACGCGCCGCGGAGGATCAACTGAATGCTCGCAATGTTCAAGGCCGCGCAAGGTTGCTCGTGGTATGCGCTGAAACCTTCTGGGGTTGCTCACTTCGCACTAGCTGTTAACAGAGACGTGACGTGCATGCTTGTTGAAAATAATAGACTGGGGCAGTGCTTCCCAAACTGTGCGTCGCGACGCCCTGGGGCGCCGCGGTATTATCCCAGGGGCGTCGTGAGGCGATCTAAATAATATTTACACGGCACTTGTTATCTTAGAGCGAACATTTAAAAATATATTTCCCCGACAATCTGGAGCAATATGACTGGGTTAGAAACCCTTTCCAGTCGACCTCACCATCAACACTTTCGACAGCAGAAGAAGAACAATTAATAGAATTGTCCTGTGACTCCAGCTTTAAGCTCCAATACAACAAAATAAGCTACTTGAATTTTGGAGCTCAGTTTATCAAGAATATAGTTCCATCAGCACTGCAGCATTGGGGGTTTTATTACCGTTTGCAACATCATACTTGTGCGAGATAGGTTTTTCTGCAGTTGCAGTAATTAAGAACAAGTACACATCGAAAATAAAAGGGACAGAGACGAGAGTGGCAATTTCGAAACTTGAGCCTCGTTTTGAGAAACTATGCTCAGAAAAACAAGCACATCCTTCTCATTAATACCAAACGAAAAGAGATGCTTTTTATCTTTGTTGTTTGCTTTCATTTTTGTTTTTGTTTTGTTCTTTATTTTCAAAAAAAAAAAATTAGATGCTATTTGGAGGTTTTCTGAAAAATAGTTATTAGGCTAAAACAACAACTAGTAGGTAAATGTATGGCAAGAAGGCCAGGGCGTCGCAAAAATATGGCAACTTCCCAAGGGCGTCACAGTTAAAATAAGTTTGGGAAGCACTGGACTGGGGTATGGTTTTAATTGTACTATTGCCAGAGGCAGAAGAAAAAAAGAATTTGGTGAAGAGTTCCGTACCACAAGGCAAAAAACGCCAACTAAAACACACTTCTTGCATGGAGACTTTGTATTATTTTTATTTATTGTTATCTATAGCGGCAATAAAATACAGACTGAAAATTTCAATCTACCTATTACAATTTATGAGATAGGTACAGCCCGCTGACACACAGACGGACGCACGAACGGACAGCTGAGGCATAGTAATAGGGTCCCGTTGGCACCCTTTGGGTAAGGAACCCTAAAAAGGACATTTAAACACACACAGAACACCGCGTACAAGCGCCGGCTTCGGATATACTCGCGCGGCCTCGAGTAGGTACGCTCGGGCGGCCTTCCTTCCTTCCATCCACGACAGGGCGCTCGCGCATCCTCGAGAATGTGCAAGTAAACATTTGATGTCTGCGTCAAATGCTGTGCTTATATTCAATATTAATGTTCAAGTTCTGAGTTGAGCCGTATGATTACTGATACATGCGTGCACTGAATGGACAGGTCCACTCAATCTGTGTGGTTTCTTTCCTCAAAAGACCATTTCAGACACCAATCCACATGGTCTTCACATGATCTGACCAAGATTATGTCTGGACTTTAAAAGAGACTGTGACCTCTGAGTTTGTTTCGGCCTTTCTTCTCAGAGTAGTCAGATAGGAAACGCCGACCTCACCTAGTTTAAAAAATATAATTGACGTGTAAAAGTGTTTGTACAAACCTACTTACAGAAATAAAATCATTTATCATTTATCAATGAATTGTTGCTACAGTAACAAAAAAAAACTAAGTTAAGAAGTTTCAAAAGTGCTCGAGCATCCGAGAGGATTTTTCCGGTTGGTGAAAACTGACCCTGAGAGATATATACCTACCTGGTATCGACTACTACAAGGAACTTTTGGCGCTTGAATGACGTTGCCAGAGGGGCGCTGTTGGGAAACTTTTGTGAAATGTAAGTATTGAAAAATATGATAGCGGTGTTGCCCCCATTTTGGACATGCGTCAAAAGTTGCTTGTACGGTTTTACCCACAGAACTGATATAAGAGACCTTTTTCTTTCGGGTGTGCCCAACTAGTTTCGAACTTGCGCAGGTTCATTATATCAGACTCTCTCGCCGCATGATGTGATGAACTTATCATAGCTCAGACCATGAATATTCTGACAAAAGTTGACCCAATACCTTACCGTGGTTTATATTTTCGGTATAATTTTGGATACATATCTATTCAAGTATGCGTATAGAAACTAAATATGTGCTTGCTCGTCGGTCTGCCCGCTATCGACACCCCCGCGTGGTCACCACATATCGTCCTCACGTACGCCTGCTATGTGTATCATTGTTTATCTTATAGTTCATTGAGTGCTGGCCACGCCCCTGCGGCCACTGGCGACTGGCCAGCACGACCAGAGGCCTTCACACGCGTTTTGTTGTTCGCCGCGGCCCGGCCACACGGTCACACGGCCGCGCCGGCACATAATCGATTATATTTTGTAAAGAATTGTTATTTATTTATACATTATATTTGTATATAACAGTGCGAAATTTAATAAAATAAGCACTATTCATTGAGTTGTTTCATTTGTTTCCACAATACTAACTACTTACCTACTTCGCAGCTGACTTCCGCATCTGGCTTGGTGGCCGACTGGTTTATACATATATATCTACATACACTATCACACTATAAAACCTAATATTTATTATAGGTAGTAATATTGAGGTTTTTTTTTTTTTTTTTTTTGGGTGGGAGATCATCAAATAACTTCTCCCGCTCTGGGTGGAGCAGGAGGGCGTGTCAGACTTTTACTGACTAAAACCCACCCGTGTTCCTTCAGTAGCCCTTTCCTTCAGTAGCCCTTAAGCCAGGGGCTGTGGTGTCTCTTTCGAACAAACCCGCACCCCTGGCAGGCATCGACCCTTGCGGGTCCCATCACTTTTTGTGCTGACATCTCTTTGAGGCGCGCGTGGAACGCAACGCGCCGTCGACTTGGGCTTGGTCCTTACCGGACAGCGAGCTACCCTACTAGGTGGCCGGAAATCGGCCTGGGATTCCCGTCGCTCCTCGCGAGGGTGCATATGCTGCCTCTCCCTCACGTGCGCCGCCTCCCTCTTCGCGAGCATCACTGCTTCGCTGAAGGAGGTGACGGCTCCCCATGCCCTCTCGCTCCGTACCATGGCCTGGACCAGGGCCGGACGCGAGAGATCGCCGCCGCCGATCGCCTCCACGAGGACACGGCGGTGCTCCGCCCAAGCAGGGCAGACCGCCACCGTGTGCTCCACCGTGTCCTCAGGGCGATCTTCGCAGTGGAAACACCCGGGCGTTTCCTCCCGCCGTATCCGAAACAGGAACCTCCCGAAACAACCGTGTCCGGTGAGGACCTGCGTCAGGCGGAAGGTGAGGACGCCATGCCGCCTCTCAAACCACTCCTCAAAGAGGGGACTTACCGCCGCAGTAATATTGAGGTTAAGAATGATGGGAATGCCAGAATCGTAATTATATAAATAACCCTAGCTATATCACCCCGAGTGGGTTCCCGCATTGTCGTTACGGGGAGGCTCAGTAGCCGTGGTTTCCCAGCCACGGTGAAGCCAAGAGGAACCCCAAGGTGGGGCCGCTCGTCAGGCTTTAGCCTCAAAGCCGACGACGCAGCGGCCAAAAAAAAGTAGGTTGCGGTGAGGTGCACCGCAGGGCCGCGATGTCGAATGGGACGTATCGCGGCTGAGGGTTACAGGCTGCGGCGGAGGAGGAGTGCCGGTACTTTGTGGGTTTTAGTCAGTAAAAGTCTGACACGCCCTCCTGCTCCACCTAGAGCGGGAGTCATTTGATGACTTCCCGCCACAAAAAAGAACCTCTAGCCTAAAAAATGGAATAAAACACGAAACTTAATGAAATGAAATTTATTTATTTGCTAGAATATAGGTATACTTAAATGGTAACATGGTTAAATATTTTTTGTCTCACTGACGTACAAATATTTATAGTAGGTACATGTAGTTACATTATAAAATATATGATAGATTCGATTATTTCTCACAGTTAAGACAGTTCATCAATTTATTGAGAAGATTTATAAATAATGTCAATAATTTTAATGAGTGTTCGTAAATTTAAATAGTAATACATCATGTCAGTTTAAAATTTTAATTACCATCTATTGAATAAAAACATCTGTCACAAAGCCAATTGTTAAGGCAATAAATGACCGGGTGCCCAAACAATTTATCTTCGATAAAAAATACAGAATCCAACCGCATGAGGATCGACCTTGGGATCGACGATGCGAAGGCTTGCGCCCCGCAGAGCTGCGTATCTTCACGGACGGATCAAAAACAGGTAGTGACACAGGGGCTGGAGTCTTCTCGGAGGACCCCAACATCCACATAGCCACACCAATGGGGGTCCATAACACAGTGTTCCAGGCCGAATGCATGGGCATCTCCCCATGCATTCGATCTTTGCCGGCCTTGCCGCGTCTGCTATCATGGCCAGGGAAGTTTAGGATCACTCAATTCGCATACTCTCAGGCAGCATGGCTGTTCGTCACGAGGTAGGTAGCTTCAACAATATTACCATTCAGTGGATCAAAGGACACAGCGGTTCAAGCGGACAAGTCGGTTTTTTTTTTGGAAAAAGTAAATTTCGATTTTTATCTGATTGTCTGTCTGAATGTATGTTCCAGCCTCACGTAAATACTATCGGATAAGATGATTTTTGCAGTCTGTTCATGCTATAACATATCACGCTATTTGCTATGGGGGCTGAGCAACATTGCAAATTGTTCGTACCTATTCTTCCATGGTTCACCGCAAATTGTAAAAAGACGAACCAAGGCTACAATATTGCAGATAGTTACAGATTTAACCTTTTAAATAATTATAACACGCTATACCTTTATGGAGCTAATCAGTCAATCATAACATATAGGTACATTCCTACCTACAGGATGGATTTTTGAGAGGGGGCAATAAGTACAGGCACCTTATCCGTTGTCCCTACAAGAAACAGTCTTCAGAGACTGTGATATGTTTTTTAAACATGGTATGAAAAAAAAAATGCAGCAGAATATGAGCAATGTTCATAAAACTTTTGATGACAACGGATTTATCATCGACCGCGCCTTTTCCCAACTACTTATGTTGGGGTCGGATTCCAGTCAAACCGGATGCAGCTGAATACCAGTATTTTACGCGGAGTGACTGCCTATCTGGCCTCCACAACCCAGTAACTGGGTTATACGATACAGAATGTCCGGGGACTAAAATCAAGGCGCACAGAAACGAAAAATTTACTCCACACCTTTCCAAGTAATTTGTTAGCTTTAACGGAAACTAGGCTTGATGACAGCGTGTTTGACTCTGAGGTCTTCCCGCAAGAATACGCCGTGCTTAATTTGTCTCATCTTGTTAATATTGATTACGTTCACGAATCTGAAGTTCATAGCACAATGGCCCGACTTCCTCCAAAATCTACCCAAGGACCAGATGGAATACCACAGTACTTGGTTAGGGACGGTTGCGAAATTTTCAAATTGCCCTTACAATTTATCTTCAACCTGTCGATTAACACGAACATATATCCAACGGAGTGGAAAATATCTAGAGTACTTCCGGTCCATAAAAGCGGCTCAAAGAGTGATGTTAAAAACTATAGGCCAATTGCTGTTTTATCTATTTTCGGCAAAGTATTCGAATCGGTACTCTATAAAAAAATATTTGTTAAACTGCAACGGTGGTTCGCGGAAGAGCAGCACGGATTCCTTCCGAATCGCTCAACCGCGTCCAATCTACTTAACATTACCACATTCTTAGCCAAAAATATTAATGACAGAAAGCAGATCGATGTGGCCTATTTTGACTTCCAGAAGGCTTTTGACCGTGTTGACAACGACATACTTCTTGTTAAACTGGCATTTGCAGGTTTCTCTGAAATGTCACTAAAATTCTTCGCAAACTATCTGCGCGACCGCAAGCAATTTGTATCATACAAAAATGCCAAATCGGAGCGCTACTTGGTCACTTCGGGCATAGGGCAGGGCACTAACCTCGGGCCCCTGTTTTTTCTAATAGTGGTTAACGATCTTCCCACATGTGTAAAACACTCCACAGTTTTAATGTATGCTGATGATGTCAAAGTTGCTCTTCCAGAAGCTAACCCTAGCGATACGGCCACACTTCAACTCGACATCGACAATATTCACACTTGGAGCACTATAAACAATCTCGACCTAAACATTGATAAGTGCACTGTCATGACCTACACAAAAGCCACACAACCTATACACAACATCTACACAATGAACAATGAACCCCTGAAACGCGCTTTAACTGTACGTGATCTGGGTGCTCACTTTGATCCACACTTAACATTTAACCAGCACATAATACAGACATGCAAAAAATCCCGAAAAAACTTAGGTTTTGTCTTGCGTCAGGCCAAGATTTTTACTAATCGTCAGGCAATAACCATACTCTACAACTCATTCATCCGTAGCTTATTAGAGACTAACAGTGAAATCTGGAACCCCCACGAAAAATTGTACACACTGGCTATCGAAAAGGTTCAGAAGTGTTTTGTCCGCTACCTGTACTTAAAACTTTATGGTTATTACCCGTACATGTATCCAACACCATTTGTGCTGGGTATGGTGGGGTACCAAAGTTTGGAAGTTAGGAGAAATCTTGGTCTGGTAAAGTATTTCATCCGCTTGATTCGTGGTGCCCACTACAATTCCTCGTTGCTACAGTACATCCCCTTTAGCATCCCACCACCTATTAGACACACGCTTCGCCCTCGCCAACGTCCCCTTTTCTCAATACCGCAAACCAGTACCATAACCCTTAAGACCAGTCCATTGTACCAAGCCCTCACCCACATTAACAACATTTTGTTATACGACGAATCTTTAGATGTTTTCGCGACTGCTGAGCTGAGATTCCTGAACACGGCTACTCGATACCTGGAGTCCATTGCCACTCCCAGTACAATTTCTATGGAGTAAATGTTTTTTCAACACACTTGCTCATAAAATGGCTCTAATTTCACTACAGTTAGGCACATAATGACACCTATTATCAAACTGTGACTTTTTCATTACTATTATTCACTAGTGAGTTATAGAATTGGTCGAGTTGCTTTGTTCTTAGTGAGTTATAGGTTGTTTTTTGTTTGAGTTGCTTTGTTCTTAAAAACGATGATGATGATGGATGATGCTGGATGATGATGGATGATGCTGGATGATGATGGATGATGATGGATGACGATGGATGATGATGATGGATGATGCTGGATGATGATGGGTGATGATGAGTGATGATGGATGATGATATAGATGATGATGGATGACGATGGATGATGATGAATGATGATGGATGACGATGGATGATGATGGATGATGATGAATGATGATGATGGATGATGCTGGATGATGATGGGTGATGATGAGTGATGATGGATGATGATAGATGACGATGGATGATGATGGATGATGATGGATGACGATGGATGATGATGGATAATGATGGATGATGATGGATGATGATGGATGACGATGGATGATGATGGATGATGATGGATGATGATGATGATTTAGTATTATTTTCTTCGCAAGTGTGTTGAAAAACGTCGTATGATACACGTGTGTATTGATGATTATCGTCCTCGGCTCTCTTAAGACCCTCGCCTGACGGCTCGGGTCTCAATGGCGCCTCAGCGATAATCACCAACGTTACACACTTGTACCATAATGTACTATTTCAACACACTTGCTCATAAAATGGCTCTAATTTCACTACAGTTAGGCACATAATGACACCTATTATCAAACTGTGACTTTTTCATTACTATTATTCACTAGTGAGTTATAGAATTGGTTGAGTTGCTTTGTTCTTAGTGAGTTATAGGTTGTTTTTTGTTTGAGTTGCTTTGTTCTTAAAAACGATGATGATGGATGATGATCGATGATGCTGGATGATGATGGATGATGATGATGGATGATGATGGATGATGATGAATGATGATTTTGGATGATGCTGGATGATGATGAGTGATGATGGATGATGATAGATGATGATGGATGACGATGGATGATGATGGATGATGATGATGGATGACGATGGATGATGATGATGGATGATGATGGATGACGGTGGATGGTGATGATGGATGATGATGATGGATGATGATGATGATGATGGATGATGCTGGATGATGATGGGTGATGATGAAAGATGATGGATGACGATGGATGATGATGGATGACGATGGATGATGATGGATGACGATGGATGATGATGGATGATGATGATGGATGATGATGGATGATGATGATAATGATGATTTAGTATTATTTTCTTCGCAAGTGTGTTGAAAAACGTCGTATGATACACGTGTGTATTGATGATTATCGTCCTCGGCTCTCTCAATGGCGCCTCAGCGATAATCACCAACGTTACACACTTGTACCATAATGTACTATTTCAACACACTTGCTCATAAAATGGCTCTAATTTCACTACAGTTAGGCACATAATGACACCTATTATCAAACTGTGACTTTTTCATTACTATTATTCACTAGTGAGTTATTTGAGTTATTTGAGAATTGGTTGAGTTGCTTTGTTCTTAGTGAGTTATAGGTTGTTTTTTGTTTGAGTTGCTTTATTCTTAAAAACGATGATGATGATGATGATGGATGATGCTGGGTGATGATGGATGATGATGGATGATGCTGGATGATGATGGATGATGATGGATGACGATGGATGATGATGATGGATGATGCTGGATGATGATGGGTGATGATGAGTGATGATGGATGATGATAGATGATGATGGATGACGATGGATGACGATGGATGATGATGGATGATGATGGATGACGATGGATGATGATAGATGATGATGATGGATGACGATGGATGATGATGATGATGCTGGATGATGATGGGTGATGATGAATGATGATGGATGACGATGGATGATGATGGATGACGATGGATGATGATGATGGATGATGATGGATGACGATGGATGATGATGATGGATGATGATGGATGATGATGATGATGATGATTTAGTATTATTTTCTTCGCAAGTGTGTTGAAAAACGTCGTATGATACACGTGTGTATTGATGATTATCGCCCTCGGCTCTCTTAAGACCCTCGCCTGACGGCTCGGGTCTCAATGGCGCCTCAGCGATAATCACCAACGTTACACACTAGTACCATAATGTACTAATATTTGTATCTCAATTTCATCTTGTTACTAATTAATGATTTTGTATCCTAACTTTATCCCAGTCCTGTCTAATTTTATTGAATTTTATCTAATGTTATCTAATTGTACCTAATGTTATCTACTTTTACCTTATTTTGACTAATTTTATTCAATCGTTTAACTCTTCAATTTTTGTCTAGTTTTATATTTACAATAACGTTGTTTTATTTTTCTGTGATTGTATATGTTATAACTTGTATTGACCAATAACTTGTATGTGTAGTGCAAACTGTTAATATAAGTTGGTTATTAATAAATAAATAAAAATAAATAGATACCAAAGCCCGAAAGTCTGACAACCATGTCAGACTTTCGGGCTTGTCAAACTTGGGTATTCACAAATAAAGCAAAACAGAAGATCAAAACCACCCAAACAGCCATGGAAAGGAGTATGCTGAAGATAAGAAAAATACAAAAAGTTAAAAATGAAATCATCAGGAGAAAAACGAAAAACACAGACGCTCTCGAGCGTGCCCTTACACTAAAATGGAAATGGGCAGGACACATTTCACGCTACACAGACAATACTCGTAGATGGACCATAGAAACCACTCGATGGAAAGGCCCAGGAGGGAAAAGAAATATTGGTAGACCAAAGAGAAGGTGGGCTGATGATATTATACAGGTGACAGGAAACAATTGGTTAGACCTAGGCATGGACAGGGACGTGTGGAAGAAGCTGGAGGAGGCCTTTACCCAAAAAGGGGTCCATATTCCAAACAACGAAGATTAACATAAGTACTAACATATTCTAAGGAAATATACTAACAAACTACTAACAACATTTGAAATGTAAACTGGCAATATGGAATAAATGGCTTTATTATTATTATTTCCTTTATTCCGTTAAATATACATATGAATTACATTTTTAAATACACTCGAGAGCAATGAATCCGGGTCACTTAAAGAATCCTAAAAATCTCGGAAACTAAAAATGCTAGGTTAATGCAATAAATTGTATTTAATAGACAATGTAATACTCCTTAAATGAAGGTATTAAAACTTCTTAGTTATTGTAAAGTTATATCATAAAAAAAACAAATTTGAAAAAGGGCCACTTTCGAAGATGGAACTACGAAATTGCAGCATTTGGTTTTGCTTTTGTTTGTAATCTGTCATTTATGTGGGTACATAAACCATGTTGATAGTGCTCTATATTCATTATTCAAGCTGAAATTATGTCGCTTACGCCTGAAGAATGCACCAGAATACTTACAATGCTGGAAACCGGCCGGAGTCAGCGCGATACAGCCAGGACTGTCGGTGTGTCGCTGTCAACAGTACAAAGAGTTCTCCGACGTTACGAAGAAACTGGTTCTAACCTACGCAGACCAGGAACGGGCAGAACCAGGTGTACCACAGCACGAGAAGACCGATACTTGGTGAACACCATGCTTTTTTTTTTTTTTTTTTTTTGGGTGGGAAATCATCAAATAACTTCTCCCGCTCTGGGTGGAGCAGGAGGGCGTGTCAGACTTTTACTGACTAAAACCCACCCGTGTTCCTTCAGTAGCCCTTAAGCCAGGGGCTGTGGTGTCTCTTTCGAACAAACCCGCACCCCTGGCAGGCATCGGCCCTTGCGGGCCCCATCATTTTTTGTGCTGACATCTCTTTGAGGCGCGCGTGGAACACAACGCGCCGTCGACTTGGGCTTGGTCCTTACCGGACAGCGAGCTACCCATTACTCGCCGTCCGCAAGCCCATGCCTACGGTGGCCGGAAATCGGCCTGGGATTCCCGACGCCCAGGGCGTCTCCGTATCCTGCGGCGGCTGGGGTCGCGAGGGCGCATATGCTGCCTCTCCCCCACGTGCGCCGCCTCCCTCTTCGCGAGCATCACTGCTTCGCTGAAGGAGGTGACGGCTCCCCATGCCCTCTCGCTCCGTACCATGGCCTGGGCCAGGGCCGGACGCGAGAGATCGCCGCCGCCGATCGCCTCCACGAGGACACGGCGATTCTCCGCCCAAGCAGGGCAGACCGCCACCGTGTGCTCCACCGTGTCCTCAGGGCGATCTTCGCAGTGGAAACACCCGGGCGTTTCCTCCCGCCCTATCCGAAACAGGAACCTCCCGAAACAACCGTGTCCGGTGAGGACCTGCGTCAGGCGGAAGGTGAGGACGCCATGCCGCCTCTCAAACCACTCCTCAAAGAGGGGACTTACCGCCGCAATCGTGGCGTGCCCAGCACTGGGTTGCGACAATCGCTCTCTCCATGTCACCATGAGATCCCGCCGGAGCTCTGTCCGCTGTGCCGCGATTTCCTGCGGCAGCGGACTTACGCCCCGGCCTTTGGCCTCCTCGCGCCACTCCCATATTTGCGCGAGGACCTTTGCCTCCAGATCCCATGGCGGTAATCCGGCAAGGAGGCCCGCCGCCTCGCCGGAGATCGTGCGATATCCCCGGATCATCCTGATCGCCATGACCCTATGGGACGCCCTCAGCTTGCGAGCTGGTTGGCGCCTCAATGTAGGCGCCCACACCGGCGCCCCGTATAGGGCCATGGACCGCACGATCCCCGCGTAGAGCCTCCGGCAGGAGGCGTTTGGCCCCCCTAGATTGGGCAAGAGCCGCTTCAACGCAGCCCCGGCCCGCTCCAGTCTGGGAGCCAAACGGCGGAAATGTTCCGCGAAGTTCCACCGGCTGTCGAGGACGAGTCCTAGGTACTTCATCGTCGACTCGACGCCGATGTGAACCCCTCCCACCGTTATCTGGGAACCCGTCGGTGGCGCATTCCGAGGACCATGAAACCACATGGCCTCGGACTTGTGCAATGCCACCTCGAGTCCCAGTTGCCGGATCCTATCCACGATTGTCGCAACCCCGTGTGTCGCTAAGTCGGCCGCCGCCTGGTACGACCTCCCCTGCGCCAGGACCAGCGTGTCGTCAGCGTAGCAAACTACACTGACGCCGCTAGGGAGGTCGGCGCGCAGCACCCAGTCGTATCCGATGTCCCACAGATGCGGTCCCAGGACCGATCCCTGTGGGACACCGCACGACATCTCTCGCCGGTTCCACTCTCCGAGGTGACCGGGGTAGATGACGGCCCTGTCCGTCAAATAGGCCTCGACCACACGACAGAGGTAGGTCGGCATCCGGTGATAACGGAGTGCCTCCCTTATGCAACTCCAGGGCAGGGTGTTGAAGGCATTGGCGATGTCTAATGACACCGCCAAGACGACCCCACCCCGGGCCACAGCATCCCCCGTCGTGAGGGCTCGCACGCGCATGATGGCATCCACCGTGGAGCGCCCCTTGCGGAAACCAAACTGGCTCTCCGCCAAATCCGGCCCCACCCGCACCAGCCGCCCGACGAGGCGGTCTGCAATTACTCTCTCAAAGAGCTTGCCCACCTCGTCGAGCAGCACAATGGGCCGGTAAGCGGACGGAGAGTCCGCTGGGCGCCCCGGCTTCTTAATGAGGACCAGTTTCCCCGTCTTCCAGCGAAGTGGGAACTGGCCCTCCTCCAAGCATGCGCTTAGGAGCCCTCTTAGTCGAGGCCCGAGAGCCTGCAAGGCCAGGACCCAGGCTTTGCCGGGCAAGCCGTCGGGTCCTGGGGCGGTATTCTTGGCACTCAGCCTACGTACCGCCACTCTCAGGTCTACCTCGGTCACCTCTGGAGAGTCGTAGTCGTCGTCGGTGTGGTCCGCATCGGGCACCGCAGGAGGCGGAGCCATAGGCGGGGGAGCGTGCTCCCCTCGTGAGGGGAACAGAGCGCTCACCACGTCCTGCACGAGATGAGGCCGGAGACTCTGCGTCAGCGGGGGAGCCCACGGGCGGATTTTATCCCGCACCGTTTTGTAGGGGCGTCCCCACGGGTCTCTGTTCAGAGTCTCCAGCGACTCCTCGCGGGCCACTACTCTGGCCCGCAGGATCTCATCTCGGAGGGCGGTCTTCGCCACTCTGTACCCCTCGTACAGCTCCGCCTCAATGGCTACCGTATCCGGAGGGCGGATACGGAGCCTGCGGTGCCTGGAGTAAAGGTGTCGCGCAGCAACACACGCCTCGCGCAGTGTTGTCAACTGCGGCGACCACCAGTACACCTGGCGTGAAGCACGACCTGGCTGGACCCGGGGCATTGCCACGTCACATACCTCGGACATGGTCTCCCGGAACCACTCGGCCTCGTCGTTTATGTCGGCAGGCCTGTCCGGTGATGACACCCAGGCCTGCACGATCGAGGCTTCCAGGAGAAGCTCCCGGTCCAGCTGCTTCAACGCCCACCGCGGACCACACGGGGCCTGTCGGACCGGCGCGCTCGAGGCCTGGGCGGAGACGTCAAACCGGATGTACCGGTGGTCGGAATACGTCTCCACCCCCTCCATGACGCGCCAGTCGATGACACGTGGCGACAGAGCGGGGCTGGCGAACGAAATGTCCACCACCGACTCACCCCGCATCCGCACACACGTGGCGACAGAACCCCGGTTTAGGACGACCAGGTCTGCTTCCAGAGCCCAGTCCTCCACCATCCTGCCCCGCACATTCGTCAACCGGGAACCCCAAGCCAAGCTCTTGGCATTGAAGTCCCCGAGGACTAACACGGGGAGGGAACGAAACCCGACGACGACGTCTCTCAACTCCGCAAGGGAGTTGTGGAACTCGGCGAGAGTTCAGCTCGGGGAGAAGTACACCCCTACCACGACTATCTCCCCGAACCGTGCTGCCACGCAACCCCGTCCCCTCTTGACACTCTCGAGGGTCGGGGTACCCGCGGCGGCCGACGAAATGAGGGTCACTGAGCCGCTCAGGTCCTCCACCCAGTCATCCCTGGGTGGGACAAAGTACGGCTCAGCGACCACGGCGATGTTAATCGACCACTGCGCCATGCTCTGGATCAACAGATCCTGAGCGGCGGCGCAGTGGTTGATATTCGCCTGGAGGAGGCGTAATGGGGCAATCACTGACACTCCATATCAGCCCCTTCCCGGACCTCCTCGGTAGGCCTTGGAGTAACAGCGGCGACAACGGCGACAACGGCGGTGGTGGAGGCGGCAGCGGCGGCGGCAGTGGCGGCGGTTGCGGCGGTGACGGCGGTGGCGGAGGGTTTGGCCCTGCCTCGGCCCCTGGCTTTGGTGGATGGAGCGCAGGCCTTGCTCCCTGCCCGGTGTTCGGCCGGCTTGCCAGCTGCCGCACATGAATAGCAGTGCGGCGTGGCATTGCAAGAGCCGGCCTTGTGACCGGGCTGACCGCAGCGGAAGCAGTGCCCACTGCGGTCCACCTCCGAGGTGCATTGCACTCCCACGTGGTGGCCCACGTGGCAGCGGAAGCACCTCAGGGGTCTGGGTTCCAGCAGTTTGACCTGCGCGGACACCCAGCCTACCAGGAGCCTTCGGCCCTCCCCGGTGATCAATTTGGCCGCCGACACGGGGCAGCTCACCGTTACGGTTTGCATGCCCGTGTCGTCAGAACGAATGGTGCCTGCCCTCACCTGCTCGGCAGGGCACCCCCCAGTCCTGGCAACGGCGGCCACCACCTCGGTCTCCGTCACGGTGTCGTCCAGGCCCAAGATGCGCATTTCAGCGCACCTGGTGGGCCTGGACACCCGGACCTCTTCCGCACATAGGGACGCCCTAAGCCTTTCGGCCAGGGCGTCTGCGGTCGGGCCACTGGCCGCGCCGGGGATCTCCAGCATGCGGGCTCCGGTCGCAGTGACCCTCATCCGCATGCCATTGGTGACCCCCAGCTCCGCGAGGTTCACCGCCGCCCTAGCTTTGGAAAGCACGTCGCGGTAGGACACGCCCTTCTTCTCCGCTTCCGGCTGTAGTGTTATCACTACAGCTGCGGACTTCGGGGCGCGTAACCTAGCCGCAGCGCTACGCTTTTTACGCCGCTGCCGCCTCTCCTTCCTTTTTGCCGCCCTCGCTGCCTTGCCCGCCTTCTTTTTCTCTCCGGCTACTTCCCATGCGGCGTCAGCCGCGGGAGATGGGGGAGGCGGGGCCGACCGTCCTGGCACCACGGCTGGGATCGTAGTTGCCTGAGCAGCCACTCCGCCCTTCTTGGGCTTGGGCGGCACCGGTTTCGCCTGGGTCCGTCCCGGCTGCGGTGCCGACTTGGCCACGGCTGCCGTGGCGGTGGCATACGTTGACTCCTTCTGTTGGCCCGAGGCCGGCCGGCTCGCCGCTAGGGGGGGGCGGAGGACTATAGCCTCTAGGGCGGAAAACCGGCTCCGGAAGGCAGACAGCTCCTGCCGCACCAGAGTCAGCACCCGGTCCTCCTCAGGCAAGGGTCGACCCTGACCATGCCGCGCCCCCTTTTCAGGCACATCCTTCGGGCCAGCTCCTCGGAGCACGGCCAGGTCCGCTCGGAGCTCCTCGTTCTCCTTTCGGAGGAGCTCCATGGCGGCCGTCAAACGGGCGACCTCCGCCCGCATCTCGGACATACCGTCCGACCGAGGTCCGGAGTATATGTCCTCTGCCGCCGCCATAATGGAGGCTATGGCTGCGGGTATGGCCTTGCCTTTAGAGGACTGAAGCCTCTTTAAGGACACACCCTTCACTGCAGCAGCCACAACCTCCGCGAGCCTGGCCGTCCGCTCCGAGTAAGAGCCGCCAGCGTTGTCTGACTCACCGCCAGACGACTCTGAGAGGGCCCTACTACTGGTCCCCCCAGAGAGCTGCCCCTCCGTGGCCGAAGCCTCAGCTTGCTGGGCCGTGTCGGCGCTCGGCTCGCCAGGTTCCTTTATGGTTAGGCCTTTGCCTAACCGGACCCCACCCTGCAGACAGACCTTCCCTAGCTTACGAGCCGAGGCCATACCTCCATCCGAGGACGACCCCTGGCCATCCTTCGGTTTGGGGCGCTTCTTGAGGAACTCCTTGGTCCTCTTCGAAGCACCCGCCACTACAGGCTCCAGGCTCTTAGAAGAGCCCTTCGCGCTCGATGCGGCGTCGGACTCCGACCCCGCATCACTTTCCTCCTCTACTTCTATTTGTGGTGTTTTAAAAAAATTATCCATTTGATTCCCATGAGTATAAACTTGTTGTATCGACTCAAAAACAGTGGTTCGCACTAGAGACTAATTAAGCTACCCATTAGTCAAGCTTGCAACCTCCCTCACGGTGCGCCGCCGCTTGGAGGTTTGGGGTAATTTTTTATAGAGGATTTCTTCCTCGCGGCCCGGGCGGTTAAGCCAAGGCCCTCGACCCCCGTCAAAAGTCAGAGACATGACCGTGACAATCTTCGGGGCTACGAGATTAACGGTGGCAGAAGGAGAGCACTCCTTCTTGCCTGCCCGGTGGCAGGGTGAGTGCACACCGAGCCCGCTCTTACTCCGCCGCTGTGCGTCTCTGCATGAGCGCAGAGATACACGCGTTGGAGCGTCCCGCCGACAGGATATTGGCATACGGGCAACGACACCCATTAGGCACACAGTACCCAATGGGGGAAATTGCCCGCATCCCAGGGGAAAGATTCAAGCAAGCATGCATCGAAGAAAAAGTAGCCTACGGTGGTGGGTCTGTACTTGTGTGGGCCGGAATTTCTTCTGAAAGTCGCACAGAGCTGGTGATCATAGAAAACGGCTCTTTAACTAGCGTAAGATATGTGGAAGAAATTCTCAATGATCACGTTGGTCCATTTATGGTCAATTTAGGTGAGGATGCTATATTTATGCATGACAATGCCCGACCTCATACAGGTAGGATTGTGAATGACTACCTTCAAGAGATGAACATTACTCGTATGGAGTGGCCAGCGCGCAGCCCGGATATCAACCCGATCGAGCATGCTTGGGACGAGCTAGGCAGATGCGTAAAACAACGAAACCCTCCCCCAATCACGCTTCGTGAGCTCAAAATTGCTCTCACAGAGGAATGGGAGAATATTCCCCAAAATCGAGCACATCAAGCTACCCCAATCTGTCAATCTTTGATAGTTTTTCAACTTTATTACAAAGGAATAAGGTTCATGTTCAATTGGGAAAATTTTACAGTTTGGCATAGGTTGACCTGCTAGCGTCTGTACATCAAAAATTAAACATGGTATGGTTTTGCTTTATTATCAATATTGTCTGTACGGAAACAGGACACTAAAATTAAAAAGCATTAAAACGTTAGGAGCCTACAAAGATTAGTTTTCTTGCTCATTTTTGCTTTAAGTAATAAAAGAAGTGTAAAATCCCCAAAACTAAGTCGGTACCGACAAAGCTCAATTATCGAAAAGTTCAATAAACTGTATTGGTAAACTTTATTTATGCGATAAAACGTTCTGTATGACCGTTTACTCCAACATGCATCTGCTTCTACTGGTGTCATTGCAATACCTCCATTGTTGACTTCACCCCGTGATATTGCAGCTGCCTTTTCTTTTTTGGCAGCTTCTCGCATCGTCTCTTCTGCAGTAATACGCTACATTTCAGCCACATTTGCATGAATTACTGCATCTATGGAATTTTCAACGATGCCAATTCGTTTGTATAGCTATACAAGCAAATTGGCATCGTTGACAATTCCATAGCTGCAGTAAGCTCATTCAGATTGGAAAGACCAATTCCTATCATTAATGTTCCTGACAATAAGCCTGTATTGACATTTAAATTTAAGTTATCTTCGTTGCATGTTTCTAATTTAAAAAGCGATCCACACATACAACATTTAAAATCAAATTTTGAAATGAGTGCCATTTGTATTTCCTTTACAATTTGTAAACTATTCAACCGGCAACCAAATTTGTCGCCATGTTTGTCAATTAAAAGCAATTGATTCATAAAATAAGTAAAATCTATAATTCGCCTTCCATCTACATCTTGAATTTCCTGAAACAATGAAAACTGGGAATGTAGATAGTTAAAAAAAGGGTAAAACTTGTAATTAAGTTACGTAGTTTAGCCATTAAAACGCAATTTACCTTCATTACAAATGATATGAAATAAATGACCATGTTATTTATATTTCTGTCAGAATGCACTGTTAAAAGTATCGTTTGGTCAAATGTGCTTTCGTTCTCCTGTAACAGTAAATCAGTCCAATGTACCTGTATAATAAGTGGTGTGTTCTTTTTTCATAAATGTAATGAAAAAAACAATACATGAAATAAACGATGTAGGTGTATAGATAGGGAAAAATTACCTCTGTTAAATGAGAATAAATATTTTCATTTGGCGAATTTACTGGCCCTTGCTGCATTTCAGCTTTTTTCTGCCTAAAATAAATAGGAAACATGATTTTTTGATAGAATGGAATACAAAGAATACGTCAAAATACACATATGCATTCAAGTTCCCAAGAAACATGACACTGTTATTTTAAACAGTCGTGTAAAAAATAACGAAACAAGACCTCCTCGACATTGAGAAGTTCCTATCGCGAAAAAGTGCAGAGTACATCGGCGTGTGTTGTTACGTAAATACCTGTTAACTATAATATTACAGAAAAAATGTAAGTAAACATTTCAAATATTAAAAGTAACATTCTTACCTATAAGCTTCCCTTGCGCTTTTTAAACTATCGGCCAAAACTATTTTTTTCATTTTGACTGAACCATAAGATTAATTATTTTCTCTTTTGTCCATTATCATGAACTATGTCTGAAAATAATGGATTAAATTTATATTTTAGATTACATTTTCTTTTAAAATATTCACTCTAGAATATCAAAGCAAAATGTGTAGAATATATTACAATAAATAATTAAAAAATACTCCCTTGGATCAAGATGTGTTGGTCACGCTATATTCTTGGCGAATTGGCGAGATTACGTGGCGCATAAAGTGGCAACAGCGAGCGATACGTCCTCACTCTGGAAGCGCGCGGCGCGGAGTAAAGCTAAGGTCCGCGCGTCTTGAAATTTATATCGATTTATAGCATTGCATACAAAAATTGTTTAAAAATATTGTTTTACTTTAAAATAAACAGATTTTTTTTTCATGCAAGCTGACATAGTACCCTTAGTTATTACCTAACTTTTGATTGAATTTGGATTAAACATACATAGATAAAAAATGTAATTTCAGACGAAAAATTATCATTAACTCTCTGTTTTTCGGAATTATTTTTGGTGTATTTCTGTATGAAACTTAAAAAATTGCTTTGAGCACTCCAAATAAAAAGGTACAGTCCTACCCCAGACATTTTTATAAATTACTAAACTATTATATCTTCCATGTAAGAAAGCATCAAAAGTTGGCCGAAAATAAAATTTCATGAAACATCCTTTGCCGAGACAAGGTTTTTACTAATTTAGGTAAACAAATTGAAAATTTTTTTTAGAGGGCTCCCTAGATTAATAATGAAATTTTCTCGGACATATTTTTATTTTTATTTTTTGGCTATATCTAAACCATAATCACTCATCAAAATTCGAGTCAAACGCTCAAATTCAAGAAAAAACGTGATAGCGCCCTTAACATCAGTCAAATAAAAAGAATGGTTTGTCGATAAAGTTTTGGGGTCCCCATTCTTTTTGTAGGTTAGCTATTTCACAGAACTTTTGGCTTGGCGGTGAGAGTACGCCCATGCGTTTATGCTGTGACGTTTGAAAGGTTAATAAATGAAAGATAGATGATATATCAGTACAGTAGGTTTTTTATTACAGATACGGTAACTATTACAATTAAAATTATTCTAAGAAAACCTAAGGCCTCGGCCTATTTAACAGAAAACCGATGAATGTCGAGCTGCGCGAATCGAGTGCAGCTACAGACTGTGCTAAAACGTCATAAAGCGCAAGCTTCAGGGCAGCTTGCGAAATTATTTATGCCTTTGGTTTTTGTAATTTGCAGGTCAGTATAAAGTTGTTTTATAAAGTCGATTAACATATGTGATTCTGGACTTAAGTTTAAATTACCTTATCAAATGTTTCATGAAATATGATATATGAGGCCAATTCTGAATCGAGATAATTGTACTAATGATTATAATTATATCAATAAATATAAAATAATTATAAATACGTGTTTGTTACGGTCGCGAGTCATGTTTAGACCAATACCACCTGACACTGATCTGCAATTTGCCAAAAACTTGAACAACCGGGCGGCGCACGGCCAGGGCCCTCACACGGCGGTGTAGTCGAGCGGCGTGTAGTCGGTGGCGGCGGGGCGGCGCACGGCCAGGGCCCTCACACGGCGGTGTAGTCGAGCGGCGTGTAGTCGGTGGCGGCGGGGCGGCGCACGGCCAGGGCCCTCACACGGCGGTGTAGTCGAGCGGCGTGTAGTCGGTGGCGGCGGGGCGGCGCACGGCCAGGGCCCTCACACGGCGGTGTAGTCGAGCGGCGTGTAGTCGGTGGCGGCGGGGCGGCGCACGGCCAGGGCCCTCACACGGCGGTGTAGTCGAGCGGCGTGTAGTCGGTGGCGGCGGGGCGGCGCACGGCCAGGGCCCTCACACGGCGGTGTAGTCGAGCGGCGTGTAGTCGGTGGCGGCGGGGCGGCGCACGGCCAGGGCCACGCGGCCGCCACGCTCGCTCAGCAGCACGCCGCAGCCGCGCCCCAACGCGCCGCGCTCGGCCGCCAGCGCGATCTGGTTCACCACGCGCCGCTCCACCTCGTGCTTGATGGAGCGCGCGCCGTAGTGCACGTCGTACCTGAGCACAAGAACGCCCTTAGTCTTCGTACCCACGGCGCACTGGATTTTCAACGTACTTCCTGATGCATTCTGTTAGAATCTAAATGACGGCGCGACATCGAGTTGAAAATTCAAGTGCGCAATTAAACTCCGACAGTGCATACCTGGGCTTATCCTTCACGCGCGCCCAAGTGCCTACAGTGTTAGTTAGATTATAATAATACTGCTATAGCCTGACCGATACCGCTGTACCGCGCCGAGGTATGGGCGCGGCGCGAGGGGGGAGCAGAGCACACCACGGATTCGTCAGTGCAAGCCGCTCATTCGTCAGTGCAAGCCGCTCATTCGTCAGTGCAAGCCGCTCATTCGTCAGTGCAAGCCGCTCATTCGTCAGTGCAAGCCGCTCATTCGTCACCACTCAGCGCCCCGTCCCCCGCCTCGCCGCGCATACCTAAGGCGCGGTACGGCGGTATCGGTCAGGCTATATAATAGGTGGCGGTAGCCTGACACAGTATGAGTATCACTCACGCTCTATTGGAATGTTAGGGTGGTCACCTTAATGTTTGTAAAACTGTTTTTTTTATCACAACGAAGTTCTTTAAACGCGGCGGGTTGCGGTAGAAGTTGACTGGTTAAAATTGTACGCAAAAAAGCCTTCACATGTTATGCAAAAAAGTGGGACCCTGCAGGAACCGATTACCGGTATTTTCTATAACTTTACCAATTACCGTCATGTTAACGATAAAAAAAGTAACGATTATAATACCGATACCCAGTCAGTTAACTTTATCTATTTACCAGTATTAGTATCGGTAAAAGTAACAATAGGCTATTACACCCATTTTTTATAGTGTCTTAATTGGATTATAAAATGTTAATAAACCACACAACATTTTTATTGAAACGATTAGTTCCACAAAAATGCATTTAAATTTTACATTTTCACATTTCACGCATAATTTGACGAAAACACTGGACGCAGTGAACGCCATATTGCTCTATGGGTATGACGTCAATTAGCTTTGTAAACAGATGCGTTGATCTATACTAATTTATATAGAGGAAAGATTCGATTGTTTGTTTGTTTGTTTGCATTGAATAGGCTCCGAAACTACTGAACCGATTGGAAAAATTATTTCACTGTTGGAAAGCTACACTATCCCCGGGTGACATAGGCTATATTCTATCCCCGTATTCCTACGGGAACCGGAACTACGCGGGTGAAACCGCGGAGCGCTGCTAGTCTATACTTATCTATACTAATATTATAAAGAGGAAAGATTTGATTGTTTGTTTGTTAGTTTGCATTGAATAGGCTCCGAAACTACTGAACCGATTTGAAAAAATATTTCACTGTGGTGAAGCCACACTATCCCCGGGTGACCTATTTCCCTTGGTCACGGCATCACACGTGAACGGCTGGACCAATTTTTCAAAAAAAAAAAAAAACTCTATTGTCAGTAGAAGATTTTTATGAAATGAAAATAGGAAAGTTGCGCGTTACATATATATAATGCGAATTCAATATTCATAGTTAACAAAGGACAACATCTGTCGGGGTTAGCTACTTTTTTTAAGATTTTTTTTTATGACTTCAAGAAATTCAAGGCATCCAGTAAATGTGGAGGTTAAGTAAAAAAAAAAAAAATTTTGCCAGTAGGTTTCGAACGAAACTCGAAAAAAAAACTTCAAAAAAATATTGAAGTTTAGATCCAAAAACTAGACACTTGGAGCTACGAGGGTCATTCAATAAATACTTAGCCTACAAAAAGTAAACGAAAATTTTGGAAAAGTGGCAATTTATTTTTCAACATAGTCTCGTTTTAGTTCGATACACTTAGCCCAGCGATGCTCCAACTTTTTTAACCCGTCCGAAAAATAGTTTTTGTCAAACTCTGCAAAATAGGCCTCCGTGGCGGCGATGACCTCCTCATTCGATCCATATCTATTCCCGGCAAGTGATTTTTTCAGATTAGGAAACAGAAAGAAGTCACAAGGGGCCAAATCTGGAGAATACGGTGGATGGGGCAGCAATTCGTAGCGTAATTCGACCAATTTGGCCATGGCAATGGCAGACGTGTGAACCGGTGCGTTGTCGTGGTGAAACAGCACTTTTTTCTTCGCCAGGTGGGGTCGTTTTTTCTTTAATTCGGCGTCGAATCGGCCCAATAAATCGGCATAGTAAAGCCCTGTAATTGTTTTACCCTTCTCGAGGTAATCGATGTAGATCACACCTTGTGAATCCCAGAAAACGGTGGCCATAACTTTTCCGGCCGATTTTACAGTTTTCGCCTTCTTTGGAGCACGTTCCCCGGTCTGGATCCATTGTTTTGATTGCTCCTTGGTCTCTGGTGTGTACCAGTGGATCCAGGTTTCATCGACGGTCACAAAACGACGCAAAAACTCCGCTGGATTCCGCTTAAACAGCGCCAAACACGTCTCCGATGTGGTCTCACGGTTGCGCTTGTTTTCTGGTGTGAGTAAACGCGGCACCCATCGCGCCGACAGCTTTCTCATGCCGAGTTCCTCGTGAAGAATATGATGCACTGTTCCTTCTGAAATGCCTACAGTCTCAGCTAGCTCCCGAACCTTCAATCGGCGATCTGCCAATACGAGATCATGGATTTTTTTAATGTTTTCCTCCGTAGCAGCTGTTTTCGGTGCACCTGGACGTGGTTCATCAAAAACCGACGTACGGCCACGTGCAAACTCGTTGAACCAATTCTTGACGGTGGCCATCGATGGAGAAGAGTCACCGTACACAGCATCCAAGCGCTCTTTGATTTCGATGCGCGTTTTCCCTTCCAAAAATAAGAATCGAATCACCGAACGATATTGCTCTTTTTCCATTTTTGTAAAACCGATCGACACGTTCGCTTCCATAAGTTGCCAAATTAAAACAAATGAAGGGATTGGAATGAAAATTTGAAAAAAGAATTACAAAAGAATGTGCTACACTGTGGTAAAACTCTTTTGAAACTACAGCGCCCTCTGGCGATGAGGCTAGGTGCTTATTGAATGCACCTCGTATAATTAGCTTTTAAAAATTTGCTGTACGACCATTTTTGTTCAAGATCATTAAAAATCGACCGCTGCCTTCATTTTTGTGAGAAGTGTATTTCAATAAAAATAAATTGGTTACGAAAATAATAAAAGTACAAAGTTGTTCAGTTGATTTGTAAACAGCGGTTTGACGTAGGTAATAACATGGCTGCTACTATTTCATGGTGTTCAAAAACAGATTTAAATAAAAAAAACTGAAATCTTTGAATTTAATTTTAAAATTTATTTTGTTATTTCATGAAATAAAACTACCATTTTCCGGCTGCATTATGCCTAAGCTACCTATTGAGTAAAATACCCTATTCTTATAGGTACCGGCAATTTATACGTCTATCTCTTTCTAACGATGACGGTGGAGAGACTAGCATCTATCGGCGTGTGCACAAAAACAATATTTTATACACGCCGAACGTGCGACTACCTTCGGCGTGTATACAATATTGTTTCTGTGCTGCAGAAAATTATAATAAACAGGGTGGCAGGACACAAAAATAGTCGTTATTGACTTTAACAGCCATAGCACCAGCTGGGGTTATCGCTCCACGAACACGGACGGTCAAACTGTCGAAGAGTGGGCAGATGCAAACGACTTGACCTTAATCCATGCCTCAAAACAACCTGCATTCAATAGTGCTTCATTTAATAGTGGACGATGGAACGCGGGTACAATCCAGATCTAATATATGTCAGCTCAAATACCATATGTCCTCCCATCCCTCGAACTTAACATAGACCGAATATGTGCAATATCCAATCAGCCGTTCAACCTGTGTTCATGCCTTTCAAACGCCGCTTTAACTATCTGAAAGCTGACTGGGAGCAATTTTCGAAGTTCGTGGATACCGAACTATTTAATATCCCGCCTACCCCACATATTTATGACTTTGTTAGTATAGTCTCAGTAACATCCCGAAAATATATCCCTCGAGGATGTCGAACTTCTTACATTCCTGGCATATCCCGAGGATCCGGTGAACTCCTGAAGGCGTACGAATGTCTCTACGATAACGATCCTTTCTCGGAAGAGACTGTCGAAGCTGGAGTAAAACTGCTATCCCAAATAAGCGAGCGTCGCCAAGAAAAATGGATGGAAACTGTCACTACCATAGACATGACCCACAATAGCAAAAATGCTTGGAACACTATCCGCAAAATCACCAGCGAACCACCACTACCACAAACACCTAGGTCAGTGACGGCTAACCATGTGGCTCACCAACTCCTACTTAACGTAAAACCACAAAAAGGCCTTGGCAGAACGCACAAATTTAATAACTTTTCTACCACTTCGGAGTCCGTTTGTGACCCATTCCAACTAGTGGACATAATTGTAGCTCATGGGCGTACCCACGGTGGGGCAGGGTGGGGCGCTTGCCCCACCCTGGCTCTGACCTGTAAGTCACCTAACCCCCTTTTGGGGGAGGCTTATGTCCAGCAGTGGACGTCTTTCGGCTTATATAATGATGATGAATTTTTTACTTACTGTACCTGAAAGAACTAGGTTTGTATCGATTATAAACCTCTAAATTGACTGATTAAGGCTTTTGTATACACGCCAAGGACCTTCAGCATTTGGGCGCACTAAATTTGTGGGCGAGTGCGGGGTGATGTAGCCGTGCAGTCTTTAAATTGGTCGCATTTTTAATTTATTATAACATAAATAATGCATATTTGTGAAAAGTAACAAAATCAAATCATTTTCCTTTGTATTGCAAAGCGGTAGAGATTTCGTGGTGTAGGTAGGTGAGCAATAAGAAAGTGCTTTGGATAATTCGAATTATACATACAGAAACAGGGTGCTATAGGGTGTAACCTTGTTGTATGAAAAAAATTACCGGGGTAAGATCGCGGGTATAGTTTGCTAGTTACTTATTATTTTAGACTGCTGCCCCACCCTGAGCCCATGGCTGGCCACGCCCATGTTGTAGCTATTCGAAAACTGAGCTGCGCTAAGGCTTCCGTGGATAACATTTCGGTGGTACAAATCAAACACATCGAACCGATATCTGTGACGTGGTTGCTACAACTTTTTTAACCACTGCTTGGAGTCTGCTAACATACCTCGCCTTTGGAGGAAATCAAAGATTATCGCTATACCCAAACCAGGTGAATCACATGATGACCCTAAAAACTTCCGCCCTATTATTATTATTATTAATAATCGTTTATTTGAGGCATTAGCACCCATAAAATTAACATTCTTATCCTAAAACAAAACAAAAGATAAGATAAACTAAACAATAGAACATTAAAACAAACAGTAAAGAAAATAAAATAAACAATAAAACAACCCATTTCACACCAAGGAAGCCAAAACAAATGTACCCCGTAACAATGGGAGGTACATTTATTTTGTCTCCCTCAGTAAATGCACATTATGAAAAATTGCTTTAACAATCCTATTTTGACTTGCCACCACACGCGAAAAGAACGACGCCCTGAGCTTCCCTATGAGCGCAAAGAAATCGATTACTCTGCTCTCAGCAAACATCTCAGTCGCACTACACCGCCGCTATATCTCTCCTTTGCCATACCTACAAATTATTCGAGAGACTGTTGCTAGCTCGACTCACAAACCTCGTAGACCCAAAACTTATTCCGGAACAAGCTGGATTTAGACCAGGCAAGTCTTGCTGTGGCCACGTCCTTAACCTCACACAACATATAGAGGATGGCTTTGAAACGAAAAAAGTGACGGGAGCAGTATTTGTAGACTTGTCGGCGGCCTACGACACCGTTAATATTCAGCGCTTGTTGTGGAAAGTTACCAACCTAACGGAGGATCCAAAGTTTATTCGAATTCTGCGAGAACTCCTTAGCAACCGTCGATTTCAAGTAAACCTTCTCGATGATAAAAGTCGGTAGCGAACCCAAAAGAACGGTTTGCCTCAGGGAAGTGTACTGGCCCCTCTGTTGTTTAACATCTACACTAATGATCAACCGGTGAGCCCAAATACAACCCGTTTTCTGTACGCAGACGACCTGGCATTAACTTGCCAAGCCACTACCTTTGAGGAGATTGAAGTCAACCTTTCCACCGCCCTCTCAGATCTAAGCTATTATTACGCTGAAAACGCCCTAAAACCAAATCCCTCAAAAACGCAGTCATGTGCTTTCCACCTACGTATCAGACAAGAGGGTCGAACACTAAATATGTCGTGGCAACGGGTTCCAATCATCCACAGTACTCACCCAAAGTATCTCGGCATAACTTTGGATAGGTCCCTTAACTTCCGGAGAAATTGCGAAAATGTCAAACAGAAAGTGCATAGCAGAAACAACCTACTCCGTTGCCTAACATCCACCGGATGGGGGGCCTCAAGTCCTGCGAACAACTGGTATGGCGCTTTGTTCTCAGCAGGTGAATATGCCTGTCCAGTATGGAGCCGATCTGTCCACTCGAAGTTAGTGGATACCGCTCTCAATGAGACATGCCGGCTTATCACTGGTTGCTTGAAACCGACCCCGTTGCGAATGCTATATCCACTGACAGGGATCGCGTCTGTAGAAATTCGTAGGACCATAGCCAGCCGCAACGAGATGGCGAAGCTACAGGACGACCCACGCCACCCAATGCACAACTCTAGTCCAGTGCCACAGAGGCTTAAAAGAAAAGCAAGGCAAGAAGCATTTTAGCCTCCTGATTTCTTCGTTGAACCATCAGAGAGCCTCCCATTCGGTCACAAGCTACCGTGGCTTACTTGGAAAACCTTAAATAGACTTCGAACCCAAGTAGGTCGCAGCAAGGACAACCTCTACAAGTGGGGATTCATGGACGGGTCAGATCTCCGGTGTGTGAGGCGTCTCTCCACAGACAATGGCTCACCTCCCATCTTGCACCGCATGCCCTATTACCTGCACACGTGAGGACCTCATGGCTGCATAAGCGAACGGTATTCGCGTTGCTGAATTTTGAGCCAAACAAATTAAAAAAAAAAACTGTACATGTTATGCACATTCTTTAGTTTTATCTTTGCCATCGACACGCTAAGAAGAAAACCTACGAGTATTCCTTAAATAATTTAATTCTACTGTTTTTACTACCTACCTACTCGTACGAGTATTACTGCAATCTGACTAAATGTGACTTTATGTGTGTTATTGTTTATTATTTATTACTGTTAAATTGAACATCATAATGACTTCGAGACTTGTATTTTTCTTAAATCTTTTTATTACTCAAATGTGTTATATTGTGTTTAAATTCGTCATAATATGATTAGTTATCGTTAATTATGTGATAATTATGATAATCATAAACTCAACAGCAAACCAACATTGTGCTTTGCAGTGCCCTGACAGGGTTCATGTACAAAAACCGACAGTAATATTGTAAAATGTGTGACGTGCATGAGAGCAAATAACTTTTTGATTTAATGTAACAGTCGTGTTTTTTTAGAGCCCTAGGCGCGCAGGTGGTGCTTAGACGTGTTTTAAATGGATTTATTCACTTTTTGTATGGATAATATGAAAAATTATTACCTACAAGTTTCAGAGGTTTATAAGTTCAATAAAGGGGGTCGAAATTTTCATTATTTTTGCGATAGGACACGCCATTTTCGAGATATACTTAAGTAAAAGAAAAGAAAGAAAAAAGAAAAAAAAATGTTTTTTGCACCTGATGTTGAGGGGAATTTTAGTTCTTGACAACTAATTTGATTCCACACCTGTTTCAAAAAATTTGGTAAATAGTACTTAACTGATTCGTTACAATTATATGGATTTTCTTTGGTTTAACTTATTGAACGGACTTTTTCTAATGATTAATGTTGTGTGGGGTGCAACGGTTGTGAACAAAACCTTGATAACAAGACATTGTTAATTATGAGAGTTGGTTTGTATGATCTCTTGGTAGACCACACATTACTTTTAGATGCGGGATGAATAGAATGAAAGAAGGTAAAGTACTGAAACACTATGTATTGTCCCAAAGGTACTTAAAGTAAAATGAGCTTAATGAACTGATGGTGTGGCAATGAAGTGAGTGACGCGGCCCTTGTTGGCTGTAACGAGAACGCCTGGCTGACTTGATAGCCCAACGCGAACTGAGGGAATTATTATGAATTGAAATGAATGTGTGGCGTAAACTGCTGAATTGCAGAGTGTGCGGTTGCACCGTACATGCTCCCGAGCGGGAAGATGAATATGAGATGAACATGACAAGATGAGTAATAAGGTGATGCCAATTGGTCCTTATGCTAGATGATTGACAAGGTGATTCCAATTGGTCCTTATGCTAGTTTAGAGTCTCTACTTGAACTCTGTTTTACGAGACATAGGCACTGTACACTTGTCTAACTTATGCACCTTTTTAATTTCACTGTAATCTGATACACACGGAATGTCACACTGATTACGCGCACTAACACTATATTGAACCGAGGACGATGAGTTAGAGGCCCCAGCCTCTGCCCGTGCTGGTGTCGCGTGTTGCGCGGTCTGTAGACTCGTCAATGCGACCCTTGCCACCTCGAGAGATGCGGTTCGCCTGTTATGCAGCCGTCGTACCATGAGAAATAAAATGCTGTGTAGTGATGGATATCGTGATAAGAAATTTGATTCGAAAACTGAAACTTTCACTTGCTTTAAGAATGCGTAGTTGTTTCTTGATTTCGTCAAGCTCCTGGCTACTTGAGAGGAGTGTATAGTTTTGTATCAGTGGAGTTGGGATGCCTACGTCTATGATGTGATTGATTGGTTCTAATCTCAGGCATTGTCATGTATTGACTGAATATCTTGTTTATATTGCTCAGCAAATCTCTCGTCAAGTACACCGAATAAGCTATTTGCTAGATAGCCTATCCCGTTGATAAGGCCTCGCTTGCGGCGGCGCAGGACTCGTGCTCGGCGCGTGCTGGAATGCTGACTCAGCAACAGGTGGTTATAGTACCTACTCGAGTTCTGTGAATTCTTGCTGCAGTTGAACTTGTATGACGTCACAATGTGACGATTCTTTAAACTTGTTGCATAACTGATCTAAGTAGCTAAGGTATTTATTGCATGCTTCTGTACCTTGCCAAAATGAATACATGTCATAGTGTGTGACTATCTTCCATTCATCTCTGATTAATTGCATGTTTGCAATTTTGTCAAAATAAAGACCTTGACTGTCTTTTAATTGTGTAACATTATATGCACATTGAGCTGTGGTCACAATGCTCATGAACGACAAAAGTAACATTACCAGCGATGAGAAGCTGTAGTTTACTTTTTTCTTTTGTTTTGGTTTGCCATCTTTCAGTTCCTTGGAACGCGACCTTTGCTTGTCGATTTTGTCATTCATAGGGAGAATAGACAGCTTGATAATAGGCCTCTTGATAAGCCCATTCTTTGTTTTCAATGTGACCACCCTGATGTGGCCATCGGCACCGGGATACAGCTGGACGACGTGGCCAACTGCCCACTTCCCTGCTCCATCTCTTCTTGTAAAATTTTGTTGGCGCCGACAAAGTTTGTACCATTGTCGCTGTACAAGTGTTTCGGCAAGCCCTTTCTTCCAGCCATTCTTCGCAATGCAGCGATGAATGCTGATGATGTGAGGTCTGAGACCAAATCTAAATGAACAAGCTTGGTTACCATACAGACAAATACCACCACGTAGCCCTTTGTGGTCTTAATACCACGGCCCTTGTTGGCCTTTATGAGCACGTGCCCGGTAAAATCGACGCCTGTATGTTCAAAAGGCTTTGCAACGTTACATCTCTGCGTAGGTGAATCACCCATCAATTGTGTCAACTTGCTGGGACTATGTTTACGACAGGTAACGCAGGTACGTATACGCTTTTTGACCGCTCGATTACCACCTATGATCCAGTAATTCTTGCGAATGAATGCTGATGTCACCCGTGCTCCTCCATGGAAGGTAAGTTCATGTGCTTGATCTATAATTAAGTTTGTTAAGTGTCCTTCGTGAGCTATGATGATCGGATGCATCATATCTTGATTAATGTTGGCTTTGCTTAGTCTTCCTCTAACTCTGAGAAGCCCCTGGTTGTCAAGGAATGGATTTAATTGCAGTAACTTGTTTTTTGCTGATAGTGGCTTCTTTTCTTGTAAGTTATGTACTTCCTGGGCAAATTCTCTCTGCTGTACATATAAAATTATTTTATGCTTAGCATTTACTAATTCTTGTAATGTAAAATAAGTTTGCATGCGGTTTTTCTTGTATCTCGCTTGCTTGATAAATCTTAAGATCCCTGTTGACCCTAAAACTCTTGTTAGTTTCGCGAGTGAACTATATCTTGCTAATAATTCACCCAGAATGTTATCGCTTTCTTGCTGCGATATGTAATTAATATGATTGACTTTTCTTGCTTCTTCGTCTGTGGTAAACACTGCTTGCCCAGTTTCTTGGTCGGGGTCGTAGTTTCGCAGCCACGACGGTCCTTCCCACCACAGCGAATGGTTCTTCAATTGATCGATACCCAATCCGCGGCTTGCGCAATCTGCAGGATTTTCTGCTGACTTGACGTAACGCCAGCTGTTAGTAGGTATAATGCTTGATATTTGTCGCACCCTGTTGGCAACAAATGGTTTCCATCGTCCTGGCTCTCTTTGTAACCAGGCTAGGACTACCATTGAATCAGTCCAACTATATATCTTGATATTGTGACTGCTTAGGCATTGTTGAATTTTAGACAACAACTTTGCCAGTAATAGAGCTCCGCTAAGCTCTAATCTTGGTATTGAAATTGATTTGTTTACTGGAGCTAATCTTGCTTTTCCTGCTACCAACGATATCTTTGTTTCACCGTTGTTTTTAGTCTTGCAATAAAGAACGCATGCGTAGGCATTATTAGAAGAATCGCAGAATCCATGTAGTTCTAGCGTGTTGCTTTCTCCTGTACCCAACCATCGCTCCAGCTTGAATTGATTAATTTTGTGCATATGACCTTTAATGTTTAGCCATTCCTTGCTAATTTGATCGGGTAACTTGTCATCCCATTGAATACTTGACATCCAAACTTGCTGAAATAGCAGTTTTAGCTTGGTTGATATCGGTGACAGCCAACCAAGAGGGTCAAACAACTTTGATATGTCTGACAACATGGATCTCTTAGTTGGTGTTTTGTTCGATGGTTCAATTTTTGATTGAAATGTAAATAAGTCTGCTTTTGAATTCCAACGCAATCCCAAGGTTTTTAATGTCTCCATTTCCTTGAAATCGAAATTTTCTTGCTTGCTACTCGCCCCGAGTGTATCTTCTTGTAAGGCTGATGCGTTGGAAGACCATTTTCTTAAATTAAATCCCCCTGTTTTTAATAACGTGATTAAAATAATCTTGCTTTAGTTTTACTGCTAACTCAACAGAATGAGACCCGTGTAGAACATCATCCATGTAGAATGACTGCTCCAATGCCTTGATTACAACACTGTCGAAATTGTGTCTCTCATCTTCAGCCAATTGTTTTAAAGTCATCATAGCTAAAAATGGTGCGGCCTTGGTGCCGTGTGTAACAGTGCATAGCTGGTATATCTGATGACGCATGTCAATGGTATCCCGCCAAAGGATTTTCTGAAATCTTTGATCCTGTTCGTTTAACCAAATGAAACGAAACATCTTTTCAATATCTGCCGTAAAAGCTACGCGATATTGTCTCCATCTTAATAGTAAAGATTGAAGATCTTGCTGTAGATTTGGGCCTTTTAACATGACGTCATTCAGGCTAACTCCTGTTGTTGTTTTTGTAGAAGCGTTGAAAACTACGCGAAGTGCTGTCGTAGTGGAATCGTTTCGCAATACACAATGGTGCGGTAAATAATAATCCGGTTGCATGTTACCGGACGCTGGTATCATATGTCCTAAAGTATTATATTCTTGAATAAGTAACTTATATTGTTTTGCTACTTCTTGATTATTGTGAAATTTCCTTTCCAAATGTTGAAATTGCGCCATAGCTTTATTTTTAGACAATCCCAACTGTGTCTCAAAGTTTTCTTGAAAAGGCAATCTTACTTGATACATGCCATTTTCGTTTCTTGTTGTGGTTTTCTTGTAATAATCTATGCATTGTAGATCTTCTGCGGATAAATTGGATGATTCTGTAATGTCTTCGATCTCCCAAAATTTTTGTATTTCGTCCACTTGATTCAGGACTACGTTACAGTGTGAGGTCTTGAAATTGCCGCATAAGATCCATCCAAGTCGTGTCTGTTGCGCGACCGGTAACGATAGATCAGCCCTGATAATACCATCTAAAATTATATGGGAATACACATCGGCACCCAATAAGATGTCGATAGGACGGCTGACATTGTATTCTGGATCGGCTAGTTGCTTGCAGGCCAGGTGTGCCCCTGTTGGCTTGGTAAATGTACGTCTTGGTAATTGATTAATTAGCGTGTTCATGATTACCACATCTGTTTTAAATGTGAAATCATCAAAATGCGAACAACATGTTATGTTCGTAACGCCCTTGCTATTGCTCTCCTTCTCTCCTATCCCGCAGATGACGGCCCTGCAATACTTTCTTGATAAAGCTAACTGTTGTGTCGCTCTGGCTGAGATAAGGGAGGCTTGAGAGCCTTGATCTATTAACGCACGCATTTTGTGGTATGATCCGTCACTTGCTTGAACTTTGACCATTGCGGTGGCTAATAAAGTTTCGATCACGTTGTTGCCTTGTTGCGAAACGTGATTTTCTTGTGAATCTTGATTTTGCGTTCTTGTTGCAAGAACTGCTGGTATGTCATTTTCCGTAACTGGATTGCATGACGGCTTATTGTTAAACGCTTCATGTAAAAGCGTATTATGTTTACCACGACATTCGCGGCATCGTCTTTCTGACGTACACTCTTTATCCCCATGCGAATAAAGAAAATTTTTGCACAAATGCAATCGTGCTATAGCTTGTCGTTTTGCACTTGGTGTCATATTTAAAAACTTATTGCAATAGTATATTCCGTGTGACTCTTTACACAACGGACATGTTAATTCGATATTATTTTCCGAAGTCTTTCTTGCTGCATTTTTACTCTTGAAATTTGACGATGATGATTTATTTTGCTTGCTGGTTGATGGTTTGGAATTTTCGTTTATCTTGCGCGAAGATTCCAATGCGGTGAATCTGCTTTCTAGGAAGCTTAGAAACTCCGTCAATTTTGGCAGTTCTCTGGGTTTCTTCAGAGATTGCAAATAATTATCATGCGTGTCCGAATCTAATTTTAGCAATAAAATACGCACGATGAATGGATCCCAGCTGTCTATATTAACGCCTAGGTTCCTTATTGAATTTAAACACTCTAGTGTAGTATCGTGAATATTCTTGATCTGAGTGACGTTTGCTTGTTGAATTGCTGGAAGATTTAGCAAGAGATCTATGTGAGATGTAAAAATCAACCATGTGTTATTGTACCTGTTGTTCAAAATCTCCCAGCAAACAGTGTAGTTGTCGGAACTGATTTGTAAATGCTGTATCAAACGTTCAGCTTCTCCCCGCACCTTGCTTTTAAGAAACTGCATCTTGTGGGCGTTTGATAAGGAGACGTTACTGTGGATAGCTTCCACAAACAAGTCTTTGAAAGACACCCAATTTTGATAATTACCATTGAAGAACGGGATGTCAATTTTTGGTGTCCAATTTTCCTTGTGAACTACGGACCCTAATTTTCTATTAATTGAATTTTTTAATTCATTGTAAATAGTTTCTTGCTTCGTATAAGACACCTCATATTCTTGATTCGTACCCTCCAATTCGCTGTCTAATTCCCAATGTAAAGAATCTATGATAGACCATCGAGACTGTAGAGTACGTAAGGCATCTTTCAACTCCCACTTTTCGGACATAAAATCCAAATTTATCCCTGTCACAGTGCGCTGCAGCGCTCTGAAGTTGCTTGCTTGTTTTTTCAACTGTTCATCAAGCTTGCTAGATGAACCTCTGGAGCGTAACTCGACGTGCGGCGATTGACGTCCTACCGGATCTTCTTGCTCAGACCATGCAGGACCTTGTGCCTCCTGTGTAGAACCTCCCTGTTGAGCTTCTTTTATCTTTATCAACAAAACTTGATATTGTTGATTGACGAGTGCCTTGGTCGAGGTGTATAGCTCCTTTGTTCGTTCGTATGCACGGCCACTAAAATACGGATGAGACTTGCTTTCTTCCGTAAGAAGACGGTCGTGATTGTACTGGTAATCGGACCAACACTAATTCAAGTTTTCTAAACGTCGCTTGAAATAGTCGGCAGTCTTACGATCTGCTGATTCCTTTTTCATATTTGTAGCCAACTTTAAGATGGCTGTGTAAAGTTCTTCCTGATTTTCATGTATGGCCTCCATGTCGAGGACTTATTTGATGTATGAAATAAATGGAAAGATCTTACTTGAATGTCCTTGATGACTGCTTCTATAAGCAGTCATCAAGGACAAGGATCTATATCCTTGGCGATCCCCTGAGACACCTGCTAGCCTCAGGTCTTGATGATAAAATGCTCGTTGAGACACCTGGTAGTCAAAAAGTTTAAAAATTCTTGCACTGATCTCCTGATTGTTTACGGATCCCTGTTGACCCTGAGACACTTGTTAGTCCCACAGTGTTATAATCACTCAACACAGCACACACTTATGAGTCACTGGATAGCTTCCCGCTACACTGTCCACGCGCGCGAAATGGACTATATAGCGTACAATGTTCACTGTCGAAGGACCAAAAAGAATGTATGATCTCTTGGTAGACCACACATTACTTTTAGATGCGGGATGAATAGAATGAAAGAAGGTAAAGTACTGAAACACTATGTATTGTCCCAAAGGTACTTAAAGTAAAATGAGCTTAATGAACTGATGGTGTGGCAATGAAGTGAGTGACGCGGCCCTTGTTGGCTGTAACGAGAACGCCTGGCTGACTTGATAGCCCAACGCGAACTGAGGGAATTATTATGAATTGAAATGAATGTGTGGCGTAAACTGCTGAATTGCAGAGTGTGCGGTTGCACCGTACATGGTTATTGTACCCAGTCGTAGAAGAATTTAAGTACCAATGAGATACAGCTATCTTAGTTGTTAGTTATAGATAGGATGGCCGAGCTAACTTAGTCGTTTGGTATTGGCAGGATAGCCAAGCTACCTTAGTTGTTGGCAGGATAGCCAAACTACCCTAGTTGTTGGCAGGATAGCCAAACTACCCTAGTTGTTGGCAGGATAGCCAAACTACCTTAGTTATTAGGTGTTGGCAGGATAGCCAAACTACCTTAGTTGTTGGCAGGATAGCCAAACTACCCTAGTTGTTGGCAGGATAGCCAAACTACCTTAGTTATTAGGTGTTGGCAGGATAGCCAAACTACCTTAGTTGTTGGCAGGATAGCCAAACTACCCTAGTTGTTGGCAGGATAGCCAAACTACCTTAGTTGTTGGCAGGATAGCCAAACTACCCTAGTTGTTGGCAGGATAGCCAAACTACCTTAGTTATTAGGTGTTGGCAGGATAGCCAAACTACCTTAGTTGTTCGGTGTTGGCAGGATAGCCAAACTACCTTAGTTGTTAGGTATTGGCAGGATAGCCGAACCACTTAACTTTCTCAGTATTTATTGTCTACAGGTACTATACCCGAGGACGGGTGCTAGTCAGGGATGGCCGTGTCGTGGATTGATGGCGCAAAGTATAGCGGACAGCGCCATCTAACAATTTGATTTGTAAACGAAAATCATGTAACCGGAAACGCAAGTGGGCCCTACCGTTTCGACACGATCATCGGTGGAGGGGATGCAGCGAGGACTGGCGGAGAGACCGAGGGCGGCGACACTCTACAATTAACAGTCGAGCTCGCACGGTGACGTGATGTGGTCGATGTGAGAAGTGAGATGGGCTTTCTGGATTCTTAAGAATATAAATTATTTGTCCGACACTCAAAAATAAATAAAACTTCACTGAAATACAATTTTCTCAGATTAGGAATATTTTAAGCAATACTTTTGATGTGAATTGGTAATAAAAGAGTTGCGGTCCAAAGAGAAAAATCTGTATATAGTGGTTTCGAGCCGGAGCACGGGAGAGATTGGCGTTTCGGCGAAGGAAAATTGGAGAAGAGAAAAATATGGTGACGTTTACTTGGCGCGAATAACGACAGTTACTTTTAATAAAGAATAATAAAGTGTTTTTATTTATTTATTCAAATAAAAGCGCTATTATTTAGAGGGGCATTTTGGGGCCACGCATGCTTGTTCTAGCGGTAGCACTCCTGAAAAAAGGGATTAAGAGACCAAATGATTAAAAAAGGGAGTTTTAGAGACCTTTCGAAAACAAAAAAAAACGTGTGGCACTCGGAGACTGCCGCGGTAAAGCTATTGCATAGCATTTTTTATCAACTTATGCACCTCCTTGATAAAAACCGAGAGTGCGTTTAAGAATCTTATAATAATAATTTAGAATTCCGTTATTTAGTAGACAACGTAATTAGGTAGAAAAGACCAAATTTGGGCTATCCAAAACGATATAAAATTATTTTTAGTAAATACAATCATAATGCAACCTTCCTTGCCTTGAATACACTGCATAGACAATTAAAAGAATAAGTAGACATCAGTTTGACACGTTTGACTTAAATGTCATAACAATAATATTATTATGTAAAAAGATGGAAAATTCTATGTAAAATCAGGTAATTTTAAATAGACGAATCGTTTAAGACCGATTCGCAGAGTACTAATACAGAAAACAAAGTGTGAAATATAAATAGTATAAAAGGATACTAAAACATAAAGATGATGTGGATGAATGAAAAAGAAGCGTAAGTATAGTATCAGGTAATAAACAGATACTATACCCCCCAGTATGAAATGGCTAAAATACTGCTAAAACGGTAAGAAAATTTCATAAACTATCCATAAATATACGATGTTGTGTATGAAAATTCAGATAAAGCAGTCAAAATTGCAATTTTAACATGTCATTCCTCCGTTGCTATGCAACAGTCCGACCTGTTGCTAGGTGTGACATTATTTTTGTTACGGAATTTCTGGGTTCGGTCTCCACGGTCAAGGCCTGCGATAGAAGCTATGCAATAGCTTAAAAGAGACAACATAAGAAATTAAGGGACTGCCACTAAAAACCTTAACTATCTTTTAACTTAACAGACAGCTGTGCTGCTGGGGAGTTTGTTGCGCTACTTCTTCTTCCGAGCCATAGCACTAGGAAGTGGTGAAGGGTGGGCGTTTTGGGGGACTGTCTTATGTAATTTTGACTTTTAAAAAGTGCTGACATCATCAGCCTTGTTTGAATAAATGACTTTTGATTTTGAAATAGTTACCCGTCGGCGAGGGCGCCCAGCACGCCGCCCTCCCAGCGCAGCTCCACGGCGTGGCGCGCACTGGCCTTCTCCGCCCAGTGCACCAGCTCCAGGTTCACCAGCGTCAGCAGTTCCTGGCGCGAGAACGGCAGGAAGTACACGATCTCGTTGATGCGGCCCAGGAACTCGTCCCGCCCGAAGTGCCGCTTGAGGATCGGCCGCACTACGCTGTCCTTGAAGTTACGAGACACCTCCAACGACTCTTCCTGTTCATGAGTCCCACCGTGGCTGTTTCCGTCGTGATCCGCTACTAACAATAGACGACTTTTACCGACACATAATAACGAACTCGCAAATATTTGGAAAATCAACATGGGCCACGCACCTCTCTGCTCGAGGGTCGCGGCAGGCGCCAGGCGCGCGCGCTGGGCCGCCCGGGCCTCCGCCTCGCGCCTCAGCTGCAGGCCGTACTGCGCGATCTCGTCCGCCGCCAGGTTCGACGTCATCACGAAGATGGCGTTCTTGCACTCGATCAGCTTGCCTTTGCCGTCCGTCAGCCGACCCTGCGACGAATACCGGGTCACAAATCTCACGACAACTGTGCGCTACTGTGAGCCCCGAGCCGGTAGTTACCTCGTCGAAGAGCTGCAGCAGCACGGTGAGCACGTCAGGGTGCGCCTTGTCCACCTCGTCGAACAGCACCACAGCGTCGGCGCGCCGGGCCAGCGCGCGTGTGAGCTGGCCGCCCTCCTCGTGGCCCACGTAGCCAGGCGGCGCGCCGATCAGCTTGGCCACCTCGTGCTTCTCCTGGTACTCCGACATGTCCAAGCGGATGAAGGCGGCGGGGTCATCGCGGTGCATGTACCGCGCCAGCTGCTTCGCCAGCTCCGTCTTGCCGATGCCGGAGCTGCCGAGGAACAGGAACACGAGCGGGTGCTCGTCGTCGGCCCAGCCGTTCTCCTTGCGGCGCACGGCCGCCGCCACGGTCTCCACGGCGGCCTGCTGGCCCACGATGTACTGCTTGAGGCGCTGCTCCAGCGGGAAGCGGCGCCGCTCCTCGGCGGCGGCGGCGGCCGCGGCCTCCTCCCAGGCGCGCGTGTGCTGCACGATGAGGTCGCGCGCGGCCGACGGGTCGCGCGCGTAGTGCAGTGCGCGCCGGCCCGCGTGGTCGCGCGCCGTGGGGTCGGCGCCGGCCTCCAGCAGAGCGCGCGCGGCGCCGGCCGAGTCGGCCAGCGCCGCGTAGTGCAGCGCCGTCCAGCCCAGGAACGAGGCGCGCGCGTTCATGGTGCCGCAGAACTCGTCCTCGCGGCGCTGCAGAACCTCGAGCGGGTGCATGCCGGCGGCGGCGGCGGCCAGCGAGGCGCCGGCGTAGCGCTCCTGCAGGTCGGCGCGCGCGCCCAGCGCCAACAGCTCGCGCACGGCGCCGGCCTGGTCGTTGGCCGCGGCCACCATGAGCGCGGTCCAGCCCAGCGCGTGGCGCCAGTCCACTGCGCCGCCGCCCTCCTTGTCTCGTTCACTCTTGCCGCTCGAAGCTGCCGCCTCCACTTGCCTGACAGAACTTCACATATAACGCACGTCTACTAAATAGAGCTTACTCTAAAATATTGAATTGAATAAATATCTAAATAAAACTTTTGCAAGTACTTATTTAAGGAGAAAGCGTCAAGGTACCCTGCGAAATTAAAATTTTCTTAGTTTTGTTATTTTTTTTCTATTTATGTTGTTTGTCAACCAAAAATTCATTTATGGGCCTCTGTTCATTTATGTGCTTAAGTATTAAATAAATAAATTTCGCGATGTACCTTACCGCATTTCCCTAAAGGCAGGTACTTATTTTGCAAATCGTTAATGACAGGGGTTTGAATATTCTATAAAAAAAAAAACACCTTGGCACAATACTCTTAAGGTGAATCTAGTCCACATTTTTCCCATACTAACTTCGGGAGTGTATTACTGTACGACAATGTACATCAAAAATTAAATATGGTATGGTCTTGTCTCATTATTAATATTGTCTGCACGGAAACAGAATACTAAAATTAAAAACCATTAAAAAGTTAGGAGCCAACAAAGATTAGTTTTTCTTGATAATTTAACATAACTTTGGGTGTGGTTAAGTTGCAATACAAGTGTAAAATCTCCAAAACTAAGTCGGTACCGACAAAGCTCAATAATCGAAAAAAAAAACAAAAAAAAAACGTTATTGGTCATTAATTTAAAGTAGTGGTTTTTTCAGAACACCCGATCTTCCAAAGGACTTTTCTTAATTTTTTACACGCCTGTTTTACTATAATTGATCCGGCAGCTCACTCAATAATGTTGTGCATGTAGACTAACGTCTAACTTTTCATCATGGGTACTACCTGTCGGACACGAAGCCTGGTGAGACATCGTGCTTTGCTTATCAGCCAGGTCGACTAGTGAGTTCGAGCCCGCGACTAGGTTCCCCTTAAAAGAATACTCACCGCCTCAATTCTTGTAGATTTCCGAGTTGTGCAGCTTTAAAGAATCTTTTCTCTGAAACAATAAGACAGGTAATTAGCAGCTGATTCTAAGCACAGCATGGGTACAACCTAGTGTACAATGCATTTATATTTATTTACAGCTGTTGTCAACAAATGAATAGATTATTTAGTGTGAAAATGAAATGCTTAGGTTACAACAATGAAGTCTAACTCCAAATGCATTGCCAAGAAGTATTAATATTAGGTCTTTACCTATGAAATTGCCGTTCTGCAGTACTGGCCATTTCAAATCAAAATAATTTTTGTTTGGCTAAGAATTCTAATTTCAAATTAATTTTATTTTAAAAACATGGATTTTTTTTTCTAAAAGTAGTCATTTCTTTATTGATTAGTGTTACATTTTCATCGCATTTCAATCTTTTTCGTCATCATGGATACGTTAAAAATTCGAGTAATTATGGAATATGAGTACCGTCGTGGCAGCAACGCGGCACAAGCGGCACGCAACATCAACGACGTTTACGGAGCTAACACTACAAACCAACGCACCACCTGTTATTGGTTTGCTCGCTTCCGTTCTGGAAATTTCGACCTGAAAAATGAACCTCGCGGTCGTCCGAAGACTTTGGTCGACAATGACGAATTAAAGGCGATTGTGGAAGCTGATGATACACAATCTACGGCTGAATTAGCAGCAGCTTTCGACGTTAGCGTCAAAACAATATTGGTCCATTTGCGTCAAATTGGCAAGGTAAAAAAGCTTGACAAATGGGTGCCCCACGAACTCAATGATCGCCAGCGCGAAGTACGCGTCGAGACGTGCCTTGCACTGCTCAACAGACACACAAATGAAGGAATTTTGAACCGCATTGTTACCTGCGATGAAAAATGGATTCTGTTTGATAACCGTAAGCGCTCAGCAAGTTGGTTGGATCCTGGTTCAGCACCTAAACAATGCCCTAAACGAAAACTTACCCCTAGAAAAGTGATGGTCACTGTTTGGTGGTCTAGCGCCGGTGTGATTCATCACAGCTTCTTACCAAACGGGGTGAGCATTACTGCAGATGTGTACTGTGAAGAACTGAACACAATGATGGAGAAGCTGGCGCATCTCCAACCAGCATTGGTCAATCGCTCGTCTCCGCTGCTCCTGCACGACAACGCGCGACCTCATACTGCACAGCAGACGGTCTCCAAGTTGCAAGAACTGGGGTTGGAAGCTCTCCGTCATCCGCCCTACTCACCAGACCTTGCGCCTACAGACTACTACTTTTTCCAGAATTTGGATAACTTCTTGGCGGGAAAAAAATTTAATACCCGAGAGGCAGTACAAAATGCCTTTGAAGAATTTGTTGCCTCCCGTCCAGCTGATTTCTTTAAGAAGGGCATCAATAAACTGCCACTGCGATGGCAAAGATGCATTGATTGCATGGGTGATTACTTCGATTAATACAAATAAAAAATTCATGAAAAAAATTCGTTTAAATTTTTTCATACAAAACGGCAATTTCATAGGTAAAGACCTATTAGTTTAAAATAAAAATAAACCTTAGATAACTACACACTTAACTTACGGCAGCAAAAAAAGAACTCACAATGCCCATAGATTACTATTTTTCATATTGTCAAACACAAAAGAAATGTTTTTCAACCAAACAACAACAATTTTTTGGTTTCAAACTTTGATTTGTTTTTATCAACATTTAAATTTGTGATGATATGTAGGCTTTGGTATTTCGACATATGCAGGGCGAAAACTTGATAGCTGAATAAGTGCAGCATGATGAGAGAACACCAAAATTATAATTGAAAATTTTCAGATACGTGCCCTATAGTCAGGAATCCACTTTCAGATTTTGCAAAGGAACCAACTTCTAGCCTTACATATGGGCTCAAAAATCTTGCTCATAAACCCTCTGGGATCCCATACCATCACTTTGTGTGTAACCAACACAAAGAAAAATTAGTAAAGATTAGGTGTGGCTTTAGCTATGATCATCAAAAACACTTTTAAACATGCCATCATAATAATATGAAAAATACACAAAATTTGTGTTTCTTGTGTATTTTTTATTTCAATGTTTGGTTGTAACATGGGATCACCATTAAAGTTAGAGCCATTGTCAGCAAGTGGCTTTCACCTGTTTTTACTGGGTTCTCCGGGGCAGGTCTATGTCCTGTTGTAGCCGTCATGTTACTGAATATTGATATTGAGGTAGTGCATGTTCATGTACCTATGGATGATCTACAGCTTTCTCTAATGGTCATGAACTAATGAGAACAACAATATAAGTAGTTGTTATAGTTTAAGCACCATTAAAGACATGATCAGCTGCCAGTAGTGCGAGTGCCAGTGTTCCAGCACCGAGCACTCTCGTGGTCCCTCGTCGGTAGTCGCCACCCGAGTCACCGTTATTTTCTGAAGAATGCACCTGCCGCACCACCACGCCAGTGAGCCGCGCCGACTGCTTCATCGCGGACACACTGCGTTTGTAAATACATCTAGCAGATCGTAATGTTGACATTGTTTTCTTAAATTCACTCGATCTTTTTATGTACGTTTCAAATTCTTGAGTGTGTTTCCAAATGTATTTTGTGCAAGAAGCGGAATATTAGTTATGATGCGCCGTATCCACATACTGATTTTTTTGCGATTTTTTAGCTCGGCAGAACTGTCATTTTGATTTTCCAAGTTTTCCTGCCTACTTTTCTGTCCAACTGACATTTTTATGACCAGTGTTGCCAACTCCTACAAAATGTTCCACTGGTACCAATAGGCTATTTTCCGATTTGATAAAAACTATTTTAATTTGAAGATTGGGACGATATATTTAACAGAAAAATAAAAATAAATTTATTAATACACATTTTCTCAATTAAAAACGATTAAAATCTAATTTATTTTTCGTTGTTTTGAATTTACCGCCAAAACGCTCCTTACGATGACTTTTTATCACGTGATATGTGACGTCAACTCTGTGAATACGGCACCGGTACAAATACTTAGTTAGGCGCAGTTTTAGAAGTATTTGTGAATAGAGGCACCGCACACCAGTAATATCACTTTCGATCCATTAAAAATCTTGTTAATTATAAACTCGACATTCACTTATTTCCTTACTAACTACCTTAGTTTACACAAAGTTGACGTCACGTGATAAAAAGTCATCGTAAGAAGCGTTTTGGCGGTAAATTCAAAACTACAAAAAATACATTTGGTTTAAATAGTTTTTAATTGAGAAAATGGGTAGAAATCAATTTATTTTTATTTTTCTGTTATATATCTCGTTCCAATCTTCAAATTAGAATAGTATTTGAAAAATTGGAAAATACCCTATTTCATATTCCCGTAAATATCGAAAACCAATAAAATGTTATTGTACACACGGCTACACCTCAAGCTATACATTTCCAGTTCACGCTGATCTCGCTTTGTAAGGAAATCTTATACAATGCGAGATCAGCTTATATTGAAAATGTATAGCTTGTTGTGTAGCCGTGCGTACACTCGGTTTGAGAGGTAATTTCAAATATAAATTAAAAATATATTCATGTAGTATGAAATAGCTGTTGTATTTATGCGGGGGCATTTAACACATTTACATTAATTAATTAATGACCTAATAATATTAGTGATAACATAAAATTGCTGGAGGATTCAGGTATCGGCTATCGGCTGAGGAGAGGTTGTCAGATTATATCTCACCTCCTCTACATGGATGACCTAAAACTCTTTGCCCCAACAATTTGCAACTGGCGGAGCTACTGAAAGTAACTGAAACCTTTAGTAGCGCCATCAGGATGGAATTTGGTGTGGACAAATGTGCGGTCATGCATGTAAAGCGAGGGGAGATTGTGAAATCCATGGGAACCCAACTCTCGGATTCATAAACCTTCGAGCCCTCTCCGCAGCCGAAACCTATAAATATTTGGGTATGTCGGGAGAATTTATTTAATTCATATGTTTGATTTCGGATAAACATCCATATAATGTTAGTAATAGTGTTACTTAGCCTAATGTTAGTATTAAATTAAGTAGATAATAATAAACAATGTACAGAGGCCAGCACATCAAGCTACCCCAATCTGTCAAATTTCTTTGATGGTTTTTCAACTTTATCACAAAGGAATAAGGTTTATGTTCAACTGGGAAAATTTGACAGTTTGGGATAGCTTGACCTGCTGGCGACTGTACATAAGATTATTTGGATAAGTGTGTGTCAACATTTACCCATCTTCGTAAGAGGGGAGAGTCCCACCGGTCTGAAAACACAATCAGGACGCCATTGGTGGAGGAGCGCAGGCGGGCCATCATGGAAGCGCATCGCTTCCGCATAGTCGCGGCGAACCCGTCGACGCACGCTTCCGCGAACATCCCTGACGCACAACGCCACGGCAGCCCCAGAAGCACCTCGCTGCATGACCGCAGGGTAGTCTTGGTCCACAGGGTGCAGGTGTAAAGCGACTGGCAGAAGGCCCTAAAAAGCGTTATCTTCACAGAATCAGTACGGCGTGCAAACCTGCGGGCCAGCATGTTGCCACGGACAGCCAGCGACCTGCGCTCCCTGACTATGTCTATAAATTGTGTTTTAAGTCTTATGTCTTTTAAGTGTAAATACTTAAAATTTGTAACTCGACCTAATAGAGACCCAGAGAGTGAGAGTTCAGGCAGCTGTTCGTATGTTAAAATACCTGATTTGAAAACCAATCATTCACTCTTATCTGCATTGTATTTGAGCCCGTGAGCCACTGCATAACTTTCACAATGTTTAAGAAGCCTTCTCATAGCCCCAATAGATGGGCTCAGCAGCACCAAATCATCTGCTACGCCGTTGTTTACACACACACCATCCACGTGACAGCCAGTTTTAGTGCTACGGAGCTCACCCATCATTGCAGTTTATTTATGTACAGGTTAAACAGACGGGGGGAGCTCAGACCCCCCTGTCTCACCCCACAATCCAGCCCATACATATCAGAATATGAGCCTGACAACTTAACTGTTTTCTTTTGACTACTGTACTAATATCGAAACAGTGATATTACATCAGACGGGACAGTTTATGCCAGAGCAGGTCATAATTGACCAGGTCGAAAGCCTTTGATAAGTCCAAGAAACATGCTATTACAGGAGTCTTTCTGTCTACAGGAAAAGTTTTTATCCAATGCGCAAACTGTAACCATGAATTCAGCATATCATTCTAGACCCCCTAGGGCAGAAATTTTTCACCGGTTAACAAAAAAAAACAGCTGTTTTATAGAAAAGTGCAATACCTACGCGGTCAAAATGTATGGAATAGCTGATTTTTTTAATTGTATAACCGGCGAAAAATTTCTGCGGTAGAGGGTCTAGAATGATATGCTGCATTCATGGTTAAAATTTGCGCACTGGATAAAACTTATCATGTATAGAATATTGGACAGTCTGCCTAAGGCATAAATTGCACTGTCCGTTGACAAGTTTGCTCTAAAACCAAACTTACCATCCTCGAGAAAGATATGTTTAGTTATAATCTTATCAAGCATAATATCCAATACCTTAGCACAGACAGTGGTGAGCGATATCGGCCTATAGTTGGAGATATCGGAGGCATCACCAGTCTTATTATTTATTACAGGCACAACGATCGTTTTACTAAGTTCCACAGGTAAGTAACTATGGGCGCAAACATAAAGATATAGGTTTTTCGGTCCCAATATGTCAGTACGGGTCAGTACAGCTAGGTACCGGTCAAACCACATATTTAAACAGGTAAATCTGTTCTTAGTGAACATCATGTCTTCGAGTTTGTCAGACGTCGAAGTTTTTCCCCTCGAAAGTGTTCATTATAAATTTAAATAATAGTACATTATGGTACAAGTGTGTAACATTGGTCTTAAGAGAGCCGAGGACGATAATCATCAATACACACGTGTATCTTACGACGTTTTTCAACACACTTGCGAAGTAAATAATACTACAAAATCATCATCGTCATCGTCATCGTCATCGTCATCGTCATCGTCATCGTCATCGTCATCGTCATCCTCATCGTAATCGTCATCGTCGTCATCGTCATGTCATCGTCATCGTCATCGTCGTCAACGTCATCGTCATCGTAATCGTCATCGTCGTCATCGTCATGTCATCGTCATCGTCATGTCATCGCCATCGTCAACGTCAACGTCATCATCATCGTCGTCATCGTCATGGTATCGTCATCGTCATCATCGTAGTCGTCATCGTCATGTCATCGTCATCATCATCATCATCTTTGTTTTTAAAAACAAAGCAACTCAACCAATTAAAAAACAACCTATAACTCACTAAGAACAAAGCAACTAAACCAATTAAAAAACAACCTATAACTCACTAAGAACAAAGCAACTCAACCAATTCTATAACTCACTAGTGAATAATAGTAATGAAAAAGTCACAGTTTGATAATAGGTGTCATTATGTGCCTAATTGCAGTGAAATTAGAGCCATTTTATGAGCAAGTGTGTTGAAAAAACTTTTTTCAAAAAAATTCAATATCAGTCGGTTGTTTTTTTTTTTAAGTTTTTGTTTTTCACTTTATAATAATAGTACCTACCCTACACCAATTCGAAATTTCATCATCCTTGGGGTCAAAACAATGCATATTTATGCTATAGCAGCAATCTCGGTTAATTTGCTGTCATTTTTCGAAGAGTTCCGTTGTCTGTCTCCGAAACGCATCATCCGATCTATATAAATTTAAATGAAACCATTTCGAAATAAACCCCTTTCGTACAAAAAAAGAATTTTGCAAATCGGCCATATGACGGAGTTATGCCCGAACCTCCACCTAACTCCTAACCGTTAAAGAGTTGTACCTTCCTTCATCAGCTCAGCGTCATGAGATGATGATGACCATACGCAAATATCTCAATAGCTTTAGAAAATATATGTATAACATTGTTAGTACACCTACAAAAGTTGAGGGTTGCCCTCGATTTCCCTGGGATTCCATCATCAGATCCTGACTTGGTGCCAATGGGACTACTTCAGGAGTATACTCTTTAAAAAAAAAAAAATAATTTTGAGAATCGGTCCACAAATGAGGGAGAAATCGAAGAACATACCTAGAAAAAAAAAAATACATACAGTGGAACATATAACCTCCTCCTTTTTTGGAAGTCGGTTAAAAAAGGGCAGTTGGTGTTTCTAATAAGAACCGTAAAAGAAAGGAATATGGATCGTATTATCAATTGAAGAAGGCACTGGCTCAGGTATTTTTGCCTAGCTCTGGAGTCAAGGTCTCACATTACTCTGTAACCTATTTTTAGGGCAATAAAGAATTATTATTTGTTTATTTATTGAATTACTCAAACTAATCTCCTTCCAAAGTTTATCAATCACATTTTTGTTGCTGTGTAATTTATGTATTTTGTCCCACAAAGGTGGTTTAGCAATTACCAATGCTATCAAAACATCGCAATATACATATTCCTTTTCACGACGACAGAAGAGGACACACAGTGTGTCCTCTGTGTCACACACTACACTGGCAAATGCTTAAACCTGTAAGACTCGGTCCAGGTAGTCGGCCCCGACAGACTTAAACCTGTTTCTTTATAAATGAGCGCTTATGATAACATGGAAATACTGTACCCGCACCGACCGGTACCGACCCGCACAGACTCGCCTGCTGTTTATCGGTTTCTTTATGTAAGCACCATATGACTAAGACAGGTTAAAAATTATAGCAAGCCCAGCGCCACTATTTGACGGACCGCTATAGCCACACAGCCACGAGTTTAAATTAAAATTAGAAATGATTAAAATAAACTCGCTAACTAACTATTATCATGCTAACTCGAACTGTATTGGCATTTACAGGTTTTAGCATCAGCCCTGTATAAGCAGCTAATCAGCGATATGTTAAAGCGTAGACAGAGTATTCTAGTCTTCAGCCGCGTCCCCACTAGGGCCGCGCGGCCGTGCCTCGTGAGTGTGGACGCAAGCGAGGCTTGAGCCGCGTGGCATAACAGCACCCTAATTGCGTAACTCACGATTCATCATAATCTGTATCGTTTTGAAACGGATTGTTAAACCATTGCTTCATATGTTCGAAAAATGTGTCTGTTCGACAACATAAATAACGCAATGAATATTGTTTAACTGTGAAGACGAAACCAATTATGATCAATCGTGAGTTACGCAATTAGGGTGCTGGGCCGCGCGGCCGGCCTCGCGCGACCCTATGGATGTCGGTCCACTTCAAAGAAAGCCGCGCGGCTCTGTGTAGTGGGGACGGGCCGCGCGGCCGGTCAGTGCGCTTTTTTGAGGATAATGGGTCGAACTGTATCTCAAATTCAGAAATTGACATGCGAAAAATGTTTTGAAATCCTTCATTGCACCTTTATTCAAGACTTAGTTGATCTACATCATCTAATATTAAATGATGTATCAAAATACGTACCTACTGTAAGTTTTTCTGCTGGTTAAACTTGGTCGTACCCAAAAATTTCGTCGCCCCGGTTTATTTCTTATTTACGCAGCGGTGCTTATTACTATGAATGCTGCTGAAGCTAAAAGCACGTCCTCTTCTTCGTACCTACATCTCAAAAGAAACTGCCGGTAATATATCTTTAAAGTCTGTGGCATCTGCGCAAGGCGGGCCGCGTGGCTCTACATAATAGGTCTTTACCTATGAAATTGCCGTTTTGTATGAAAAAATTTAAACGAATTTTTTTCATGAATTTTTTATTTGTATTAATCGAAGTAATCACCCATGCAATCAATGCATCTTTGCCATTGCAGTGGCAGTTTATTGATGCCCTTCTTAAAGAAATCAGCTGGACGGGAGGCAACAAATTCTTCAAAGGCATTTTGTACTGCCTCTCGGGTATTAAATTTTTTTCCCGCCAAGAAGTTATCCAAATTCTGGAAAAAGTAGTAGTCTGTAGGCGCAAGGTCTGGTGAGTAGGGCGGATGACGGAGAGCTTCCAACCCCAGTTCTTGCAACTTGGAGACCGTCTGCTGTGCAGTATGAGGTCGCGCGTTGTCGTGCAGGAGCAGCGGAGACGAGCGATTGACCAATGCTGGTTGGAGATGCGCCAGCTTCTCCATCATTGTGTTCAGTTCTTCACAGTACACATCTGCAGTAATGCTCACCCCGTTTGGTAAGAAGCTGTGATGAATCACACCGGCGCTAGACCACCAAACAGTGACCATCACTTTTCTAGGGGTAAGTTTTCGTTTAGGGCATTGTTTAGGTGCTGAACCAGGATCCAACCAACTTGCTGAGCGCTTACGGTTATCAAACAGAATCCATTTTTCATCGCAGGTAACAATGCGGTTCAAAATTCCTTCATTTGTGTGTCTGTTGAGCAGTGCAAGGCACGTCTCGACGCGTACTTCGCGCTGGCGATCATTGAGTTCGTGGGGCACCCATTTGTCAAGCTTTTTTACCTTGCCAATTTGACGCAAATGGACCAATATTGTTTTGACGCTAACGTCGAAAGCTGCTGCTAATTCAGCCGTAGATTGTGTATCATCAGCTTCCACAATCGCCTTTAATTCGTCATTGTCGACCAAAGTCTTCGGACGACCGCGAGGTTCATTTTTCAGGTCGAAATTTCCAGAACGGAAGCGAGCAAACCAATAACAGGTGGTGCGTTGGTTTGTAGTGTTAGCTCCGTAAACGTCGTTGATGTTGCGTGCCGCTTGTGCCGCGTTGCTGCCACGACGGTACTCATATTCCATAATTACTCGAATTTTTAACGTATCCATGATGACGAAAAAGATTGAAATGCGATGAAAATGTAACACTAATCAATAAAGAAATGACTACTTTTAGAAAAAAAAATCCATGTTTTTAAAATAAAATTAATTTGAAATTAGAATTCTTAGCCAAACAAAAATTATTTTGATTTGAAATGGCCAGTACTGCAGAACGGCAATTTCATAGGTAAAGACCTAATATATGTGGACGCGTGGCAAAAAAAAAAACACAAAAGCCTCGCGAAGCCGAGCCACGCGGTTCAAAAAGCCGCGCGGCTCTTAGTGGGAACGCTGATCTAAAAACATTCTAGTCAAAGCGTAGAGTCAAAGTCAAAATAAAAAAAGGAAAATCTTTGTCTTTGGTGAATAAAAGTTATTTTGTTTCCTAAACAGTCGTCAGTCGATTATTATTATTTTTTAACAGATTCTATCTGTTGACCAATGTATACAGGGCTGCTGTACAGATACTACGTACCACAGACATTTAAACAGTAGCTACGTACTTAAATTTTGTGTCAATTTTCACCATTACTGATTTGAAATAATGAAACAGGAAAACCCCGAGTTTGTTGGCAAAATCATCAGCAAAATGGCAACACCAAATACTACTTCAATTTGAATTACAGATTCCTGAACAGTGATGCCAAATTAGCCCCTTCGGGGCCAGATCTAGCCTTTTTCTTCTTGTTCAGCCCTGAATATAATGATTTAGCCCGTAATCTAGCCCCAAATATTAACGTCTGTCAAAACCACATAAGCATAAATTATGAGTCCCTAAATTCTATATCATAAATACGAACTGGCCTTACCAAGTTATACAAAACAATGGGAACACCTATGTGTAGTAAACACATAGGTGTTCCCATTGGATCTCCTTAAAAAAATTGTATCCATTTTAAATGTCTAATGAACAAAGCTGCGCGCAATGAGGCTCAAGCCCAACCTTCAACGTCGTCAACGCAAAGTAAAACCCTTCGAGAGGATTAGATGAAGACTTCTATTTAGATCGTAATCGTTATTTTATGATTAAACAATATTTTGCAATCCAGAATGATGTTTTTCTTAATAATTTACACATTAGTTTTTCATGAAATCCATTTTACTAAAGAATCTTTCTTTTTCGTTATTTAGTAATTTAGCCGTATTTAAACACATGTGCTAATCTAGCCCTTTTTAATCTCGATTTAGCCCTAAAACCTGACATCCAGTTCGCAACACTGTTCCTGAATTTCATATCATGCCATACACGCTGGAGAACTGAATTCGAAATGAAAATATTGCTTGTTATATATTTTTCGACTATGCTGATGTTGAATTAGACTTGCTGACCAAGTACAGCGCCTCATACTAATATGTGTTGTGGTGAACCAAGTATTGTTTTATGAATTCGGCTGCTGTTGGATTTGTTTTGACACTTTGAAGTGTTTGTTTGGGAAAAGCGTCGAATATATTGGTGGCGGAAAGATGGCTTTGGGAGGAACGACGTACTTGAAAAGCGCTACAATGTTGGAGCAATTGTTGGAGGAAATAAACTTTCAAAGGACCAAAGAGATGCGTCAGCTGATGAAAGATGGTGAGTGACAGTTGTATATTTTTTTGCATTTTACCTCTGTTTATACTTACAAAAGAATACTTCAAGGGATGATCATCCTTTTAGGACCCTGCCTATGTTTAAAATAAACAACAAGAATCTACTACATATATAACGCTACCATATAATAGATCCAAAATTCATCCCTATGCAACAATTATTGTGGATTTCAACCATTCAACTCTAAACTTAGCTGTGTCAAGTAATTAGCACAGTAAAATTACTTTTCTATTGCTAACAGACTTAATGAGTCTGCCTAACAGCTGAGGGGATCATTGTGCCACTAAATTAAACCCGTAGTTTCCATATCCAGTCTACCTATGATAGTAATTACTTTATAAGGAATCATTTTTAAGTTGTTTACTATAAAAACATTCGAGTCTTTTATTAATAAACATTATTGACTTGCATGCTAGTGGTCTTTTCTGCTAGTCTCTAGCACAACACGAGAATCCGAATGAAATTTATGAAGCCCTTTTTGATGTTGTGCAAAAAGAGTATCAATCTGCTTTCAAGACCAAAACCATTAACATTAATGGCTCCTCCGCTGGCTTTAATCAATGGGCTACTCCGGGTATTTACAAAAGTAGAGCGAGACTATACGAATTATATGGATTGAAAAAATACAGGTTTGATACTCCTTTCCTAGAGTATGTCAAAAACTATTCAAAATTATTTAAAAAGATTAGTGCTTTTGCAAAATCGAAATTTTTAAGTGACACAATTAAAAATTCTAACAATAAAGTTAAAACCACTTGGAAAATAATTAATAATGAAACGGGCAAGTCTGTTAAACAAGACAATCAACTTGAGATTTTGGTCGACGACAAATTAATTATTACAGAAGCTGAAGTAGCGGAGGCATTTAATGAGTTTTTTGCCAACATACCTGTAACTACGACTCGCTCCTTAGATTCATCCCCGTCTAAAGCAGAATACCTTTTGCATAGTAGTGTGCCTAAATGTAGTGACCTATTCAGTTTCGAACATGTAACGCCTCGTGACGTAGTTAATGTTTTTAACACACTGAAGTCTAAAAACACTGGTGATTTCTGGGGCATTTCCATTAAACTTTTAAGTAATATTATAGAAATTGTAGCCCCCTATCTAGCTGTCACTTTTAATAAATGTGTTGATTCAGGAACTTTTCCTGACCTCATGAAGAGTAGTAAAGTAATACCATTATTTAAATCAGGTAATAAAAATGACATTCGTAATTTCAGGCCTATTTCTATCTTACCTGCATTTAGCAAAATATTTGAAAAGTTAATACTCAAGCAGTTGCTAAAACATTTTAATTTAAATAGCCTCCTTCATAATGAGCAATATGGCTTTACAAAAGGTCGTTCGACTACTGATGCGGGTGTTGCTCTGTTGAAACACATATTTAACGCATGGGAGAACTCGCAAAATGCTATTGGAGTTTTTTGTGATCTCTCAAAAGCCTTTGATTGCGTGCACCATGAGACGCTTTTGTGTAAACTTCGTTATTACGGTGTCCATAACGATGCTCTAAACGTAATAAATTCTTATTTGCAAAATAGGGTTCAATGTGTAGAAATTAATGGTAAAAAATCTTCCGGGCTGCCAGTTCAGTTAGGTGTGCCTCAAGGCTCAATACTCGGCCCATTCTTGTTTTTAGTATATATTAATGACTTACCGTTCTATTTAAAGGGTATTTGTGATGTTGTACTGTTTGCAGATGATACTTCTCTTATTTTTAAAGTAGATAGGAATAGACAAGACTTTGACGACGTAAACAGTGCACTCTCAATGGTTACGGATTGGTTTACGGCAAATAACCTTGTTCTCAATGCCAAAAAAACGAAATGTGTAAAGTTCGCCTTACCGAATGTTAGAAATCTAGGTCCCAATATCGTCTTAGATAAAGAGGTGCTTGAAACCGTAGACACGGCAGTATTTCTGGGCATAACAGTAGATGCCAAACTTCAGTGGGGATCACACATATCAACACTAGCAGGGAGGCTCAGTTCAGCCGCCTACGCCGTCAGAAAAGTAAGACAATACACTGACGTCGATACAGCTCGATTAGTATACTTTAGTTATTTTCACAGCGTTATGTCCTACGGTATTCTGCTGTGGGGCAAAGCCGCTGATATTCAAAATATTTTTGTCCTTCAAAAACGTGCTGTTCGTGCAATTTACCAGTTAGGTGGCAGTTTTTCCTTGAGGGACTTTTTTAAAGATATTGGTATTCTCACAGTGGCATCACAATTCATATTAGCTAACATCTTATTTATTAGGCAACATATACACTTGTACACTAAAAACAGTGATATTCATACCGTTAACACTAGAAACAAGGACAAACTACGTGCTCCCTTTCACCGGCTTCATAAGGTTCATAACTCATTTGTTGGGCTTGGTATAACTTTTTATAACAAGCTTCCCACTTCTTTGCTAGATTTGCCTTTTGATGCGTTTAAAGTTCAAGTAAAATCCATCCTTTGTTTAAAGGCTTACTATTCCATTAACGACTATTTAAATGACAAGAATAGTTGGTCGCTGTGATTAACACAAGACAATGTTTATGTTCTTTCTCCAGAATTAGCGTACCTAGTGACAGGTTATATGGGTTCATATATTTATTTAGTTAAATACTTTTTTTTTTTTAAATTTTATTGACCAAGTGTTTTTTATCATCTATCTAATAAGTCATTCGTTATTGACATATAGAGCCCTTTATACCAGGAAACTTTTATTTTTGGTAATATGCGTTATTGTTTATTACTTTGCCTATGTATGTATAGAATCAAGTCCATCCGACTAAACAGACAGCTGTGCTGCTGGGGAGTTTGTTGCGCCACTTCTTCTTCCCAGCTAAAGCACTAGGAAGTGTCGAAGGGTGGGCGTTTTTGGGGGACTGTCTTATGTATTTTGACGTTCGAAAAGTGCTGATTCTCAGCCTAATTTGAATAAATGACTTTTGATTTGATTTTGATTTGATTTGATTCCTTTATTAATCACTTATCTTAGATTTTATTTTCTATTTCTTAGAGAGTAAAAAATCTTGCCTTTCCTCTCACATAGCAAAGGTGTAAACTTTGTGAATAATAAAAAAGGCAACAAATAAAACAGAAACAGGCTAAGACAAAAAAGAAACGTGTTTTATATTTAATTATCAATTTGAAAAATTTGTAGTCTTTATTATTGCAACACATACAACAATGTAGTATGACATTTGTTTGTTTACATTGAGCAGTCAATATTAGAAATTAGTAAAATAATGCTCAATATATCCTAAATTTTCCTACTATCCTACTTATATTATAAATGTGAAAGTTTTGTATGTTAAGATGCTTTTCATCACCCAAAAAAGCTGAACGGATTTGGATGAAATTTGGTACCTACACAAATAGATTGTAACCTGAATACAACCACATAGGCTAATTCTTATCCTGGTAGTCAGTTCCCGCGGGAGCATTTATGGCCTCCACATGCGAAGCTGCTGGTAAAAGCTAGTAAGTAGTTTAAATGGCAAGATAATGTGAATTAAACACATGCTAAATAAATACACAGGCTCATAAGTTTTTAACACAAAACTATTAAATCCATTCTCCACTTTGTTTATAGAAAAACGCTGAGACAAATCATGGCTAAAATATATACACACACAGAAATATATATAGATTATATATATACACAGAAAATAACAAATCCAAATAATATCTAGGGGACATAATTTTTTTTATTGTGTCTTTACTTGTTCAAAAGTGTGGAAAGCTTTGTGGGAACCCGTTGTGAGAAAAATCAAAATATTTTATTTCATATAAACCTGCATGGGCACTTATGAAACGTCAGAAGCTAGGTTCACGGTTCCAAATTGTTGTTTCCTATGGAGAAGAGCCGGCAAGAAACTCCACGGTTACTCTTTTAAAAATGATTCGCTTTAACAATGTTTCCAAATTACAGAGATAAAATGTATGGGAGGACAGTGCAGGCCTGTCAATAAGTACCAGGTACTTAGACGAATACAGAATAGAGAATCGTTGTTCTCTCATTCATAATATGTAAAATAATGTACATAAATAAAATGGACCTATTTAAACATAGTGACATGATTTCCATGGTAATCACTAAAAATAGTCGATATTAAAATTGATGTATAACGTCAAATAATGACGAGAATATGTCAGCATTGTAAAAATAAAAAGAATAAAAAAGAACATTGTATTTGAGAGCAGTTAATAGACTTTCACATAGTTATGCTGTTAATGAGGTACCAGGGAAGCCACATGTGCAGAAGAAATTAATGCCAAACTTCCCTGTCTTCAATGTAGTTGTTTATCTTATAATATGCTTTTTTGATAAGGACACGCTTGATGTGCAATTTCATCTTTACAATGTGTATTCAGATTATGGAAATAGCATCGTTTTTTGAAAAGGCCTAAGTTTTTGCGTAGATACAAGATATTTTCTAGGATATAAAGAGAAGGCAGAGTTAATGCACCTAGCTTCTGACGTTTCATAAGTGCCCATGCAGGTTTATATGAAATAAAAATATTTTGATTGATTTGATTCGAATATATCAATTTCGCTGAATTTGTTTCTAAGAGACTCGCGAGGCCCCATTTTATAGATTGCGCGGATTGCCCTCTTTTGTAAGATGAACGTCAGCTGCCGATCCCCACAGCAGAACGCCATAAGACATAATACTGTGAAAATAAGCAAAGTAAACTAACCTAGCTGTGGCTACATCAGTCAACTGCCTTATTTTTCTTACTGCGTAAGCAGCTGAGCTTAATCTACTTGAAAGAGCTCTAATGTGAGCACCCCATTACAATTTTGAATCTAAAGTAATTCCCAAAAATACAGTTTTCGAAATACCATCTAGTTTTTTGCCATCAAGTTTTAAGTTTAGACCTACTTGGGGTACATTTTGTAACGAGAACTTAAGACATTTAGTTTTGTTCGCATTGAGTAAAAGATTATTAGCAGCAAACCATTTCGAAAGAACAGCTAGACTGTCGTTGACATGTAAGACATCCGTATGTTTTCTATCTATTCTAAAAATAAGAGAAGTGTCATCAGCGAATAAAATTATATCCGAGAAGATAGCCATTAGGTAAGGAAGGTCATTAATATAAACTAGAAATAAAAAAGGGCCAAGAATTGAACCTTGAGGCACGCCCATCTTAACCAGAGACCCCGAGAACGTCGCCCCATTAACGTTTACTTTTTGCTACCTGTTTGATAAATAGGAATGTACAAGAGCAGCAGCTTGTCCACGAATTCCGTAGTGGTGTAATTTACAGATCAGTGTATTATGGTCAACGCAGTCAAACGCTTTTGAGAGATCACAGGAAATGCCAATCGCGTCCTGGAATTTCTCCCAGGATTCCAAAATGTGACTGATGAGTTTTACTCCTGCGTCTGTCGTCGACCTACCTTTCGTGAAACCAAACTGTCGACTATGTAAAATCCCATTTGAGTTAAAATGTGACAACATCTGGTCCAGCATGATTTTTTCATAAATTTTGCTCAATGCTGGAAGCACAGATATAGGTTTATAATTTAGAGGGATAACTCTTACTACCCGATTTGAAAATTGGTACTACTTTACTATGTTTCATTAGGGCGGGTTCGACCACACAGGAATAAATTTTACTCTCGGAATAAATCGCTACTTACTCGAGAGTAAATCAATTTTGCATTTAACCAACTACAATTCGAGGAATAGCGAGTCTATTCGGGAATGGTCACTATACCACCAATATGCATGGATTAAAAGAGCTATTCCAAGAATAAGAAAATGGGGTTCTGTTGTTTTGTGCAGTCATTTCAACTCAACACAAGTAATTATCGTTTCAAAAACATAAAATGCAACGTTTAAACGATTTGATTCAAGAGAGTGATAGTGATGAGGAAGTTAAACCTAGACGTCCAAGGTGGCTAAAAAAGAAAATAGATTTAGTTGAAAATTATGAAGATCGTGATTTCACGATAAGGTTTCGTTTGAGCAAAGAAGCAACTTTGTTTTTACTGACGAGAATTGAACATAAATTGGAATACATTTCCGACCGATAAGTTCAATTATATTAAAATGAAACTACTAGGCTACTAGGTTTAACAAATAGTTCTTTTTCAGACGGCAGCCAACTGGGACTACGTTTACGCATAATGTCACACATTTTGTAATGATATAAACTTGTAAATCCAAAAAATAAACACCACATGAACCAAACCGTAACGACAAGCAACACTTCAAAAATTTACAGCATCTTTCCCAAGCTATAATACGGCAAACGGGCTCATTGAGCTCGCTTGACAGTTAAGGCACATTTTTATGTGAACTCAATGATCGCGGTGCGACAGTGAATAGGCTATTCGTGCATAGCTAATCAAAGCATAGTTTATACTTTAGATTGCATGGAAAAACGACTGTTGATTTACTCGAGAGTAAAATCGTGGAAAAGATTATTCCTGGTATAGTTGCTCGCGTATAATTACGTGTTTGGTCGAATCCGCCCTAAGTCGGGAAACGTACCGCTGTCCAAACATTGATTAAATATGCCTGTTAGGACAGGGGCAATTGTGTCAATGATATTTTCGAGAACCTTAACGGAAATCCCCCATAAGTCTTCAGTGTTTTTTTATGTTAAGACTTTAAAATGCCGTTTTAATTTTGGCAATAGAAATGGGTTTGAATTCAAAACTTGGAATGTCCTTACTGAAGTTTTCTTTAAGAAGAGATTCATCTAATACTGATGATGAGGGGAGAGATTTCGTAACTTCTATTGGGATGTTGGTAAATACATTTTCTACATTTTCTAGTCTCAGCAACTTGTAACTTATCTGAAATGGTTTCACTATCAATTTTTAGAGCTAACTCATTCTGATCTCGCTGTTTTGTGTTTCCAGTTTCTTTGTTAATTACCTTCCCTTCCAACTTTACGTCTTCCGGTACGCGGTCACCGCTCCAGAACCTTCCGGCCCCATCGGCCATCTGTTCTGTGAGCTATGTGCGCTGCCCACTTTAATTTAAATTTGGGAGTTCTTCGGGCTATGTAAATAAAGTTCACTCAAAAAGCTTGCTGATGTAAACCAAAGTGAGAGTTTCGCGGCGCACGTGAGGGAGAGGCAGCATATGCGCCCTCGCGACCCCAGCCGCCGCAGGATACGGAGACGCCCTGGGCGTCGGGAATCCCAGGCCGATTTCCGGCCACCGTAGGCATGGGCTTGCGGACGGCGAGTAATGGGTAGCTCGCTGTCCGGTAAGGACCAAGCCCAAGTCGACGGCGCGTTGTGTTCCACGCGCGCCTCAAAGAGATGTCAGCACAAATAGTGATGGGACCCGCAAGGGTCGATGCCTGCCAGGGGTGCGGGTTTGTTCGAAAGAGACACCACAGCCCCTGGCTTAAGGGCTACTGAAGGAACACGGGTGGGTTTTAGTCAGTAAAAGTCTGACACGCCCTCCTGCTCCACCCAGAGCGGGAGAAGTTATTTGATGATTTCCCACCCAAAAAAAAAAAAAAAAAAAAAAAAAAAAAAAAAAAAAAAAAAAAAAAAAAAAAAAGTGAGAGTTTGAGTAGAGAAAGACCGTACGCCCCCCCGTCCCTCTCAGTCCTGCCACCCCGGATACAGGTAGTAGCGCGCTATATGTTTAAATATAACAAATCTGAAATATTTTGTTTTCACCCAGCCAAACCACTCCGGTATCACCGGATGCCGACCTACCTCTGTCGTGTGGTCGAGGCCTATTTGACGGACAGGGCCGTCATCTACCCCGGTCACCTCGGAGAGTGGAACCGGCGAGAGATGTCGTGCGGTGTCCCACAGGGATCGGTCCTGGGGCCGTATCTGTGGGACATCGGGTACGACTGGGTGCTGCGCGCCGACCTCCCTAGCGGCGTCAGTGTAGTCTGCTACGCTGACGACACGCTGGTCCTGGCGCAGGGGAGGTCGTACCAGGCGGCGGCCGACTTAGCGACACACGGGGTTGCGACAATCGTGGATAGGATCCGGCAACTGGGACTCGAGGTGGCATTGCACAAGTCCGAGGCCATGTGGTTTCATGGTCCTCGGAATGCGCCACCGACGGGTTCCCAGATAACGGTGGGAGGAGTTCACATCGGCGTCGAGTCGACGATGAAGTACTTGGGACTCGTCCTCGACAGCCGGTGGAACTTCGCGGAGCACTTCCGCCGTTTGGCTCCCAGACTGGAGCGGGCCGGGGCTGCGTTGAAGCGGCTCTTGCCCAATCTAGGGGGGCCAAACGCCTCCTGCCGGAGGCTCTACGCGGGGATCGTGCGGTCCATGGCCCTATACGGGGCGCCGGTGTGGGCGCCTACATTGAGGCGCCAACCAGCTCGCAAGCTGAGGGCGTCCCATAGGGTCATGGCGATCAGGATGATCCGGGGATATCGCACGATCTCCGGCGAGGCGGCGGGCCTCCTTGCCGGATTACCGCCATGGGATCTGGAGGCAAAGGTCCTCGCGCAAATATGGGAGTGGCGCGAGGAGGCCAAACGCCGGGGCGTAACTCCGCTGCCGCAGGAAATTGCGGCACAGCGGACAGAGCTCCGGCGGGATCTCATGGTGACATGGAGAGAGCGATTGTCGCAACCCAGTGCTGGGCACGCCACGATTGCGGCGGTAAGTCCCCTCTTTGAGGAGTGGTTTGAGAGGCGGCATGGCGTCCTCACCTTCCGCCTGACGCAGGTCCTCACCGGACACGGTTGTTTCGGGAGGTTCCTGTTTCGGATAGGGCGGGAGGAAACGCCCGGGTGTTTCCACTGCGAAGATCGCCCTGAGGACACGGTGGAGCACACGGTGGCGGTCTGCCCTGCTTGGGCGGAGCACCGCCGTGTCCTCGTGGAGGCGATCGGCGGCGGCGATCTCTCGCGTCCGGCCCTGGTCCAGGCCATGGTACGGAGCGAGAGGGCATGGGGAGCCGTCACCTCCTTCAGCGAAGCAGTGATGCTCGCGAAGAGGGAGGCGGCGCACGTGAGGGAGAGGCAGCATATGCGCCCTCGCGACCCCAGCCGCCGCAGGATACGGAGACGCCCTGGGCGTCGGGAATCCCAGGCCGATTTCCGGCCACCGTAGGCATGGGCTTGCGGACGGCGAGTAATGGGTAGCTCGCTGTCCGGTAAGGACCAAGCCCAAGTCGACGGCGCGTTGTGTTCCAAGCGCGCCTCAAAGAGATGTCAGCACAAAAAATGATGGGGCCCGCAAGGGCCGATGCCTGCCAGGGGTGCGGGTTTGTTCGAAAGAGACACCACAGCCCCTGGCTTAAGGGCTACTGAAGGAACACGGGTGGGTTTTAGTCAGTAAAAGTCTGACACGCCCTCCTGCTCCACCCAGAGCGGGAGAAGTTATTTGATGATTTCCCACCCAAAAAAAAAAAAAAAAAAAAAAAAAAACCCAGCCAAACCACTCAGTGGATGGAATAAAACGGGTGATAACTGGGTTTTAACCCACTAATAGGTTTTAATCCGCGTGATTACCCATCTCTAGTTACGGTGCGACGTCAAGTCTTGTGTAGTTCGCATATGGCATTGTAGATGGCGCCACATCACTTTTTGTGTTTCTCAAGTTTTGTTGATTTTTGTAGTTTCGTATGTGGCATTCAAATTAAATCAAATCAAAAAATATTTATTGATCCAAACATAAATTAACAAAACAGATTAGTGATTCGTAAGCAAGTAAAGCCTGTGTTGGGCCGCTCGTCCATACCGGATATTATTGGTTAACAATAAAAATATATATAGGTATTAAGAAAACACTATTTGTGTGAGTGCATGAGTAGTGTGTGTGTATATTTGTGTGTGTATTTGTGAGTGTGTGTAAGCATGTTTGTGTGTGACTAAAATATGTGTGCCAACATTTGATGCGAAGTGAGGACTGCCACCGCACTTCCATTATCCCTACAGCACTTAAACTTTTGCAATCCATTGCATGCAACAGCTTGAGTGGACAGAAACTTTTTTGCCTCCAAGCCGACGACGCCGACGTAGCGGCCGAAAAGAGGCGGGGCGCGATGTCGAATGGGAGGCACGCGGCTGAGGGTTACAGGCTGCGGTGGAGGAGGAATGCCGGTACTTCTGAGTAGCGCTCTTGCCCTCCGTGGCCTGGACGGGGCCGCCTCCGTTTGATGGCGGTTCCGGTGGGGCCGAAGGGGAGGAGGAGTGTCGGTATTGCGTTGGCCGCTCTCCCTATCCCCTGCGGCCGAAAAGTGGTAGGAGGCGGGGCCACTGTGCTGACCCGTCGCAGGGGGACCAAGGGTGCCAGACACGGGGTCGTTTGGGGCCCTTATGATATTTGGTTCCTGGGGTGGTCACGGCGTGCCATGTGTCCTGGTGCGCCGGTGGTAGGGGTTATTTCCCTCCCAGGAGGGTCCGGTGACGGACAGCCACAGCGGGTTCGCGGATGGCCTGCGCGTTTCTGTGTTGCCGCCTCAAGCGGCACTTGAGGACACCGAGGAGTTTTAGTGGGTTACAGTCGCACATAACTGCGCTATTTCTCCGTGGCAGCGCAGTATCAGTGATGTCGGCAGCATCTGGTGGGGTCCGCAAGGGCCGATACCTGCCCGGGCTGCAGGTTGTTCGAAAGAGATAGCATCGTCCCCAGGGCCCTCTGTGCCAGCACACAGGCAACTGAAGGAACACGGGTGGGTTTTAGTCAGTAAAAGTGTGACACGCCCTCCTGCTCCACCCAGAGCGGGAGACGTCATTTGATGATTTCCCACCGTAAAAAAAACCAACTATTGAATGCATCTATTTCGCGGTTTGCTACTTCGATATTAATCTGTTTTGGCTGCAATAAATTAAAACGAAACGTCGGTTTTTTTAAATGTGTGACTATAGGTACGTGCAAAGAAACTTAGGTACTGAGAAAACATACTGCGCTGAAAAGAGAGTCACTATCCCAAGATTGCGGGTTATCTAACATTGAATTAAAAGTATTTTCTTATCTAATCTACAGTTAAAAATTCAAAATCAAAAGTCATTTATTCAAACTAGGCTGAGAGTCAGCACTTTTTGAACGTCAAAATTACATAAGACAGCCCTCCAAAACGACCACCCTTCACCCCTTCCTAGTGCTTTAGCTGGGAAGAAGAAGTTGAACATACGAAAATGGTGGATAGGTTTTTTTTAAATTTATTTTTGCTTTCTTCTAGTTTCACCACTTTCTTAGCTTTAAAGTGTAATTTTTATTAAAAGTGGGTAAAATAGGCATTTTTTTTAAATCTTTAATGATCTGCCAACATTAAAGATTTAAAAAAAAAATGCCTATTTAACCCATTTTTTTCTTATAAAATTATTGCTTTATTCAGATATTAGCTAGAAAAAAGTTATGAGGCCAGGGCCAATAAATTAGGGCTGAGTAAGTAGCAGATGACCTCACCTATCCACCATTTTAGTATGTTCAACGTTCTCGCAAACATCCTGTATTCTATTTAATTTACAGCTCCCAGTCAGCCATTGATATTTATCGTAAAGAGAAACATCAAAATGTTTAAGAAAACCATCGCGTCGTTTGTAATTTATAGTTATATCTGGGCGAGCACTGCCTAACATAATTACGTGTTTCTTAATTACAAAACTTAACCTTGAAAAACATGTTTCCTCGCACAGCAAATAATCTGTTAAACAGCAATCTAAAGCTATTATTGTAGCCATCTAAAACTACCAATAACTGTACTATTTACTATAAACTGTCAACTACTTACCCCAAATTCCTAATTAAAACACTCACTATCTTTATCATTATTTTATACCATCTGTAGGGGCGCGACCTTAGTGGAACCTGGTGGGATTCGTTACGCTGCTAAGTTAAACACTCAAATAACTTTATTGCTGAAAGCTAACAATGTAACGTTTAGGCTAAGCTATTGCTAAAATGATGGAAATGAATGTACCCGGTTGCTGTCTGTAATGGTCCTGTGATCCCTGATCAATGAAAGCCCTCAGGACAAGCTACGCGAAATCAACCCCTGCCCGAGCAGTGGCCATGTTTCAGTGATAGTGCGCGCTTAGCTAATTTTTCTAAACGGTGGTCTAGTTTACGTATAAACAGGCGAGATACGTCGACGTCTCCCCTAGCTAAAAGGCAATCGGGATTCTCGATTGGTGACTCAACCGTTTGAGCGAGGTCTAGCCATAAGATCATGATAAGATTGTTCTACGCCTTGTCAATTATCTCTAATCTATTATTGTTTTAACTCCTTAGCGTTTAGCTCACACTCACGTAACTCTTAATTTTGTATATGTTTATATCATTAACTCATCTCTTCCCGTCGGGAGCATGTTCGATGCAATCATTCACGTTTGCTGACCTAGCGATACAATGCGGTCGCACTAAATGCGCCGCCACCTCAGTACGTTACGGACAGAAACCGGGTGCATTCATTTCCATCATTTTGTTAATTTTAGCGATAGCTTAGCCTAAACGTTACATTGTTAGCTCTTAGCAATATACCTTTTAAAGTTATTTGAGTATTTAACTTAACAGCGTAACGAACCCCACCAGGTACCACTAAGTCGCGCTCCTACAGATGGTATAAAACGGCGAGTAATGGGTATCTCGCTGTTCGGTAAGGACCTAGCCCAGGTCGACGGCGCGTTGTGTTCCACCTTCAAACTACGAAAATTAATTGGGTTATTTGCTGCTAGACTTTTTGTCAATTAATGAACTCCGTCAGTTTAATAATAAAGTCTCTAATGCTGACTGCAGAATTTTAGACCTAGTTGTAAGCAACATATCTGATGTAACAATTACCAAGCCTAATGATCTACTAAGTAGACTGGACTCTCATCACCCACACTTACTTGTCTCAATTCCAATCTGTAACGTTAAACAATTAAAAACTGGTAACGCCAACACTGATTAGATGATTCACTCTTATAATCTGAGGCAATTTGTATTTCCCGCTCCTTTTCCCCACCTGCACATGCAGCGCTTTTATCATCATTCAAGAACGTGAGCGTGAGAACGAGAGGACGAGGACTGACAGCTGACAGTTCGACGAAGAAATTGCACATGAACGCCCGTGTGTAACGTATCTCTCGAACCACCCCCGCACCGCATGACATGCTTTTTCGTCTGATCATCCGCGAGGAGACGAGAATCATATCGAGCCTTTCTCTGCAATATTCAGTACATTCCCGCTCCGCCAAACGCACCCTTGTGTTTATTACTTACACTGGGTAAGAACTAAAACTATACAGGGAAAGTTTTTATCCAGTGCGCAAAAAGTAACCATGAATTCAGCATATCATTCTAGAACCCCTAGCGCAGAAATGTTTCGCCGGTTATACAAAAAAAAAAAACTGCTGTTTCATAGAAAACTGCAATAATGCGCGTCTACCGCGCGCCTACGCGGTCAAAATGTATGGAACAGCTGATTTTTTTTTGTATATCCGCCGCAATAATTTCTAATATTGGTCGCGCGACTCGCGTAGTGATACTCTGCTGTGCGATAGTCGTAGGAGATTGGATCCCGCTGGTCTGCCTCTGGTGAGTGCTGCATGTCCCTTTTCTTCCTCTCTTTCCCGCCTTGACTTTTGTCACGGCCCACAGTGGATCGACGCCATATAAGCAAAGGGACATAGGCAACTCTAAAATACATGTGTCAGTTTTTGAAAAACAAATCATTCCATCGTATAGGCCTACTTATAAGCTGTAAAAAACCAATGAAGCATTTTCTTATCGGAATCTTATATTGAGAGCTATGGCACCAAACGTGATTTTTTTGGATAGGAAACTTGCAGCAGTTTGTGATTTGTGCAAGGCGCGTCCGAAGGAAATGAATAACATAGAATTAGTACAGAAAAAAACAGTGAATGAAGATATGTACAAATATGGATTAAGCAGCCTTCATGCATGGATTCGTGCGATGTAATGTTTGCTTCATATAACATATAGATTAGACATTACGTATAAATCCTGGCAATCAAGAGGAGACGATGCAAAGCATTCAGTAAATGAAAGAAAAAAGAAAATTCAAGACAGATTCAGAAAAGAAACTGGTTTGTTAGTAGAAGTTGTAAAACAAGGCAGTGGGACAACAAACAACGGGAACTCAGCTAGAAGATTCTTTAAAGATCCAGAAAAGACTGCTGATATAACTGGACTTGACGTTGATTTAGTGCGAAGAATTGGTGTGGTCCTGCAATGTATTTCTTCTGGTGAAAAAATTGTAGTTAATAAATTTAACAAGTACTGTATAGATACTGCAAAAAATCTTTAGTAGCCTTTATCCGTGGTATTATATGCCTGTAAGTATAGTATACGAGGGAATGATTTGTTTTTCAAAAACTGACACATGTATTTTTGAGTTGCCTATGTCCATGGAGGACAATGCCTATGTCAGTTTGTTTGTATGGCGTCGATACAAACAAACGGACGTGTAAATTACAGTGAATCGGCCGCACAGTGGTGTGCGGCCGATTCACTGTAATTTACACGTCCGCTCGTATCGAAGGTTGGTTATGCCTAAACAAGCTAAGAAAACTTGTGATTCGGGTTCTGATTATGACGATGCAGTGGATGCACAGTTACTTACGTTGCAAGCTAAACGCGAAGCTATCTTTGAAATTTTTCAAAAGATTTACGATCTTTCTTCGAACACCGATCTAAGGGAAAGTTTTCTTGACGAATCCTCACAAATAGTTTCATTGCGCGATGAATTCAAACTGGTTCTGGACGAATGCAATAATCGTGTATTGACATCTAACCCATCCGCTAAGCCTGACTATAAGAGTCTCATGGCTTTTGAGTCTCTGTATGGTAGGATAAAGCGAGTGCAGTCACAGTGCTCGCCACATAGCGATAGTGTTTCGCACAAATCTAAACCTAGATTCCCGCCGATTGAATTTGTCCAGTTTTCTGGTGACATTCGCTCATGTTCACTGTTTTATGCCAGTTTTAAATCGACCGTACACGATAATCGATCTCTCACTGACGCCGATAGATTTTATTACCTGTTGGGGAAGCTAACCGGTAAAGCCCAGTCCGTGTGCGCCGGGATATCTCCATGTCCGGAAAATTATAATCTGTAGTTACAAACTCTCATTGATAAGTACGAAGACAAGCGTATGTTGGTTTCTACATACTTAAATCAAATGTTTCAGTTCAAAACTTTCTAATGCGCTTCAGCAACCAACTTTCATTTACTTACTGAGAAATTTAGCAGCGCAGCATTTAAAGAACCTTACAATGGAAAAACTGACCGATTTAATTCTGATTCATATCGCCTTACAGAAAATGGACCCTGAGACCATCCGCGCGTTTGAAATTAAATACTCAACAAAAATTTATTTCAAATCGAGCTGAAGTGTTAGAACGTACTGAGCTAACTTCTTCAACTAATAAGCGTCCGGTTAACTCTGTACCGCTTCGCCGCCGAAGTGTCAAACATACATGCGCGCGGAGCCTTGGGGCTCCATTAGGTACAATAGAAAATCAATTGTGTCTCATTAGCCGATCCGGTTGATTCCGCGTGCAAGTGCCTATGCACTAATATTGTGCATCCAAAATGTATTCAAGTGCGCCGATTTTAATGGAATGACTCCACAACAGCGTTATAAGTGTGTGAAGGATAACAATGCGTGTATTAACTGTCTTAGTTTAAAACATCGAGTCGCCAATTGCTCGTCTAAGTCAAATTGCCGCGTTTGCAAATTTAATCACCACACATTGTTACACTTCAACGAGTCATGTACCGCGCGCCCTGAGTACTCTGCACAAGCCGCTCCTGCTAATCAGCAGGTCGAGCTCACCGCTGCGGCGCCCCCCGCCTGCACATACTTCTCCGAACCTAGCATCTACGGCACAAGCAGATGTTAAGCTGTGTGCAGCTGTTGATTCCTGATTGTATCAGTGTTCGAGTAATACACTCACACGTAACAAGCAGTCCACGACTGTTCTGTTTTCAACCGCTTAAGTCGTTGCCTACGATTCTAAACGGAATCCACATATTATTCGCGCGCTTTTAGATTTCGCCTAACAAAGCGATTTTATCACTAATCGAACGTTTAGGTATTCTTCGTTCGGCATTCAACCGTGACCTAAGCGCGATCCAGCCGACCATTTAAACACGATGACTCATGGTAACGACATTACATCACGCTTGTTATCGGCAGACACACATATCGCCCGTAATGTTCTGACTTGTGAGCCTATTGCTACTGAAAAACCCAATAAAACTGCTTGACCTGGGTATTCAACTGAGGACCCCCTCTCGTATCTCATTTGCGACCTCCTTACCAAAGAGGCATTCGACATGACTGACTGGTGATCAAATTAATAAATCAATAACTAAGATTGCATCGTGCGTGCAAACGCTATGTACGGCTTTAGCTAATGTTAAAGAGTACTCATTATAGGGCGTATTTACTAATTGGAGAGTACATAATTATACCACCCTAAGGTTGACTGGTTGATAAAGTACAGTACAGTATTTTTTACATGTGCATGAAGTTTTAATAAAATAAATGAATATACTGCTGATAGCAACAATTTGGCGAACTATTATAAAAAAAAAACTGAACTCTGTTTTGTCCTGGTTTTCCATGTTAACGTTATCTTTATCCTCCCATTGACTATTGCCGTACAACATCCAAAGAGAGTACATCCCTGCAAAACTCTGAATGGCCGAAACCCCCAGCATAGCTCACCATTACTAACTGATAAGTACTGGAATTCGTTTTTAGTCGAGCTACTGGACTTAAATTATACTATTAACGACTATCTACTACACCCCGTCGCTTAAAATCGCCTGCCCGTGCGAGTACTTCGTATTCGTGACTTTTTCACTTTGCTCGGCTCCTAAAGGGTCTTAGCGTGGTGTTATATAGCCTCTATCCTTCCTCGATAAATGGCTATCCAACACTAAAAGAATATCTCAATTCGAACCAGTAGGTAGTTCCTGAGATTAGCGCGTTCAACCAATCAAATAAACCTCTTCAGCTTTATAATAATATATCTTGACTTAGCTCACGAGGTTGTCGACATGTGGGACGTGGACTCAGCAATCGTTGTACCGATAATCATTACAGTAAATGGCCTAATAGCGAAGAGCCTCGACCAACATCTCAGGAGGCTCTCATTGCGCGGCTGGATCAAGGCCTTGATTCAGAAAGCAGTACTCCTAGACACGGCATGCATAGTCAGGAGGTTCCTGTCTCTAGAGCCCTGACCACCGGCCTCTTGGACCCTGCTCCTGATGCCGATGGGCCACTATTTTTTATATTTTTAAATGTTTTTGTATTATTTTTGTAAAAATATTTAAAAATATACCTAATATGTACAAAAGAAAATAAAAGATAATATATACCTATACAGGGTAAGTTTTTATCCAGTGCGCAAATTGAAACCATGAATTCAGTATATCATTCTGGAACCTCTAGCGCAGAAATTTTTCGCCGGTTATAAAAATAAAAATCTGCTGTTTCATAGAAAAGTGCAATACCTACGCGGTCAAAATGTATGGAACAGCTGTTTTTTTTTTTTTGTATATCCTGCTTTTTGTATTTCTGCGCTAGGGGGTCTAGAATGATATGCTGAATTCATGGTTACAATTTGCGCACTGGATAAAAACTTTTCCTGTATAGTAAGTACTAGTACAGATGATGTTGCATTGAACCGTAACTGTTATTTCAATGAATATTGTTTATTTCATACATACTTACCACCATTGAGTGCTGTTATTTTATACCGGGCCTCTTCGTGATCTGGATGTTCCTAGCATTTATAAAACAGTTCTAGACTCGGCGGAGAGATAGTTTCAGGAGAGAAGTTACGACTATTTCATGCGTTCCACAACAAATAATGGGATATGACCATAGGTATATGACATAATAATAATTTCATATTATCTACAAAGTTCATGATTTAATATTACCTCCCAGGTTGAGCCTGGGCATATTGTGATGATACCGGCTGCATTAACACGATTCATTTTTACTTACCATTAAAATATTTTAATATTTAGTTCTGGCGACTGCAGTAATGTTTGAAATTCCAATCATCCTGTTGCTTTATTGGAAGTTATATCAAAATATGTACTTGGTAGTTTTCTTGACTACAGACTACCTACCACGAGCCTGCTTTCAATAATATTTTTTTCAACACATTTGCTCAAAAACTGCATTTACGATGCCTGTATACATGGTTCGAAAGTTAAAAATTACGCACTAATACAACGGAACGTGCGGTAAAATAGGTACTCTCACCTAAGTACCTATTTTACCGCATACCTCGTTGTATGGCACCGTGCGTATTCTTTACGGTTATTTTTTAATTTCCATAAAATATTATAAGAATTTCGTCCAAGGAGTTTCACATTACGAGAATAAATAAGCTGACTGATCGAACCTCCTTGGAAACGATTTTGCTCAATACGTTTGTCTCACTTTAATAATAAAGAGTAAATGAGATGAATGATGTATTTCTAATTTTCACCACGGGCATGTGGCGCCATTTGTAAATTCGCGCCATTTTCATATTAGAAACGTCAAAGATTGTTGCGAGTTTCCGACTGATATTTATAAACAAACTTTTATTATGAGTTCAAGCGAGGAAACTGATATTAATATGGAATCTACTCCACCTGATATTTTGAATGAGGCGCAAATTGCAGGAAACGGTCTCTAGCCGCCATAATTGGAGAGCGCTATTTAATGATGTATAGGTTTGTTTAATTACATATTGTACTGTTTTCTCGCTAATGTGTTGAAAAACATTGTATGACACACGTGCAGAAATTGGTTTTTACAAACTCGTGACTATGGTAAGCCCTCGACTTCGTCTCGGGCTTACATTTGTCAACTCGTTTGTAAAAACCAACTTACCGCACTAGTATCATAAATAACTATTATTATATATTTAAACAAATAAATACCTAATGCATATATGCCATGCCATATATGAACCAGCATACAAGTACCTACTCAGTACTTCCTCACAATGATTAGCATTCCTCTTCTTCACTTGCCTGTACCTACCTACCGCAACCGTGCAGTGATCAATGAATCGTGAATTAATTATAATTGTGAGACTAGTGGACTTGACAGACGTTGGCCTGCCCGAACAGCGCGACGTACCGGGTCCAACTGTGAATCTAAACTGTCCAGGGACCTATCAAAACAAGCACAAAAAATGTCATCAAAATCGACCCAGCCGTTTAGGAGTCCAGTGACATACGCTTGTGCAGAAGAATTATATGTATAAAGATGTACATAATGTGTAAGAAATACTTATTCGGGAAGTATACTTTATGCTGTGCCCTACAGGGTCCGTAATGGTACCTTGTCTTTAACCCATTGCAAGATATTTAAACATTGTGGAATGCAAATAAAGATAATGAATATGAATCAAATGTAACTAATGAATTGGTACCAATCCGTGTCCTGTGGCTTTTTATATTGGCTTAATTAGTAAACTAAGATCAACCAAGACGCTTTATTTTAAAGACAAATAGTATTCAAGGTTAATTACAAACATTAGAATTCGAATGATTGCCTACACAGTACATTGAGATCAAGGTGATGTCGAAATAGGAACGGGTTGTCTATTAGTGTAGGAGGAAGTACACTCTGCTTAGAAAAAACATTTAATTAACTTTACAACAGCGTTGGTATAAACAGTTGCATGTTCCGTACATTACATATTTCACAATATAATCTAAACAGGGAACACGTTAAATCTCGGAATGTGGCATCCAACAATGTATTTGAACTCTTGAATAGCCTCACTTAGGTATAAACTTGGAAGTGAAAACAATATATTACAAACAAGTCATACAGAGTATCTTGTCTCTTTTTTTAAATCATTAAGTAGGTGTGGTTTACATTCGATCGAGAAACAATAGGTACAGAATATCATATAAGAAGTTAACCAGTTTTAATTAAATAAATATATGTACACAGCATTCCACCGAAGATTTTTATGCGGCATATTAATGATATGCCGCATAAAGTACAATAATGACAGTAATATTTACAAGATATAAAACAAGGACATCATACGAAATTACATGTTATTGTAATAGTATTTTTAACTTCTGCAGAGAAAATATGCATTAATTAAAAATTCATTGTTAGGTTATAAATAATAATTTGCAATGCAATGTGCTTAAAGAAGCTGACGATGAAGAGATTCACCATGACGTGACACGTGACGGCCACGCGTGACGCCGCCGCCGCGCGCCGTACTCGTTGTATACCTCTTAAGTACGCCTGCATTACTGCATGCAACAGTCTTAACATACGTCTCTAGGATCAATTATTTTCCGTAATAATATCGAAATTAATCATAATAATATAATAACTTGTAGTTACTTCTTCTACTTGTAAACTTGATCACACCTATATAAGGAACGGAATTTATTTTTAACGTCATGGATGATTTGTTGTGTCCCAGGAATGCTTCTGAGTAGAACTTAACTATTAACATACTTGATATTATTACAACTCACAAATTATATGTATAGTATTTATTTATTTTTCACATACTCATTCGTAGGTACACGTCTTGTTCAAGTACAGTATGTTTAATTGTTTTTCTAATTCTATTTACTTATCCGACACAAATGTTGTAAAAAGTGATGATATATGATAAAATTGAAGATAACAGATTCGCAGTAATGATGACAAAATTATTTAAATTTAGGTAACATTAAATGTGGTGGATGTGAGTATAATAACATTTTGAAGGCACTTTGCAATTTACATGAGTGGACATTACAAGAGGCAGTTGCAACAGTCGCGTCGTTTCCACTCGTGTCTACTCAACACTCATAAATCTCACTCTTTGTGCAACATAATTAGAACTTTTAACAATGTTTCAGATTGCGGTTTCGTAGTCCTACAAGGAACGACATACTGGACAGATTTGTTTGTGCGCCACTTTCTGTTTCAAGAGGAGCAATCGATCGACTGCGACGACCTGTTGTTCTTTGTGAGAAAGCGCCACGTGAAGGGCTCCTCGCGCTACCTGCCCAAGTATGAGGTAAGCCTTCACTCCAGCCACTGGGCCTTTACTGAGCTCAGCTTTCAGTAGCATTCTCTTACAATCGCAAGTGGCGGGCAGTGCACAGTGCACGCCTGGCACAGTGTGGCTCACTTTCACTACGTATCACAAAGCAATCACTGCGACATTATTAGCATTCATATATTTATCCACTATCTACTGTTTGTTATGATGGCAACAGTTATCGAAATTTTGATTTTTTGTTATCGATATCTGGTTACGATAACTTATCGGATGGAAATCAAGTGCTTTATTATCAGCTACGCGTCATTTTACGTCGTGAACTTTCACTAGCCCCCAAAGATTTAATGAACACAAATTAAATATTAGAACTTCGTATTATAATTATTTAAGCAATGAAGTGATGGTCGTCTGATGTCTATGTGAAACAGAAGTGGTTGCGAAACCAGGAACATGTCTCAAATTGGATATATTTAGTATGGTCGTGAACATGCAACAGTTACCAGTAATGCATTTAGGGGTGTATTCATAAACGATGATTAAAGTTACGAGATGTTTAAACTTCAAAAATGTATGGTTAATCAGTCGCTAATCATTACTTAACTTTATGCAGCGTTTATAAATAAGGGAGTTAAAGTTTAAACCGAACTGTGCTGAGAATTAGACAAACTAAAAAACTTTTTTGTTTTTCTTTTGTTTACAGGACAATAAATCTATAAATTGTGTAATATTTAAATTATATTCAGTGATAGTTAAGGTAGTTGCGTATCTTTCTAGATCTCAAAATAGAACCATATCACTAAATAGTTCGTGAGTGTGGAATGTTATTCTGAGTGGCTGTCGGTGCCGCTGGTAGTAGTAGTTGCTTCATTTCATTTGATTCCTAATTTAGCACCATTTTTGATGAGTTGATGATTGTTACAAACTCTAGATGGTAATATTTTGGAATACAAAAATTATGCATTAACAACAGTTAAGTATGTACTTTATTTTAAACAATATAAAAATATTATTTCTTATAGTAGGTAGTCTGCTGGTACAACAACATCATGTACTTATATCGAGTGTCCGTGACACACTCGGTGTCACGTGCGTACATTCGTTCGTCTCGCAACTATACATTAATCACAGTATATTTTCTTCTAATAAATACTTAGTAAGTTTTTACTTTGATTCGAGGTTGTTCAATAACCACTTATAAACTATACAATTTACAAAAACAAAAATTCTATCAACAGTTGACAGTACATAATTGATCGATTATTGTTCTTTGTCAAATAAAATCAAATCTTACAATTATATTCAACAATAAAAGCATACGAGGTTGTCACTTTGTATAGAACAGTTTGCGATAGTTGTGAGGAAATAAATATTATGCTCACTTGGCGAATTATCACATTTCACACGCCGCGGTCGCCCAGGTTCACTTGGTTCACGCGATCGTTCTTAAGCACAGCCGAATAATAGAGTACGTGCGAGAGCGCGCGGCACGCCTCGTGCTGTGGCGTCGCCGCTGACACTGACCGCTCTGGCCTGCTGCACCTGTTCGCAGACCGACGTCGAGGTGTTCCGCAAGGATTCCAAGAAATTGCCCATCGGAGACCCAGAGATCGACTGGGAGGAGACGGTCTACCTTAATCTGATAGTGCATCAGTTCGACTACACGCTAACGCTGGCCATCTGCACGCGGACCAGCCCCAAGGAGCTGCAGGTCCTCAAGCGGCACTCGCAAAAGGTGAGCGTCATACGCGTTCCGGCGGCGGCAGCGTCGCGCGCGCGCGTCACTAGCTGAGTCGACTGAAGAGCTTGGTGCGTGGCCACGGCAGCGGCCAGTCGTAGCGCCGCGGCACCGGCCCGCGCACGTTGCGCTCCAGGTACGTGAACAGCCAGTACCACCACTCGCGCTGGACCATGTAGTGGTTGTAGCCGTTGCCGCTGCGGTGCGGCGTCACCAGCAGCGAGTGGAACGTCCAGAACAACCTGGTGGTCACGTAGTACGCGATCACCACGTCCACCGTGTAGTGGCCGTGCGCCAGCAGCACGAACGACACGCCGAGCAGCGCCGAGCCCCACATGGCCCAGTGCATCGGCCACAGCTTCTTCGGCGAGTACTCCGCTACGATGAGGTAACTTAACACGAGGACCATCGTGTGTCCCGAGTATATGTAATCGCCACAGTACGTGTGCTTGCCGTTTATCGACAATCCGAAGCCGGATATTAAGTAGAACATTCGCTTGATGACTAGTAGCGGCGTCGTGTTGTTACTCTTGGGACTGCAGTAGTATGTGGTGCTGGACACCGGGAGCACAGTCACAAACATGGTGACCGACCGGTACAGGTACAGCAGGCCGATGATGAAGAACAAGCGCCGGGCGACGATGAACCGGTGCTTGTGGAACACGACCACCAGCATGGCGACCGTCGTCGATATCATGATGAGGTATTCGGACACGGCGAGGCCCCAGTCCCTCGCGGCGACGTTGTCTAGTATTATATCGTTGAGCGGTGGCGTTGTGTTTCTGTCGGGTAGTCGTTCGTGTACTAATGACAGCGACATCATGTTCACACAGACGCACAGGAATAGGAAGAAGAATGATATAATAGTTTTCCATATTTCTTTGGGGTATCTCTCTTCGCGGACGGCACCGGGCGGGATTTCCACGATGAAGTCGCCGGCGTGCGTGCGCTGCGGCGAGTGCTCCTGGTCGGGGTCGGACTCGTCCGTGGTGGGCTGCGGCGCGTCCGTCTTCACGGTGCGCGCCAGCAGCGGCTGTCGTTGCATGAGCTCGGCCTGGCTAGGCATGTCCCCGTTGTGTCGTCGGTCGCTCTGTTGTCGCGCCGCGTTGTTGTTTAGGTCATTCCGTTTGAGGCGCGCCTCAAAGTTAATCCCTTTGATCTCGTCGTGTGCGGTGTGCGCCGCTATGTCCACATCGCAGAGCGGCGGCGTGGCGGGCGGCGATGGCGGCGGCGAGGGCGCGCGCGGCACCAGCGCTAGCTGCTTGTGCGGCAGCTCATTGGCGAGGTACACGCGCACAGACTCGACCAGCGGCTCCGCGAAATTGATCTGCTTTGGCGGGGAGGGCTCTTTGTCTGGGGACCGCGAAGAGATCGTCATCCAATCACCATTCGGCTGGATCGAACCTGGAATATAGAGAAGAAGCATGTTAGTTCATTCTATTCTTTTTTTAATTCAAAATTGTTCTTTTCCAGAATCAATTTGCTCAAGAAAAGAGGCTTATTCTTTCATGGAATTCAATCAATAAAACTGAACCGCCATCCCCACTCAATGTTTACCTCACAAAGGTTCCGTTCATACATTTCTTAGCAGTTATTTAACCATAATTGCTTTAAATTAAACTATTGTTCAACATCAACGTTCGTTTTATCTGCTTTGTTATTACATGAATGGGTTTGGTGTCATGTTTGCAGTGTCGATGCTAACCTAACTGCTACCTGGGATAAATTAAATACAAGTCGTCGTTCTGCATCAGTGTTGTGTAAATAAGTCTTGTTTCTAGAAGATACGTCGTAAACAAAATAACTCCGACGGCGGTGGCACGGTTCAAAGACCGAGGGTTATGATTGCACGACAGAGGCGCAGTGAGCGGCGCGGCGAGCCGGCAGCACCGGCGCCCCTCCTCGCGTATTGTCAGATGATAATAATTAGCGGCCGCTGTTTGTTGTGCTCGGCGCGGCCGTGGCGGAGCCCCGACCAGTCCGCCCTTTAGCTCGCGATCATTACGCGGCCCACCAGATTACAATTGACTATTAGGTACACGAGACAGTTATAGATCGCCCGACGATAGATTTCACTTTGGCCACTTGTTTCGCGAGTTGTTTTCGGTCCGCGTTAGAAAGCTCGGTAATAGGGAATGTCTCCCGCTTTATTCCGACTTACCCGATCAATGTGCGAGCCATCATTCAGGGGGAACGCGGGGACCATCGATTGGATGTCCCGGTCCTCATATGCGCTAGAAAGAAAGCCGGAAAGCCAGCCTCGCAACCAGTAAAATCATAGGCACGTAAACGAGGTCGAAATGGAAAACGGTATGCATACACACTTCACTGCACTGCTAACCGAATTTCACTCACATTAGAGAGCATTAGAGCTTCTACAAACGTACTTGCATTCACATAGACGTTCACTACACTGTACGAAGCCCTTAGACGCGATAACACAAAATAATATTTTATTACATGACGGGTTCCGCCGCTGCGAGCGTGCGTGTACAGTGGCGGCCGCGTACTAGAAAAGATGTAGCACTAGCACTGGTTGGCTTCGGTCCGCTGGCGTTCGGGCGTCGTCGGGCAGGTTCGCGCGCGCTCGGTTTCAATGGAAGCAATTACGCGCGGCGGTGTCGTCACAGCGAGACGTTCCATTCCAGTCCCCCACGCCGCGCGGGTGCGGGTGCACCGGGCCCACCGCCCGACTAAGCCGACCACGGCGGCGCGCCGGGTACACAGAACACAAAACATACTCACACGGAATATACTCAAGAGGCAGAGTAGCTCAATGGAATATCAACCATTACATTTAAAGCCAACTTCAATGATTTTTACAGTATCATTGGTTCCGATTCGGTTTACTTACAGAGTTCGGTCAAAATTAATTTCAACATTTCTATAGAACAGTGATCTTTTTGGCACAGTCTCAATTTCAATACTTGGAATGACTCAGATCATTTTTTAGGACTTGACATGTAGACCGATAAATGTAGTACATCATCAAACCTGAAGTATCTAAATAAAGATATTTTGTACTTTTGGTCATGGTAGCTCTTAGGTCGGACATCACATCACTGAAACCCATGGGATTCTCTAACCTGAGCCCCCATTGCCGCTACAGTTGGTAGTTCATGGGCAGTAGGTGTTGAAATAGGTTTCCGTTCTCAGCCGTTAGGAATGTATGGGCTTGGAAACCGGCTAGACGAGTCACGACTAAAGCGTATGATGCCCTTAACCCGGGGGCTATCGACGTTTCTAATTTTAACTGATGTCGCTTTATATCTTACGTGATATGATTGAGCGTATAATGCTTTAATATTCAAGGCATAAGGATTTCCTATTGGATCAGACAATTTATTGACAGCTGCTGCTGCGGGCTTCGATTAGTCTCAGATGACAGAGATTAAACAAGGGTCACAGTAACATGTGGGGCTGTTGTATACATTGCTTTTTCGTTTGTTGCATCATCGGTGCAAAGTTTTCTACCCTTCGTGTTTGTTCCCCTATTTTAAATTAAATATCGGCTATCACAACGTGTTTTTTGAGGCATTTTTCTAGTATTTTCCATAAAGGTCCAGAAAGTTTTGTAAAATACTACAGCAATGCCTCAAAAACGCGTTGTCAAAAGAATCTAATAACAATAAAATCGCTTAAATTTTGATGACGCTTTTCTGCTAAGCTCATTTTAAGCCCGTACCTGACTACCGCTATCAATATAAACAGAAATATTTCTGTTAGAATATTAACAGAAATATTTCTGTTAATATTCACGCTTCTGGGATGACCTTGTGCGGTCGCACTCCTGAGGAAGGATAAGATTAGTACGTACTGTCCATTAACTGACTATTATACCTACCTGCTTCTATGACATAAGAGTTATTGACGTTAATTCGTTGAAAAATAAATTAGTAATTACGGGCAACCTCGATTACAGAACCATGTAATGTTTTAATGTGCAAGAGGCAATACAGCCCTTGTAAATATTGGTGTACCAGTACGTATTTGAATGCAGAAAACGTGCAATATACGTTTGGGTTGGATTTGGGTCAAGGTGTTCAACGGGCGTGCGTTACCTGGACACCGGGCGGCGACACTGATCCGACGGGTGATCCTTTGCTAACGGTGCACAAGCCATAAGGTGGGAAGTAAACAGAATGTTCGAAACATGTCCGTGACGTGAAGCGATGCTGCAAGGTCATAAAGACTACAATTCACTTCCTCACTGTCAGATAGTTTGGACTGTTTGCTACCTACATGCCAGAGTTTTGGAATAGTCCTTGTAATAGCTGTGACGTCTCATCTCAATATTGTTCTTTTAATGACAATAAATATCTATTGTAATATAAAGACGTCGTCGCTGTCTAAAATCGGTTTTAGGTGCTTATATCATAGATATCTCTCTGTTTTCATATCTCTGCTTCACCCACAGTTTCTCGGTAGCTTAATATTTTAGCTTGAACTATCGTCGGTCGATGTAGATATTTCGAATGCAGATTTTCACTCTCTGCATACACGGTTTGTATGAGGTAAGTCAGATTGTGTTAAAGTTGAGTTTGTCATTGTACCTACGTAATGTTCGTTACTATGATTGTGTACCAGTGTTGTAGAAAACAATCCTGAGCTTTGTTTTGTCTGTGCTTTCATAAGGTACTAAGGACATAATAATTGTGTAAGTAATGGGATTCGCTCTGACAATAGTTATTCGATGAACAACTCTGCAATCTCTGGGATTTGCCTGCTGCGCTCAACAGATAGCAAAAGTGGTTAGTGGTTATTGCAGTTTCATCATTGCGAATATTTTGTCGTAAAATAAAATACACTAATAAATATACAGAAAGATATTACAGCAGCTACCAATAACGGCTAAATATCAGAGTTCGCTCTAATTCTCATTCCTTTTAAAAGCCATTTAACATCGTAATTTCTGAACGAAGCCTATTGATTGCACGTCAAGTAATAAATACTTGTCAACAATATAAATCCTCTTGTTGATAAATATTGCTTATAAAAGTGGATTTAATGTGATATGTGTGCAGGTATACGCCTCACCCAGCCGGCGCAAGATGGACACGAAGGGCGAGGGCGAGGAGATGACCTACCCCCACATCTGCTTCATGGTCGACAACTTTGACGAGGTCAGTAAACACCACATACTACAATCCTAATGTCCCATATACCCCCTATATTTATAAACGTAGCTTAAATTTGGACGGAAGGGATTTTACATAGTTATTCTAGCGACCGTAACAACAAGCTCGATGTTCAGATGCTCTAACAACTTTTAATTGATTCTGTATCTTGTTCTGAATTGGGTCATACAGGATAAGTTTTTATCCAGTGCGCAAATTTTAACCATGAATTCAGCATATCATTCTAGACCCTCTACCGCAGACATTTTTCGCCCGTTATACAAAAAAAACAGCTGTTTCATAGAAAAGTGCAATACCTACGCGATCAAAATGTATGGATCAAAACTTATCCTGTATAGGTAACTCCATGAGAATCTGAAGTGTTCGAGTCGCGTCCGCCTATCAGGACGAGATCGAGCGACTTCCTGTGAGTGCAACGAATGTCGAGTTGCACTCATGATTCCATCGTAAATCGTGAATCGTGAAGTTATTACACATTATCATTCATAAGTTTCATAACACAACACCGCGCACTCAAATGAAGAAGGGCGCGGTGTATCTTCGTGGCAACTTTTGTGTATTCAGAATGTCTGATGTATATGTTACTACACAGCTATTAATAACAATAACATGAGTATCGCTCCTAGAAACGGTCACTACGTAAATATTTGTACGTTGGCATTTCATTTGTGCGATAACATTAGATTATGGAAGTTTAATTTCTCTTTAGATAAATATATACTATTAACGGAACGGTATTGATTGTACAGAGGTAAGTGCGGCCATATTGGTTATTTTCAGAAGTAGAGTAATGTATGCCCGATCGAAGAATTAAACAAATCTTGTGCTTGACCCCGTCATGCAGGCATCTTAATATTGTATATATTTTTTTTGTTTTATTACTGAATGGGCCTGCTCTTGACCTCAATCGCGCCTGCATATTTATTATACTGTTATTTATCTCTAGCTAGTGCTCACAAAGATCCCATAGTTTCACTGTGAATAAAATCCTCCTCCGCCTCCGTAAACGATAGAGTAGGTACGCACGGCTACACATCAAGCTATACATTTCCAGTATAAGCTGATCTCGCATTGTATAGGATTTCCGTACAGTGCGAGATCAGCGTAAACTGGAAATGTATAGCTTGATGTGTAGCTGTGTGCACGTATTTCTCCTACTAAAACCGAAAATATATTAGGTCTTTACCTATGAAATTGCCGTTCTGCAGTACTGGCCATTTCAAATCAAAATAATTTTTGTTTGGCTAAGAATTCTAATTTCAAATTAATTTTATTTTAAAAACATGGATTTTTTTTTTCTAAAAGTAGTCATTTCTTTATTGATTAGTGTTACATTTTCATCGCATTTCAATCTTTTTCGTCATCATGGATACGTTAAAAATTCGAGTAATTATGGAATATGAGTACCGTCGTGGCAGCAACGCGGCACAAGCGGCACGCAACATCAACGACGTTTACGGAGCTAACACTACAAACCAACGCACCACCTGTTATTGGTTTGCTCGCTTCCGTTCTGGAAATTTCGACCTGAAAAATGAACCTCGCGGTCGTCCGAAGACTTTGGTCGACAATGACGAATTAAAGGCGATTGTGGAAGCTGATGATACACAATCTACGGCTGAATTAGCAGCAGCTTTCGACGTTAGCGTCAAAACAATATTGGTCCATTTGCGTCAAACTGGCAAGGTAAAAAAGCTTGACAAATGGGTGCCCCACGAACTCAATGATCGCCAGCGCGAAGTACGCGTCGAGACGTGCCTTGCACTGCTCAACAGACACACAAATGAAGGAATTTTGAACCGCATTGTTACCTGCGATGAAAAATGGATTCTGTTTGATAACCGTAAGCGCTCAGCAAGTTGGTTGGATCCTGGTTCAGCACCTAAACAATGCCCTAAACGAAAACTTACCCCTAGAAAAGTGATGGTCACTGTTTGGTGGTCTAGCGCCGGTGTGATTCATCACAGCTTCTTACCAAACGGGGTGAGCATTACTGCAGATGTGTACTGTGAAGAACTGAACACAATGATGGAGAAGCTGGCGCATCTCCAACCAGCATTGGTCAATCGCTCGTCTCCGCTGCTCCTGCACGACAACGCGCGACCTCATACTGCACAGCAGACGGTCTCCAAGTTGCAAGAACTGGGGTTGGAAGCTCTCCGTCATCCGCCCTACTCACCAGACCTTGCGCCTACAGACTACTACTTTTTCCAGAATTTGGATAACTTCTTGGCGGGAAAAAAATTTAATACCCGAGAGGCAGTACAAAATGCCTTTGAAGAATTTGTTGCCTCCCGTCCAGCTGATTTCTTTAAGAAGGGCATCAATAAACTGCCACTGCGATGGCAAAGATGCATTGATTGCATGGGTGATTACTTCGATTAATACAAATAAAAAATTCATGAAAAAAATTCGTTTAAATTTTTTCATACAAAACGGCAATTTCATAGGTAAAGACCTATTATGAGCGATTCGTCTTTGGCGAAAAAGCCGAGTTGTTTATGTAAGGTGTGCCACAAGGCTAGTGGCGGCAATTGTTGCTGTTCAGGATTCAGTAACAACGTCCAAAGTCCAAACATGGCGGTGATAATTAACTTCTAAACGTTACTGACGAACAATTTGCACGTAAAAAACAGAGGAAAAGTAATGGGCTGTTACTAAAGCAATTATGTCAATCATGCAATAGCTCCTTTTAAAAATGGACACTTCATTTGTATGATATATGCAACACAAAACATAAATTCTAAAATCTCTACATGCACCGCATCACTTAACGCCAAAGTCAGTCATTCATTATGTACGAGATTACCAATAAATGCCATTTCTTTCAATGGAGATTAGACTTACTAGACCTTGGAGTGGCTGACTATTAGAAAGTCATAATGACGCCATTATATTAGTAGATTACCAAACTTGTCAAAATTAACAATTGTGAAATCAATGATAGACTACCATTCTAACACTATTGTAATAGCAGACATGAGGCCCAGTTCTCGAGCGCCGCCGCCGCTTCATTTGCTCTGAGTGACTATGGTTCGAGTACGTTGTGTAGTGTACTCATGTCGTCGCCTGTTTGATTGTCGTCTGCGCCTCAATTCTGTCCGTCGATAAAATTAGACTTGGCGATGCATTCGTTCAGCGACTCTGTAAACGGCCGTCCTTTGCCTCTGGCTCGCAATGGTCTGTCTTCATCATGTTGCTGTCATCAACGATGTCTTAAACAAGAAGGTATTTTAGGACTACACGAGTCTAATGCGTAGTTGTTGGAATTTGGTGTTGTTTTATTCTGTCTCAAAGCCTTTGTCTGAAATGATTTTATACTCCATGTCAAAACTTTTAAGTTTTCTTTTTCTATTTACAAAATAAGGAACGTTGTCTTGATTCTTATGGAGTTACACTTGTTAAACTTTTATATGCATAAAACCTGTTTGAGTTATTTTTGCGTTGAAATGTTGGAGCTAGTAATTTCCATCATCAAGTTATTGAGATTAGCGTGTTATTACATAAATAGCTATTTGCAGCCGACGAATTGTTCTGAGTTTAGGTGGTGTCCATTTATTTATTTTTTACCTAATTGAATCGCTATCGGAACTTGTTTTATTTACAAAATGGCTTCTTCATTGGAATGTATGTGTTCTTGATTCGACATGGCTGGTACAATGCGATAATGATGTACACACGGCTACACATCAAGCTATACATTTCCAGTAGAAGCTGATCTCGCATTGTTGTATAGAGTTTCCGGACAGTGCGAGATCAGCGTAAACTGGAAATTTATAGCTTGATGTGTAGCCGTATGTTCGCTTCCAACGGCTCCAGGATCGGTTTCATGACGATGCCAGTGACGTGATTGAGTACTATAATTCGAATACCTGCTTTGCACTGCGTAGTATCGGTATCCACTCTTGACTCAGCAAAGTTTCAACAGATCGACTGATCGAGACAAGATCTGCAACAGACTCGTTTCGAGAAACATTTCCAAACGAAATCGATTTATAGTCGTTGAATAATTATGCTGATTGGTTACTTTTGGTAATTTAAATGCCATTCTAGAGATGATACTTCGTTGCATTAATATTAACTGTCGTTATGCAAGCCAATTAAATAAACATTACTATAAGTGCTGGAAACATTATGAAACCACGGCAAACTATACTTGCAAGTAACAAAATATAGTTTGAATTGGTACTTTATTCATTTCGTAACATAAATATCTGTTTTATTGCATAATGCTTTAGAATCGGAACCGGAAAAGCAAACGCGGAAAGCATCATTGAACAAATGAAAATGGTTGCTTTGCAGGTGCTGAAAGGAGAGCATACGATGACATGGCCATTAAATTGTTTAGATGGAAGCCTGCTTTAATCCAGATTGTTCACGAAATAGCCAATTCCGTAGTTGACCGATATAGTGTGTAATCTGACTTAGAACAGGGCCGTGGGAGCGCTGGTGATGGCGTCGCGGGCCGGGTGGCCGGTCGGGGCCCGGTCGCGCCACGACCTTGCGCCGGGCACTCATACTTGGTTTGTTTGTTTTCGTCGCCTGTTTATCGTTATGCAGTGCGAAACAAGTGCCAACTCCGATATCGTATGTTTTGACACTTCACACATATTAAAAGATAAAAATAAATACGTAGGTACTTCAAAAGTCGCTACAATCATACGAGTCATTGAATTAATCGCTCCTCATCATAGTAATCTTTGTAATAGTATTATTTCGCTTGTTGGATTTGCCAGATACCAGATTATAAGCTTGATACCAGCCATTTTGTATCAGCAATAAAAATCTATTCCAATTTACAAAGGGTCTTCCTCGTGATTTTACTGTTTGTTTACTTATAAGCGATTGATTTTCCATCAGTTTTTCAGTTTCCTCGCTATAGCTCCAATGAATGATATATTCCTCAGCAAATTCGCATAGTACATCGTGTTAGTTTAAATAACTGAATGTTATAGTTTATTTCTGGAAATAGGCAATGAGTGTAGGAGCTATATATATCGTTTCGCAGTTTTTCACTATGACACAGTTTGCGATTTGTTATTAAATAAATACAAATAAAGTTCCTCTTTTGCCGCTTGCACTTTTTTATGCAAACTAGCTATGCTAACTCTCCTCTGACAAAAACGACTTCCTTTTTTATCAGAGGACCTTCAATTATATTGGATTTTCCGATAATTCAATTTTGATCATTATTAATTAGGTACCTACCTATAATGTATTTGCCACCCAACGACACGAGTGCTGTGATAAGGCACACTTGGTCTCACTTCAGTTTGAATGGGAAGCTCAGCCATGCGCGTGCTGCAGTACCTACGGTTCTCATCAATGACAAATTACTCTAATGAATAGCCAGCTTTAGGAGGTTCCATACACTTTATGTCAACCACATAAAGGTCATTGTTGTGAACGTCGAATATACGGCGGTTCGGGTTTATTGAACGAATCGTATGAATTGCACCAATCAATACAAACTGAGCAATAAATTCAATGAATTACTGTTGTTGTTGCTATACTTATTGTTATAACCAATCTTCAGATAATCATTTAACAATAGGACCCTACAGGTTTCCGTATGTTTGGTTTAAATAATATAAGTATGTATGAGCAGCTTGCTTCCATTGGCAAATGTTTATCCCAATAGTTTCTAAATTATTTTCACTTTATTTCCCTTGTTGAAAAACATTGATTAGAAGAATCATTGGCTGACGTTTGCGGAAGCCATTAGAAGCTGTAAGTGCTGGTGGTCATGTCCCTGAACTCTAGTATATTCACAGACGGTACTCTATCTAGTCATTGTAATACACGGCGACAACTTTATAACATTGTTACGAGATGTATGGGCAATAACAGTCGCTTGGTGTGTCTGTGTGGCGCATGGCGTGGCGTGTGGGCGACCAAGTCATGGTCCTGATCTGCTGATAGGGCCATGCCCTGGATCACGCTGGTTTACTTCTTACCGGTATACTATTTATCAAATTATTTTTTTATCCTCGTATATGATCTTTCATGACCATTTATCATACCTATTTGTCGATATATTTTTTTGTAAGGTTTGATCCTTTCATAATCAGCGTATAATGTCCCCACTGCTGGGACACAGGCGTCTTTGTGAGAGGGTTGGGCAGTAAACTACCACGCGGACCAGTGCGGGTTGGTTGAAGTCAAGAAGAAAAACTGGTTTCCTTACGATGTTTCCTTATTTTAAGAGCAGTGGTGATGACATGAATTAGGTACTTACCAATTAAAGTGACTGCATGCATGGGTTCGAAATAACGATCTACAACTCGTATGTCGGAGCCGATTCCAGTGGGCCAGCACTGTTCCTTGGTTCCAGTGGGCCAGCACTGCTCCTTGGTTTCAGTGGGCCAGCACTGTTCCTTGGTTCCAGTGGGCCAGCACTGCTCCTTGGTTCCAGTGGGCCAGCACTGCTCCTTGGTTCCAGTGGGCCAGCCCTGCTCCTTGGTTCCAGTGGGCCAGCACTGCTTCTTGGTTCTTTGATGATAATGTTATGTGCATGATGCTATCTATCTTATGAGGCTATCTTAACACCTTTTAAATATTACATTTATAAACAAGTTCTTAGTGGAAGATTGCATCAAACGACAAAAATAATAATTCTAATTAGTGAATCATTTTCAGTTTTAGCATCAGCTAATCAAACAGTCTGTAGTTAATAGGTCAGCGTGTATTTGTCGTAGCCTCGTAGGTCCCTTACATACCTACATTGACGCGCCACACTGCCCTACTTCGAGCCCTACTGCCCCACACGAGCATTACACATACAATAAAAGGCTAAACTAAAGGTCTCGTCTGTTTTCTTACAAACCAAATGTATCACTTGTTGGCTGTCCAACAAGAGTGAACACATTCTGCAACAAAATGAGTCAAAGTCAAGCACCATCTTTTAGGACTAAGATGATGGGTGTAACAATTTAAAAAGAAAATGAACGGGGGAACGTAGATTGCATTAAAGTTGATGCATATTTTAGCAACTTTAATATTACAGGCACATCTACGATGGCGCAGAAACTATACTCTAACTCTAATCAGGAAACTCCGCCACTACGGGATCCGGAACACCGCTCTGGATCTTCTTATTTCATACTTGTGTAATAGGATTCAGTGTGTTGATGTAAACGGAAAAAGATCTCCGGGATCCGTAGTGTCCATGGGAGTCCCACAGGGCTCAATTCTTGGTCCTTTCTTGTTTCTTATTTATATTAATGACTTGCCTTACCTCATAAAGGATACTCATGATATAGTGTTGTTTGCGGATGACACTTCACTTTTGTTTAGACTTAAACGTCAGCAACTTGTTAATGACGATGTAAATAGCGCAATCTCAAAAGTAGTTCACTGGTTCAATGCTAATAATTTGCTTCTTAATGAAAAAAAGACCAAATGCATTAAGTTTACGCTACCCCACGTTAAGCAGGTGAAAACTAATGTGTTGATAAAGGGCGAAGAATTGAATCCTGAAGATAGCACTGTATTCTTGGGCTTAACTTTGGATACCAAGCTTCAGTGGGGCCCACATATAGCTAAATTGTCGAAAAAGCTAAGTTCTGCAGCATACGCTGTTAGGAAAATTCGTAATTTAACTGATGTAGAGACAGCCCGCTTAGTGTACTTTAGCTATTTTCAAAGTGTAATGTCGTATGGTATTCTATTGTGGGGAAATGCCGCCGACATACAGACTATTTTTGTCTTGCAGAAAAGAGCTGTCCGATCAATTTATAAATTAAGTCCGAGACACTCTCTCAGAGATAGATTTAAGGAGATAAATGTAATGACTGTGCCTTCACAGTATATTTATGAAAATCTTTTATATGCTCATAAAAATATTAAATTGTTTAAAAAATACAGTGATATCCATAGTATAAATACTAGGAACAAACACAAATTTGTTGTACCATCAACAAGGCTCAAGAAAATAGGTGGGTCATTCAGATGTCAATGTATACGCTTTTATAATAAACTTCCAAGCCATGTTCAAGATCTAAGTCTCAATAAATTTAAATCATTCATCAAACGTAAGTTGTGCCTGAAAGCCTTTTATACCGTTAAAGATTATATTGAGGACAAAAAAGCTTGGGATTGACCTGCTCCAATTTTGTATACTGAATGTTGTTTTTTCTTTGTTTTGCTCTTTGACATTTGATTATTATTATTTACACTTTGACATTTGATTATTATAATATACACTTTGACATGAATATTTACTTTGAGAAGTATAATATTATTTTTGCATTAATAATTGTGAATGTGAGGACTATGTGGTATTTTGTTTTCGTGTTTCGTCTCTTTCTCAGTTCGTTTTTAATGTTAATCTGGCAGTTTGAGTACTTTATGCGGCCAACCCAAATGTCCTTTCTTTGGTATTGTTCGTCAAATCGTTGAGCTCCTCAAGTTCTGAGTTGAGCCGTATGATTACTGATACATGCGTGCACTGAATGGACAGGTCCACTCAACCTGTGTGGTTCTTTCCTCAAAAGACCATTTCAGACACCAATCCACATGGTCTTCACATGATCTAACCAAGATTATGTCTGGACTTTAAAAGAGACTGTGACCTCTGAGTTTGTTTCGGCCTTTCTTCTCAGAGTAGTCAGATAGGAAACGCCGACCTCATCTAGTTTAAAAAATATGATTGACGTGTAAAAGTGTTTGTACAAACCTACTTACAGAAATAAAATCATTTATCATTTATAAAAAATTAACGAACAGATAAAATAAATTCCCGTTCGTACATAAAGTGTGTATAGACTGTATAGTATCAAAGTATAGGATGTTGCTAGTGACATCGTATTCTGTTCCATCCGCAGCTGCAGCCGCTATCGCACCGTATCCGAGCACTCGCTCCACTTACCGGCGACGCTCACTGGCGCACTCGCTTGCCGCTTGGAAAGGCTCCAGGTGGCCCACTATCATTGTTTTCCTATCAGCTTTTGGCCACAGCGCTTACGTATCTTGTTTACTTGTCTACATTTATGTAGTTTGTATGAGAGCAGCTACTTTTATCTGAGTAAAGAGTAGCTCTTGTAATAACTCACTACTTGGCATGAGACAAGACTTTTTGATTATAGTATGTTTTATTATCTGCTAAAAATGAATCAGTCTTATAGTTTCTAGTTCATTATGCAATCGTTCGACTGAACTAAATACGCACATTATACCGGTGAAGTAATCGTGATTACCGAGTTCCCGAGTGGAGTTAAAACAATAACACTGATTCATGTATTCATAGAAGAGCCGTGACGGTACCCATGCGTACACAGATCATATTTATCATCCGTAAGTCGACTGTTTACTGCAGCGGTGAATCATATAGTGACGTCATCGCGAAAACTTGGACGACATCCCCACGAAATTCGCGGTTATATGCATCATAAAGTATACAGGCCATGTACTTACATCGAGAATACCAAGCTACAGCGTACCTACCTACTGCATGAGCACGTCTATTCTGCATCAAGAGGCGAAGCACGTAGGATGCCTCGTGTTCCACGTTATGGACATCACAAACATTCTACTACCAATATTTTGCCGAAGAAAACGTTTAGCACTTTTGGCATGCCATAACAGTGCAGTGTATAGGCGTTTTCGGCGTGTATTGTATTGATCTGGCGGGAATCTGTGTGCAACAGTTTCGACCGCGATGCTTGGGAGCGAGCGAGCGGACCGGTAATTAAATCCGGTGCACCGCGGGCCCGCTATCGATCGACATTTGTCTTTTGATAAAACCGTATCTACCAATATTTCATGCGCCTAACGTCAGTACGAGACAGCTAATTTCCCAGACTTGTGGATATGTCCTCGTCTGTTATATTAGTGCCTCGCCTAGCATATTAATGAAGCACTTACTTTGTAATTATTTCATTGCTGTTTAAGTACACACGGCTACACTTCAAGCTATATTACAAAAGGTCGTTCGACTACTGATGCGGGTGTTGCTTAACGCATGGGAGAACTCGCAAAATGCTATTGGAGTTTTATGTGATCTCTCCAAAGCCTTTGATTGCGTGCACCATGAGACGCTTTTGCGTAAACTTCGTTATTACGGTGTCCATAACGAAGCGTTAAACGTAATAAATTCTTATTTACACAATAGGTTCCAATGTGTAGAAATTAATGGTAAAAAATCTTCCGGGCTGCCAGTTCAGTTAGGTGAGCCTCAAGGCTCAATACTCGGCTCATTTTTGTTTTTAGTGTATATTAATGACTTACCATTCTATTTAATTTTTTCTATGAATTTTTTCCTTATTTGTGATGTTGTACTGTTTGCAGATGATACTTCTGTTATTTTTAAAGTAGATAAGAATAGACAAGACTTTGACGACGTAAACAGTGCACTCTCAATGGTTGCGGATTCGTTTACGGCAAATAACCTTGTTCTCAATGCAAAAAAAAACGAAATGTGTAAAGTTCGCCTTACCGAATGTTAGAAATCTAAGTTCTAGCATCGTTTTAGATAGAGAGGTGCTTGAAACCGTAGACGCGGCCGTTTTTCTGGGCATAACAGTAGATGCCAAACTTCAGTGGGGATCACACATATCAACCCTAGCAGGGAGGCTCAGTTCTACGCCGTCAGAAAAGTAAGACAATACACTGACGTCGATACAGCTCGATTAGTCTACTTTAGTTATTTTCACAGCATTATGTCTTACGGTATTAAAGCCGGTTGTAAAGCCGCTGATATTCAAAATATTTTTATCCTTCAAAAACGTGCTATTCGTGCAATTTACCAGATAGGCGGCAGAGTTTCCTTGAGGGACTTTTTTAAAGATAATGGTATTCTCACAGTGGCATCACAATTCATATTCGCTAACATCTTATATATTAGGCAAAATATACACTTGTATAAACAGCGATTTTCACACCGTTAACACTAGAAATAAGGACAAACTACGTGCTCCCTTTCACCGGCTTCATAAGGTTCATAACATGTTCATGACATGATCTACTCCAAACAGTAATCCAGCATTGCATAATTATGTAAGCTATCACGCCCTTTATACCAGGAGGCTTTTATTTTGGTATAATACCAAAATAAAAGCCTCCTTATTATTTGTTACTTTGCCTAAAGATATATACATAGATATGTATAGAATGAAGTCCATCCGACTAAACAGACAGCTGTGCTGCAGGGGAGTTTGTTGCGCCACTTCTTCTTCCCAGCTAAAGCACTAGGAAGTGTCGAAGGGTGGGCATTTTTGGGGGACTGTCTTATGTATTTCGACGTTCGAAAAGTGCTGATTCTCAGCCTAATTTGAAAAAATGACTTTTGATTTTGACTTTATACCTTTCCAGTATAAGCTGATCTCGCATTTTCTAGGATTTCCGTACAGTGCGAGATCAGTGTAAACTGGAAATGTATAGCTTGATGTGTAGCCGTGCGTACAACCGCACCTACTATGTTTGGACTCAAACTGTAAAATGATTAATAGTGCACGGATGACGATAATACAAAATTAAACCACTCAATTTCTTTGTTGTTCGTATCTTTCCGGTTGCGCTTGTGTTAGCAAATATAATATAATATAACAGCAGGCCATCGATGTAACGACACACATTTATTGTTCTCGATATAGACGTTAATTTCGATACAATCACTTCATGTATAATACGGTGGTGGATTATCTCGTAAACGTATTATTATGCTATAGTGAGGAGATTGCCATCTCTAAGGTGCTATACTTTGGCGAGCACGCGAAGGAGCCGGCCGAGTGAGACACGCAATCACGGTCTTATTGGGAGGACGGGAAGGTCTTGACGTAATCGATTACCTTTTCGATTTCCGTATACCTATTTAAATAAAATTTCGTGTAGGTACAGACCACAGACGGGAAAAAAATTAGGTTTAACAAGTTGAACTTTCTGTATTTTTTTTCCCCGAAGCATGTGGTGAATTATTTCAGTACAAATGCACTTGTTTATCTAAGTCGATAACCAACGACTGGGGATCCCTTCGGACGGGTTTGACGTAAAATGTGCGCTTCGCAAAATACGCATTTCGCAAAATGTGCACTTCTTAAAATAGCACTTCTCAAAATGAGGAGTTTTCAAATTGAGCACTTCTCAAAATGAGAGTGAATTTTATCACAATGTTTAAAAAAAACACTATGCTTTTTTTATTATTTAGTCTAGTCAAACTTCTAAAATAACAACACGGAAATTAATAATTGTACATAGGTACATAATTATGACATCACTGTTCCAATTAAATGTACCTACTTAATTTATCAAAAATCATCAAAAATAGCGTATAAAGTTCTGAACAACTAATTATCCATCAGCAAATACTATCTTGTCAAATGGAGCAATAAAAAAATACAAAAACTCACAATAGTATTAAAAATGCCAATTACTATTTACTTCGTAAATAGTTTTCTAAAATATATTTTCAATCGTACGATCGATCGTTCCTTTTAGCACTGACGTGTAGGACCTAGGTCTGCATATTGATAGTTCCCTGAAATGGCATACTCAAGTCGCTGGGGTAAGCCAGAAGATTACTGGAACGCTGCTGTCTCTGTACCGATTGAAATATTTACTACCATCGAGTACGAAGACAATGCTTGCAGTCCTAAATTTACCCCATCATCGACTATGGTAATGTGTGCTACTATGACCAGCACCCTAATTGCGTAACTCACTATTAATCATAATTTGTTACTTTTTTAAACAGATTGTTAAATCATTGCTTCATATGTTTGAAAAATGTGTCTGCTCACCAACGTAAATAACGCAATGAATATTGTTGAACTGTCAAATTGAAACAGATTATGATTAATCGTGAGTTACGCAATTAGGGTGCTGAATGCAGATCTCCTTGATAAACCTGACCGTCTTCTCAATAACTGCATTCGATTCGTTTTCAATCTGCGTAAATACGATCATGTCTTTGCGCATCGGTCTCTTCTTAAGTGGTTGCCTATACGCTAACGCAGAGAGCAAAGGGCGCTGACCACCTTATTCTCATTTCTTGATTCTCCTTCTTCCCCTATTTATCTAGCTCCCCACTTTCAGTACATTTGCGCAAACCATAATATAAATTTACGCTCATCGCATGTCTTCGTAAATGTCCCACTCACCGCACAGACTTCATTCACTCTTCTTTTTTCGTCCAGTCTATCTCTCTGTGGAATGCGCAACCCCAAGAAATCAGGATGGCAACCAACCGATTGACTTTCAAAATTAAAGTTCGCGAGCACATTCGCAAAAAGTTGGCAGTATCATTACAACGGTAATGTTCTCTCATTGTTTGTCTCATTTGTTTTTAGTAAATTCGTTTATTTATGTATATTTATTTGTGCTTATATTTATATATAGTTAGGTATATATTATATTTTTAGTTTAAATAGTTTTATGCACTTACATTTATGCCTTAAATTTATTGCACCTACCACTATTTGTCTCTGCATCACCCGAAGGTCGACTGGTAGAAAATGCCCATGGTATTAAGTCCGCCTCTGCACATGTGTGTACTTAACGTAATAAATAAATAGCTAATATAAAAAAGTACATTATGTCGGAACAGTGGAGTCATATGTAATTGTATATGCACAATTATTAATTGGTGTGTTGTTGTTTTAGAAGATTTTTACATTCCTGTTGGTGTGTCAGGACTAAATAATAAAAAAAGCATAATGTTTTATTTTGACCCATTGTGATAAAACTCACACTCATTTTGTGAAGTGCTCATTTTGAGAAGTACTATTTTGAGAAGTGCACATTTTGCGAAGGGTGTATTTTGCGAAGTGCAATTTTGCGTCAAGTGCACATTTTGCAAAGCGCACATTCTGCGTCAAACGTCTTCGGACTGCATCACAACAATTTCATGCATTTAAGTTCCAAATCTAGCATAATTAGAGGCTGGACAGGAGTGAGCGCAGGCGCAGTCCTTGGATGGCGGCCAGATAGACCGGTGCTCGGTGCACGTGCGCTGGTGGATGGTGTTGAGTTACATTCTCACGGCTTGTACCCACAACTTGAGTAGCTAAAAGCCTTAACTGCATATGTATGAATATAACTGGTATAATACGTATTCTGTAGTATAACTTAGTACCTCTAGAACAGATCGTACTAGCTATTAGATTAGATAGAAATAATGCTTTCTCAAACTGCACTGATACATTGATATTTGCTTTAGCGAAATATACTATAAAAATCTAGCTATTTTGCTCAATATATACGAATACTTTGCTCCTGAATCGGAAGTACGGAAGTAACTATATCCACTCGGCATGCCATTGTTCAGAGTATACGAGTATATGCACGCGGTTTGGCTATCGATACGCTGTCGAAGTGTCGATATTATTATGTTTAGTGTCCACGTGTGAGGAAGCTTGCCAGGAAGTGTTCTCCTATTTCTCTTTATTTAGTAGTATTAAGTACACATTATTTGCCGACCGCTCGCATCAGCATCACTTTGCATGTTGTAACCTCCCAGATATACAATAACTCTCGCACACAATGAACAGAGCAGCGAGTGCTTGTGAATAGCTCCACAGTTGATACACATTCTAGCTCTGTTCATAGATTATATTGTTGGCGTTCAACCGTTATCTGTTATATTCATTTGCCTATTTAGCGGTGAATAGGCTCTGTTATTGAAGCATAGGATGGTAATCTATCACTGGCTCAAAGCAATTGACAATATAATATTTAATTGAGTACATGCAAAACGAAATGACTGTTCTATGAAGCAACTTGAAAGCGAATGTCTGAGAACTATTGGGAATTTCAGAAACTAGTAGGTACCTATTGTGAATAAAGTTTTTGTTTTATACAATTAACTCTTCGTCCTTGAGTGTGAACAGTTTCATTATCGGTCATGTTTATTATGGTCATGTGTGTTATCTGGTGACCTATATGCAGCTCATTGATAGTCATGCGAAAAAAATTGTTGAGTAGGTACCCAACTGCGAATATGTCTGGAATTATTAGATCTGCGACACCTAATTGCGTATTTATTTCAAATAGTTAACGTAATTGTGATTAATTATTATCGGTATTTCGTAAACAATCGATATAAAAATATGACTAATGTGATCAGGTGACTCACCACCTACCAGGAAGTCGATACGTAATGTTATCAATAAACTTGCTACCAATCAAAGTAATTTTACTAAGGAATACTACATAACTTAGGGAAGTCAACACTCACAATTAATTAATTTTATGCTCCAGTACAAAATAGCATATTATCGCTATACCCCGAACAGCACCCTAATTGCGTAACTCACGATTCATCATAATCTGTATCGTTTTGAAACGGATTGTTAAACCATTGCTTCATATGTTCGAAAAATGTGTCTGTTCGACAACATAAATAACGCAATGGGTGCTGAAACCAGCTGCACCCTAATTGCGTAACTTACGATTGATCATAATTGGTTTCGTCTTCACGGTTAAACAATATTCATTGCGTTATTTATGTTGTCGAACAGACACATTTTTCGAACATATGAAGCAATGGTTTAACAATCCGTTTCAAAACGATACAGATTATGATGAATCGTGAGTTACGCAATTAGGGTGCTGGACTGAGTTTCAATTTAAGTTCAGAGTTACAAATTTTATTTTAGGAAGTATTTTAATCCCTAGTCCCTACCAATATTATAAATGCGAAAGTGACAAAACTCTGTATGTCTGCCGTCGCTTTTACGCCTAAACCGTTGCACCGATCGTCATGAAATTTAGCAGAGATAAGGCCTGGGATATGGAGAAGGATGTAGGCTAGTTTTTTAACCGCGATAACCGATATCGATGCGGCCAGAGCCGCGGGCTAAAGCTAGTTTTAAAATATTTATAGCTCATGGCTTTTATTCATGAGTTTGGAATAATTATTCTCATTTTAAAACATGTTCGCGTTGTATTTATATTTACCTACTATAGAACGATAAAGACTAATATAACAACAAGGATTTTTTATTTGATCGATTAGTGAACCTGAATAACGCACGCGTTACAACTGACTTAGGTATTATTATATGTAGGTATTTATTATAAGCAACGTTTTATTAGTAAACGTTTGTGTTGCGATCATTCTGTTGACTTTACCTTAATTTGCTATCATAAATAATCGTCCTAGTGTCGCGGCAGTTCCCGCGCTAAGCTGAGATGAAAACAACAGCATCTGTAGTTAGCGAGCCATTCCATTGTCACATCACATTGTATTCAAATTGAGTAAAACTGAAGGCGCGCGTCAAGGTGAGGTCGGTCATTGTGTGCTCGTCAGTATGGCGCGGCTTTTTGTATAATACCTATTTGCAATTTTGTTCAACGTTTTAGTACCTGCATTATAGGTTCTGTACCTTGACACTGGCAGGTGCAAATCCTACTTCCTACTTTATACCTAATTTATAAATGTGAAAGTTTATGAAGATGTTTGGATGTTTGTTACTCAGTCACGCAAAAACGGCTGAACGGATTTGGATGAAATTTGGCACACAGATAGATTATAACCTAGTTGAACACATAGGATACTTTTTATCCCGGTAGTACACTTCCTGCGGGACAATTTCCGACAACCACACGGGAGAAGCCGCGGGCATAAGCTAGTTACCTATAAATATTACATTAACGCGAACTTAATAACACTTACGTACTTAAATTGTTTCTGAGGGGCTTGTGGCTTGTGGCTAAATAACAATAGCTGCACGGGTCGATCGGCCAGGTTAAGCTACGCTTGCCGCGGTTGGTCCGTGGATGGATGACCATCTTTACATACCAAGACTCCTCCGTGCCTCGGAAAGCACGTTAAGCCGTTGGTCCCGGCTGTCATTTGTAGATCTTTGACAGTCGTTTCGGGTCGTCAGAAGTCCGAAAGTCTGACAACCAGTCTTACCAAGGGGTATCGTATTACCCAGTAACAGGGTTGTGGAGGTCAGATAGGCAGTCGCTCTATGTAAAATACTGGTATTCAGCTGCATCCGGTTAGACTGGAAGCCGACTCCAACATAGTTGGGAAAAGGCTAGGCAGATGATGACTTAAAGTGTTTCTGAGTTGCAAATGTAGCGTGTTAAGCTACTAAATAGGTATAATCATTTACCTATTTATATGGACTTTAGTTCCGACCTTTGATTTCCCAGCTTAGGTACTTGAGTACACAACTCATGGATTCAAATAAATCACATTTATTGCCTATAAATACTTGGAACAGATCTAGTTCCACATCACGTCACAAATATGGACGTCTACTATGATGACATCATGACGGCTAGTAGTTTAAATCAGTAAACATTTAAAGTATTTGCGTGTTACGTTACCTACACCACGGTGTTTAAGGGGATTAGCATATTTAAATTAAATTAAAGGGCTTAGCTAACGATATCTCATTAGAGTTGACGACAGTTGCGCGTTCTCAGTTTACTCTTGCTTTGTAACAATGTTATTTTGTAGTTAAACTGTTTTAGCCAACGAACAACATTACTATTACTTTGAAGATAGTGTATGCTCTGCTCCAGTCTTGTACTGTATGCTATTTGGTGGGAAAATATAACTTTTAGAAATATGGAGACTCAATTTTGCTTACGGCTCTCTCGAACTGAATAGACGCGGAGGGAGGTACGGAGTGAAAGAGACCGAAGTGTGCGTTTGTCCCTTTCTTCGCCAAAAAAGGATAGTCAACGAAGATGGTTTTTGGAAAATTTCGCATTAGGTCTTTATAATTCTGAAGGTGCGATATGTTGTATACATTAGAGTAGTTACCTACTTCTGGCGAGGATCACGTGTTTCCAGTCATAACATAGTTCAGTTACGACCTTGTACGAAAGATGAACTATCCAGTTTTAGTGAGCGCAGCTTTATACTTAATAAATTACCGAAAGAGATCAGAAATTATAAATCATGGAACATTTTTAAAAAGAGGTTAACGTTGTATTTAGCAAACCAACAATGAATCACTAACCACTGTATGAACTCGATAGATCGAACGACCAACTATGTAGGTATGTATATTTTGTTAAGTTGTAGGTACATATATGTTCTTTCGAAAAATAAATTTCTTTAAACCGTAATCGGTACCACTTCGACATTTAGACGAGCGTTATCGCCGGATCAGTGTTCATTACCTAATGTGCCTCTTGTAAAGTTAGTCTGTACCTAATATACTCGTGTATATGTGACGCCTCATTTACTTACGTTATCATGATCGCTAAGTTCTCTCGCCACACGTTCGATAGCACGGAATTTGATGAATTTGAGTCTTTCAAAGAAATTAGCTCTTTTCTGTTTCGTTAGGTTAGGTGTTGAATTAATAAACTTGATTCATAAACTATGTGTGACTCATGTTTTGACACTTACTCATGAAACTTAAGTAGATAATTATTGTGGTTCGTTGTTTTATAGGTAAGTATAAGGAAAATCATAGAACTATGTTATTAACATGTTATCCAACTGGTTGGAACTAAGGTATTATCCTCATTTGATTACTCTGAATAGATCCTATTTCTTCCTGTTCTTGTCACATATTCATAAATACTCGTTGTCAAAACTTACAAGAAAATAGAATTGATTCCAGTTGCCTGCGAGAAGAAACTCCTTTCTAACTACAATTTTGTTTTTGTGTGGTAGATGCTGTGCTCTCCTATCCTTGTTTTTGATCGCATGGTAATGCTTTGTGTTTGCGTGCAGGTGTTCTGCGACATTGTGGTGCGCGACGGCGAGATGGTGTGCGTGGAGCTGGTGGCGCGCGGCCGGGGCTGCGCCGCGCAGGCCGTCATCTTCCTCGGCTCCATCCGCTACGATATCCTCACCAGGGTCTACGACTCCCGGGTAAACTTCACTTTCTAAAAGAGCATGGTAATATTTAGCTTATACTGTGTTGTCTCGCCAACCAGGTATTACCAGCTTCAGCATCAGCCTAGCCTTTTCCTAACAATGTTAAATCTGAAGCTGACCTCAATTGGCTTCCAGTCTAACCGGATGCACCTGAATAGCAGTATTTTACATTGAGCGACTTCCTATTTTAGCTCCACAACGCAGCTAGGTACTGGATACCACTATGCTTATGTGCTTTCTTCACTAGAGTTCTTTATTTTTTTGCCAAATAATTGGTGAAACCTTGCAAACCGTGATTATCACTTCATCAACAAATTGCCGTGACGCAATGACTTTCGTTTATTATCGTGTAAGCATGGCTTTAACGGTTTACAAGCGGCCGCGGCGAGACTTGAACAATGATATGAATGACATATCATTACCATGTGCCGCGTCAAAATATGTGCGGGTGATCGATACGAAAGTAAGTTTTTTTTTCTTTACTATGTTTCTAGTGTGACATGCTGACGTGACATTAAAAATAAGCAGCAAGAAAAAAAAAAACTAAAACGAGATTGTGATTGGAATCTTAGGTACCTATTTATTAAATTTCCAAGAGGCTCTGGCACCAAATTACCTATTACACAAAGTTGTGAAATATGTTGTACTTACCTACCTATATTTCCAAGTCATATCGAACTATGTCTTTAATCAGATTAACACCGGTTTCAGTATTTTTGCATATATTAAAACGGGTTTAACAGGTTTCCGTGGTTGTGGGTTAGTGTCGAGCTCGCTTCCTAAATGCCGTGTTCGGAGGGCGCAAGTCCACCGCAACAAGTGTCATGGCGACGGCCGCTAATTGCCGGATACGGGCTGTTTAGTGTGGCTCCCGGCTGTCCGGCCGGCTGCTCCCGTTCCGGGCTCAAGCCACGTCAACGTTTAAAACATGCATGTTGAATTGCCTCAACACCTAATATTGGATTACCAGCTGTATAAAGATTTATCGAGCACATAAAATAGCTAAACTTAAATCACGAAGTGGACTCGATCCAGTTCACCAGCAGTTTAAATCATGGCATTAGATATATGTTGTATTGTAATGCCTCAAACAACAGGAAAAGAAGAAATTAATGTCGACAAATGCTCCCGTGCCAAGTGCCACGAGAGGCTCTTTGTAGTTGTGACAATGGCGCCACCCCCCGGGGGTGCTCCTGAGCCGTGAGAGCTTACACTGGGCCTCACGGACTGACAGAGCAGCTCTATTGTACAGCTCTTATAATAGGTACGACTGTTTAGCGAGTGCATTGTTTTATTGACACCAACAAACTTGACAGCTTTGAAATCTGTTCAGTGTGACTTTCTTTAATAATCTCGGATCGTTCGCGTTCGGCGCGCTCCGATTAGCCCTTACCCATTCCAGGGCCATCCGTAGCTCCGAATGCGTTAAGTCGAGGTGGTTGAAAGAAACCCACACTAGGGCCACAGAATACGACTTTAGCACACCAACCGCGGCGAGCAGATTAACTTGATGAGCAGTTCATCGGGTACCTACCAGTTGTTCAGATATTTTTATCTAATAGGCTCACGTTTCGAGTACAATCTCCTCTTACGTAACGTGAAGACAACTTCTAATCACTACCATATCTCCATTCTATAATCTATTATCACCTAAATGAGAGTACTTGTACATGTATTGCGGTAGGTAAGTGTTATATTTGGAAGCGATATTGCTGATATCTTTCTTTATCAAATAAAGAGTTTCGTGCTTGCTTGAGGATATCCGAATTTAGACCGTTATCATGATCGATAATATTACTATTATCTTGTAGTACACGACTACTTAAGATACGTTCTGGTACATTATGTCTATGCATAACTCTGATATTGAAAGATAGATGATAAAGAATTTCTGGAATGGTAGACTGTTTCTTTGCAATCAGTCTGGCCTTTATCCCAACGATGTTTGGGTCAGCTTCCAGTCTAATCCGATGCAGCTGAATACTAGTGTTTTACAAAGAATGTGACCTCTACAACCCAGTTACTGGGTAACACGATACTGAAGACTGTTTAATTGCACTAGTAGAAAAATATAGAAACAAAATATGGAAGTTGAACTGGGGGTCTAAAAAGGCCACTTTGGCAGAATCATAAAAGGATCATTGTGAATTGATTGAAAATTAGATGAATATTGCGTGATATGAATTGTACGCACTTACTGTTATGAATGGTCAGTCAGTTGTGAAAATTTTGCGATTTTTATATGATTCATAATATTATGATCCTTTTATGATTCTGCCAAAGTGTAAAATGTATGGCGAATGAATTACGTACCTACGTCAGTAGTTATTGATGTACCACATTCATTCGTGATTTAATTCAGCGTGTTATTTTTTTTGAGCGCTACATGTATTTCTCAGGTTAATAAGAGATCTCTTTCGGTCTTCACAAGAAATACTTTACGCGTGTATACAACGTGTTGTTTTGCATCCTCGTCAAATTCAAGGAGGTAACTATGCTAATGATTCTCGACACGAATCAATAATAAAATAAGTAGGTTTTTTTTTTTCATATTTTCGGAAATCGGCATTTGGCATTTTTTTTTTCAGACAAGCTTGTTAAAACGCGGCCCGCACTGTAACACACAGCGAAATAGTCGTGTGACACTGCCTACCGCATACGGAACGGGGCGATTCTGTTCTTTGAAAGAGGTGTTTTCTGAAATACTGTTAAATTTAAATAACGAAAAAAACAAGTATGTATTCATTAGTGAGCAAGTATCGTAATTTTATTTGATTATTTATGTCTTTCATAACAGATAACAGCCTCCAGAAATTTGACGAGGATGCAAATCTACACTTTGTATAATCAGTAGAAGTTAAACTTAAAGACCATTAAGTACTTAAGGAGAAATAACAGTTAACGTAGGGCAGAATGCAAAGGAACAGTTACTGTTAACTGTGTGCTAATTAGAAGTGAGGCAGCGCGTCGCGTAGGGCTTCACAAGTCTCTGCTAACTACAGAATATACACTAGTCTGTTAAACGGTGTAGTCTGAGAAACTTGTCACATCCGCAATAAGCTGATCATTAGTATTTACTATGTTATGATGAAAACTCTCAGTATAGTCCGGTCAATTTAGACAAAAAAATAGTGATCAAATAAAGAAAATTCCGACAGAGACAAATCTTCGTAGAGACCTTAGGTTTACCACAAGGAATAAAGTGTCAAAAGTCCCAATCAGTGCGCTAAGGGACTTATTCGGGGCCCAAGGTCAAAATTTTAGGTTTTTTGGATTTTTCACGAAAACATAAGTTTTATCGAAAAAGTACCACAGAGCAAAGTTGTAGATCTTAAAATTCTCTATAAAAATGGTCCTAATGATTTTTCTCTAAGACCCACTATTTCCCAGATATTGCGCTTGTAAGAATCATGTTCTACATAGTGTGCACACATATGCCACGTATGTACATATTTAGGTACTCAAGCAAACAAAAATGCCTACTCGTGTCTCTTTTATGCATTCATTATACTATTCTAAGAAAATATACTCTAAAAAGACCGCCGGTCCCTTACCGAATCCCCTCTACTTGAATAACATCTGGCCTTGCATAACATCTGCCTATTCTTTTGTCCGTGTGGTGTCGTTCACGTATACCTGCTTCTTTTAAGTGTTGAACGAGCAGTTCGAGTGACTATACGTATTTATTACAAGCGTCTACTATTGTAGTTAGTGCTGATCTATATTAATTTTTTTTTTCTCAATTTTGCTTTATCTATATAAATAAAAAGACAAGTCCTGACTGACTGACTGATTGACTGACTCATCAACGCCCAGCCTAAACCCTTGGACCTAGAAAGCTGAAATTTGGCACAGAAGTTCCCTTTATAATGTAGACAAGGAATAAGGAAGGATTTTTCGAAATTCGACCCCTAAGGGAGTTAAATAGGGGATGAAAGTTCCGCGCGGGCGAAGCCGCTGGCAAAAGCTAGTTTGTAATAAACTTTTAACTGAAGATGAAACTGTTGTGGTTGTGGGTTGTGGGACCAGCGGTATTTTTAGAGTATATTTTCTTAGAACAGTATAATGTATACATAAAAGAGACACGAGTAGGCATTTTTGCTTGCTTGAGTACCTAAATATGTATATACGTGGCATATGTGTGCACACTATGTAGAACATGATTCTTACAAGCGCAATATCTGGGAAATAGTGGGTCTTAGAGAAAAAATCATTAGGACCATTTTTATAGAGAATTTTAAGATCTACAACTTTGCTCTGTGGTACTTTTTCGATAAAACTTAACGTTTTCGAGAAAAATCCAAAAAACCTAAAATTTTGACCTTGGGCCCCGAATAAGTCCCTTAGCGCACATGGGACTGATTGGGACTTTTGACACTTTATTCCTTGTGGTAAACCTAAGCGGTCTTATTACAAAAAACAATATAAACCTTGGTTTAAACCTGTACTATCAAGTCCAAGCTTATCTATAAAACCATGGTCTAAACTTTTTCATAATAACGGTCTCATTACAAAAAGCGGTTTAACTAAAAATCCTCTTTAAACTATGGTTTATACAAGAGTAATATTACAAAATGAAGTTTTGCGAAAAACCGTGGACTAAACAATGGTCTAACGTTAAACCTGGCCGGCCCCTAGTTTATCGATGGGTCTAAATCGTATCTGTCAAGTTTCCTCTGTTATGTTAGCTCAGAATACAGTTCTTTCTGTATTCTGAATGTGATAATATGTATTTCGTTGTGTTGTGTTGTTTTTATCCGAAAATGGGCATTAACATGGGTCGATTTAATTGATAATGAGGATATTGAAGCCGCTGAGTTGATGCTGATGATGGGACTCCCTTTTCCGCACTTAGACTCCCATTCGGTCCGTTGTGCGTGGAAGTTAGAAAGGCTTACACCTACTCAACAGAAACCGGATTCGAGTCAATCCCTTCATTGAATTATCCGATGAAGATTTCAGGCAAAAGTATAGGTTTATTAAACGATTTTCAATGAAAATAGTGAACTTACTAAGAGAATTCTTCATTTGGTATAATTATCTGTTTAATTTGCATATCATCATCATCATTTCAGCCGAAAGACGTCCACTGCTGGACATAGGCCTTCCCCTTTCCAGGGGGGCGTTGTTGGTAAGCATTTGTGAAATTGTCACATAAATTGTATTGGAAAAATAAAATGGTGGCGTTAGTTTCAATTTTAGCCGCACACCGTAAGATCCCTGTGCCGCTAAAGAATGAACCTCCCCAACAAAAACATTTGCAAATAAAAAATGCCGATGATGATTTGTTACAAGGGAAAAGCAGAATTGTCAGCTTCGCCAATAAAATAATTGATATCCAATTAGGTGCAAAGTAATATGGAGCTTAAAGACGAACAAAAGTTTGACAGTTCCTTGGTCTAATTAGGTAATTAAACTTTGTATACAATATCATATACGTTCTCTGCCAATAACTTTTTTCAGCAGCTTTCTTTAAAGAAATAATTTTTAGATTTATAATTTTTCTTCAGTGTTTTTTTTCCTTTCACGCTAATTTTGATTTAGCATTTTATGCAAAAGCAAATGTTTCATGTAAGGTAAAAACTGGTGTGCTTCACCCAGGGAGCAAGAATTCCACACTCTGTACGCTTGGATAGTTGTGTCTGCGAGTACCTAAATAAATTTGGATCCTTACTTAATAATAATAAGATCTCAAATTGGCTAGTGGCCTATGTTGTTAATTATTGCCGCAAGGAAATTGACCGAAATGCTGAGTAAAAGTGCTAGTTGCTTTATAGTACTTACTACTTCCATGTATACCAGTCAGTGTAAATCTGTCAAATCAAACGTACAGATATGTCATGCGGCCATATTAACTAAATAAGCCTTGGTTTAAACCTGAACTTTCAAGTCCACGCTTATCTATAAAACCATGGTCTAAATTTGTTCGTATTACAAAACATTTTTAAACCGTGGTTTTCTTAATACCATCATTTGAACCATTGTCTTAATATCAACCACAGATTAATCAAATACAAATATCACTCATTCTTCATGATATCATTCACTCGCAACGTTCCGTGTGCCAAAAAAAGAACGGTTACGTTATACACTAATGATTAAATTATGATAAAACGTGTGTTAAAAATATTGAGACTGATTTGCATGGATATTTACATTACTTATTTCGTCGATTACAATTTTGTTTAGGTTTAAACACATTACCAATGTACAGACGCCAGCACATCAAACTACCCCAAACTGTCAAATTGTTCCAATTGAACATGAATCTTTTACCTAGGTGATAAAGATGAAAATCTATCCCAGAAATTTGACCGATTGGGGTAGCTTGATGTGCTGGCGTCTGTACTAGCTAGTAATATCTACATCTAAGTACGTGTAACGAAACGTTACATCCAAAACAACCATTATAATAACAAAAAACTATCGAAAGTTGAACAAAGTTCAGTTAGCTTTGGAATTTTTAAGTTACCAAAGTCACTCTCTAATATAAAAATTGTCTCTTTGTTATAATACTATCTATACATATAATAAAAATATAATGCGTGAGACCTAATTTTTTTTAATAAATTTACTTCAAGTAACTTGGAATCTGAAAAATAAATCTGTATTGTTATTAATGGATTATATGCTAATCCAAATTTTTATCCGTAATTTTGTTCCGTGTGGTGCTGGACGTAAAGAATAGCACCATTCCATTTCACCCCGTGGGTGGCATACAAGGCGACTACGGGACTAAAATGATTGGACAACAGCGTTCTGTATGCATTTTACCACCATGCTGCGATCGCCAAATCGCCTGTCAAGCGTGGTGATTATGGCAAACTCCTCCCCCATATTTTCATTGCAAAACGTTTCGTAAACCTATACTTTTGCCTAAATCCTCATCAGATAATTCAATGAAGGGATTGGGACTCGAACCCGATTTCTGTTCTGTCGGCGTGGCCTTTATAATAACTCAGCGGCTTCAATATCCTTATTATCAATGAAATCGACCATGTTAATGTCTATTTTCGGATAAAACAATACAACAAAATGAATAGATGCTAACCTTATAGAGGAAACTTGACAGTAGACCCAACCATAAACTAGGGCCGGCCAGGTTTAACGTTAGACCATTGTTTAGTCCACGGTTTATCGCAAAACTTCATTTTGTAATATTACTTTTGTATAAACCATGGTTTATAGAGGTTTAAACCATGGTTTTTAGTTAAACCACTTTTTGTAATAAGACCGAAGGTGTCTACGAAGATTTGGCTCTATCGGAATTTTCCTTATTTCAATTGTCTAAATTGACCGGACTAGTATTGTTTATAATTGAAGCTTGTTCAATATGTTTAATGCTATGTTACTATTTCAATTTCGGCTGAAGGTTACCAAACTTAGTGTTGCTGCTAAGAACTTGTAAAAAGTTAACAGTTGCCATGATAACCTAGGCCCAAATATTTAGTACCGAGACCCGGAGACCGCTCGTACCTACGATAGCTGTTATCTGTCTGACTTGAAGTAATCGCCGGTGACGTCATCCTTATCGTGTCACTACAACAGACCAATCACTGACCATTCTGCCGCTTTTAGATCAAACTAACCGGCCACCGCATATTTGAGTCGACATATACCAGTTAATATTTGCGACGTGGACCTCCATCCTAAGAATATTCATAATATTTTATGCGAAAAGTAATAATAGGAAATTTCATTAATATTAGCTGTTATAATATGACATGGTAGGTATGTGACATAGTAGGTATCAAATCAAATCAAATCTAATCAAAATATTTGATTTCATGTAAACCTACATGGTCACTTATGAAACGACAGAAGCTAGGTGCACGGTTCCAAATTGTCGCTTCCTATGGAGAAGAGCCGGCAAGAAACTCCATGGTTACTCTTTAAAAAATAATTGGCTTGAAACAATGTTTTCAAATTACAGTGATAATAGGTATGGGAGGACAGTGCAGGTAATTAACCACATTACAAACTTGAATGTTTGGAATGACTTGTAGGAGTATTTGACTTAGACATTGTGGAGGTTATCTTCAAGTTTATAATATTCTCAGAAATTATCGTCTGTGTCTTATGATCTTCTCTTGACTTTACACATGATATTCGTCTTTTTTTGGTCATTTTTGTACAAAAATACAACGTTATTCGTTCCAAATAAAGATAAGATGAAGACCGGTTCATTGATAGACCGATAAGTCGATATAACTATGAATAAGAGCGAAGCAACGTGGTGACTGGGTGGCCTTTGAACTCGGGGAATTAATTTAATTGAACGACAGGAAATAAGTCAACCTGCATCATCCAAGGCGCGTTGGGTTTTTAAAACAGGAAACTAGTTTCACTTAAATTAGCCAGAACGTTTTTATTTCTTTCTTATTTATACTTAGATAGTTCAAGAATATAATCTTATGTGTAAATAAATAGGTTTTCGTTGGGTTTATCTCGTTTTGTCCAGATTATGGTCGTTATCGCTATATTTACAAAGCAATTAGGATTTGTGCGAGAATTATCAGTGTGAGGTCGGGTGGATCTTTCCTCAAGGAAACCTTACAAGTTGTCGCAGTCGGTACCTAGTACCTACTTGCTACCTACTGCTGGCGACCTTGGGCTTTGAAACGAGTCCTTTACGTCAAAACACACATACTGGCACTTTTGCGTAATGGAAAATTAATGTTTTTACCACCGCGCACCGGTTTTTAACCGATTTCCAAAAAGGAGGAGGTTATATATGTTCCACTGTATGTTTTTTTTTATGTATGTTCATCGATTTCTCCCCCATTTGTGGACCAATTCTCAAATTTCATTTTTTACTTTTATAGAGTATACTCCTGAGGTGGTCAAATTGGCACCAAATCAGGATTTGATGATGGAATCCCAGGGAAATCGAGGGCAAATCTTATAGGTATTAACAATGTTTTTCCTATGTTTTCTAATGCTATTGAGACATTTGCGTATGGTCATCATCATCTCACGACGCTGAGCTGATGAAGGAAGGTACAACTCTTTAACTTAGGAGTTAGGTGCAGATTCGGGCACAACTCCGTCATAATTATATAGACCGATTTGCAAAATTATTTTTTTTAGAAAGGGGTTTAATCCGAAATGGTCCCATTTAAATTTCATATAGATCTGATGATGCGTTTCGGAGACAGACAACGGAACTCTTCAAAAAATTAAAGCAAATCAAACCACGATTGCTGCTGTCGCATTAATATGCATTGTTTTGACCCCAAGGATGATGAAATGGTGTGGACTGGGTACTATAACTAAAAAGTGAAAAATAAAAACTTAAAAAAAAAAAAAAAGGAACCGATTACCAAAAAGCTCTAAAAAGTGAAAAATAACTTTAATTTTGGAAGGCGATGACAAGAAATTAATAAAATACATATCAAAAGTCACAGACTTCCGAAATTAAAGTTATTTTTCACTTTCTAGAGTTTTTTGGGAGTCGTTTTTTTTAGGGTATTTTTTTTTTGTGTTATATACAAAATACAATATGCGCGACAGAATCTAATTTTGTAAACAAAGAAACTCAATTACCTACACTACTCTAGTCCTTCATTCAAATGCCATAAAACCAAGCCATAAAACACGAATGGATACTGTTCAGAATGCAGAAGTGTGTGTGATGAATGTGATGATACTGATGATGTATGAAAGCCAACTTTAAAGATAATGGCTCATTGTTTTATTCCAGGCAGATAACACTGATAAGCATCTTTTGGAATTATCCGTACTTAAGGTATTTGATACGACTGTGTACATGCTTGTAGCTCGTAGAGCTTTAGCGTTTAGAATAGGTATACAGTCGGACCCCAACGCTAGCCCAAGAAGTCTATATCCAGATGTTAGCTAAACACTGATGTTATCAGACAGTTGTTTTTTTATGTTTTTACTCTATTTATAGGTATACTAACTTTTACCAGCGGCTTCGCCCGCGCGGCACTTTCATCCCCTATTTAACTCCCTTATGGGTTAAATTTCGAAAAATCCTTCCTTATTCCTTGTCTACATTATAAAGGGAACCTCTGTGCAAAATTTCGGCTTTCTAGGTCCAAGGGTTTGGGGTGGGCGTTGATGAGTCAGTCAGTCAGCCAGGACTTTTCTTTTTATTTAGGTATATAGATAGATGTACTGTGTGTATTTAAGTTCGGTACAGGTCACCTACGTCGATTTACGAAACCACGTGAGAAATAAACCTACCAATGTAGGTACTTTCCTGGTTACAGTTAGGAAGACAATTAGGGTCATTTCGCCTGTTCGCGTCCATCGCCCAATTCGCGTCCATTTTACGGATCTCCCTTTAAAAATCCTCGAAAATAAGTGAACTAACACACCAATCAAACGAAAAGTCATTACCGCTAATACCTCAATGTATAAGAGGCAAGTAAACATGGACAAAAGGTCCATGCGCCAAACCAGTCCCTTTTAGAAAAAATACTTAGTCTCGGCTGTTCATCAGGGAGTGCGTACGCGCGGGATATTTAGATAAAAAATAGTGTGCAGCGGCGCGTTCGATGGTAAGTTTTTTATTGTTTTATGTGAATTTTAGGATACACAGCTGTTTCTAGACTTTTATAATAAAAAAAGGAATAATTTTAATTATGAATTTGCTTATGATTTTTATATTTAACGAATAAAATAAGGTGGACGCGAATTACTACATCGAATTTACAAAACGTCCACTTTGCGTCCGCAATGGACGCAAACTATACCTACAGGGGATAATAATAAACCAAATTGCGTCCACTATTTTCGTTAAATACAATTGGCTTGCTTGTAAAAATAATTTAAAATGTATTGATTTTTATTATTGTAATTTTTTTATTATGACTAGTTACGTGTTTATAATTCTATTTTTAAATGAAATGAGTAATTTCTTTCATTGTTATTTTTTTCTATTTAACATGAGTTCTTCGGAGACAAGAAAGAAGAAGGAAAAGAGAACATACACAGAAAACGATAAAAAAAAAGCGTTAAATGAAATTCGAGAGAAGAATAAATTGATAAGACAAATATGCAAAGAATATGCTATTCCCAAGACCACAATATTGGACCAAATCAGTGGGCGCTGAACAGATGGGGTAAAGAAATCGGGACCAGAACCAGCGCTAAGAGATGGTGAAAAAAAAGTAGTTGAATGGCTTCTTAACATTTCCGAATGTGGATTTCCTGTGAAAAAGCAAGAATTGTTGGATACTGTTCAGAAAATAATTCGAGAAGGGGAGTTTAAAAATAATTTCAAAGATGATCGCCCAGGTCAAAAGTGGTTTGAAAAATTTGTGATTTTGGGATAAAATTAACAGAACTGATTACTGTTTATTCTTAAAGGTGCAATCATTATTTACCTACTACTTACCTAATTTTATGTTCAATCAATGTTGAGAAGATTTTGATTTTTATTTTTAAGTGATGTTTTTAATGATAATAATGTTGATTTTTAATATTAATTATATTCTTAAATAAATAAATAGTTAAAATACAATCTTTCTTTACAAATTCTTAAAAATGTCACCCCTATATTCCTTTTCTAAGCTGGTGGACGCTAAATGGTCCACGGGTGGACGCAATTTGGCTTTTGTGGACGCAAAGTGGGTAAAACGCCTAATTCTGAAGTTTATCTATTTAAAAAAAAAACACAAGATGTTTCGAACAAAACTGAAATTTAATCTTAAAATAGATTATGTAATGAAAACATCACATAATTTTTTCATAGAAATTAGTGCCGGGATATTTTTACTATCGCCGTCAAACTTGCCAACTGCACTAAATGGACGCGAACAGGCGAAATGACCCTAACTCAATCATTTGCAAATTGAATGTTGTTTTTCCGATGTTTGTTGACTCAAGCGAGTTAAAATAACCTGTTGAGTCAAGTGTACAAACCTTCCTCGTTTCCAAGCGTTGAATGCTCGGGGATCATGATTTCTAGTAGGTAGAAGGTAGTTTGCGTACGATCGCAATGAGAATGTGCTAAGTACAAGGTCACAGTTTCTTGTTAAAATCGTTTTATTCAGAAACTTTGTGATTGATTCACCGTGTGACCTTGCTAGTCTGGAATCCGTCCAATATTGTGTACTATGCCCATTAAGAGCACCTTTTTGTGAAGTCTATAATAAAGGGTGACACCATAATTTGGTTTTCAATACAAGACGCAGCTTATCACCTGTCTTTTTTGCACGTCGAAAAATCCTAAAGACGGCGGATCTATGATAAATGCCTATCCATGCCAGAATGAACACACTGGCATCTCGTAGAACCAAAACTCCACAACGACCATAACTTCAACCTAATTTTAAGAACAATCATATGTACACACGACTACATCTTAAGCAACAGATTTTCAGTTTTAGCTGACTGACGTCGTATTGAGCGTTTCGTGCAGTGAGAAGTCAGTTTATACTGGAAATGTATAGCCTTATATGTTGCCGTGCGTACATGTCACATCGACTCGTCAGTAGTACTCAAAAATGATCCTGATGATCCATCATCTAACATTCTTCACACTTACGTACAAACAATACTGACTGATGCTTCCAATACGTAATATTTTTCACGCTGCATCTATTCTTCGAATAATGTGTGATTTTAAACAACTGGGTTAAAAGCAAATGTAACTTCTGAACGTTTCAAATACTCCAAATTAATACTTATTACATCAATGCTTCCGGTCCGGCGTTGTACCTATGTTATCATGGAGATATGTTTGTTATCCTGTCTAGCAGATAATTACTACGAGCTTATATTTGGCAATATTGTATTCGGAAGCCCTACTGATAAGGTACTATTTGCTTATGCTTATTATCTGTTATCCCTAATCTGATTATATTGTCAATTGGTCATAAATACACACACTCTTAGATTAGATTTTTTTATCTCAATAAATCGTTTTTGATGTACCTACTTCCGTTGATTAGATTGCAATAACAGCTACTAATAAACTAACAGTTAATAAGAAAGTGATCATAAATAAATAGAATCATAATCACCACACACTTAGTAAACGAATTAGTGATTACGAAACAGCCATTAACTTGCCAACACTTCGATAAAACGCCTTTTGAAAAAAATGTTAAAATGTTTTACTTTCAGTTAAGAATCTAAGAGCATTCATAAAGATCCTGACATATTATTGTCACCGTATCTCAGAAAAATCCGTGTCGAATCTGATCCCTTCGTGCTGAGGGCTCAGTTTACGAGGTGAGTTTATGGGGCGTCGCCGCTGCCGCCGCCCCGGCGCGGCGCGCCGCTCCGCCGCGATGTCACTGCATGGGCGCTGCCCTTGGGCCCGTAGCCAACGGCCGAGGCATACATCTCACTTAACACCCTCAATTATTAATGCACGCCTTCCGGGAGTCGCATGTTGTGAATGGGCAAATAGAACCCGGCTTTGGCTGAGCACAAACAGTGATCTCTGCCAGCTGGGTTCGCTTTCTACTTGTCTTAGGAATTGTCACAATTTGCGTGCAATGTAGACCGTTGGAGCGGAAGGGTCTCTTTTTGCGTCGGTGTGGGTGGACGTGTGACGGCACCCACCGTGTCACCGGGGCTAGCTGTTCATTGACGAACACGGCGCGTCACAGCGCGCGGCGGTGGCGGCGTGACATCAGGTACTTCGCCATATATTACGTTAGCCATCGGCATTCATTATAATCTGGTGACGTACAATGGTTTGTATTAACATTCCACTCATTCTTTTTTTATATTTACGTCATCAAAGTTTCGGCAGATCCAAAGAATTTTTAGTGTTAATGAAAAATTCCAGGAACTAAATTACAAAACCATTAAGAGCTGTCCCTCAGTGTGCCGGGGTGTGTCGGTATATTAACAAGGCCTGATTAATGGCAGACTAATTGATCAGTGTCTGTGGCGAGCAAACAGGCTGGCAGGCTGTGCCGTGACGTCAGAGCAGCGCCGCCCACCGTTCCGTTTAACCGGGAGTTATTGCTGGCTACGCCACCCTCTGGCTAGGGCTGCCCTATATCTACCGGACTGTATACTAGCTTAGTAACATTACTACTGGTGGCTCTCAGAAGCGTCACATGGGGCAGTAGAGCTGTTTGAATGACAAAAAACGTTCGCTCAGTAAGGTAAAAACGGCTATATTTTCCATGGTTGAAGTTACTGAAATCAGAAATGAAAACATACATATACCTAATACTATAAACAACATAATCGGCTACGCTTGTTATCGTTAGTGTAGCTATTGCATTTAATAACTCAATTTCCGAGTAGTATTGCGATTAAAACGTTACATCACACAATAAACCGCATTTCATGATAAATAATTGTTTAAATTATTCCTAGTTTAATCTTACAGTTCGCAGTTATTTCGGGCCATTTATTTGTAACCCCAGCCGCCTGATCCGCGAGGGTGTCTCGTGCCACTCAAGGGCGCCTGCGAGGGTTGACTCCTGGCGCTGACATCATGACATTAGTGCACACGTCGCGTCGACACGCGTGATCTCATCACCCAGACTCCCCCTCGGACTGTAACGCGTATGTGCTACGCAATGAAACTGTTTTACGTCCTCATTGCCAAAACTCGCGCGATTACATCACGCCTGTCTTCCCGATAAGCAAGGGAGTGCGGTTACCAGAGGTGTTTTAGAACACCCACATTTACATAACTGACATATATATACTTATAACTGGTACCATACCCATATGGTTCAAGGACTTGCGAATTCTAACGTAAGTCTAGATTTAACGCGGCAGGTAGGTACTGATCGGTACCTGCAACGCATTCTATTTAAGTTTCTACCGCGATATCTAATACCTTTAAACGAGCAATTCTTGTATTATATGTATATTTATATATATATACAAATAATCTGAATCTCGGAAACGGCTCCAAAGATATTCATGAAATTTAGTATGCAGGTTTCGGGGGCGATAAATCGATCTAGCTAGGTTTCATTTTTAGAAAACGTCAAATGAAAACCGAGCATGGCTTGGTCATCCAGATATTCTTGATAATTAGTACAATATTGTTTGGCGACGCGATGGCGCGGGCTTGCGAAGCGTAATCTGTGGCGAAGCCTCTCGTCTGCCCCACTTCAATCTGCGGTCGGTCGCTCCCTCGTCGTGATATTGTTCAACATCTAAGATTACGTGCCGCCAATCAATCGATAAACAGTCGATCGGAGAAAAAACCCATCACAGTGAGTCTACTACATCGAGGTCATCTGTTTCGTCGTATCGGTAGCTGACACTTTGCTTCCGGTCTTCACATTCTACACTTTAAACTATAAGCGCTTGATGTATTAATTGATACCTACTTAAGTAGTTCATACTTATGTTTAAGTAGTCTCAATGTCTCAATAAGTGGGTTCAAGTTTCAGGGCCTCCTTGACTGTTGCTAAACTTGCCGACGTTATACGTAAATATACGTTGTGTAAAAAATAGAACAATAATTATCTAGAGGACCCTGAAGTTTATGTTGTCGGGCAGGTTTGTTACGTCATTATTCATTGTGCCTCATTTCTGCAGTGTCACACGATGTCGAGGGTCTTAATTAGGTCAAGCAGTTAAAATAATGTATCGATTGATGTAAATGGCGGTAGTTACTTTCTCTAAAAGTTGTTCCTACGTAAGTACACATGATAAGTCATGCGTTGCAAGTCGGCCGCGGAACAATAGTGTTGGCAGCTCGGTGCGGGGTATTGTAGTCTTTGTGCGGGGTCGACAACCGCCGTTTTCGACTTTAGGGCTTGCTTGTCACTTTGTTACCGTCAATATGATTCATGTCTAAATACGTTGTTTCTTTAATGACTGATCACTAAAGGACAAAGTCCTCAGTTCATATGTCGAGCTAACCTTTCTTGACCCAGTTATTTTTAATTATTCATCGCAAATGAGCTTTTGATTCTGAAGCTCAACTTATGAATCGCTCGACAGACTCTGCAGGCCCAGTAGCACGTTTCCCCGTACTTCTCCAAGTGACACATGCTGTTTGTTTACTGAGTCATTGAATGTTAGTATGTTTTGTATCACTCTTCGATGAAGTGCCAAAATTAAAGATGTCCGATGTTTGTTTTTGCTGTTTCTGGAAGCATTATTTTGGATTAAACCCGTTGTTGCTCTAATCATAAAAGTACTCCATGTAATCATTCAAATTGCTACGTACAAACTAACGACTCATTGATGAATTATGACAACGATTAACTCCTTGCTAACATGGCATACAATAATTGTTCCAATTGAGTCCCATTCTCTTTTATTTAAAAATTCTAAATGGTCCAATTGAAATAAATGATTTGACTTTGTCGCGTTTCTTATAATAGCAAATAGCCGTAGTGAGCGGTGACGGACGAGTAGTAGGCCTCCGCCCACCAAGATGATTCAATGTCTATGGGACCGGTTTATCACACGACAGTAGCACTACGGCCAACAGTACATTGATAACTTGTTCCACTAGCTCAGGAATGTGTCCTCATCTCTGCTGAATAAATATCCGCTTTTTGAGTGCCTAGCTAGCTTATGTACTCACAATAATGTATCTAAAAGATTTCTTCGTTTCGAGAGAGGTACTGGCTTTTGGCTTTGCCTATTTAACACTTGGCAATCATTGTTTTAAATTAGACACAAAGCAAGGTGGTAGTTCTAAAGTTAAAAGTTATTTTTGACAATATTTGAACATTTTTAACTTCTCGAGCCGCCATCATCTAAGTAAACGCGGCACTGCACTAGTAGGTACACTAGTGCAGTCCGACGGTCTTCTCTTATCTACAGATAAGACCGTCTTCTAAACGAACTCTCCATAGCAAAAATGAACGTGTATCAACATTACGAAAGTCATCGACCGTTAACTCTGCTTTACTTCTTTAAAATAACTTGTGACTCACTCAAATATGTTTTCTGATTTCATATGAAGAAATAAGTGCTAAAACAATAGCGTATTGTCCAATGTTATCAAACATATGTTGTTAAAGTGCCCATCAGCTGAGTTATGATGAGCAGTCGCAGCAGTCCCGCTGGCGGCGCGTGCGACTGTTTATAAAACACGCGTGTTCAGCCGACTTTGTTTACTACGTCTAAAAATAAACAATAACGAAGTTCCCACAACACCGTGCACCGGCTGCTTAGTTCTCGCTGCGACAAAGCCCCATTGTTACAGCGCGGTAAACAGCTGGTTGCTATGCTTCGAACGATTGTACGTACGTTTTTCCCTTTTTCCGAATGAAAAGTGAATGTTTGTGTTACGTGTGAACTGACACTCGATGTAAGCTATCGTTCATCAAGCAAAACATTTGCTACAATAACACAAGAAAGAAAATTGTTCTAAAGGTACCAACAATATTCATAGCATGAACGTTCAACTGTGTAACTATTGGGATAGGTTAACATCTTATGCAAGAGACTTATACTTTAAGGCAACTCATTTGTTAATGTTGTCACCAGTCATCAATATCATCATAAGCTGGTGTGAAGTATGAACCGTTGCCTTTCTCCTGCCTTCTTTCTCTTCTAATTTTACTTTTCATAAACAGTCGTTGCATGCTGGATGTCCTTAAATCATCGCATCAAACCTATAACCATCTGTTTGTTGGGGTTTTATCTTGTTGGTGCAAAAAGAGTATTGCACTATAAGTTTATAGCTTTCCTGTAAACTTTTCCAGCAAACATCCCTCTCAACAAAAGTGGCCCAGCGCATGTCGTTCGGTCTGCTGGGCGGCAAGGCCGCGGCGCGCTGCGAGTTCGTGCGTATGAAGGGGCCCAGCGGCAAGGGCCACGCGGAGATGGCCGTGTCGCGGCCTCACTCCGCCGGCCTGGACACGCCCACCTCCGAGCCCGGCATGTCGGCCACTGACATGTGGGACAGCGACTGGGATGACGATCCTGAGGAGATGTTCATGTATAGGCATCAGGTTAGACAGAGACGTGTTCATGCCATAAGCTTCATCATCATTGCTCTTAGGGATCCCAATATATTTGGTATCAGCGCATGTCATTTTCGTACCACACCAAAAGTTTCACATTATTAGCAAATAAATCATACCTACTAATAAACTGATATTGTCGAACATTGTCCCGGAGGTGGCTTTATCATTTTAGTACGATCGAAAACCGCTTACAAACATTCTAGGATTCTAAGATGTAGCAGTGATTGAATTGATTTCAAAATATATGTGTCCATCGTCACCGTGCCCTTTAACCCGCAGCGCCGGCTCAGCGACCCCAGCGCCAACCTGCAGCACTTCGTGCGCGGAGGTTGGCGCGCGCGCGACCAGTCGCGCTCCGAGGACGCGGGGCTGGACGCGCTGGGCGGCGGCGTGGCCGAGGTGGAGGCCGGCGACCTGCGCGACGGTACGTACGCACACACTTCAACTAGGAAAATCGTCCTTATTATCACGAAATAAAGGCGCTGTCAGACACATGGACGTATGATTGACTGTGCACACTATGTACGGACCCGTTGCAATGTTTATTAAGCTTTTAATCCGGTATGATTCAACAAACTCCACGAGCGCTTTGAAGTGTTCTCGTGAAACCGGTTACGCCATCTAGCGAAAGATTCAAGACACAACTGCCCAAAGTTTACTAATAGTTCGTCTGAATTCGGCGGAGAAAATGATAAACTTTCAGAACTAAATAGTTCTAAAAGTTTATCATTTTCTCCATGTATTAAAGCCTGTATTTTTACTGGATTCGGGTTCACTGCCTTGTATTTTATTCATCAAAGATATAATATGCGAACCTTTATTCGTGTGTCCGCTCCTAACTCTTTCTGTTTGGAGTGTTACATAACTCGATAATTATTCACACGTTCGCAGCATATAACCGTAGTGAGCCAGCCCGTCATCTGAATACATACGTGCAATTGGAATTCTGTCGATGTCAGTGAGGGCCTTTAATGGAACTGACTGCATAAATTAATCTGACATTGAGTTGCGTTGTAAGTTCTCGGTCAATGATTCGTCCACTTGATCCATATCGAGCCCATGATAATAAGTAACTTGCACTCTCAGTTTTATTATTTTGTTATATCAATGTACTTTTCAGTGGATGCACGAAATATGAATGTTCATTGTGAATGTTTTCAGAACTGCTTGATTGTGTATTTGTTGTACTGCTGTCGCTAGTTGTTGCCGCTCATAGTCATAGCATGGTTGTAGTAGCTTATGGCATGCGGTGGGGCGGGGCGCGTAGTGTGGCTCGGGGCAAGCAGTAGTCGCGGGGCGCCTAGTGTCGGGTCGTGCCGCGGGTGCACGCGCAGGGCTTGCGCACGTCACAGGTCACTCGACATGTTTGGTGGCGTTTTTTAGTACGGACCCCGGTCGCTTTGTACTTCATGTGGAGTGTAGACTTACCCTCGTATGAAGTACAGGATGATCGATGACCTGGGTAAAATCGACGCGAAACATGAGTAGTACATCCGGTGACGTGCGCAAAGGTAGTGATGCGGGTGTGTTGTGTGTAGGTAGAGGGCGCGGGGTGGGGCGGGACAGGCGCGCCAGCCACGCGGCGGCCGAGCGCAGGCCGCGCGCCGCGCCCGGCCCAGCCCCGAATGGCCCAGCCCCGCCCGGCCCAGCCCCGCCCGGCCCAGCCCCGCCCGGCCCGGCACCGCCCGGCCCGGCCGTTCCCGGTGACGGCGCCGCCATGCGCGACGTGTGCGCGCGCGCGGCCGAGGACGTGTCCAGCCCGGCGTGCCTGGAGACGGTGTCGCCGCGCCGTGCGCCGGCGCAGCGCGCGGCCGACGCTTGCGAATCGCATCCGCCGCGCCGCACGACGCCGGACGGCACCGCCGTGTACTACTGGTGCGACGTGCCGCGCCGGGACCTCTCCGGTACTGCGCGCACACCTACACACTCACATTAGTCCCCCCTACGACTGCGAATTGGGATAAAACTAAATTCTGTTATTGTATGCTAGGGAACTCTGATGCATCGTTTGATATAAGAGCGGCCCCCACTGGCCACGCCGCCCTCCCACTCACATGTCGCCCCGCGACCTGCCTCGCTTGCGACGCCACTCCTCCAGATCACCACGTCGCCACTACACCCGCACATCCGTCCACATGACTGGACGCGATCCTCATCTTGAATGCTCATACCCGCCTCACATAACTTACATGCCTTCGTTCCGCAAAATTTTATCTTATTTGTTAAAATTACTTCAAAATTATTAACGCACCTTACGTTCTTAGAAATTAGTAGAACGTCATCACATCTCAGTACCTATCATCTATTGATTCTTCATGAAACATTTTAGACGCAACGATATCAAATGCGTGACGTCCATGATAATACAAGTGTGCCCGTGTGCCCGCACAGAGCTGGACGACGGCGCGTACAACCCGCTGTGGGCCACGCGCGGCTTCTCGCAGACCTTCCACCTGTGGAAGGAAGGCAAGCGCCAGCAGTCCACGCCGCTCAACGCGTACCTCACCTACATCACGCTGCCCTGGTGGACCATCGCCAAAGGTCAGCATATCACATTTGTTCCAATCGACTCTCACTAGAACGAGCCACCGACTGGCAAATTGTCGTCGCACTAAATGCGTTTATGGGCTCTTAATTGCTATCCCAAAGATTATCTTCTTCGATGGTGATACCTATAACCTTATTATTGAGACATCGCAGCGCAAAAAGAGTAGAAGAATTAATAATCACTGAAAGTGCTATCCGGAGCAGTCTGAAGATTTTTTTATCAATATCAATTTGTGTTGACATTCCAGACATCCTGGACCACCGCGAGGAGCCAGTGCTGACGTTCTGAGCTGACTGACACCATGTGTTGTACTCGTATACTGTAACGTAGGCGCCCTCACGGACCGACTGCCGCATGGACGACACAGCGAACTTACGCACAATAAACCGAACCCACCAACTGTAATGTTATTCCATTTATTTATAAGTCACATTATAGGTACCTACTGTATAGTCAACCTCGTCATTGTTTCATGATTTTTGACAACAATTTCCAGTAAACAACAACAATACATCAAGCAAATTGAAACGTTTATAAGACATGTAAGTGACAATCAATCAGTAAAGCAGTTACGAGGTCGACTTTACATTAAGCACTATACTCGGGTCAAAACTCGCTCCACGTGCTGACAAAAAAGTAAAATGGCAGTAAATTCTACATGTGCTAAGCTGCTGACTGATTTCATTAACATCACTTTGCAAACTATTTGCGTGTAGATCGAACCACATGGGAGTAGAGAAGATAAGTTGTCGGTACTGCACTTCACTGTGTCTGACCAGTAAGGGCGCATCTCACCAATGACACTAAACACGACCAGCACCCTAATTGCGTAACTCACGATTCATCATAATCTGTATCGTTTTGAAACGGATTGTTAAACCATTGCTTCATATGTTCGAAAATGGTGTCTGTTCGACAACATAAATAACGCAATGAATATTGTTTAACTGTGAAGACGAAACCAATTATGATCAATCGTGAGTTACGCAATTAGGGTGCAGCACATCTACACGACGGTCAAGAGCTGTCAGTGTAATCATTGTTGTGGAATAGTGCCAATATGCCAAAACAACGACGACACCGACCGCTCCCACATTTTTTGTCGATGCGTGATCCGTGTTTTAGACCCAACCATAGCCATAAATGTTAACAAAGACTTAGCCTAATACAGTCCACCGGTGGATATTTATGAGTCTTCCCTAAAGGGTGATTTTAAAAGCTTGGGTACAAGACTTTAGGACAACTTCTGAAGCATGAATCAATTTGTTTCTGACAAGGGCTTCCACAATACAACCGTGCATGAACTGAACTACTGCCACAACTATATTATCATAACGAAAACTTCCCAGTTGAGTGTATACTGTAATATAATTGTGTGTATAACGTGGGGGCGTGACCATTGCCTTATAATCGCGGCGTGTCATTATGAATATTTCGGTGTCGTGTGTCGTGATCATCTCATGTAATACGTAGTATGCTTGCGATCTACACCTGTGGTCATTTAAGTTGCAACCTCATGTTATTTTATCAACTAATTATAATAATTCGTTGAAATTATCGAGTTCTAAGTAAACCGAGAAATATGAATATAATTTACAGTCAAGTATTTTGTCTTCAATTTTCTAAATCTTTCCTTTAATAAGTCAAAACATTATAATACCTTTTGAAGCCGTGCAGTGCAGACTATTGCATAAAAAACTCATTTTCAACTTAATAAAAATATCAAAATAGCGTACAACTTTGACCTATGTCGAATTGACATGAACTTAAAAACTGGTCGTTTCCATTGCCTGTTCATTTTTATGAAATTTTAATTGAATAAAAAATTGCCAGTCTGTCGGTTTCACATTATTAATTCGGGCTGACATGTTACGCAGATAAAGCGATATTGACATTACGACGAAATATATGACGCTGTGTTGATAAAGCTAATTCTTTCGTGCAATGACACAGCGTGCCCTGCTCAAAACGATTTACTTCAAATCGTATCGTTTTTCTACCCACGAGCTTTACAAACTATGTGACGTATAACTTTGAGAAAATTATATGTTCTGATGTCTACCCTGATAAAGCATAAAACAAAGGTATTTGACGCTAGTACTCTCAAGAAAAGAAGAAATCAGGGTGGGATAGCTGGGGTTAGAGTTCGTACTGCGTTCGCGAAGCGGCAATATGTTGCCGAAACCACACTTATTTATAACGCTATATGTAAAAAGTTCCTATTAACCAAAAAACAAATTACACTAGTCGTAAAACCCTGACTGCCTGCCTAAAGACCCTTACCTACGAGGAAACTGAAGCACTTCTGAATCCGGTTATTTAAAATGCGTTCGTGTACTAATTAATATATACAATTGATATCCACCTATTTCACACTTATAATATGTGTTTGGTTTCCCTTTTACTCACTCACTCACTCACACACACACACACACACACACACACACACACACACACGCACACGCACACGCACACGCACACGCACACGCACACGCACACGCACACGCACACGCACACGCACACGCACACGCACACGCACACGCACACGCACACGCACACGCACACGCACACGCACACGCACACGCACACGCACACGCACACGCACACGCACACGCACACGCACACGCACACGCACACGCACACGCACAAGCACACGCACACGCACACGCACACGCACACGCACACGCACACACACACACACACACACACACACACACACACATACTCACTAGACTATACCTGAATTCGAAATCTGAAATAATTATCAAACTAAGAAAACCAAGCTCATCAGCAAGCGGCATGACAGGACTCAAATCAAACTTATTTGTAAATTTATTATATTAAATTTTTATTTTTATAAATTTAAATTTATTTAATAAAAAATAAAAAAAATATTATTATGACCAGACAAAATAGCCCTTAACGCGAAACCATCAGGGTAGCTCGCGGAAATAGAAATTGTTACAGGCGCGAATCATATTTTAATGAATACAACCTGACACTGGTGCCGATTCTGTTGTACACCGAATTAAATTATAACTAAAATTAAGTTTTTAGTTAAGAGAATCATTAAAGCTATTCTGCAAACAAGATTCTCTGAATATAAAAACTATTTTGACACAACTAAAATCATGTTTGACAATCGCTAAGTTGAGTAAACCATAGACCAAGATTTGAATAAACATTGAAAGTGAACGAAATGATCCGATGTGCGAAAAAAGCCTAAGTAAAATCAAATAATTATCTTAAATTATTATTCAATAATTATTTAAATGAAGTATAGTGAATATAATGACGGCTTAGACTATATTGTTGTTTATATTTTAATCAACTAAGATGTAATAACCTGTATTTGCTTTTGTTATCTGTGATCAATGCGATCCTGCTAGGGTTATAAACCGATAACGATTTTGAAGTTCAACGATATTTTTTCGGTTTTCAATAAGAAAGAAACCTTTAATTTTATTTTTTTTAAATACTACAGCATTTAATTATTTGTTTCATACACATATGATTATCTTCCTATTAATTTCAATGTAATGAAGTTAATTTACTAATAAAAATAATATATGATCTCGAAAAAAAAAAACGGTTTTTGGAAGTGGGTTTATCCAGTTTTCGTACAAAGCTGTAAAAGAAATAGATTAAAAATAGGCTGATTTAGTTTGACAGTCAATATTTTAGGTGAAAAACGGCACATTCAGAATAGTTTATTTGCCATTTTCACTGAGTAACTAAACGTCATCAGTGCTTGTCAAACTAAAATTTAATTAAGTTGTGTCAGTTTAGTGAATTTCAGAATGGGAAATAGTCCAGTGATCTTAGGCCAAATTAGGTAAATAGCTAGGAAAATCAACATACCCTGTATATTACCACATAAAAACTTGTATTTTGGCATCCTAAAACTGCTCTCAAAATTCACATATAATTCTAGGTCGCAAGTTTTAAAGTCAGGGGTCAAAGGTCACAAAAATCGTTTGTTTTTTGCAAATATCTCGTTAACTATGGGTTTTACACCATTTGTATTTATTAACAATATTTAAAATAAATAAAAAACTCATTTACACTAATTGCACTTCAAGTAAAAAATAATTAAATACCTACATCTTATTTTAAATCCGTAAACTCTTAAATTCTTTCATATCTTAAAAAATATATATAATTTAAGTAGTTTCCTCAACAACGCTCAACCCCTGATTTTAAAACTTGCGACCATCCAATTATACAGGAAAAGTTTTTATTCAATGCGCAAACTTTAACCATGAATTCAGCATATCATCTTAGACCCCCTAGCGCAGAAATTTTTCGTCGGTTTTACAAAAAAAAAAAACAGCTGTTTCATAGAAAAGTGCAATACTTACGCGGTAAAAATGTATGGAACAGCCGATTTTTTTGTAGAATCGGTGAAATATTTCTGTAATGGGGGGTCTACAATGATATGCTGAATTCATGGTTAAAGTTTGCGCACTGGATATATATGAATTTTGGTGATTTTTAGTCTTGTTTAGAGAATTTTGTGACAACAGAATCGGCACAGATGACTTGTAAATTGTATCATACGACGTTTTTCAACAAACTTGTGAAAAAAAAAAAAATACAAAAAAGTCATTTTGGCCTTGGAGTTTTTAGGTAGTAAACTTTCCACAACGTTAAGGGCTTCACATCTTATATCGGCGGTGTACAACATGAGTCATTTTCTTCATAACTAGTACTTGTAGACATTTTAATTAATAAATAAGTATAATTTCAACAGTGAAACCGAGTTGTGAATTTTTTTTCGCAATGGCGGGAAAAATTCATCAGTTTTCCTATGCGCGCGCATCTAACAATGGCGATCGGCCATAGACTAAAAGAATGAGGTTTCGTTTTTTTGGCTTTTCGCGGATAGCGTTTTAGCCACGTACAAAATGGGGAATTCAAATTTTCTTTATCACAGAGAAAATAAAAGTTATATTTGAGTGAAAGTTTTATTTATTAAAAACGTACAAGTTGAAATTATCTATTTAAATACGAAGTTGCACGAAAAGAGCAAGCAATAGGTACATTAATTTATTTGTACTATTGAACACGATTTTTTTTGTATCGAAACTTTTTTAAGAACAAAGCAACTCAACCAAAAAAAAAAACCTTATAACTCACTTGTGAATAATAGCAATGAAAAAGTCACAGTTTGATTACAGGTGTCATTATGTGCCTAATTGCGGAGAAATTAGAGCCATTTTATGAAAAATAATTTATACAACTACGGTGGTGAACATAATTATTTTGGATGTGACTGTTTCTTCTATACTTTGAATTTATTTTAAAACGTTCTCAACATTTGATCGGTTTATACATATGTAGGTATAACAGATGTATGCTTGTTTTTATCTGATTAATAACCACTAAATATTTGCACACAAAGTTATTTAGTGACGCCACGTACACGAACGTACCTACTTTGTGTATGTATTACTACTGAGCTATTATTTGAGCAAGATATTGGTTTTTAGCATCGTTTACATGCCGGTCATGGTAGAAAACGTATAAAATATAAAGGTATATCGTATCGTAAATCTGTCGAGTTTATGTACGTAGTTAAATAAATAAAGTGTTCTCTTTTTTATCTACGAATGTAGATTTCAAGCACATACTTATAAGCTAAATCTATCTGAAGCCACAAACAATTTTTTGCTAGTTTTTTTTGAACAAATGTCTAACTTATCTGATCACAGGTACAAATCATGTCATTCCCAAAACATCAAGTTTCGTTGTCAATTATTTTATATTGCATGAACAACGCTATCCTGAGCGACTGCCACACGTCAGTCCACAATACATATCACACCGTTTCGCTTAGCTATGAACACTGTTCCTATTATTGAAATAGCATTTACAGGAATATTTTTATGTTTTTTAGAATATTGTTTGTAGTTGAATTATGTCCTATACACACAAGATACTATGATGAAATACGTATCTTCTTGTGATTTATTCAGTGTGCATAGGCCTAATATGGGATGTTTTACAAGGTGAGTGACAAACTACAATTTAGTAAGTCTTGAGTTGTGTTCGCTCGAAATGAGTCTATATAGGTAGGCTAACAAATTGTCTCATTGTCATTCTTTTAATTGTAATGAATAATATTGTACGGTCAGCAACGAACGGTTAAAAGTTTTACCTAACATCAGAATTGTCAAGTTACAGCCTGACTGTAACAGGATTTTTTAAAGTTCAGATAGTCTGTAAAATCATGTGATGATTAAAAATCTGAAGGGAACCGACTTTCGTTACTGAATGTACATCTTGATACTGAAGTAACTACTAATTTCTCTAAACTACCTATTCTAAATTTCTAATTCCTACTATACGGGGTGGCAGGAACATTGACACGCAATTTACTATGATTGTGAACCCCAGCGTTGAAACTTTTATTTGGTTATTAAAATCAAGTTTTAGTTTGTGCGTCGATGTATTAATACACATATATAATCACACGACGAGACGGCCATATTATCCTCTCTACAAACAGATAGACCAGAAAGAAAAAGAGTGCTCTCTTACTGATACGTCCGTCCGTCACCGTCTCTTACTGATAATATAATTATTATCAGTAAGAGGCGGAGTTGGGCCACGGAAATACAATAGTGCGATTACCATTGTATTTCCGTGGCCGTATTTTGTAATGAATGTCAGTCAAAATGTTAGAATTTTAAAGTAATTGTGATTGTTATTTGTTAATGATAAGTTATTTATTTGATTTACTTTATAGACATTTTTGTCAATGAAGAAAATACTCTAGTCATCATTTTATTATAATTTATTTATGAATAGGCTTCAGCCACGTCGTAAAATAATTTTAATCATGTTTAAGCAATTTTATCAAGGTCTTATTTATTTTTAAAGCTTTAATAATCAACATTTCATCAGTTTATTATGCACACCTCATCGATCACTAATAATTAGTGATCGATGGCACACCTAGACTTTTTAGCGGCGTTTGTAATATACGAAATTACAACCACAGTGCTTCGGCGGACAACATCAGTTCGATTTAACTAAACAATAGAAATTACCTAAAGAAAAAGTCATTATTTTTATAATAGCTAAGATATATTACAATGTTTATCTAATTAGTTGAACATATTTTTGTATCAAGCATCACATGCCGATGAGTAAATAGTTTCCTTCAATTAATTAATCTTCTTGAAGTAAGTAATAATACTGGATTTGAAACAAATGTCGGATGATAAACTTTAACCTATGAGCATATTATATACAAAGTTGTGTTAGTGTCAAATATGTATCATATTTTTGTATCAAGTTTTAACTCATAAAATTATGTCTTAAGCCTTAATTAGTGAGAAGTATCATCATTGCAACTACCATAGGGCTCGTGTACGGGGCTGGCTGCAATAATAATAACATCGTTCTGTTTTCTTAACAGTGCAAATGAGCAGTTTAATTGTAATTGTAAAGAATTATCTTGTTGCTAGTCCCGTACACGAACATAATTGTGGAACCATTATAATTATTATATTTATCAGATGTTTTAAACTAACGAGTCTAGTCGAGATATACTTAAAACGTGCAAAGTTTAATACTTGTATGATATGAATATGACTGAATTAAATAATTGCAACAGCAGTGTTTTGTTTCGCTTTCTCCCTTCAGTCCCGCGACACGTGTGTTCGAGTGCGCCTGCGCAGTTTGGTGATCTGGGTTAGTGGCGGCGAAGCTATAATCTTTAATGTTGTCACGAGCAGTGGCGGATTTACCAGAATGCTGAGTAGGCTGGAGACTAGGGCGGCAAATTTGGTAATTTTTTATTTTGCCTCACAGAAAAAAATCTTTATTATAAAAACAAAAACAAAGGAGTCTCGAAAATTTTACAAAATTGCAATATTGTAGTACTATACAGTATAGCGAATACTCCAACGTTTATATATGAAAAAATATTAAAAGCTGTGTAAAGTACACTTAATTGTCAATATGACTTTCAGAAGTCCAATAGCGTTTCAATATTAAGATTTATTTAGACGGAAAAAGCCATTTTCTTGGAAAAAGTTTATCCTAATGATATAAAAAGTGACTTAGTTCTGGAATTCCTCCTTAGCTCATGTATAGAATCGAGTCTATCGGACTAAACAGACTGCTGTGCTGCTGGGGAGTTTGTTGCGCCACTTCTTTCCAACTAAAGTAGTAGGAAGTGGTGAAGGGCGGGCGTTTGGGGGACTGTCTTATGTATTTTAACGTTCGAAAACAGTTGATTCTCAGCCTAATTTGAACAAATGACTTTTGATTTTGAATACGTACACTTTTGAATGTCATCAATAAAACCAGATTCTGGATCATTAAAAGTCTATCATCCTTCCTGCGAAAACAGGATTTGGAGAACATTTATGTTAACTTCGATATAGGCAGTGCTCCGCCCAGGCAAGGCAGACCTCCACTGTGTCCTCCAGGCGATCCACACAATGGTAACACCCGGGCGTTTCCTCCCGCCTTATCCGAAACAGGAACCTCCCGAAACAGCTGCGTCTGGTGAGGACCTGTGTCAGGCGGAAGGTGAGGACGCATTGGTGCCTCTCCAGCCACTCCTCAAAGAGTCCCCTCGGACTTACCACCGCAATAGCGGCGTGCCCAGCACTAGGTTGCGACAAACACACTCTCCATGACGCCATGAAACCCCGCCGGAGTTCTGTCCACTGTGACGTGATTTCTCGCGGCAGCGGAGTTACGCCCAGGCGCGGGCGTTTTGCCTCCTCGCGCCACTCCCACATATGCGAGGGCTTTTGGCTCAGATCTCATGGCGGCAATCCGGCAAGGAGGCTCGCCGCCTCACTGGAGACTGCGTGCTGGAGATACCAGTGGGGACTTGCCAGGTGGCCATGACCCTCTGGGACCCGTTCAATCGGCTGGCTGGTCGCCGCCCCAAGAAGCACGCCCACACCAGTGCTCCGTAAAGTCCCATGGACCGCACGACCACCGTGTAGAGCCTCCTGCAGGAGGCGTTTGGATCCCCTATATTGGGCAGGAGCCGCTTTAAGGCAGCCCCCGCACCAGTCTGGGAGCCAAGCGTCGTACATGATCCACGAAGTTCCGCCGACTGTCGAGGGCAAGTCCCAGGTACTTCACCGTCGTTATTTGGGAACCTGACTGGCGCGTTCCGAGGACCATGAAAATACATGGCCTCGCACTTGTGCAGGGCCACCTCGAGTCCCACCCGGATCCTTTCGACGATGGTCCCAACCCCGCGTGTCGCTAGTTCAGCTGCCGCCTGGTGCGACCTCCTCTGTGCCAGGACCAGTGTGTCGTCAGTGTAGCAAACCACGCCGATGCCGCTAGTACGTAGCGAGAGTGCATGGGAAGCCGCCACCTCCTGCGAAACAGTAATGCTCGCGGAGAGCGTGAGAGGCAAGGATTGCGTCTTCGCACTCCTAGCCGCTGCAGGAGACGCCCTGGGTGTCGGGAGTCCATAGTGGACTCCCGGCCACCATAAGCGCGGGCTTGTGGATGGCGAACAATGGATAACTCGCCATCCGGTAAGGACCAGGCCCGGGTCGACAGCGCGTTGCTGCCAACGCACGCCTCACAGAGATGTCAGCAACAATTGAAGGGGTCCGCTAGGGCCGATGCCTGCCAGGTTCGTGGATTTGTTCGAAAGAGTACCGTGGCCCTGGCACAGGCAACTGAAGGAATGCGGATGGGTTTAGTCAGTAAAAGTCTCACACGCGCCGTCCCGTTCCGCCCAGAGCGGGAGAAGTCATTTGATGATTTACCATCCAAAAAAAAAAAAGACTATTGCAATAAAAATATTTAACAACATTTATCGAATTTACATTATTTTGTGTAAGTGTGTTCATTGTGTTAGTAGTTTTAAGGCTTAGGTACCTTACCCCAGCTTATAAGTACCTAGTGCAAGATTGAGTTATTCGTAGCTCAGAAATATACCTACTTACCCAAAGATATTTCTTGAGTAAATTTCACTAAATCGTAAGTAGTAAGAATAAACAATGCCTTAGTTCAGAATCATATTAATGACGGAAAAACGCTGATGTAGGCAATGATGACGATAGAGCACAAATAATAAAATTTGCAATTTTACTGACGAAGGAATTAATGTAACTAATATGATTGTAAACTGGTGTATTAAATTGCAGAGGATAGTAGGGGCGGCAAACATTTAATAACCTACTGGCGGCAAATGTGTAAATGCGCCACTGGTCACGAGACTTAAGGCGAGGATAGATGACTTTTAAGGACTTTAAATTGAAGATCACGTCTAAAGGGCTTGTCTCGTGTATTTGGAAAAAAATATAATAAAATATGTTAAACTAGACAATTTTCTTCGTCATTTGATATGTGAATATTTTAAATAATATTTTTATAACATAATGTAATTAATTGGTAAAGTAATGTCTATCGCGGACATAAAAATGATAATCACGCAAAAACTATCGGGTGTATTTCCATGAAACTTTCACCATCTAAAGGACAATTTAATCACCCAAAATTTAGTATACGGTTTTTCTTTGAATTGTGTTTGATAAATCAACATGGGTTGTTTTTCGAAAAACTTGATGCGCGTTGAGGCGGGGTCTCTTGCGGGCGACGGGCGGCAGTGCATCGCTGTAGGTAGGTACCTAGCTGTCATCTATCGTCGCCTTAAAATGTTTTATGTCATTTTACAAACGAAACTTAGCGGATGACATAGTGTTCCAAATATTCAAATTCACATTGTTTACAGATATCTATACAAGGGCGAGATTGCACTTAGTTTTTTTACCATGCTGTTTATTATTTAGTTTCCTAGCTACTACACTGCTTATGCAGACAACGGTATCTGCGCGCGCGGCAGTTGACGGACGGATTCTGATCATTATAATCACAGTCTTAAAAAAGATAGACGTCACATTGAATCAACATTGTGACTGGTAAAATAGATAGCAGTCGAAATAACGGCAGACCTATGACCTTTACGAGTACTAGGTATGCTGAAATGTCCTAATATACCTATCTTATTCTTATAGAGTGTCACCGCAAGCTGTTTAACAATGGATTTGATGACCTGCAGATGGCCAATTCGATACTCCCAAGATGAAGATGATCAGATCGAAATCGTACGCCAGTAAGGAGGTGCAAGCAATACCAACCTCGTTCTCGAGAGGGTGTCCACTTCCGGCACTGTCGATGAAAATGTACTCAATACATCAAGCAATGTTACCTGCAACAAAAGAAATGGTTTTTTATTATCTTAAATCGAAAATATAAACTTTTTGAAGCTTGCTGCTGTGAAAAGCGAAAGGCTTGAATCTCTATTTACGGATGATAATACCTATTATCGAACAACAAGTGAACAAATACCTACCTGAAAACTAAAAAACTGCAAAGCCTCTGTTGAACGAGTAAGTATGTGTCAATTTAACATGCAAGTTCTGCTCACGTGTGCTCACAAGTGCAGTAGGTATAGCTATAACAGTAACTTGTGTTGTTTATCTCATCAAGTTTAGTGCCCTCTATGGTAATTTCATCACAGGATTGTGTCATTCGGTTATATCTGTAGGATGCACCAAAGTAAGCTGCGACTTCCTTGATCGAGTCGATGATCGCTAACTAGTCTCTTGAAGACATCACGTCCCGTATTTTAAGATGTTTGAGACACGGTGTGAGCAGTGATAGCAGATACCTACCGTATCAAAATCAAAATATTTTATTTCACATAAACCTGCATGGCACATAAGAAACGTCAGAAGTTAGGTGCACGGTTCCAATTTCTCGCTTCCTATGGAGAAGAGCCGGCAAGAAACTCCACGGTTATCGACTCTTTTAAAAATGGCTTTGGCTTTTACAATGTTTTCAAATTAGTGGTAATAAGTATGAGAGGACAGTGCAGGCCTGTCAATATCCAATAAGTACCAGGTACTTATAGGAATTAAAATAAAGAATAGAAAATCGTCTACAAAGTTAGTCTATATTAATAAGGTCTACAAAACGTAGACACTCGTAGGTACCTACTACTTCCTCAGCCTTGGTTCGCCGACCCTCCGAAAAGTACCAACCTAATTTAAGGACCTCGTCGTAGCGGAGGAAGCGTCCAATTAATTATGTAAGACTATAATAGAGTGTGCGTAATCTGAGTCCTGTAAGCGCGGAGTGGGCGCGAAGGTATGCGCACGCGCGGGTAATGAGCGGCGGCCGGAAGACGTCACTTGTCGCGCGGAGATGCCGCCGCTGTCCGCGCCTCACGCGCAGAGGTAACTGCACCGCAGTGCCAGGCACTCCACACCTCCTACACCACTCGCCCACTGCACACACATACCGAACTTCGTTTCAGCAGGGTCTAAGGGTTAGTAGACCCGTGAGTCTTGACTACCACAGTAACTCCGTGTAAATGAGGGTGGCGAAAGAGCGTGCACCAGGCGAAGTTGGTGTCGTTGTAATACGTCGGTAATCAGTGATTGCAGGCCCTCCCACTGCCTACCGCAGTCTCTTCGCCAGAGACCAGGTGCAACCGCCTATGTTTCGGCGCCTGTACCTTCGGCGCTGAAACTGTGACTGCAGTCTTTCTCACAAGAACAGTGCTAAATGTGATGTAAGGAACACAGGAACCACCGCGCAGGAACACACTGTTCATTTGAAAGGCGGAAAGTGAGACGAGCCGCGATATCCGGTTGAAGATCTTATTGGACCGAAAGGTAAGTGAAATTCGTTTCTCCTTTCTTCTTCCTGCCTTGGACTTAACTCAATATAGGTATTCAAAGATGTGAATGACACGACAAAAGTACTTAATTCCGAAAATAGGACATGCATGTCATCATTACGAGTATGTGTGATAATAATCTAGTATACCTAACTTGGTTAGTCTTGCACGTCTCTGTCGGTTATGTAAACAGAAGCTATGAGGGGTTTAACTACTAGGCGACCTTGACCGATGTTGAGGCAGGACGGATCGAGGAGGCGTGCCCGCTAGACTACCTACCAGGACTAACCTAACGGCTATGGAAAACTATTTGGTAGTTCAAACTTAAAGCTTATTTTGTCACTTGGCGACATCGCTGATGCAAAGTTGCGCAGTTTGTAAACTGATAGCAGAACTAGAGCTCGATCATATTAATAACTGGCCGAGTTCCTGTCTGCAGGAATTTCGGTCAGTTATTATCGCGCACTTAAGTATCTAAGGGCTTCTCCACGTATTAGCAACATGCTATTGTCCGCGTGAGATTTCTAGTTGCCCGACCCACCCCGTCGCAACCCATCACCAGCCCGCGCTATTATTGTTCGTTTTCGCTGATCGTTCTATTTGATTTTATTTTATTTGGTTCGGCTCGTGAGGGTCTTGGCGTGATGTTAAGTACCCTATTCCCTTCGTCTAAAATTGGGCTGTCAAATACAAAAATATTTTTTCAAACCCCACTGGTAGCCCCAGAGATTATTAGCGCGTTCAAACAAACAAACAAAAAATTCTTCAACTTTATTATTTGTACTTAGGTACTTAATTAGATTTGTGTCAGCAGTTCATACTTACCTGTACTACCTAACTATTCCGTGGAAATGCTTGATGTTGAAACTCGTGAAACATATCCACATAGGTAGGTACCTACCTATCTACTTTATGTTGGTATAACACATGGATAACGAGCAAAGCTCAGGATCAAATTGAACGAACCTATCCCAAATGATCATCTATTTTAAGTTAAACCCCGACCTACACTGGCCTACACTCAAAATTGCTGATACTTGTTTTAACGAAATCGGAGGAGGATATGATGCGGCTGCGCGCTTCCTGTGAGAATGAAGACACAAAGCAATTTCATTATTTTAATTAAAAATGAGTATTTCGTAAACATATGTGTCGCATTAAATATGGCACGATTCGAGGCGAGGGGTCGGAGATGTGACCCTTTATCTGCGGCGCGGGCGGCGCGCGATACCGCCGCACTCTGCTGCCGACGCACGCGCTAGCTGGTGAGCTCACCGTTCCTTAGCGAACGGAATATTCTAGTAACAAATATTTAAGTTTCAATAGTAGGTAATTTAATACAAAAAAAATCCCATGTAAACGTATCTCTACTTCAATAAGCTGTGTCATTAGAAAAGTTTTTCATTTCAACAGCAAAGAGCTTTTTTTCATTGGTTCACTTTTTTTAAATCCAATTTCCTTAGAAAATGTGTGTGTTCTTCAGTAGAGTAAGATGTGGCGGTTGTGTGTGGTGTTACTGGTGGCTGCGCAGGCGCAGGCTTGCGAGCTGGCCCCAGGTGGGGGCGCGGGGCCCAAAGCGCCCGGGGACAACTTCTACCGCCTCATCGTCAACGGGGAAATAGAGCGCTATGCGCCCGGAGAGAGATACGTCGGTTAGTATATGTATCTACTTTTAAACCTCCATGCATGATTATTTAAATAAGGAAGTAATGATACAATATGTAATCCTCGAGTACAACGCGCCAAAACTCTTTAATCATGCCTAAAAAATAAAATAAAAATGTTCCTCAAAGTTTATCTCTTAACTCTTAACAGTAATTTCCGCGAATTATTAAAACAGCGAGGTCAAAATTTGTAATCTATTCATCTTAGCTTAGCACAAAATAACATGGCATGCATCGATAGTTGAATACAGTTCCAGATGTCTTAGTAAATAATTCCCGCACGCTCCGTTAATCTATAAACCGCAGATCTATGTCAGCAGAACATAATATTGTGTACAACGAAGTGAAGCGATCCTCATCGCTGATTTTGCAAAGCGCATGCAATGCTAAAACATCACATGACATGATGGCACTTTATGGACTTGTACCTACTCGTTGGCACTCGCACCTGGTCTCATCACATGACATGATGGCACCTTATGGACGTGTACTCGTACGTACTCCGCCTGGTCTCATCACATGACATGATGGTACCTTATGGACGTGTACTCGTACGTACTCCGCCTGGTGTCATCACATGACATGATGGTACCTTATGGACGTGTACTCGTAGGTACTCGCACCTGGTCTCATCACATGACATGATGGCACCTTATGGACGTGTAGTCGTAGGTACTCGCACCTGGTCTCATTACATGACATGATGGCACCTTATGGACGTGTACTCGTAAGTACTCGCACCTGGTCTCGTCGGAGAATCATGAACTGAATTCATGGTAACAGGTTGTGCGTCGATATCCCTGCCAGCCTGTATATAGATATACATGAACATACCTACCCAAGTAGAAGTGATAACTGATCCCGGACGACTGAATTTTTTGCAATTACCTTTTGCCTGCCGCTTCGCCCGCGTGGTTGTCGAGAAATATACCACGGAACCGTACTACCGCCAATGTAGGTCGTCATGTATAAGTAATAACAGAAGTGTAAAATCTCCAAAACTAAGTCGGTAGTGACAAAGCTCAATTATTGAAAAGTTCAATAAACTTAATTGATCATTGATTTATGCACTGGTTTTTTCAGAAAACCCGATCTTCCGGAGGACTTTTCAAAAAAAAAAATTCGCGCCTGCTTTACTATAACTGATCCTGCAGCTCACTCAATAATGTTGTGCGCTTTTTAGAGTTTTTGTTTGGGTCGGGGGGTTTTATTTCAGTTACTTTATTCAAAAAATATTTATACAAAAGTAAGTTGTATAGTATGCAGGCGCAGTTTTGACTTCGTTATTTAAATTTTATATGTGTAGTTAGCAACTGAAAAATCTTATCATTTATGTGCCTGCTATACAGCTAGGTCAGTAAACTTTAAGTAGGCACATACATAATTATGTACTCGTATGTTAGTCGTATAGTGTGGTTTCTCAAAGCTTTTATTTCGAGCAGCTTTCAAGATCACCCAAGAGCAGGAGGAGAGAACTCGTAGAATTAAAACTAAAGACTGAAAACTTTGTGAATGCAAAAATGCCTTGTTACAAAAAATAACAACCGACTTCCAAAAAAACACTACAAAGTGCAAAACAACTTTAATTTCGGAAGTCAGTGACTTTGGATGTGCATTATAATTATTTGTCACCGCCTTCCGAAATTAAAGTTATTTTGCACTTTGTAGTGTTTTTTTGGAAGTCGGTTATTTTTTTTTTCACTTTTTAGGTACCTACCCCACACCAATTCGAAATTTCATCATCCTTGGGGTCAAAACAATGCATATTTATGCGATAGCAACATTCGCAGTTGATTTGCTGTAATTTTTTGAAGAGTTCCGTTGTCTTTCTCCGAAACACATCATCAGATCTATATGAAATCAATGGGACCATTTCAGTGTAAACCCCTTTCGAACCAGAAAAGAATTTTGCAAATCCGTCTTTAAACGACGGAGTTATGCCCGAAAATACATAAAAAAAAAAAAAAAAACATGTCGAATTGATAACCTCTTTCTTTTTGAAGTCGGTTAAAAAACAAGTAACTTTACTATAACTTTGTTTATACTTTGTTAAAACTATCTTCTCCCATCTGCGTGGAAAAGAAAATCTGTTCCCTACGATGCAAAGGCACGATATTTGAATAAAGATTTCAAACAACCATCCTCCTTTCAGTGACGTTGGTCGGCTCCCGCACCCACGACGTGGTGCAGCAGTTCACGAGGTTCCAGATGAAGCTGGACCCACTGGACCCCGCCGCCCCGCGCGTGCCCAGCAAGCAGGGCCAGTTTCAGCTGTTCGCCGACACGCTCACCAAGTTCGACGAGGAGTGCACCAACTCCGTCATCGAGTCCGATGACCTGCCCAAGACTGAGGTGCAGGTCATGTGGAAGGCTCCGCCCACTGGCTCTGGATGCGTACTGCTCAAGTGAGTTATGGTTACAGATGGAACCCAATTTGTCAACTCAGAATACAAAAAGAACTAGAAGCCGCGTTCAACTGATATTGCAAGCTGCAGGCTGTGTCCAAAAACAAAACATGTCACCTCACGTACCACATACAAAAAAAAAAAAAATTGGTAATATGACTATCTGGTTTTAAAACAATCTTCGTAGTTATACAATATTCGGAACAAATTGCAAATCCACTGAAGTATAGTTATGTCAAGAGAAAATAAAAAATAGATGTGTATTTCAATTATTTGTCACCGCCTTCCGAAATTATAGTAGATTTTACAACAAGTGCACAAAACAAACTATTTTTATCCGAGACTTTTAGCAGCCCGAGCCGAAGGCGAGGGCTGATAGTAATGTCGAGGATAAAAATGGTTTTGTGGACGAGTTATAAACTCTGCTTTTCACTTCGATTGCGAGGAAATAAAACAGTAGTATAACATAACATTTCTTTAATTAAAATTCAAAGTAAAATTAGAACAGTTTTGAATACTGAAGGAAATTGTTTTTCCCGGCATATTAACGGTATTTTTCTGAATTTGTGAAGACGACATATTGTGAGACGATGGCATATTATGAGAAGATGGCTCTGACGACAACAAGGAATCTCTGGATGTAGAAGGGACGGGCTCGCTTGGGATTAAATTAATGGCTTCTGTTATACGGTCGGTAATCTTGCTTTTGTTCTGTACGGATTCTTCAATGTAGGTACCCCTCAGCAACCTGATCAGACTTCCACCCGCCATGTCTTTTCAGCATTGTTAAGTTTGCTCCCGAATCTGCTAGAAGGGTGGCTGAGGTCCGGCGGAAGCAATGACCCGTGTAATTTTCGGGATTTTCTAATTTTAGAAAAGTTGCGATCTGTTTGGGAAAGGCTGCAAATTTATTGCGTCCTAGAACTTGCTTAGTGCACTTCCCATTTTGATAATTGAGGAAAAATTTATTAGTCGACACGTTTTGAGGACGTAGAGCTTGGTAATTTTTAACTATTTTTAGGTAATCTCCTTTGACAACAAATGTTCACTCCCGTTTGTTTTTTGTGTCGGGTAAGTTTATTGCTTGCAAAAGCGTGTCCGTCTTTACGTCATTTACGGTAATGTTCGCAAGTTCAATGCCCCGGCACGCACCACTTATACCAAATATAAGTGCCACCTAAAACAAAATTAATAACTTTTATACACTTTAGAACAAAAGAGCAATAGGTATATGAGCAATAAAATATGAAAGGAATGTGTATTACGTACTTTTGTGGCCAAATATGTTTCATCTGGAGCGGTATTTAAGAAGGTTTCCACTTGATTAGCTGAAAGGACCTTGCTTTTCTTGCTTTTGTGCCCACTTGAAAGCCTCTTCAACAAAGATGTAAGCTTCGAATAATTTTGTATATTAACATTGTCCTTCATTTGTAATGTTGCTTTCAGCATGGAATATATACTCCACAGTGTAGACGGCTGAAGTTTTTTGGATAATTCATCAAAATAACTCAAAAGAACACTTTCCGAGAACGTAGTTACTAGTTTTTCTTTTCTCCAATTTACAAAATTATCGTAAACTTTGAGATATTTTTCCCGAGACTTTGGCGGTAATATCTGTTGCACAACTCTCTGTGCATTTATTTCCATAAGCGTATTAGGAGATACTGTTAAATCCTCTTCTTCACTGGACATTTTTAAAAATTTTAGCAAATTGAAGAAATTACTATATACACGAAAAAAGAACAAGAGCTGTTTCCCGCCGCTTTATTTTTTTTTAAATCTTACGACATTGATATTAGGCTGCAGACCTATACAGCCTACTATTAAATTAATTTTGTAATAATAATTTTCTTAAATCAACTAACCTACCGTACTTGAATTAAAATTTTAATATCTATTATATCTTAAAAAACACATAAGGCAAATAAATTAAAGTAAATATTATATAATAACAAATTCTATATATGAACTTCTTATTGCATTTGGCTGTATGGCTCATTTTCTTTGCCTTAATATAATACATTTATGAGTAGATACGTTAATGCCCTTGTGCACAAAATTCGATTTTGTGCAGCCTATACCCTGCACAAAGAAGCACTTTCAGAGCATGAGAAGTGAAATAGTTATTTATGATACTAGTGCGGTAAGTTGGTTTTTACAAACGAGTAGACAAATGTAAGCCCGAGACGAAGTCGAGGGCTTACCATAGTCACGAGTTTGTAAAAACCAATTTCTGCACGTGTGTCATACAATGTTTTTCAACACATTTGCGAGAAAACAGTACAATATGTAATTAAACAAACTTATACATCATTAAATAGCGCTCTCCAATTTTGGCGGCAAGAGACCGTTTCCTGCAATTTGCGCCTCATTCAAAATATCAGGTGGAGTAGATTCCATATTAATATCAGTTTCCTCGCTTGAACTCATAATAAAAGTTTGTTTATAAATATCAGTCGGAAACTCGCAACAATCTTTGACGTTTCTAATATGAAAATGGCGCGAATTTACAAATGGCGCCACATGCCCGTGGTGAAAATTAGAACTACATCTTTCATCTCATTTACTCTTTATTATTAAAGTGAGACAAACGTATTGAGCAAAATCGCTTCCAAGGAGGTTCGATCAGTCAGCTTATTTATTCTCGTAATGTGAAACTCCTTGGACGAAATTCTTATAATATTTTATAAAAAAAAACCGTAAAGAATACGCACGGTGCCATACAACGAGGTATGCGGTAAAATAGGTACTCTAAGTACCTATTTTACCTATTTTACCGCAAGTCGAGGGCTTACCATAGTCACGAGTTTGTAAAAACCAATTTCTGCACGTGTGTCATACAATGTTTTTCAACACATTTGCGAGAAAACAGTACAATATGTAATTAAACAAACTTATACATCATTAAATAGCGCTCTCCAATTTTGGCGGCAAGAGACCATTTCCTGCAATTTGCGCCTCATTCAAAATATCAGGTGGAGTAGATTCCATATTAATATCAGTTTCCTCGCTTGAACTCATAATAAAAGTTTGTTTATAAATATCAGTCGGAAACTCGCAACAATCTTTGACGTTTCTAATATGAAAATGGCGCGAATTTACAAATGGCGCCACATGCCCGTGGTGAAAATTAGAACTACATCTTTCATCTCATTTACTCTTTATTATTAAAGTGAGACAAACGTATTGAGCAAAATCGCTTCCAAGGAGGTTCGATCAGTCAGCTTATTTATTCTCGTAATGTGAAACTCCTTGGACGAAATTCTTATAATATTTTATAAAAAAAAACCGTAAAGAATACGCACGGTGCCATACAACGAGGTATGCGGTAAAATAGGTACTTAGGTGAGAGTACCTATTTTACCGCATACCTCGTTGTATGGCACCGTGCGTATTCTTTACGGTTTTTTTTCCGTTCCGTTGTATTAGTGCGTAATTTTTAACTTTCGAACCATGTATATAGGCTTCGTAAATGCAGTTTTTGAGCAAATGTGTTGAAAAAGTTATTTTGCACTTTGTATTGTTTCTTTGGAAGTCGGTTGTTATTTTTTTGAAAAAGTTTTTATTTTTCACTTTTTAGTTATCTACCCCACACCAATTCAAAATTTCATCATCCTTGGGGTCAAAACAATACACATTTATGTGATAGCAACATTCGCGGTTGATTTGCTGTAATTTTTTGAAGAGTTCCGTTGTCTGTCTCCGAAACGCATCATCAGATCAAATGAAATTTCAATGGGACCATTTCGGAGTAAACCCCTATCGAACAAAAAAAGAATTTTGCAAATCCGTCTGTATACGACGGAGTTATGCCCGAACATACATAAAAATAATAATAATATAAACATGTCGAATTGATAACCTCCTTCTTTTTGAAGTCGGTTAAAAATAAAAATAAATCAGTTCAATTTAAGGTACAAACCGATACACATGTCAAGTTAAAGAATAATACAATACAAATAAATAGCAATCATATGTACAATGTCAAAACATAAATAAAAAGGGTACCCATAACTCGTATTTCACAGGGCAATGGTATACGAAAACGAAAGCCGGTGGTTCGCAGAGGACGGTCAGCTGACAAAGCGCGTGTGTGAGGATACCTCGCTACAAACCAGCGACTGCTGTGCCTGCGATGACGCCAAATACAAAGTGAGCCTACAATACGTTTTCTTAAGAAATCGAAAGGATTCCGAACAAGATAAAATAAGACTAAGATAAATATTTTGGTTTACCTCTAATTTTGGTATCTACATTATAAGTTTCTATGTTTTTTTTTTTCAAGATGGTGTTCGAAGGCCTGTGGTCTCCACAAACACACCCGAAAGACTTCCCGGTACAGGCGATGTGGCTGACGCACTTCTCTGACGTCATCGGAGCTACCCACCCCAAGAACTTCAAGTTCTGGGGCGAAGGCGAGATCGCTACTGATGGATTCAGGTGATTACCCTGATATGGTTGATATTTTGCTGGTTTTTTAGGGGTTACAAGCCTTCACTAGTCGTGTCTGGCGAGGGTGGTGACTTTTGTGTTCTCAATCACGAGCTTACGTCGTATTACCTAAATTGCGTACACATTTAATTTCTAATGCGTGTGATTTCGGAAAATACTTTTATTGAATGTGCATAAGGTTCAGTTTCCCTTACAACTTGGATGTTTTCATGAAATCAATTGTAAATCAACTTAATTTACGCTTGCATAAAGTTGGTATTTGTTTAAAGTTGTATTTACTTTCTACCTACTAATTAGTGTCGTTTTCCTCAGATCCCTAGCGGAGTGGGGCTCCGTAGGGCTGCTAGAGCGCGAGCTCCGACAGCAGGGCTCCAAGCTGCGCTCCATCGTGAAGGCGCCGGGCCTGTGGCACCCGCGCGTCAATGGGAACACCTCCGCCGCCTTCAGCACTGACCGGAAGAGGCACTTCCTCTCACTCGCGTCTATGTTTGGTACCATATTTTTTTACATTCCGTGTCTCTATTCTAAAAAACCTAGCTGAACTAACATACTTTTTTTTTTAAATAAATTGCATATTAATTTTGCAACCCATAAAAAATATGAAAACGAAACCCGGTCATGGTCTATTCGTGTAACGAGTTACATCCAAATCCGTTGAGCCATTAAGGCGTGAAAAGGTGAATGACAGACAGATTTACTTTCGCATAAAAATATAGCATTGATAGTATATACTATATCACACCACATTATATAACATTAATAGTATAAACTACACAGATCACAGTACACCTACCCGACATCATCATTCCCCTGCCCTTATTCCAATTTACTTGTGGTCGGCGCAACATGTGTTTTTCTTCCACACTTCTCTATTATTACACCTACCCATATCGTAAGTTTCTCGTCTCGTGGTGGCAGGCCCGTCTCCGGACTGGGTGGTGGGCGTGGACGGGCTGAACCTGTGCCAGAAGGACTGCACGTGGGCCGAGCACAAGGTGCTGGACCTGTTCCCCTACGACGCAGGCACCGACAACGGCATCTCTTACATGGTGAGTGCCTTCATGTCATGGCGTTGTAATGGTTGAGCTCAACATTAGGGGAATCAACTGTTAGGTAAATTGACTCTCTAGGTCAATATACCGTGTTATAGCCATATCCATACCTAGTTTGGTTGAATAGGACGATCTTTATATCAGAATCAGAATCTAAATTTTTTTAGAGTGATCCGTGTTCATTTTTCTGTTAAAGGGTAAGTATATTTTCCCATAGATAATTTATGTTAAGTTACAACCCCAAGTCAGCTGTCAACACTGCTAACTTTTATTAATTTATGTACCATGTGTATGTACTGTTGACGTTCTAATTTTAAATAAATAAATCGACCCGTCCCACCAGAGCCTGAGTTCAAAGCATCTAGCTAGCGTGTGTTTTCGATCCAATTATTTGAACATTGTTTTTGGTGGTTTACATAGGCTTCTTTGCATATTTCTTATGTTTAATTGTAAATATGCTATTGATACTTCCAGTCACCAAACTCAGAAACCAATCCCCGCGAGAAGATGTACCGCATTACGCCCATGTATCCCGAAGACCCTCGTGCTCCGTTCTACGCGCCCGGCACCACGCAGGTCCCGCCAATGGCGCGCCTGTACATCACCAGGGAGAAGCTCATCTCCAGGTCCTGTGACGAGGAGGTGCTACTGCAGCAGGTGGTCGAGGAGGTGGAGAACACGCAGACTGTTAATAGACGTGAGTGAAGAGAATATTTTTTTTTTTAGCTAGTCTGTGATGAGGTCTGACGAAAACTAGACGTGCTTCATTTTTAATAACAACAAAGTTATGAAAGCTCATGTAAATCAGTCTGACAAATTTCAACTAGCCAACAAATCACAATTGCACACTTGACTACTGTAATATAGGCGGCAAGCGTGAAAAAAACCTTAGAACAAAAAAAAAAACGATGAATATATAAACGATAATACTAGGTACTTATAGTTAGTTGCCAAAATTATTTAACTTAGCAACAAGGATCGTTAAATCTCGACCTTGTTTTGTTGGCAATAAACTTTGATATTTATTTCCCCCTTCAGTCGTTTAACCTGGTTGTCCTGTGCTGTCGCGAATTTTGAACAAAGGATACTGAAATTCGCTTTTCCAGAAGTAAGAGGTCCTTAGAGGTAGCCAATGTATGTGTACACACCAGCTAACCCGCCAGCATGCCCCCAGCGGAGTGCGCGGTGTCGGAGTGGAGCAGCTGGTCGCCGTGCTCCGTGAGCTGCGGCAAGGGCCTGCGCATGCGCACGCGCACGTACCGCATGCCGCAGAAGGCGCAGGTGTTCGCGTGCGAGCGCCAGCTGGTGTCCAAGGAGATGTGCGTGGCCGCCGTGCCCGAGTGCGAGTGAGTGTTGCGGCTGCCATAGCTGTACGGTAGGGCGGGCTGGTGTCCGCGTACGATACGAACTTCCATACAAAACTTTCGTTTTAGCATTTTACCCTTTCGCAGGGGTGAATAAAAAATAAATAAACTTACTGCTCATTTTTATTATGTATACGAAACTTTTGTGCATAATTTCAGATTTTGGTTGTGAGTTGTCTGTCAGAGAGATAATAGAAGAATTTCAGATTTTTATTATTTAAATTATTAGATCCACTGGCGCCATAAGTAGCTGCTTAAATGAAATCATGCTCATGCTCATTTAGCGCTAAACATATTTAAAACATCAGTCTGTGTCTGAAATCTTGAAAAGATTGACAGAAATAGAACTATTTCAAATTTGCTTAGTGCTAAATGCATGGACGGGTCGCATCTATCGGGTGCCCGTCGATCGTCTGACCATCAAAGGACAATAAGACCATTCTTAATAATTCTTAGGCAAATGTTGTTTGGACGCCAGAGAGTAACATCGTCCTCGTTTAGATGGTGTTTAATAGTGTTTTCTTCTCAATTATCTGAACAACTCTACTTGACAGAAACTGAATGAAGCATGTAACAATGGTATCTTTATTCTTACATCACTCATTCCAGAAGTAAATGCAAAGTTATGTTATTATTATAACACGGAGTTGCATTGTATGCAAAAAAAAATTACGTTATGAGCAACGACAACATTTAACGAGAGGCAATATTGTTTATAGGTATGTGTGTTTACGTTACGTAAATTCAATACGCGACAATAATGACAAAACTATAATATAAAAATCGTCGATTTAAGGGCCCTCGCCCACGGCGACTTTTTGTAGCGATGCTGTCGCGCGTTTCGTAAACGCGCGGCAGCATCGCTACTACTGCGTGTTAGTCTCATTTGCAACGCACTACAGAAGCGATGCCAACGCGTTACTAACGTGCTACAGCATCGCGACTGTATCGATGCAAACGCGCGACTGTGTCGGGCGCCATCGGGGAGAGAACGGAGGGAGGGTGGCGCGTGAGTGGAGAACCGACCATCAGTGCAACACAGACAGGTCGAGAGCTGCCTACGTAAAAACAACACCAAAGACAACGTGGCTAATGTTGGCTCAACGGAGTCCATCTTACAACTATAGCGATCGCAGGTATTTTTGTGCAAAATCAAAATTAAAAGTCATTTATTCAAACTAGGCTGAGAGTCAGCACTTTTCGAACGTCAAAATTACATAAGACAGTCGCCCAAAAACGCCCACCCTTCGACACTTCCTAGTGCTTTAGCTGGGAAGAAGTGGCGCAACAAACTCCCCAGCAGCGCAGCCGTGCCGTTACTGAATCGCGTTTGTATCGCGACAGAAGCGCGACAGTATCGCGTTTGCATCGCGACTGAATCTGGGCCCGTGGGCGAGGGCACACAGCTAGCGACAGCTTCGCGACTGTATCGATGCGGACGCGCGACAGCATCGCTACTGCATCGCTACAAAAATCGCTCGCCATGAGCGAGGGGCCTAACTCTTAAAATTATAATTGCTCGCGAAATTAGGGGAGACCAGGATGAACATAACAATTTGCAATTTTCTCGTTATATTTCATGGAACTTTTTGAATATCAAAATTCCAATCAGTACACACGATAGATGGGTATTTCAGCTATATTTTGGCCCCACTTTAAATGAAACAGATTTTACAGATTTTGAGAAAAACTACTTAATAAAAAAAAGAGAAAATTGTTATAACCATCCCTACCCCTAGGGTTGGTTGTAACATTTTAAGGGGACGGTGACATTGTAAATAAATATAAAAGCTACTGTCAGAATGAATGTATTTATTTTTAACCAACTTTCTCACTGAGGTTTTACATTAATATCACAATTATAAAAAAAAAGAAATCTGGAAAACAAAACGTTATTTTAAAATCATCAGCATTAATTAAAAATTAGATCTTCTCAATATATTTTTATGGATCTCAATTAGGCAAACAATTATTATTTTATATACATAGTTTGTTGTTAGTGCAGTCTACATGAGCTGTCACTCTAGGCATTGCACCCATTTTTCATTTGACCTGCTGTTCAAAATCATAATCGGGATGAAAGTAACAAGTTGTTACATCCATCCCTATTTTTAAAATTTCCCGAATATGCCAAACATAGAAATATACCGTTTCGAACGCCAAAATAGAAAAACGAATAGATAACTTACCTTACTAATACTTGACACGCGCCTTTAGACCTACTATAATGAAAACAAACCTATTTGTAAGAAACGGTCAAAGGAGGTGGAGGTATTTTTGCGGCACCTACTCGCTACGTCCACAACCGGACAGCACACCGCCGGGAGTGCAACCAAGGTGAGGGGGCCTCAAAATTGCGCATATCGGTGATACTACCATTAGTGCAGCCACATAAACAGTTCAGAAAATCATTGTTACGTATATCCGTGCTCCGTGCTCCGTGCGTTTGCTCCGTGTTACTTTTATACCTGGTCTCCCCTATATCGTCATAATTATTTCACTGTAATGAATTTTGATGACTATAAAACGCAACCAACACCGCCGCAATTTGCCTAATAACTAAGAACTTTGAATTTCACGCTACGTTGGAAGAATGTCTGAAGAATACGCGCTTATTTTAATAGTAGCTTTTCTTAAAGTGTTAACAATTATCTGGTTTTCGTGTTATTATTTCCCTAAGGCGGAGATTTCTTGAAAACGCTCAAACGGTGGTTTTTTAAACCAGTGGATCTCTTTAACCGTAAATAATTTTGAAAGCAAAAAAATAAGTTATATTTTCAAGTCTTTTTTGCATACAGTGATGGTGATGGTACTCAAAACATAATTAAACATACTTTAATGCATCAAAAAATCATCAAAGTCACCTCTTAATTTTCTTTAAAACCAGTTTATCCCTTCAATTACGATGGACACGATCCATCAACGAAAACGTCATGCGCTCATACTATGGGGCTACAGTATTATTTATTATTACAATTACGATTATTATTATAATTAAAAATATACCATTAAATTCTAAATGCCAAACTGCATCCAGTGATGGATTATTTATTATCAAATAGTTAATATCTAATTTTATACGATTTTATTTGCATTTTTACGACAATGCTTGCTCATTTATTATTCGAATTTATTACAACAGATTTTAACTCGTATCGGATTGCAGTAAGAACTATTATCGCTCATAACGACAATACGACGAGTACATTCAAAATTACCAGGGCCTTAAATATCGAGTGATCCATGTTAACTTGTAACTATCCACTTACCCTCCCAGAGGCGACAGCGCGGTCCCAGACGACACCGACAACAACGCGACGCCCATCGAGGCCAACGAGGGCATCTGCAAGACGTCGGAGTGGGGCCCCTGGAGCGAGTGCTCCGTGACCTGCGGGGTCGGCGTCAGCACTCGCAGGAGGCACTTCATCAACCACATGGGCATCAAGAAGTGCCCGCTCGTGCAGACTGGTACGTCTCGACTTGGACGTTCATTACTTTAAGTAACTGAGATTCAAAAGGAATTTGTTTGTTATTTTCGATGCTGCTTCGATTTAGTCATTTTTTTTACTGACTTCAAAAAGGGAGGAGGCTATGCATTCCGCGAGTTTTCATGTACCTATACCGACTGTTTTTATTAAGTTACAGCCTTTAATATGATCAAATCAGTGTCTGATGAGTTAAAAATATATTTTCAACACATTTGCTCAAAAACTGCATTTACGAAGCCTGCATACATGGTTCGAAAGTTAAAAATTACGCACCAATACAACGGAACGTGCGGTAAAATAGGTACTCTCATCTAAGTATCTATTTTACCGCATACCCCGTTGTATGGCACCGTGCATATTCTTTACGGTTTTTTTTTTAATTTCCATAAAATATTATAAGAATTTCGTCCAAGGAGTTTCACATTACGAGAATAAATAAGCTGACTGATCGAACCTCCTTGGAAGCGATTTTGCTCAATATGTTTGTCTCACTCTGATACTAAAGAGTAAATGAGATGAAAGATGTAGTTCTAATTTTCACCACGTGCATGTGGCGCCATTTGTAAATTCGCGCCATTTTCATATTAGAAACGTCAAAGATTGTTGCGAGTTTCCGACTGATATTTATAAACAAACTTATAATATGAGTTCAAGCGAGGAAACTGATAGGTATTAATATGGAATCTACTCCACTTGATATTTTGAATGAGGTGCAAATTGCAGGAAACGGTCTCTTGCCGCCAAAATCGGAAAGCGCTATTATGATGTTTATGTTTGTTTCATTACATTTTGTACTGTTTTCTCGCAAATGTGTTGAAAAACATTGTATGACACACGTGCAGAAATTGGTTTTTACAAACTCGTGACTATGGTAAGCCCTCGACTTCGTCTCGGGCTTACATTCGTCTACTCGTTTGTAAAAACCAACTTACCGCACTAGTATCATAAATAACTATTTCCGTGCTAGTCGTGTGAAGGCAGGCTGCGTGCCCTACAAACAACAGGCATAATGATCACTCCACTAGCGCTATAATGAACGAACCGTTTCAATACTGAACTAACTTCACAAACTACGTAGCTTGTTAGGAATCTTTCTTATTCCGTTTATTAGTTCACGCAATTCCCGCTAGATGTCATTACACGTACCTTACACTATGTCCTTATTCTCTACAAATACTTCACTTCTTTCACAGAGGAGAACCGCAAATGCATGGAGCCCCAATGTACGGAGCAGGAGACCGAAGTATCAGACCCGTCCTGTCCCACGACGGAGTGGGCGGCGTGGTCGCCGTGCTCGGCCTCGTGCGGCAGGGGCGTGCGCTTCCGCATGCGCCTGCTGCTGGTGCCGGCCGACCGCCAGCAGGACTGCGGCGCCAAGGTGGAGCTGATGCAGCAGCGGGCCTGCCAGGAGAGGGACAGCTGCGCCATCGACATGCTCACTGCTAAACGTATGTTATTTCTCCAAAATAATTGGCACTTTCTGAACGCCAAAAGTTTAGATGACAACCCACAAAACGTCACAAAAAAAAAATCCGAAGACATTCCAGCTAAATCATTATGGACGAATTTTCCCAACACAACTGAACGCCATCAGCACCTCTCGCGTTCAAGTGCCGTCGATGTCATCATAGCTGTGCTATCGTGTTCTGTTGTATTGGAGAAATTCGCCCTTAGTGATTTAGCTGGATTGTAGAAGTGGTAAGCAGATTTCTTGTCCCCTCTTTGAGGAGTGGATTGAGAGGCTTTTCTCGGCGTTCTCACTTTCCGCCCGACGCAGGTCCTCACCGGACTCGGTTGTTTCGGGAGGTTCTTAAGAGGCGGGAGGAAACGCCCGGGTGTTTCCACTCCGTAGATCACCCTGAAGACACGGTGGCGGTCTGCCCAGCTTGGGCGGAGCACCGCCGTGTCCTCGTGGAGGCGATCGGCGGCGGCGATCTCTCGCGTCCGGCCCTGGTCCAGGCCATGGTACGGAGCGAGAGTGCATGGGTAGCCGTCACCTCCTTCTGCGAATCGGTGATGCTCGTGAAGAGGGGGGCGACGCATGTGATGGAGAGGCAGTATATGCTCATCACGGCCCTTGGTGCCGCAGGAGACACCCTGGTCGTCCCAGGCTGATTCCCGGCCACCGTAGGCGTGGGTTTGCAGACGGCGAGTAATGGGTAGCTCGCTATGCGGTAAGGACCAAGCCCGGGTCGACGGCGCATTGTGTTCCACGCGCGCCTCATGGACCAACTGGTGGGGCCCGCAAAGGCCGATGCCTGTCAGGGGTGCGGGTTGTTCGAAAGAGATACCGCCGCCCGTGGCAACAGGCAAACACGGGTGAACCCACCCGTATTTGCTTAGTCAGTAAAAGTCTACACGCCCTCGAGCTCGTTATTTGATGATTTCCCACCCAAAAAAAAACCTAATTAAGATCTTAATTATGCCGGTTTTTCTAAGTGGTTCTCTGCAGTATTATGCTAAATTACCAATAGATTAACATTTATGAGGAGCATAATCATAGAGAGTCATAATCTACTCGTAATCGTAAAACATTCGTAAATATGTAGTTGTATACCTACGTGTCACCTTATCTCAGCGATGCTCGTCGACGCTCTCGTGGATACATAACAATGACCCGCCTGTAACTGACGAGGCGCGAACAATCGCTTTACTAAAGAGACACATGTTACGATAATTACACATTTAACAGATTACTTTGTAATTGAGAGCGCACTTCGCAAGGCTACGCTGTGTAACGCTCACCAAGCTATGTGGCACATCTAACTCGGCGATACATATCTGTATCTATACCTACCTACTGACTGTTTTATCAGCGCACGGAATAAATGTTATTTCAAAAACAGACACATTTCCCAGTACGGGGATGTTAATGAAAACTGCGCGAATTGTGGACGCAAATAAAATGTACCTAATGTATATCGGCACAAGCATAGATTTAAGAAAGAAGAAGATATGCCAAGTAGTTGAAAATGTATCGGAACCCGATGTCTCCACTTGCTCCCCACTACCGCGCCACAACTACACATGCAATTTAGTAAAACCAATAGATACGAAGTCGCGCTCACACTCGCAATTTATAAATCAGAACGTACTACACAATCAAATATAGACCTTATCCCTTCAAACGCAGCGTGCATTTAAGTACAACTCACTCACACAAACAAAAGTTGCTACCGTTGTGCTGTGCAAAAGCAATTTATTTTACATATACGCTAGTGATTGACTAAATCGGAAAGTTGTCGATACTTCTATTTATTATTGTACTACTTCAATTTTTTTCGGGGTCCAGGAAATAAGATAAAATGAAAACGATAACCGTAATACGTCACTAATATATTATCTGAACAATGCCGATAACAATAACGCATACGAAGCGTTTGAAGACTTTAACGTAAGTAAAATGCCAAAACCATAAAAAAAGTAAGGAAATAGCACGAGGATAAGAATTATTATACGATAATTCAAACCCAATAACACTCCACCGACATTGTCTAAAATTTTGTTAACTTTACGACTGTTGTGTAGGCATTTCTCTACTACGCTGTAAAATAATCAAAATAAGTAAAAAACATTAATTCACATCGATCTAGCAATAAATTTATTCGCGAATCGACATTATCGATAGCCTACGTTAGTGGATCTGCACGAGCACATCACTAGCTCGACGCAAGAACCAGCGGCCGTACTACGGAATGCGTCCGCATAGATACTTTATCGTTTTGTGATTTTTACATTGCTTGTCCAGTCACTTAGCGACAAAATATTTAGGTAGTGGTTTAGGAGCAATGTATTTAGTACAAAAATAATACAGTCGCTGTGATATTTGAAAACAAAAATAACATGGTAAACGCAAGAAATGTTTGCCGATTTCTTGTTTTTCATGATTTTAAAGACAAATGTAGAAAAATACTTGTACTTATTTATGGTAAGTGATTCCATGATTCACAAAGTTTTTGTTTTGGCTTTGGTTTTTACAAGAAACCACTGAACAACACGGCATTCTTATGATTTATCACGACAACGGTCGAAAGCACACTAGTTCGCGGAGACGGCCATTTGCTTTAGGAATGATCATGCTGATCATACCGCGCGGACACAGACACGCCCCTTTCCCACTTCTCCTCCTTTTTATATTTCTATGGGCACAAGGTTATCTGTCCGTGAGTTATGGCTTATCATAAAAATAGTACATTAATGTTAATAAATTCGCAGTCAAGGGCTGGACCGGGCTTCACATCTGTTTAGGATGAATGAAGACTATGTTGAGGTAGATACGAAGCAGATTTCTATAGATTTAATAATAATAATAATAAGCAGATTTCTATAGATTTAATAATAATAATAATAAGCCCCCTAAACAACCACACGTCCTGATTGACCATCTAATCACGTGGGGGGCGGACACACGATAAAAAAATTACTGGCGTGGCTAACGTGGCTCTGGAAACCCATTTAACATGGAGACTAGATCAAAGAAAATACGTATAGGACCGCTACCCGAGGGCAATCGTCGGGGCGCACCCGGGGCCGATGCTGGGTGTCTCAGCATGCGACCCATCGGCGGTGGGGGACTGAGCAGGCGGGTTCTCCCCGATAAAAATACTACAGCCGAACCGACAGACAAACTAGACAATAGTGATGACAGTAGAGCAGTTACATCCGCCTTGGATGTTTCGCAGGCGGCGTCAGCTACTCAGCCTGCGACCACCAAAGCGGGAAAACCCAGAGTGCGCATGAAATGGACTGAAGATATGAACATATTCATCATGCGCACTTACTATCATATTACGAAACTTGAAGAGGACAGAACCATGTACTGCACACAATTATTTGATAAATTTAAATTACAATACCCAGATATTAATGTAACAGAACAGAGAATAGCAGACCAAAGACGGGTTATTATCAGAAACAAGCTGTTATCAGACGACATTTTAAATAGAATTCGATCTGAAATAGGAGAACAACTAAAAAGTGAAGAAGAAAGTATGAATCTCACACAATCAACAAACACCTTACAGATAACCCAGTCGCTTACAACATATCATAATCCTTCCTTAGAACATGACATTAGGTCAGAGACTGAATACTGTGCCACAGAACTTAGCATGCCCACACAGCACAACAATCAAAGTACGACAGATAATCTCACATCAATACCAACACAGAATAATATTGAGGTTGACCCTTCCATAGTAGAATCATTAAGTAACGAATTAGAAACGAATATGTTAAAATACAACGGAATGGATCCTGCATGTAGACCTTTATTACCAAAATTTAGACCATCGCGCCAGTTGTCAGATATCGTTAGTGTGTTTAATCAGAAAATTATCCCTCCTAAACTATCATCGCTAGAAAATTTAAACGACACGCATTCTTTAATCTATTCCGTCGCTATAACAGTTGCAATTCACTTTAAACTAAAAATAAATATAGATAGGACTAGTAATAATAAAAAAGTAATAAACGACCCACCATGGCAAAAAAGATTAGAAGCAGACATAGATCAGCTAAGAAAAGACATAAACAGATTAACACAATATAAAAACGGCAACACATCAAGAAAACTTTTTAGAAAAGTAGAACTTATAATTAAAAATACTAAACAACACAGTTCACATGATAACTTTAATAAGAGAATAGAAGATCATTTAGATACATTGAAACAAAAACTTCTAGTGAAAAGTCATAGACTAGCACGATACAAAAAAGCCAAAGAAAGAAAAGATAATAATAGATTATTTAAAACAAGTGAGAAACAATTTTATAGAAAGCTTAAAGGTAATAATGTGACAATTCTTAACCCGCCATCTCGAGAGTCCTTAAAAGAATTCTGGCAAGGAATCTGGTCAGACAGCACTGAACATAACAAAGAAGCTGGATGGATCCAAGAAGAAATAGGCCGATCAGAAACAATAGAAGAAATGCCGTTCGAAGATATTGATGCTCTTGAAATAAGCAAAATTATAAATAAAACACATAATTGGAAAGCAGCAGGAATAGATGGTATTCATAATTTTTGGATAAAACGACTTTATTCACTTCACAGCACGCTAGCTGAACAAATAAATGATATTTTAAAAGGCAATCAAAATATGCCGGAATTTTTGACTAAAGGAATCACATACATGATTCCAAAATCTAGTAGAACCCAGGATCCTTCACAGTATAGACCAATCACTTGTCTGCCAACCTTATATAAAATCATAACGTCATGTATAACTAATAAAATTATTAAACACACTGAACAATATAATATTCTGACTGAAGAACAGAAAGGATGTAGGCGCGGTCATATGGGGTGTAAAGAGCAATTAATTATCGATTCCACAATTTTAAAATACGTTCAAAGATCTAGAAAGAACTTATACATAGCATACATAGACTACAAGAAAGCATTCGACAGCGTTCCGCACTCATGGTTGATCGAAGTTTTAAACATTTATAAAATTAATCCATTAATTACAAATTTTCTTAAGAATACCATGGGCTCCTGGAGAACTACACTGAAGTTACAAACTAAAACCATAAACTTATCCGTAGACGAAATAGCGATTAAAAAGGGTATTTTCCAAGGGGACTCATTAAGCCCTCTATGGTTTTGTCTAGCCCTCAATCCACTCTCCCGAGCATTAATTGAATCTAAATTAGGCTTTGATATTAAGAACGGAAGGTCGATATTGCACCAAATTACACATTTATTATACATGGATGACTTAAAACTATATGCTAATAAAAATACAGATTTGCACGATTTATTAAACATAACAACAACATTTTCGAAAGACATAAGAATGGATTTTGGACTAGATAAATGTCGAAAACTTAATATAGAGAAGGGAAAGATTAGAGAAGGAAGCTACTCAACAGATACCGAAGAAGTAATAGAAGCGATGAAAGACGAAGAAATGTATAAATATTTAGGTTATAATCAAGCACGATTATTAGAACATAGAGCTATGAAGGATAAACTAAAAACAGAATACAATATTAGAATACATTCGTTATGCAAAATGCACCTATCTAGTAAAAATTTATTCAAATCCATAAATACATACGCAATTCCTATACTAACTTATTCTTTCGGTGTAATTAAATGGTCTAACACAGAATTACATTCTCTCGAAGTAAAAACAAGAACCATACTAACACAACATAGATATCACCACCCCAAATCAGCAATAGAAAGAGTCATAATGACCAGAAAAGAAGGTGGTAGGGGCCTTATCGAAATATCACATCTTCATAAAAGACAAGTCATAAATTTAAAACAATTCTTTAGGCGGAAGAAAAACAATAGTCAATTACACAAAACAATTATAGAGATAGACAAACAGTATACACCACTAAACCTTAGCGATGATAGCAATATTGAGACAGTAGATAAAGCGAAACATACAGAAGAGATTCACAAGAAGTGGAGGCAAAAAGAACTACATGGAAGACATCCCAACGATTTATATCAAACATTCATAGATAAAGAGGCATCTAACAAATGGTTAGAGTTAAGTGAGCTGTTTCCTGAAACAGAAGGATTTATGTTAGCCATTCAGGATCAAGTCATTAATACAAAAAATTATAGAAAATACATTATAAAAGATAGTACAGTAAGAAATGATTTATGTAGAAAATGTCACAGCAAACCCGAAACAATACAACATATTACAGGAGCTTGTATCACACTTACGCAAAACGACTATACGCATAGACATAACCAACTTGTTAATATTATACACCAAAAACTCGCAACTAAACTTAAACTCATGCAGGATCCCTACACACCATATTACAAGTACACGCCTAGAGCTGTATTAGAAAACCAATTATACAAAATATATTATGACCGCACTATAATTACAGACCACACCATATATAACAACAGACCTGATATCACACTAGTTGATAAAGTAAGCAAACACACATTTATAATAGACATAGCAGTTCCAAATACTAATAACATACAAAAAACTATCACAGAAAAAATCAGGAAGTATACAGAATTACAAGAGGAAATTACCAGAGTCTGGAAAATGAATAGAGTCACTATAGTCCCAATAGTAATATCTACGACGGGTGTTATCCCGAAACAAATATTCAATAGTTTCAATGCACTAAATCTATCCAAATACACATACATAACACTACAAAAAGCTGCCATATTAAACACTTGCCGCATAGTAAGAAAATTTCTACAACTAGACTTAGATAATAATTTCACTGCAGTACAGAGCAATTTACCTTCTCAGAATAATATCTAGAATATCACCTTGGTTCACACCCGTGAGATTCTAAAAATACCAGGTACTAACCTGAGAAAATTCAATGAAAAAACAAAAATAATAATAATTAGTGACATAACTGGTATTTACTGCATCATTGGCACTTTGGCAGTTCTCATAAACGATGCCTATCTTACTTGAAAGAGCTGTAAATTCCAAGACCATGTTTTAATATTATTATTCTAGTAAATTCAACAGAAACTAACTGGGTAAAGATTCAAATACACACACACCACCCCTTCTAGAGTACTGGCTGAGGCGATGAAGGGTGGTCGAATAATATCCGTCTTTATGAAGCCACGTGAATGTTGTTATATCTGCATATTCGTATCGCAGGTATCTGCATGGAGGAGGCGGAGCCGGGCCCGTGCCGCGGCCTGTACCAGCGCTGGACGTTCATGGCCCAGAAGGGCATGTGCGTGCCCTTCGCGTACGGCGGCTGTCGCGGCAACCAGAACAACTTCATCTCGCAGGAAGACTGCACCAGCACCTGCAGTGTTTTACTAGGTACGTACACTTGCTTACAGTCCCTGCTGACCTGATCAGGGTCACTTAGGTTGCCAGTCGTTCCTCCATCGTCATCATCGCCCTCCTTCCTTCAACCCAGGTTTTTGGCGTAAGCACAGCATGTGTTGTTCTTGCATGTCTCTCTATTAGCTGTCAGTACGTACGTACGTACGTACGTGCGTATGTCAGTACCGATGTCGACGCAATATATAAAAAAAAATGAAATCGATTGAGATAAGAACGACAATGACGGTTCGAAACCTGCTACTTATGCACCAATCTGAATTTAATCAATTAAGGTAAAACACCCAATCTTCGACAAAGCACCATTGTTCGACATTAAAAAAGTTTACAAAAAAAAATAAGAGTAATATCTTATTTCTGAACGCATTTTATGCATAAACAAAATACGATTATTGTCTAGCTGTCATTGCGGATGACGTTTCATACATTCGGCCATTTTGAAACAAATGGCATAATCGAACGTTTCGACCGCGAGAGATCTCAGACGAAAATCCAGTTTTATTAGTGAAATCACTAAGGAGGTGAGTACGATTTACTGCCCATAACTTATAATTGTTTAGCTTTATCGAAAATGTTACTTATTTTTTTAAATTAGGACACAAATAGTCTACTTTCTAATAAACTTTTACAAGGGTGAAGTTATATTAAAATGTCAAAACACGCCTGTCGATAATTGGAATTTTTTCTTCGCTTGTTCTTATCTTCGACAAATGTCGAAACGTTTTTTGTTGTTATGTTGTGCATCTTATTTTACTATTTAGCTAAGTTTTGTCAGCACTCTAAAAATATAGTTCTTTCATTTAAATCATCAAACTGCTTCTAATGATCGACAGGCGTGTCGATGATTGGATATTCCATATGTTCCAGTTATCGACATTATATTAGGTCTTTACCTATGAAATTGCCGTTCTGCAGTACTGGCCATTTCAAATCAAAATAATTTTTGTTTGGCTAAGAATTCTAATTTCAAATTAATTTTATTTTAAAAACATGGATTTTTTTTTCTAAAAGTAGTCATTTCTTTATTGATTAGTGTTACATTTTCATCGCATTTCAATCTTTTTCGTCATCATGGATACGTTAAAAATTCGAGTAATTATGGAATATGAGTACCGTCGTGGCAGCAACGCGGCACAAGCGGCACGCAACATCAACGACGTTTACGGAGCTAACACTACAAACCAACGCACCACCTGTTATTGGTTTGCTCGCTTCCGTTCTGGAAATTTCGACCTGAAAAATGAACCTCGCGGTCGTCCGAAGACTTTGGTCGACAATGACGAATTAAAGGCGATTGTGGAAGCTGATGATACACAATCTACGGCTGAATTAGCAGCAGCTTTCGACGTTAGCGTCAAAACAATATTGGTCCATTTGCGTCAAATTGGCAAGGTAAAAAAGCTTGACAAATGGGTGCCCCACGAACTCAATGATCGCCAGCGCGAAGTACGCGTCGAGACGTGCCTTGCACTGCTCAACAGACACACAAATGAAGGAATTTTGAACCGCATTGTTACCTGCGATGAAAAATGGATTCTGTTTGATAACCGTAAGCGCTCAGCAAGTTGGTTGGATCCTGGTTCAGCACCTAAACAATGCCCTAAACGAAAACTTACCCCTAGAAAAGTGATGGTCACTGTTTGGTGGTCTAGCGCCGGTGTGATTCATCACAGCTTCTTACCAAACGGGGTGAGCATTACTGCAGATGTGTACTGTGAAGAACTGAACACAATGATGGAGAAGCTGGCGCATCTCCAACCAGCATTGGTCAATCGCTCGTCTCCGCTGCTCCTGCACGACAACGCGCGACCTCATACTGCACAGCAGACGGTCTCCAAGTTGCAAGAACTGGGGTTGGAAGCTCTCCGTCATCCGCCCTACTCACCAGACCTTGCGCCTACAGACTACTACTTTTTCCAGAATTTGGATAACTTCTTGGCGGGAAAAAAATTTAATACCCGAGAGGCAGTACAAAATGCCTTTGAAGAATTTGTTGCCTCCCGTCCAGCTGATTTCTTTAAGAAGGGCATCAATAAACTGCCACTGCGATGGCAAAGATGCATTGATTGCATGGGTGATTACTTCGATTAATACAAATAAAAAATTCATGAAAAAAATTCGTTTAAATTTTTTCACACAAAACGGCAATTTCATAGGTAAAGACCTATTATTTGTTTTGCAGGAATAGCGCCTAGAAAAAATTATACACCTCTTCAAATGACACAGGCGATAGAAGCAGTCAAACGAGGTGAAAAAATTTCAACTGCTGCAAAAAAGTTTGGCGTGCCCGGGTAACTTTGCATGATAAGATAACTGGTAGGACTCCAGAAGAATGTTCTATGGGCCCCAAAACTTATTTGTCAACGAAGGACGAGGCTATTTTAGAGAAGTGGGTACTCGAAATGGCAGAAAACATATTTTTCTGCCATTTCGAGTACCCACTTCTCTAAAATAGCAACTGTGATTAAAAATTGCCATATTATATAAGTTATATAAAACTATTGTGATAAACCGTAACCGAATAATAGCATTTCCAAAACTTATTAAGTTTTTATGAAAGTATATAAATAATTCAGGAGATGATACTAATGGTAAGTAGATACTGATGCAACGGGTTCTTGTAAAAAAAAATAAGATTGTTTAAAAAAGAGAGATAGGGGTTTTTTTTTTGTTGATTTGATTCGATTTGTAAAAAAAAGTATAAGTATTGTAACACCATAGCATTAAAAAGTTATTAATTACCTTGCCTACACATTACATGTGACCCTGTTTGTTTATTTTATGCTAATTAAAACGATTCAAAGAATAAGACTTTTTATTTTGGAATAGCATTGTGATTATTTTTTTTTTTGGGTGGGAAATCATCAAATAACTTCTCCCGCTCTGGGTGGAGCAGGAGGGCGTGTCAGACTTTTACTGACTAAAACCCACCCATGTTCCCTCAGTAGCCCGTATGCCAGGGGCTGTGGTACCTCTTTCGAACAAACCCGCACCCCTGGCTGGCATCTGCCCTTGCGGGCCCCATCATTTTGTGCTAGTGATGGGTAACTCATCAATTTTTTTGTGAGGATGAGGGAGCCCCTCAGTTTGCTTCGCGAGGTCCTCACGAGGGACCCCTCATTTGAGGTGAGGAATCGTACGACGGCATATTCGCCTCACGACTTGCGAGCCCGAGCCGAACTCGAACAAAGCTCCGAGTGAGCGAGGCCGGCGGGTGCAACGACGACTCACGTCACGTCACGTCCTCACTCTCTCACACATCATTTTCTTTCGCTTATAAATTTTAGACCGCCAAAATAAACGAATCAATGACCCTTTATTACCAATCTAATGGTAATTCTTTTACAGTTCATAATAATTAATCGTATTAAAATATATAATGTTTACTGTGCCACGGTGTTGTCAAAACTTCAAGATCACTGATCACACCTCACCTCACTCATTCTCAATTCTCCATACAATTTTTGAGTTGGTTCATTCGCTCACTGAGCTCACTCAATCACTCAATGCTCACTCGCGAGTCACATACTCGCTTGCCTCGATTTCCTATTGTCAATTTTTAAGTGAGGGGTGATGAGGAATGAGGTGGTTCAATATTGAAATTCGAGTAACTCTTTCAATTTGCGATCACGAGTACCTCAAATGAGGGGCCTCATGAGTGAGGGACACATCACTATTTTGTGCTGACATCTCTTTGAGGCGCGCGTGGAACACAACGCGCCGTCATAGCATTGGGATTAGGTCGATATTTGGATGACGATAAATAGAACATGTCGATTACTAGATCACGATTATTGGAACATGTCGATTACTGTATGTCGATATGTGGAATTTTGCAGTCGATAATTAGGCTAAAAAGAGCCTAAATCTACTTTGATTTATTTTTGTACTTATTGGTATCACACATGTTTTACATTAAAATTATAAAGAATGAACCCTAAAATTTTAACCAGTGCATTAAAGTTTCATGTAATATCATAAAGAAATGAGATATAAAAAAAAATGCTCGAATGCGTTCGTTAAAGTGTCGATAATTGGGGGTATTACCTTACATATTTCTTTTTCGGACCAATTACAAATATTAAAACGTAGTCCGTCATTTGATATTAAGTACACTTGCACTTTGTCATGGCAGATTAACACTAATTGGATTATAAAATAAAATCGTTGCCTTTGATCCAATAGCTTAGGTAATTTACATTCTTGAATTGGGTACAACACGTGTTTATTAAGTTCTACAGGGTAAGTTTTTATCCAGTGCGCAAATTGTAACCATGAATTATGCTGAATTCATGGTTACAATTTGCGCACTGGATAAAAACTTACCCTGTATAGAAAAATATTGACATTCATTATTATATTACGACGACTCACCGCACACTTGTCCGCGGCGAATTAAATAAAACCTTTCGAATTCTTTTGGCAATTCGTTCTATTCGGCGCGGATAAGTTTGCGAGGTTTTTATAGGATGTCATTCAGGTAATTCCAAAATTCGATATTCTCGGCCCCTTCGCTTCTTTCGGCTTTGAAAAGTGTGAAGGATGGAAGAAAACACATGTTGTGCCGACCAGACATAAATTGGGACTTTTCAAACTGAGTTGGGGTCGGCTTCTAGTCTAACCAGATACAGCTGAATACCAGTATATTACACAGAGCGACTGCCTATCTGTCCTCCACAACCCAGTTACTGAGTAACACGATAACCCCTTGGTAAGACTGATTGTCAGACTTACGGGCTTCTAACGACCGGGAACGACTGGCAAAGATCTACGATTGACAGCTGGGACTGACGGTTTAATATGCTTTCCGTGGCATGGCGGAGTCTTGGGTGGTATGCACCCATCCACGGACCAACCGCGGCAAGCGAAGCTTAACCTGAACAATCGACCCGTGCGGTTGTTATTGCTTAGCCAAAAGATCCTCCGAATAATGATGATCTTATCACAATGATCTCAGTGAATAAGTTAATTTTATTGAGTGTGGTTTACACCAGTTTGCGTTTTCATCAAGATAACTAGCTGAAGTCTATTAATGTATAGGTAAATAAGGTAAACGTGGGTTTAATTGTTTAATACTGTGCTGCATATTCAATAACGTATAGTATCACAACAAACCTACGCTATAGTTTCATACGGACATGCCCAAATTCGGATAATTCGTATAATAACCGCGATCCACTCCACTACCCTATTTATGTAAAGCAAATAATATGTGTAGCGAGGGTGACAATGATTAATTCCTTCGCGGATTCCGACGTTTGACATAAAACATAGGACAGTGGGCCAGTGTGCCGCGACAGGCCAACACACCGCGAACAGCGGGGCGGGTGTCCGGAGATCTGACGTCATCCCCTCCTGTCCCCCTGTGACGTCACCGTCAGGGCTACGTCATGATGTGATAGACGTTTGTATTGACATTTTCGGACCGCTCGCGTCCCTACCGCTAGCAATAAAGTCTATTTCGTTCTCGCTTGAAATCGTTCAGCCTTGAGCCAATTTAAGTTTTGTAGTTCTGTGGCTTAAGAGTGTCTGTGTAACTACGTCAAATTGGTTTCATGTCGCAAGTTGTATTTCTTAAACCCTATCATTACCGGGCAGAATATTGTACATCAGGTATAATTTGAAAAGCTCGCAACACATTTAGAGTAGCGGCATTGTGCCCGTTATAATGTTGTTGCAATGGATTTGTCCATGACCGCGGTCTTTGTTTGAAGAAATTTACAATACATAAGCAAGTCAACATTTATCTGTTGAGTGAACGGTATTTGGCAGCAATTTTGATCCTAACGGTAGGGTGTGTGCTTAGCTTGTGTCTTAGTAATCACAGCCGTGTTAACCAGTAACTGGGTTCTGGAGGGCAGATAGGCTGTAGGTCCATGTAAAATACTGGTATTCAGCTACATCCGATTACACTAGAAGGCGACCCCAACATAGCTGGGGAAGGACTAGACATAACGCACAACGCTAAGTAGTTAGCTCAATACTTGAAAAAAAAAAAAAAACCTTCGCTTATGCAGAAGTAGGTCCAAGATGAAGACCTATCCTTAGTTCCAGAAGTAGGACCTGAAAGAATGCCGCAAACATTTCAGAGTTTATCTGTGTACACAGATACAAACTTTCAGTTGACTTATAGAAGTGATTAATAGTAATTAAAGTGTTAAACTTCATTACATAAAGATCCACATCATTGCCATATGTAGTTTCCATCATGTTAAAAAATACGTAGCTCAACAGATGTAGGTCGTAGAAGAAGAGCTATCCTATGTTGAAGAAGTAGGGTTTATCCGAAAGTTAAACCGACTATCTTCGCTCACTCACCTTTGACAAGTGTCTAATCCAACTCAACAGACTTATACAGTTTTATTGATCTTATTAACATCTTAGCTAATATCGGATGTCAATGATGTCATTTATGTCCCGGCGTCACGGCAGCGCTGGCGCCGCGCCAGGCATGACTCAGGTGCCAGGTGCTACCCACCTCTCCAGCGCGTTACTCTGACACCACGAGATGTGCTGATACCCCTTGTTCCGGAAGGTTGCCATTCATAATGCACATTTGTATGGCAAGCAACCTGGCGGTCCATCCATAATAAATAAGTTCTGTATGAAGCTGACGGATTAATGTAATTATTTATTTATTATCCCAGTGGGTGGCGTTTTAAGAACCATTTCTCGAGCTTTAACATCACAATGATTTCAGCAAGAATTCATACGTCTTAAAGTTTTAGTCCTTAAACAAAGATACAATTTAAAAATGAATCCTCGCTTAAAACGTTTTGCCTGTAAACATCGAAACAAACCGTCAACGAAGCGACGTGCGAGCATTAGCGCACAAGGCTGCCCGCTTGATTATGTGTCTCAAATCTGTGAGCCTACTGCCTACACGCCTGACCCCGGTAATCTGTGTGTAGCACCCCCAGACGATGACGTCACTGCCGCGTCACCTCCTGACGAGTTAGGTACGTGATAGGTACGTCCCACCGGGAAGAACTGTGTCAAACCTGTTTACGATGTTCGTAAAAGAATACAGCTATCTTATAAGATGAATTCTTTGTTACGTGTGATTGTTCGGTTGCTTGTAGCGTGTGTGGCACACGTGTTAATTTTGGACATTATGTCATTGTACAGCAGAAAAAATATGGCAATAGTTCACATTTGTCACGGTTGCGTGTGAAGTCAACAATGTTTCGTTTAGAATAATAGGTATATTGTTGTTTAATCACTAAACTTAGCTACGAACGCTATTTAAAACATTCATTTAAATTTCATTATACTAATTACGTATTTATTGTAAATTTTGTAGGCATGAATTTCTTAATGATATGTTTGCTGTCGGGTCAGCAGCAGGCTTGCGACACATCACTACAATTACCGTTTTTGCAAGTGGTAATAGTCGTAATATCTATACGTATTAATAAAACAAAGTCGCTCAGTGGCGACTCGCTAGTAACTACCTGAAGTAATAAAACCAATAAAACAGAAAAACCTACGTTTAATTTATGTGCATTACTGCTACTATTGGCGGAAACGGAACGAATATTAATGTTGTTTTCTATAAACGATGGCGTGTCGAAGAGAACTTCGGTAATAACTTACTTTTGTTTGAAGAAGCAATGTTGTTCATGTTGAGTTTCTTGACCAACATCGTTCCTAGTAATGATCATGTTACTACATTTCGTAGTGGTCAAAACTGCCAAAAACTCTATCAGCCAAGGGCAAGTTATGTTCGCGCAATGAGGGTTCTGGTTTTTCTTGAAATAGAGCCACACAAAGTGGCTACCAGACAGACGCACAGAGAACCGAACCTATTTTCTACTAAGTATATCAACATGTCATTAAAAAATATACATGTTAATAATATCCAAGCATTAGTCAAGTTAATAGAACCAAGACAATTTCCCGATGGATATTGTGAGACTACATTATTTTCCTAGATATTATTAAAACTGATTGCTCATGTTTTTGACGGGTAACGACTTAGCAACCGTTTCTATCACATTTACTAACAATTGTAGTAATTATTGTTGTCTATTGTTAGTAAATAATATCAGCAGACATAACAATATAGACTTAACGATACATTTATCGTTTTAGACACACTAATGTGGAAATAACTAGCTATAGTTTATAGCTTGTGCCGTTAGGAACACTAAGTGACGAATCATGATAAAGTAGTCACCTAATGTAGTGATCAAAATCACTGTAAATTGACGCCTAAAATGGCGCAGCGGTTGAGGGAATGCTTTGAAACGGTCGTGTGTTCGATTACGCATAATCAAATGTTTGCATAGGTTACTCCGTTTGGGCATGGGAGCTTTTAGCTTCAAGGGTTTTTCTTTTTGAGTTTTAAAATAGTAAATTGTCTTCTCGATCACAATTTTCATAACCCCACCTAAATCCAACCTTACTTTAAGTGTACTACTGTTGTCCCCAGGAGGAGCCCCGCCGGGCGGTCTACCACCACAGCTGAACCAGCAGTCCCCTGCCCTGAACAACAACGTGCCTGTGTCCAATAGCGTTAATGGTGGGTTGACAGCTTCATTCTTATAAGTTATGATGGGTTTTAATTTATGGCTCTGTCCATAAGACACCGCTAGGGATGTTTGCATCACATTGGAGAAAATATTTAGTTCGTACCTAGTGGGTGCTAATGATATTCCAAATCCAGATATTTGTATATCATGCATTTGCGTATGGGATTCAAGAACATGTCCCCAAAGCTTTTGTGAGGTTGATGTTCTAAGCTCGGAAATTGAAAAGGTGAAAACAATAAACAGAAAAACAATTGCATTTTCCTAAACAAATGCAATACCTAATCGATGTGTACCTTTGCGTCAACTATGAACAATGCTACATGAGCGCAACGTTGCCGTTGAATACTAGGTGTTGTATTTTGAGTTCCAATTCCAACCTCAACCTAGTCTAGTCACGTAGACGCAGATGTGTCAGAACTTGAGGACTCTCGGGTTACACAAACACCTAGATATTTTAAGACTAAAAGACATTTACAAGAGCCGCGTAGTGTAACATAATTTTATAATAGTATTTTACTTTATCGTGACTATTGACGACGCCACCTTAATTATGTATTTTACTTTATCGTGATTATTGACGACGCAACCGTAATCATTCGGCGGTAACGGAATGCCGAATGGTCCCAGAGGAGACTTTGATTTGTTTCTGGAAACTCGGAAACTACTATCTGCGTTGTCATGACTGTTATCATCTTCTGTTGTGAGTTCTTAGTGAGTGACCTATGATACATTGAGTCTCGGAGGAGGGGAGGACATAAATGTTTGTGTTTATTTATAATCCCACCCACACCAGTACGTGTGGGTCAAGGTCTGCTCGGGGGCTATTTTTATCTTCACTTACGCAGACACATCTAAACTCGAAAGTGGACTTGACAGGGGGGGCTGTTAAGAGACAAGATATGGGTTTTGTAATTTTAACTTTAGTAGTGTGATCGTTTTTAGCCCATATTAGATACTCAAAGTCAAAGCATTTATGCCAAATAAGCACATAAAAGGCTCTTTTGAACGTCGACATAATTTACATTAATGAGTTTTGATTAGGCTCTTCACGCGTTTTGGGCACCATTGCGGCTGAGTTAAATTAACTATATAAGGGTGCGGACAAATTGAGAGATCTAGTAGCTAGTAGCTATGTATTTAATATTTAAAGGAGATCTATTATCTTTTGATTTAGGTGGTTAGAGCGAAATGGCAGTACAATAGCTTATAGCCCTCAATTTGACCGCACCTGTAGTATGTCTTCTCTGCAACCCTTATGAAGTGAACCACTATTCACGTATTTGTTTGTATACGTTTAAAAATAAGTATATAACCATGTCCAGGACCAACTCTGGCGCAGCCCGGTGACTGCCAGGTGAGCCCGTGGGGCGAGTGGAGCAAGTGCTCCGTGACCTGCGGCAGCGGCTACCAAGAGCGCACCAGGACTGTGCTGGTAAGCATACATTACTTGTACACGTAGTTTACAGCTTCTGTGGTTTGGAATGAAGAGTTCCGCTTCCATTGTTACCATATGCTGCAAGTCATCTGTATATTCTAGGAAAAAAACTATCATTTGAATCCCGCTTCGTAATTCCTAGAGCTTTGTGATATTATTATCACTGGTGAATTCTGAGTTTATAATTGCTTGTCACTAGGTATTCGTATAGTAAGTGAGATCGACGGCTTAACGCCTGAACCAAGGAGTGCTTAATATTTTAAGTAGGGAAGCCTTTCTTCGGCGACACTTGAGAAAATTGCACAAAACGCCATAAAATAAATGTCGTCGTATGCCATAATTGAAGGGTTTCTAGTGTTCAGTAGTACCTACGTCTAAGAGGCGAGCTGCCGGAACGTCTCGCTCTGAAGTGTAGAGGGCTACAGTATCAGGGTTAAGAGTAGACGACACTGCACAGAACACACTTTTATACAACCTTATTTTGAGTATATGCGAAACCAGAATATAGTTTGTTCAGAATAAGGAACTGGATCGATACCAATAGTTTTACACCATGTTATATTTTTGCCAATTTTTTTTTAGTTCTCTCTAGTTAATTACAAAACAATAATTATTGCCATACGGTTAGGTACTTCTGCCTAATTATTATCAATGAGCACAATACGACGCTGGGCGCGTGGGCCCTATGGTGACCATGTTTGAGTAGACGACTAGGTAACATAACAAGGTTATAACTTTGTGATTTTTCATGATACAGCTTTGAAATTTAGTACATAGATTCTTTACATAAGAATACTAGACACGTGTTTCGGGATTCGCATATACTAAAAATAAGGTTGTATAAATACACCAGAAACTCAATGATAACTAGTGTAGATGATCGCTTTTAAAACGACGAGCACAATCTTGTCGACATCAAACATAGTAACTAACTCTCATCAATCATCAACTACAAGCCCAAAAAAATCTATGATTATTCGCGTTTAGTAGGTATTGATTGGTTGATGTCATCTACTTAACCACGTGAAAGGCGCACACGTGTAACCTGATGCTTAAGGCGATTACCACACGGCACCGCAAACCGCCGCGGTAGGTGGTGAAGCGGATCTCATGGCGCATTGGTCTCTAAGAAATCCGTTGATGCCTAACACACGTACACCGCACGACCGCGCGGTCGAATTGTATGCCGCCGCGCGCCGCGGCGGTGCGCGGTGCCGTGTGTGAATCGCCTTAGTACCTACATTAGTACTTCAAGCAATCAAATTATTTAACTTAACCGTACGTGCAACTTGATGGGTACCTAAACTAAGCACTCAAGACTTTAGCTGCCAATATAATCAAATACCTAACTAGGTACAGTCGCGAGAATTTATTGTTAAGCAAATAGGGTATTTTCTAATTTATTAAAAACTATTTTAAATTGGAGATTGGGATGAGATATTTAACAGAAAAATAAATTGATTTATGTCCATTATCTCATTTAAAACGATTTAAATCAAATTTATTTTTCGTTGTTTTGAATTTACCGCCAAAACGCTCCTTACGATGACTTTTTTATCACTTGACCACACGTGACGTCAGATTTGTGTAAACAGCACCGGTAAAAATACTTTGTGTGGCGCAGTTTTTGTGCACAGAGGCCCCCGCACACCAGTAATACCACTTTCTATCCATTAAAAATCTTGTTTTATTATAAACTCGACATTCACTTGTTTACAACTACTTTAATTTACATAAAGTTGACGTCACATGTGGTCACGATAAAAGGTAATCGTAAGGAGCGTTTTGGCGGTAAATTCAATACAACGAAGCATATGTTTGATTTAATTCGTTTTTAATTGAGAAAATGGATTTAAATCAATTTACTTTAATTTTTCTGTTACATTACATATTCCGTCCCAATCTTCAAATTAAAATAGTTTTTAATAAATTTATTTGGAAAATACCCTATTGACAGTCGACATTGTAAACTAAATGCACATACATTCGCAACGGGCCGAACCGGAGCGCATTATCATACAAAAGTGCGGCCCGTTTTTAGTGTGCCGTGATTCACAGAAAATTTATGAAACTGATGTAGGAGGATTTTAGCGACGCGGTGGGTAAGCTTTTACAATTCATACAACTGTCAAACAATGACACTGCGATTGCAAATATACGGACAAGGGGCATTTCAGGTTAGTAGTCTAATTGTGTATTATTAATTCTTTATATTGAACATTCAAACATCTCGTAAAATCAAAACTTTATATTTGAATGTTCGGCATTGAGTGATTGATTTTCGGTAATCATCGTGAAAACGAAATAAGTCGAAGAAACTGCCGAGAAATGTGTTACATTGAGATGGAACAAAGAATTACCCCCCCCCCCCCCCCCACCTTTATCTCTACTAATATTATAAAACACACAACCCCACACCCTCACACACACACACACACACACACAAACACACCCACCCACACACACACACGCACGCACTACCACATACGCACTCACACGCATGCGCACACGCTTTTATTATTCTTGCTTGGCTAACTTATTGCAATAAAAATATTTTAAAAACCCATGTACGTGCACCGTACAACATGTTAAAAGAACCACGCTGAAATTACCCACAGCTAATTTAGAAATATTTAATTCAAACAAAGGCATTGATAGTGCTGCATAATGCAAGTATTATGAAGGCGTATACAAAATTGTTGATATTTGTAAAAACATCGTCGATGCAAGGGGTGGACGAACGCTATAGCAATCGATATTCCCGCAGCACTGTCTAGGGCTAACATGATATTCGGTTCGGGTTCGTCTTCATTTGAATGGATAACAGTTAAAAAAATACTAAATGGTTTTAATGCTATTACGCATTGATTGAAAATAATTCCGTAATCACTAAAATAATAAACCGTCTTTGGCTCTACATTATTTATATAAGTTTAATCAAAGTCAAATTAACTTATAACTTGCCCAACAACGTGTTAGTTTCAACCCTAGGGTTGAAACCAGGCCGGCCGCCCTGAGGCTAGCCTCAGGCCGGCCTGGCACGTGTCACGTCACGTTCGGTTAAATCGTGCTGTTTACCAATAATTGGCGCCTTCATTTCTGACGAGGACATACCGTACACGTAGGAGGTACCACGAAGGTACACGCACCACGTAGAACGTTGCTGCGCCATAGTCGTGAGAAACAACAGCTTACCTGCGAAGAAAGAGAATACATTGTTAATAATTAAACTGAGAACAAGAAATGTCACTTATTTTCTACTTTAAAATTAATGCAGTAATAATAAAGTTTGCTTAGTTTTTGAAATACCATTACTAATGTCAATGTTAAAATGTATGTTTGAAGTATTATTAAAATAATATGGTTGGTTACTAATTATACGTTTCATATTTATGAGATTTGAAAAATTGAGAAAAGCAAAAATGTAGGTCCTAGGTACCAAGTTTTTTGATATGATTGCTTTTTAACCCCCGACGCAAAAACGACGGGGTGTTATAAGTTTGACGTGTCTGTGTGTGTGTGTGTGTGTGTGTGTGTCTGGCTGAGGCAACGTAGCTCCCGAACGGATGAACCGATTTTGATATAGTTTTTTTGTTTGAAAGGTGTATTAGTCGGGAGTGTTCTTAGATATGTTTCATCAAAATCGGTTCAGCCGTTTGAAGATTATCAGCTCTTTTCTGGTTGAGGGATCTTTTAATTTGAACGTAATATTTTGATCAGGGCATTGTCAAGTCGGGGGACGGCTAGGCCTCTGTTTGGCGTTTTCATTGACCGTCCCCCGACTTGACAATGCCCTGATCAAAATATTACGTTCAAATTAAAAGGCCCATAAATATAATTTTTTACTTTTTAGAGTTTTTATTTGGGTCGGGGGTTTTTTAAATTTTAAATTTATTAAAATAATTTATACAGGGAGACTTTGCAAACAAGAACGGTTGAATCGATTTGGTTAGACAAATTGGAAAAAGACTAATTGAACATTTTCTAATTTGGGAAAAACAGGACGTCCTTTTTAAGACATTTTTTACGAACTATTGAAAGCATACTATGAAGTATTCTTGACCTTGAATTGGCAGATTGATAGGATAGCTAATAATTTTAGATCACGCATCGACTAAATGAAATAATGAATCACGAACCACGATGCGAACTCCATAGCAATGACCTTTCAAATTAAGATTTATTCAGTGCATTAACGAGCAGAGTTCAAGAGTCCAAGCGGTTTGATACTAATCAAAAGAACATCTAATTCAATGAATCGGTCTGGAAGGCCTGATTGCTTCAATCAATCACGCCTGAAATAACTCGCGCAGTACGTAATAATGTATGACAGCGGCGTTTTTATGAGCTTTAAATGGTGTCAGATGATGTCAAGTGCGGGTCGCAGTCTGTGCACACTAATGTGATAATTGGCGCAAGTGTGTGGCGCGCCTTATCGTGCGATAGGTCAAGGTCGCGCGGCCACGAAGAAACAGTGCGACGAATTAGTGGAGAAAATTGTCGTTCGCTCGAATTATTACGATTTTCAATACGTTCTTCGATTTAACCTGAACAGTTTCAGTGCTTGTTAAATATTTATTGTTAAGTACCTTGAAAAAGGAAACTCTTATTATTTTATGTAAAAAAAAATCATTCGTTTAAAGCAGCCATACTGCAAAATTATTTAGTACCTACTAATAAAAAAACAAATAGAAAATTGGCGATGTATCTATTGAAAAAAGAAAAGGTGGTCACAATAAAGTCAGCTATACAATACATGATCTTGTAACATTTATAATCTAAGGTTATCATGAAGCCACATACGATTTAGACCAAATGAAAGAGCTAACTAACATTGAAAGAACTAACAATGTTTCGTATTAAAAACATCCTTGTTTTAATGAGATGATACTGTGAACACTTCTTCAATTTAAAACTTTGTAACTCCAGGTGGACCAGTCACAAAAGCCGGGCGGGCCGCAGGTTGAGTATGGCTGGTCTAGAGTCTAGAGAACACACATTACTCTTCTCTGGACAGTGTCTGTAGCACGTTACACCTTATAATACATGAATGTGATGATAGAATGCAATAGAATAGACTGTTGTTACTACAGCTGTTAGCGCTGTCAGTCTCGTCGCTATTTACTGGAGGAACATTGCAGTAAAACAGATATGCGATATATTAATATTGAAGTTCACCCGAACGTTTAAATAAATAGCTTTACTTTGTATCTTCACAGGAATAAATCGCCTCCTCACACACAAACACAAGTTGTACAAAATTAAATGTTACCGCGTGTGTATTTATTTGTATAACGTCATGAAATTGTGGTTTCACGGAAAACATTATGAGTGTACTCACAATGTGTACATAAATCTTATGGAACTGATTTAAATAGAAGTCTGAAAATCGATGAATGTGCGGTCAGCGTAAGATTTGGAAGGTACCTACATTATTATCATGTTTTGCGGAGCCTGGTCAAAATGTGCACTTTTATTGTGTGTACAAATACCGTTTACAACATTCTCGGACTGAATGATTTTAATAACACAGCTTACACAGCACATGCACAAGACGAGTATAAAATTATATACATACCTACTTTAAAAAGTTTATGGCGACCTGTAATAGGTCGTCATAAACTCAATGAACCAGTCTAGTAGTAATGGTTTATACGCACGGTGTCAGATGCTTCGAACTACTGCTGCGACTGCTCGACCTAGTCACCTTCCACTGCACTTGGGCACGCTTGCACTACTAATCGCTGTACACATGTAGGTAAAGCTAAACAAATTTAAAACATGTTCGATATTTTAATTACGTTTAGTGCTATATATATTTAGTGACTGGTAGTGCAAGCGTGCTTGGTGAATGTGATGTATAATGTTTTTCTAATGTCCACAGGTGCAGCCGGCTCCGGGGGGCGCGGCGTGTCCGCGGCAGATGGCCCGGCGCAGGCGCTGCTACAGGAAGTGTTAAATTTAATCTAGAATCGATATTACCCCTAACATAGGCGGCTCGTATACACTGATCAATACGCTCAGTTGTCTAGGATTACTGGCAAACCAACTGGCTATAATTGGGTCTGTTTTACGCTAATATTTCTAAGTAACTGATGTTATGTTGAAAGTATGTGTTCGACAAGAGCATAACATTATCTTAATGGGTACTAGTTACATCGAGTGGGAGAACCGGTCGGTCAATTTTCCCGTCAACAAAATTTCAGTTGAATTTTCATTGACACTCCCGTGTGTACGAGCCTTTACACTTACTTAAATAATGCATTTCCCAGCATTAACACTGTCAACGTTTTATATTGTACACCAAACCAAAGCCTTAGTAATAAATAAATGATTGCAAGAAGACCGACTTTCATTAAGATGTGAATCGCAGGAAAATCGATCGGAGGGAATTTGGAGGTACCTCTATAAGTCAAACTGTTATTAAAGTAGTTATATTATTAATGTAGTGTAACGTATTGACGGTACCGTTTGTTTGTTTTCATTCGGGTTATAAGTATTTTAACCTTTTAGGTGTTTGTTTCTGAAGGCACCCACGAAACAGCAAACTTTCAATGTCGGCCTGTAGCAGGTATTATAATTGAGCGAAACCTTGACAACCTGCTAACTTCGCAACAACTAACCCAGTTCAGTCTTTAGTTTAGACTTTCGGGTGTCTGCATCGTATCGTGTGACACAAGGTGACAGACGACCCACAGTGGGCTGAAAATCGACTTTCATAGACATATAATACTTTTTGCCCAAATGTCCACTTTTATGACTGGAAAATGTTTTGGAAGACTAAGTACCTACATCCCTAAAAATATGAACATTATGGAATAGCATTGGAAACAACGCACACATAATTTTTTCCCTAAACATTACTATGGACCTGCCATGAAAAAGTCTCATATCTCCGCTAAGGACTGATTGGCCCTGATTATTTTGCAGATGATTACTCGTTTCATTATTTACAATTTTTGTCATACTCTCCGAAACAACAAGTAGCCTGATTCTTAAAAAAAAAGCTTAATTTTTTTTTTTTGAAATGTTTTATTCACGGACTACTTAAACGATGAACCCGGCCACTGTTTTGTATAAACACGATCCAAACACCTAATTATGTAACGATCCCTTTATCCAAATTATCGTCATTATTTTATGAGTTTAAGTATTATTGGTAATCATGTCTATTGTATTAATTAGCTAATGAGGGTAGTGAGTAAATGAGTTCAATGCACACTAAATTGATTTAGTATTCTATTAATAAGCCAATGAGGGTAGTAGATACTTAAGTAAATTAGTTTTAGATAACACTAAATTAACATCGTTGCAATAAACAGGAAAACTCAAAATAAAATTAATTAATTTCGCATAAGCTTTAAAAGTAGAGACAGTTATAAAAAGAATCACCATAAACATGGAAAGTATCGTAACAAATCTGATTTGTTCTTTATTTGAAAAGGTTCAGCCCAAATGAACGATTATCAGTTTTTCTTTGAGACTGCCTTAACTCGATTGGGATGTAGATGATGTTATGTTTTCAGTAGATATAGAGTAAATCTGCAAATATTGTATGCCAGGGAAATCTTACAAAGAGATAATCTCATCAATAATTGGGAATAATTGTGATCCAAAGGCCATTATTTCCATTCGTAGGTAAAAGTACTAATGGACGTGATTAATTGTCAGAAAATAAAATTGTGTGCTTTTCCTGACTTTGAGCACTTGTCAAGTAGGGAAAATCGTACACATATGCTAAATAACCACATGCATATAAAAGCTTATTGCTATAGTGATAAACTTATATTTTTTGACACCAACATTTTTGTTGAGAAATTAAAATCGACTAGGGACTAAAGACGTCTAAAACTAATAATTCGTTTTAGACGTCAAATAGCATGGCTATTAGCTTTTAATATAAAATCAGAAATAAGTAGTATGTCGAAGTCTACTTACTGTAGCAAGTACCACAAAAATTCGTATTAATACTAATATTAAGGTGGTTAGCGATACTAATTTGAACTAGTCAGTAATACAACAGAAGGTACCAGTAATAATGTTTTTAATCTCACCATCAACAAGGTATCTTCTAGCATTCAATTACTTAATTTTAAAAAGGGGCTAAGCAGAATTCCTTGAAAATGTTTCATTAAAATATTCAAGGGTTTTCTTCCAAACAATTGGAAATTGAACTGTTTTTAGAAAAAAACAATGTTTGAAATTATTTTAACACAGAAGCAAGACAGAACAGAAGATCGTGTGACATTTGACGAGAGCATCTCTCTCCATTAACTTAAGAAAGTGGCAATATATAACTTTGAGAGAATCAGCAACTCGAGCAGGTATTAGTGACTTCTGTCCTTCCTTTGTTATCCATCTGGACCCGAAAATCCCATCAAAGTTGCAGATAGCTCAGCCAGAATTACTGCGCAGGCTCTCGTGGACTTAACAGCGAATAGAATATTGAAATCATTACCACAAAATTTAAAGAATAAAGAACTTATTATAATTTCTAAATGGGATTTTTATGGATCATGTAGCCAGAGTAATTATAAACAAAAAATGGATTCTATTCAAGATGACTTCAGTATTTTTACGGCATTATTGGTGCCATTTAAACTGACATGTCAAGAAAATACAGTTGGGACAACCCGAAACCTTGCTCAGCATTGTTTTGTCGTCCGGTGCAGTTTACTTTTATTAAAGAAAATGAAGCAGTCGTGAAGGCAGAAGAACAGAAAATGTTAGATGAAATAGATTATTTCCGATCAACTGAGTGCAACAGCAACACAGTTTGTCACAAACTCATGATGACTATGATCGATGCCAAGATATGCACATACCTTTCAACAGCTAGATCGAACGCTTCTTACTACATATGTCTAGCGAAACCGTCCGACCTAAACAATTTGGAAGCAGTCTCAAAACTGGCAACATCGGCTGACGTGATGTAGTTTGGGATTTCATAAATGTCTTTTACACATATCGTACAGATTGGACATTAAAAAGTGGGCTGTTAAAGGAAAAGCTGACCAAGATGTAAAAGACGCACGGAAGACATTAATTCAAGATCGCTTCAAAACAGAACTCTGCCTGCTAATTGACATAATGAAGCAGGGTCACGGAACTACCGACGATGGCAACACGGCCAGAAGATTCTTTGAATTTCCAGAAAAAACCACTGCTATTACGGGATCAGATGAAAAACGAATCCGAAGATTTGCTGTATTTTTCAAACAATAACATCAGGAGAACATGTAAAAATTGAAAGACTATGCACACAAGACTACTGAGTGGCATTGTATAACTGGTACTATAATGTCTGCAACAGTTCACAAACTGCTTCTTCACGGAGCTGATATCATTGCTTTCAACGCAACAGTCACAATTGGGCAATTTTCGGAAGAGGCATCGGAAACCCGGAATGAGCATTTTAGAAGATTCAGGGAACACCACTCCCGTAAGAAGAGTAGAGTGAGTTCTAATGAAGATATTTTTCATTTTCTTCTTCTTTCATCAGATTCACTTGTTTCATCAACAAGACCCATTTAGGTCGCAAAAACAAAGGAAACTTTCTTTGAGGAAACACTGGCTTCAAGAACTTCAAGAATCTGAATTCGAGTTTAGACACGTCTCTCAGTTAGATTCCGATTGAGTTGTACTCAGATGATAGTGATTCGGTTTAGGTTGATTAAGTTATTTGTGCTTTCATTTACTTTTTCTTTACTTCTACAAACTCAAAGCATTTATTTCAAATCAACCAATTACAGGCACTTTTGAATTGTCAAGGTCGGTGAGTTAGAAAGATGAAGCTAGTTGCCCATTCCAAAGCATAGGTACCTATGGAGAAGAACGGGCAAGAAACTCCATGGACACTTTTAAAATCATGATTTTGTTACAAAAAGTTGGTTACATCATTATGTTGAAATTATCAATGTGAGAACGATGTAAAAAGTGCACATCAAAAGCGTCCGTAATTAAAACAAAAATAAAATAACAATTCAGAAATTAAAATAAGCCTTCTGTTATCTTTTACTTATTTTTGTTAATAATTTGATCTAAATTCTGTATTAGGTTCATTTAGTTCTTCTTTTGTATTCTTAAAATTCACTTTTTTATAATTGAACATTGTCGCATTTATTTTTTGTTGTTTTTATTAGAATCTTTAATTTTAATACATAAATTATTTCATTATTATCGCCACCAGCCTCTCCCACCGAGTGCTTTGTTAGTGCGAAACTAAATTGATAATCCTTTTTTTAAATGATTATGTGATGTATTTATACGAAGTGGTCGGGTTCAACGTTTAAGTATCCGTGTAGATGTTAAGCTTAATTAAATTAAATTAAACATTTGATCACTTTTAGAAATTATTAAATTTTAAAACTACCAATGCCAATTTTTTTTTAATAATTGAAGGATTAATCACCTGCAAAATAATTAGGGCCAGTCAATCCATAGCGGAGATATGAGAGTTTTTCATGCTAGCTCCATAGTATTTTTTAGGGAAAAAATCTGTGTGCGTTGTTTCCGCTGCTATTCCATATTTTGTTGATATTTTTAGGAGTGCATTTATTCTTCCAAAACATTTTAGGGTCATAAAAGAGGACATTTGGGCAAAAAGTTTATAATATGTCTATGAAAGTTGATATTCAGCCCACTGTGCGGCCTGACGCTCTCTACGAAGCAGTATTGCGTCACTTGAAACGAAAATGTTATGGAAACTCGATGCAGTTTACACAGATTGCGCGCGTGACCGACATACAGAGTCTCAATGTCACCAACACACGTCGAAACTCCTACAACTCACAACACACCAGCAATGTTTGGTGTTACTCCGGCGCGGGCGCAGTTTATAAGCACAATACTAACCGTGGAACTACCTACTAACGTCATTACATAAATCTTACCTGGATGTTGTCCTTTGCTAATGTATTTTCGAGTAATATTTGCAAATATTTGATTAATGACGATCAGGAAGGAGCGATGTTAAGAGTGCTTTCATTTTTCGTTGTATTATTATTATTTATAATTGCCATTTTCACTAAACTAATAACTGAGTGCAATCTTAGTGCTGTCAAACTAAAATATAATTAAGTTGTGTCACTTTAGTCAATTTCAGAATGGTAAATCGTCGTTTGACAGGAATAAACTAAATTTTGGTGATTTTTAGTCTAGTTTAGAGAATTTTGTGACAAACAGAATCGCCACCAATGAAAATGAATTTTAGTTCGGTTAGCCCATATAATATTTTACAAATTCATATTATACATTTTCCTTTCGAATAGCCAACTCCATATTAGTTATTAGAAAGTATTAAAAACACCTCTTTTTTCAAATAAAATATATTCTTGTTGTTTTTTTTTTCGGATACTTGAAAGTGACAACCCTAAGGAAAATTTTGAATTTCCAATAACTCCTGGAAACCAACGAGTTAGGTTTTGGAAATAATACTACACATAATAGAAAGAATCTGCATTTTTTTTATGTAGGAATGACCACCTACTACGGTGGTTTAGATGAATAAAAAAATGAAAACGAAAAATGATTTTAAAAAATCATATCTCTCGACCCATTCATGCTAAAGCAACAGGATTTGGTAGAACGGTCGGCTATTATACCTTTTTTCAATAGAATAAATAAATTCTGGAATAAGTACTTCCGTTAAATTATAATGATTTTTTTTCGTTTTTCATAAGTCGGATATTCCGAAACTTTGACATTAAAAAGAAAAAAAAGTACAAGTCTTGGCGAACCCGGAGTTTTACTCTAATCCTCAGAATTGTAGACTGTATAGATTAATTCAATAAAAACATGGTGACACAAAAACTGGGTTCATAACACACTGTGGTGCGTTTACAAACATTTGAACTCACATTCACAAACACTCAGACCCGGAACAACTACTTGTAGTTCACACAAATATTTATTCCATGCGGGAATCGAACCCGCGATGCGCAGCATAGCAGCCAATCGCTTAACCACTGCGCCAACCGTGCCGTCAGTTATTTAAGCAACCTTGGTTTTAATGTCGTTGTTTTCTAGAGCATTCAGTGGCGAGTTACTTATTTGATTGAACATTTGTGGTTAAACGTAAATAAACTTAGCGAAAGTCTGAAAAGCTGTGCTATGGTTACGATAGAAGAAAATTGTAGGAAAATGACTGGTGAACTCAACAACGCAGCGGGCGAAAGGCGGCGGCGGTGAGTGCGGTGACACGGCGCAGTGGGGAGTAGGAGCTACACGAAGCTGTAACGCACACGAGTGAATGGAAAAATCCTGAATGATGTGTTCGTCCTAAGTACGAGTACTTATGGCGAAACAATTAAAACCACAAACAGAGCTATTGATTAAATTATGGCAATTAACATGCGAGTCTAGCTGCCAGTACTTAGCTAACACAACCACGGTCACTTCCTCTTCCATCATTGATTCACTGACTGACATCAGCATCGCTGACTCAGCCAGTCGGACATTCAGGGGCAGACCAGGGGACTACTCCTCAATTGTTTTATTTTAAGGAAGGTACACAGACTACGCATTGGCATGTTCTGATTATGTGGAAAATAAATATAGGAAACATTAAGTACCTACACGATAAATGAATACCATAACTTATGCAGACTTTCATGTCGGAAATCAGAATTTTATTTATAGATGTTTGAAATTTTATGAATCATTAATTCATTATGTTTTGTAAAAATAATGCACACCAGGTATTTACCGTATTTATGTAAATATTGGAAAAAACAGCAGTGTGAGAAATTAAAGTTATTTAATTAAATACAAAAACAACATCGGTGTATGTTGTAGCATGCAATAATTCTACATAGACGTATATTATTGTACTAGAATTCGCGTGATTGGTGAATACAAACGTGTACAATTTAATACATGTAACGTGTGCTTGTACATGGAATATGCACATTATAATAGCCCTTGTTAAAATCCGTCGGGGAACAGAGAGCATAGATTACCAGTTGTAGTGGCCATGTAATACGCAGCTTCCGGCCATCACACGATGATATAACATTCCATGCGACCGTGGTGATAGAATTACTGTTTTAGGTAGGTATGTAAAATTATATTTTCAATTGAGTATATATACACATACACAACATAAAACACCGAATATATTACTGTTTTATTATGTACCTAGGTACCTATTTAAGTCCTAACTTTGATATTCAGCTCAACTCTTTGTTAAAAAATATATTATTTTTGTTTGTAAATATAAATGGCCGCTAATAATTTCCTCAATTTATTCTTATTGTTTAGTTATTCAAAGCACAGCACTAATAGTTGGCAATTTTTCAACAATAAATTTCCGTCGCTTTTGTCTCCGTCAAAACAACGTAATACAAGTAAATAATGTGCAGCTTATGAGTGATTTGTTTCACATCATAATGTGTCTTCTCATCATCACACTTAAGTAGGTGCCTCTACCTACCATATGTACTCGGTTTTGTTTGACACATTACAAATTACTACTATTTACAACATAATTACTAGCATGACTTATGGTAACACAGCATTTAAAAAAGACAATCTCAAAAATTATACTGAGGTACTTAGTTACCAACATAAACATAACAAAAAAACATTCAGCAACTAGGTACCTATAACTGTACAAGAGATAAACTATTATCATGTTTTGTATATTAAATATACCTACTATTAACTAAATTGTTCTCACCTCCCCACAAATTATATTCTCTACCCAACCTCATATTTATTAAGTATCGTACAATGATAAAATCGAAGTCGAACATAATCTCAGGAAGCGTTGCCTTCCGCCATTGAGTACTAACGTTTGCGAATTGCGAAGTGTCTGGTAAAGCTGGCAACACTGGCGTTACTGGCAACAGGTGACATGGTAACAAACTGGCGAGGTCGTATTCGTAGTCGACTTCGCTTGTAGGTCGTGCGTTCGAACCCAGCCGGGCGCATTACTTTGTGTAAATAATTTCATCACCACTGCTCTCAAACGGTGAAGGAAAACATCGTGAGGAAACCGGCATGTCATAGAACCAAAAATTCGATGACATGTGACGTCTACAAACTCGCACTGGGCCCGCGTGGTGGATTACGGCCCACTCCCTCTCGCTGAGAGGAGGCCTGTGTCCCAGCAGTGGGAACGTTATAGGCTGAGTATGTATACCCTGGGATATGGAGAAGGACATAGGCTACTTTTTTCCGCGATAACCGACATCCACGCGGGCGGAGCCGCGTGCAAAAGCTAGTTTGTAATATGTTACAGAATTTAAATATTATAAAAAATAATGATAAGTTAGTAATAAGTTAAGATAAGAATTTAGATGTACCTATACTATCGCAATAGGTGAAGTGAATAGAATAGAATAGAATTATTTATTTGTCAAACATAGGTACCTAACTACATACGAAGATCTTAAAAATAAGGTAGTGCGCTATGTTTTGCCAATATTAGCATACAAATGATAAGAATTAAATAAAATGATAAATTAAATAAGAGCTTAGCATTAAATTACAATTATAAAATTACAATATAGTAAATTATAGTTGAGTAGCCAATTGTGCATGCAAGCAAATTTAATTAATTACAATTCAAAGTCAATTTCATTTCATGTCAAAAGTCAATTCAGAAAATCATTCATCAAGTGAAATTTAATATGGTAGAATAAAAGGCTTTTTAATTTTAAATTTATTTATTTATTTTTATCGCGGGTTGCAACCCTGTAATGATAGTTGTAAGTTGGAAAATGAATAAAAATTTAATTTCTTACTACGTAAGCAGCACCCTAATTGCGTAACTCACGATTGATCATAATTGGTTTCGTCTTCACAGTTAAACAATATTCATTGCGTTATTTATGTTGTCGAACAGACACATTTTTCGAACATATGAAGCAATGGTTTAACAATCCGTTTCAAAACGATACAGATTATGATGAATCGTGAGTTACGCAATTAGGGTGCAGCTTAGCTTAATGAAAGAGTTTCTAAATAATAATGGAAATATGCATTTTTGTATGTGCCTCACGCCCCCATTTCCTACTACAAGTAATACGCAGAGCATTCAATATTGCAAGACACTGCGTTTGCGCGATACGTGTAGCACATGGCGTAGTGAGAGTCTAGGCCATGTCTACGAAACTTGAAGCACGTGGCGTAGTGCGCGCTACGCACATAGCGAATAACCTACCCATAACTAAACTACTATATTCCTTTAGTGAAAAGTTTATACTAATAAGGTGAGGTAGACTATAGACATACAGACACACGGACACACAGTCAGATACACAGAGTATGCAGACTGGTCTGGAAGATTTTATAGTGATGCTGATTGCGTTTAAAGTTTAATGACAAGATGATTGCAGCAAGTGATTGACCGCAAGTATAGTCTGATAATTATGCACCTGGTTGCAAGTGCAGCCAATTGTGGCGACAATTGATCGCGGAGACAAATTGCAGGATACGGAACCGTGGGCGTGTGTCGATACCTATCAGACACATTGCATTTTATTATGTTATTAACTTGTTGTTCTGTAATTGTGCACAACGTGGGATGTATCTAACTATACGTCCACCACGGCACGCGCAGTACCTACACGAGAACTTGTTGCAAAGTTTAATTGTCTGGATGTAAACGCATTGCTTCAATCAACTGAAGGTACCTACTGTGTCTAAATAATCATTTTCAAAAAAAGTGCAGATAAACCCCTTACTTCCTACTCCAGGATGTTAAATACAAGTGATGTTAGCTAACAGAATTTGTCAACGTCTCACAGTGTTTTATGAAGCCCGATTTTCGGACATCCCATTTTTATTGAAAATGCAGACAGAAATAATCATTTAAACGCAAGATTTCGAATCCCCATTGAGTTACCAAGTCTAGTTTTTGAGTTATAGTTTTTTGAAAATCGTAATTTTTCCATCCGGATTTTAAGAAAAAAATTAATTACGCTTAAACTAAGCATGATACGAAATAATGATGTTAGGTACATTGATGGCGTATCTTATGCCGAGTACTTCAGTCCATAAATGAACCTCACAACTTTGCTAGATCCAGATTTATACGACATTTTTGGTTTTAAGTTTTTTATTTTTTTCTCAAAAATTCCGCCATTTCGGGAAAAGTTATTTATACTGAAATGATTTTGATAACTTCTCCAACGCACCACATAAATTTCACATCCCAATTCCATGGAACTTGGAAACCACAACGATTTTAAGTTTGTTCCGGATTTTACGTCGTCAGGGTTGTCAAAATCTCAGATAATTATTTATATCCGGATTTTATATAACTTTGCCAAAAATGTCTACCTGGTAGTAATTAACTGACGAGAAGACGCCAGGATACCAGCTTGGTATCTAAATAAAATATTATTCATCGATGTTGTGCATTAAAAGGTAAAGTCAGGCATTTTGTGTTATTTAAGTATTTTTGTGGTGCGTAATACTCGTAAATGACACGCAAAATACACGTATGCAGTAGCAATAACATAAGCTGGGAGTACCTCCACGCGGTGAAGGCGGTAACAGTTTCTACTGGCTAAAACTCCCATAAATATTTATAACTTGACCTCCGGCTATGCCTTCGGGCTTATGTTGGTTTCGTTGTCTATTGCGTACATCTGTTTAGTGGCACGGTAGCCTACCCGGTAACGCAGGGGAGCAGCCACCAAATATTTAACTCTATAGTAAGCGGAATTTATTAGTAATCATGGAGCCGGTCACTACCCATGAGACTACTTTACCTCAGCAGAACCTGACCCGCTCTGCTGGAGATGGTCTTTCTGGGCCCCGACCAGAGGACTCTTTAATGCCAGGGGGGCATGAGGATCCCAATCCACATGCTGGTCTGCAAGTGGCCAATTTGATAATCGAAGCTATGGATAGCACCAAAGCTGGTGCTCTTCAGCCTTCAGAAGTAGCAGCAAACACACAGGACGTTGAAAATCAGCCCTCAGAAAAAGTATTGACAAGATTAGACGTTTTTAATTTATTTACGAATAAATTCAAAGACATGTCAACAGCTGAACTAGTAAATAAAATATTTCACTATTTTGGGGAGAGCTACCAAATTTCTCACACTAAGGAAGAATTTTCACCTGTTCTTGCTACATTTTTAAGCAAAAGTAAAAGCATGTACAAAAAATGTAATTATACAATTACCCATTTCGCAAAAAAACATCAAAACTGGTTAAGCCAAATAATGATTACCGGGCAGCTGAAGGTGGCTGAAGATTCAATATTGTCACCGAAAAGTAGTACATTCACGAACTTAAGTATGCGGCAGCAATTAAGAAGTCGTCGACGGCTCCAAACGCAACTACAGGAAGAGCCTTTACTAAAAAAAGTGAAATCTTTTACTGAATCACTGTCAATTGAAGGCGTTTCTATACAATCGAAGCCAGCAAAAGATTTAGAAAAGGTTATTTATAGATGTTTAGAAGCACCTCAAGCACCTACAAAATATTTTTCAAAAAATTACGACTTGTCCTCGGCCGTATACTCCGGAAGAAGCGCTATCAGTGGTAATAGATAGAAAATTAACAATCGAGACCTACAATTTTCTTCATATGGATCTTCAAGATCGCGGGTTCCCTGCATTTCCTCCATATTATAAAGTTTTAGCAGCAAAAAAGGATTGCTATCCAGCCAATATTATAATTTCAGAGCGAGAAGCCTCAGTTCCTTTCCAAGACCTTTTACAACACACATTTGACAGATTATTGACAATCAGTGATGAAGTTGTAACACAATATTGTGACCAAAAAACTGTGAAAGAGTTGGAATGTGTGATGGAAGGAAACTGGGGCTTTGATGGGAGTACCGGACAGTCATTGTATAAACAAGCCTTTTCAGACGCTGAGCGCGGTGAAGAAAATAGCCTCATTGCAACTACATTTATTCCTTTAGTACTCAGAACGAATAATGTTATACTTTGGAAGAATCCAGCCCCACAATCCTACAGATTCTGTAGACCGGTATGCGTGCAGTACAGGAAAGAAACGGCAGCATTAATACTGTCGGAAAAACCAAAAGGGGAAGCCGCAATAAATAATCTTTCATCTTTATTAGGTGAAACCACAAAGGGACACAAAATAAAAGCTTCCTGTTCATTAAATTTAGCTGCCATTGATGGCAAGGTATTAAATACCATTTTACACACCCTCTCCCAAATGCGTTGCCCATATTGTGGTTTAACGGCGACGCAATTCAACAATATTGACCTAGCTTTAGAGCAACCTGTAAATATTGATGCCCTTAGCATGGTGTGAGTCCACTTCATGCGTGGATCCGTGTGCTTGAATTCCTCTTGCATCTATCTTATAAAAAAGTGGTAAAAAAATGGAGGATACCTCAAAAATCGGAAGAAAAAGGTCTGGTAGATGCTCGAAAAAAAGCTATTCAGCAACAAATGAGGGAGAAGTTAGGTTTACTAGTAGACGTTGTTCGGCCAAATTCTGGCACCACTAATGACGGGAATACTGCGCGAATCGCTTTGTCCGACAAGAATCGTCAATTTTTTTCAGAAATTCTTGACCTCGAGCAATGGCTACTGGACGACTTACACGTTATTTTAACTGTTATGTCCAGTGGTCTGCCAATCGATGGTAATAAATTTGGCAATTTTTGCAAACAAATCGCCTACAAATATGTAGAAAATTACGAGTGGCATCCGATGACAGTAACTGTACATAAAATATTGGTGCATGGGGCTGCAATAATTAATTCAACATCGCTTCCCATTGGAATGCTGTCAGAGCAGGCGTCGGAATCGAGAAATAAGTTTTGGAGAAGCGACCGTGAGCATCACTGCCGATAAATGGATAGGGTGAAAACGATGACTGATTTATTCCATAGGGCTTTAGAGTCATCCGATCCTGTAATATCCCATGCACGGCTGCTCCAACGCCATAAAAAGCAATGTAAAATTCCTTTGTCTGCAGTCGCAATAACATTGCTAAAACCTCTACCAGACCCGAACATGATAGAAGAGCTTACCAGTGCTGATGAAATTGAAAGTTATGATGCAGAAGAATGTGTGGTGCTTTGCAACGAAGAAGATATAGAGAGTGAGATTTGACTGAAATGCAATTTGATTTTTTTTAATATAAAGTGAAAATCGGAAATCAGAATCGTAGGCTACGGCTAAATTCGAAAGTTTTCGTATCATATCATATCATATCAATAACATTCAATCCTAACTTTACATGCACTTGATTTGCTATTTATTTCCTAGTCTCTACCAACAAACAAACAAAATGTAGTAGGTAAACCTGAAGGGGACTTGAAACTTGATACTTTGAAAGGCCTCGGTATCGGTAGGCTGTCAGTAAACTGGTACACGTTCTTTTTGTCATTGTGAGTACGGAACTTTTACTTATTACGAAAAATTTTATCCGCAAAATAAGGATAAAAATTTGACAACCCTAACAAAAATAGTTAAATTGGAATAACTTCTAAGTTCCATGGATTTGGGATTTCATAATTATGTGGTGTATTGGGGAAGTAAATAGAATTATTTCTGTATTAATAACTTTTCCCGAAATGGCGGAATTTTTGAGAAAAAAATAAAAAACTAAAAACCAAAAATGTCGTATAAATCTGGATCTAGCAAAGTTGTGAGGTTCATTTATGGACTGAAGTACTCGGCATAAGATACGCCATCAATGTACCTAACATCATTATTTCGTATCATGCTTAGTTTAAGCGTAATTAATTGTTTTCTTAAAATCCGGATGGAAAAATTACGATTTTCAAAAACTATAACTCAAAAACTAGACTTGGTAACTCAATGGGGATTCGAAATCTTGCGTTTAAATGATTATTTCTGTCTGCATTTTCAATAAAAATGGGATGTCCGAAAATCGGGCTTCATAAAACACTGTGCGTCTGGCGAAGGGTCACAGTAACAACGTCTGGCGAGGGGTTCACAGTAACAACGTCTGCCGAGGGGCTCACAGTAACAACGTCTGGCGAGGGGTTCACAGTAACAACGTATGCCGAGGGGCTCACAGTAACAGACAGCCTGACTGATGCGATGTAGCATGATGCTTAAACAGTCGTTGAAAGTAAAGACTGCTATGTAATGCCTCGTGACTTGTGAGTTGTGACACGATACTTATAAAATAACTTGTAAAGAGTCATTTGTGGTGTGTTATTATTGTATAGTAGCTGACCACATAGACGTTGTCCTGTCCAATTTTCAATAATTTATGCAAAAATCCGAAAAAGGAATTACAAAATTTCCGATTCCAGTTTTTCTCTCCATAAAAACCTAATTCGGACAAAAAATAGCCAAATACTCGTAGCTGTTCTGAAGTAATGTGCTTACCAACGAACAGCATTTCGTTTTATTTAAAGACCACGTTTAATACTTAGGTACAGACCTACACACGTTAGAAATTATCCGCTCCGCAGTCAATTTAGTTCCAACTGAAAAGTAGTGGATAAGACCTAACTTCTTCGAAGCAATAAGTAATTACTACTTACCTGGTTTTTGCGCTAGTTTGACGGTAACATTATTACACTGTCAATTGATTCTAAAGACAGTACGTCATACATTGTGGGGGCGTGTTGGAATACAACAAAATATATCCGGTAGAGTGTTTCTCTCTTATACATATCTATTTACATTGTTCATAACTTTACTATAGTTTAGTTTAGACGCTAGTGTACCGTCTGGACTAAGCGAGAGCGCACACACACCTCTCCTGCTAAATAAATATACTAAATAAAATAGTAGAAACTAGATTTTGCCAGTGGCTTCGCCCGCGCGGAACTTTCATCCCCTATGGGACTGAATTTCCAAACATCATTCCTTATTCCTTGTCTACATTTCCTTGCAAAATTCCAGCTTTCTAGGTCCAAGGGTATGGGCTGGGCGTTGATGAGTCAATCAGTCAGTCAGCTGGACTTTTCCTTTTTACCGTCTTTCATTGGTTCTCAAAAACCTTATATTTAATTTCTATTTATGCTTTGCAAAACTGATTGACATCATCTATTTACATAGATTCGCCACGAATGTTTATGGGATGTAGGCAAGTAGATTTATTTATTTAATACTTCAAGCACACGTACATGTACAGAGGCGGACTTAATGCGGCGCCGCACGGTGGATCGAAAATCGGCTGTAGAAGACATAGGATCTCGATTTCTTAAATGTTATTTTTTTTTTGCTGGAAATGACTTCTGCTGATCATTACTGTTCTATAAAATGTCATATGAAGTAATTGTGTGCACAAATGGAAGAGTTATAATTTTTATAAGAAAAAAATGTATGGAGCTGACATGAAAAATGAGGATATCTCTGGAATCGCAAAGTTGGCCGTTATATCCTTGCACACTGTTATAGTACTATTTATTTGTGAATTTTTGACATACTTAATATCGCGGCATCACTTGCGATTTTTTTTTAAATCTTCAAATTAAAAAATTAAAAAAAGTATGTGATACATTTTAATGCTTAAATATGGCTATACCAAGTGTAATTTACAATATTTTTTATGCTTAGACCAAAACATTCTAAGAAATCACAAAGTCGTATTACCTACTTTGTGATTTTCATTTGAAATGACATGGTAATTATGAATTACGTAACACGTAATCTTGTCTAATGCCTCAAGTCCACATTAGCTAATGATTAATAAAACTTAATACCTATATACCTAGTTAAAAGGATACGTACCAAAATAATTTGGGGTACTACTACTAATTTAGCAATTAGTGCAGGATTAACTTAATGAAAGTAATTAGATAAATGTGATACCATCATTAGTCAATAACAATAAATAGTCAAACATTGGATTCACAACTTCAGTTCATTTAGAGCATTTCTAATACTAACATCTATCCTACCGTGTCTTTTTACTCAGTGATCATGAATAATGGAAAGCATTATTACAAATTTGGATTTGTTTGTTATTCTGAGCAATCAGGATGCTTCGTCTTTTGATCATGAAATATTGTTCAACACACTTGTTATTCGACTGGGCTCTAGCCTTTCAGATGAAGACAGTGTTACCGTGAAAGAATTTTGTTGAAGATTCACACGGGCAGTTCAAAAGAGATGGTTACGATCCCACAGGAAAAGTGAAGTTTTTAGACGTGATTACAGTAATTGGCTTGAGGCAAATATTGACTGGCCAAACTGCGTGCAAACCAATTTGCTCATTCAAGAATCAACAAGTGAAAATATTTCTACTGAACCTGTACCTGTACCATCAACTTCAACAATGAAATCAACTTCAACGATGACAAAAAGATCTCGAAAGCCGTTTGAAGATCTAAGTAACAAGCAGAAGAAGAGACGATCTGATGAACATAGAGGCGATGACCCTAATGAAGTAGCTTATTCAGCTGCAGCACTTTTGAAAGGAGATAGTCATGAGGATATTGCATCTGTTATTGAACATATGCTCCAAAATCCAGAAGCAGCAGCAAAAATCAAGGAAATGTTGAACAAACCAGCTCCTTCAACAATATTTTCACCAGAAAAAGCACTGGGTTTGCTGCTTTCATTAAAACTATCGAAATGGCAATATATCACATTAAGGGAAACGACTATTCGAGAAGGTTCCAAGGAGATATATCCGTCTTACTATAAAGTGCAAAAAGCTAAGCTACAGTGCTACCCTCCGAAGACATTTGTGACTGTAACGGATTCATCTGCTAAGATTGCACTACAAGCGTCACTAGATTTAACAGTGAACATAATTTTTGAAACTATTCGTAGTCCTGATGCGATACAAGATAAACAATTGATATTAATATCAAAGTGGGGATTTGACGGTGCATCTAACCAAAGTTGATATAAGCAAAACATAGAGAGTGGTCAAGATGATTCCAGCATATTTATGACCTCTTTGGTTCCATTAAAGTTGACAGCTAACGTTGATACCGTATGGGTGAATCCAAAACCCTGCTCACCTAGGTATTATCGTCCAGTCCAGTTTAATTTTGTGAAAGAAACCAAAGACGTTGTCATAAATGAAAAAACTGCAATGGATAACGAAATTGAAGCTCTCGTTCCCTCAAAATGTCAAGGACATGAAATTAGTCACAAATTAATGATGACGATGATTGACGGCAAAATTTGTACATATCTGTCTGAAGCTAAGTCAAATGCGGCCTGCTACCTGTGTTTGGCTTAGCCTACAGAAATGAATTAGTTAGATGTCATTGCGTCAAAAACCATTTCTTCGTGTATGAGTTCAGATTATCATCACTTCATGCCCGCATTAATGTGATGGGATGTCTTCTACACATAGCGTATCGTCTCGACTTCAAAAAGTGGTCTGCAAGAGGAGGAGGTCATCAAGAGTTATTGCATTCACGAAAAAAACTCATTCAAGATCGATTCAAAGATGATCTCAACCTTTTGATTGACATCGTTAAGCAAGGATCAGGCACAACTAACGACGGGAACACAGCAAGGCGGTTTTTTGAATTTCCTGATAAAACTGCAGCGATCACTGGATTAGATGAAGACCTAATACGCAGATTTGCTGTGATTCTGCAAGCTATCACATCTGGAGAGATTGTAGACGTGCCGAAATTTAAAGAATACGCTAGAACAACCGCTGAAAAATACGTGGAACTGTACGATTGGTACTACATGTCATCAACCGTCCACAAATTGTTGATTCACGGAGGGGACATAATTGCAAAAAATGCTATTGTACCAATTGGAAGTCTTTCGGAAGAAGCTTCAGAGGCCCGAAAAAAAGACTTTAGGAGGTTCAGAGAACACCATTCGAGGAAAAAGAGTAGACAAGCATCAAACGAGGATATCCTCAATTCTTATCGTCTCTTCTGATCCTCTAATTTCTTCCACAAGACCAAAATTAAATGCCCACAAGAGGCAGACATACTTTATAGAAACAGTAGAACTACTGAAACTTCAGGATTAGGAAGCTCCGACAGAGTTCTTAGAAGTTTATCTATTGTAGAGCCTGATTCTGAAGTGGATTCTGATGGTGACGAAGTATAAAATAAGTTAACTTTTATTGTTTATGTTAGGTTAGGCTATTTTTTTTTTTAATAATTTGCTTTTATTTTAATCATACAATAGTTTACCATTTATTGTTATTGACTAATGATCACGTTTATCCAATTACTCTCATTATGGTACGTATTCTTTTAACAGGTATATAGGTATTAAGTTTTATTAATCATTGGCTAATGTGGACTTGAGGCATTAGACAAGATTACATATTATGTAATTCATAATTACCATGTCATTTCAAATAAGTAGGTACTACGACTTTGTGATTTCTTAGAATGTTTTGGTCTAAGCATAAAAAATATTGTAAATTACACTTGGTATAGCCATATTTAAGCATTAAAATGTATCTAATACTTTTTTTTTAATTTTGAAGATTTAAAAAAAAATCGCATGTGATGCCGCGATATTAAGTATGTCAAAAATTCACAAATAAATGGTACTATAACAGTGTGCAAGGATATAACGGCCAACCTTGCGATTCCAGAGATATCCTCATTTTTCATGTCAGCTCCATACATTTTTTTCTTATAAAAATTATAACTCTTCCATTTGTGCACACAATTACTTCATATGACATTTTATAGAACAGTAATGATCAGCAGAAGTCATTTCCAGCAAAAAAAAAATACATTGAAGAAATCGAGATCCTACGTCTTCTACAGCCGATTTTCGATCCACCGTGCGCCGTAGGCATTTTCGACCAGTCGTAGATTATTACGAGAGGAAATTATTTGTAATAATATAGTACTTTAATACAAAATAAATTTAATGTGACTTGTCATTACAGTTTCATATACCTAGATTGTTTTGTTATGCAGATAAAGAGATAAGAATAATCATGATATCCAAATTATTTACGGAGCGAGTGAACACAACATTTCGTTCCAAGTAATCCAATTTCGCGGTCGGATGCTGTGCTCCCTCATTGAATATCGTTCTCTGTCTGATACCATCTGAATTACGACCTCCATAACACAATGGAACGCGGATGTAAGCAACATTACACTAAATGCTACTTTATCTGATAAAATTATAAATAGCAGACATTTTGAGGATTTCCTCCCGGCACACAACAGGCAAATATTATAACTATAACCTTGCTGATAACAGATGAGTTATATTATTTATTTATTTCAGGATTAGGTATGTTTATTTAGCAAATAAAATGTAGCTTATTTTGTTTCACGAAGTCACCTGAGGAAGATTGAATCTCTTGAATTGAATGAAAGTTAGCTGATGGGAAAAAGAAAGTAACTCTGCTCTGGGCTCTCGTCGGAAACTAAAACCTTTTTGCCTTTTCAAATATTTTCAGTGATAGTTCCTAATACGTTTTTTCAGCACTCTCCTTTATGCGCAAACATTTGCCTAAGGAGCGGTAATGTAACTCGACCCGCTCCCACACTGCGCACTGGTGACTGGTTTGGTCTCACTGGACGTTGTTCCAACCAGTTTCATCACACCACACTGGCTCTGTATTGTCTCAAGCTTCATCGCAGATTACCGCTAATTATAATTTGACCGCGATTCCCTAACGTTTCATATTTACAAGGTTGAGACGAATTTCGCGCGCCACATACTCATCTGGGTAGTAACACTTGGTACACTTCTTGCATTCGTTTCTAGCTAGTATAAACTCCTTGATTTGCACCATTGAATACTGAATTGTTGCACCGTGTGGAAACAGCTGATGATTTATTTAAGTTTCTGTTTATTACGATAACAGCCCACGAAAATGGAAAGCCCATGAAGGATCTATTGAGTATCATTAAGGACCTAATATATCTATTTAATATTGATCTTAGGTACGTACAGGTTTCTTTAATCTTTCGAAAAAGTAATACTTATCTGGTCTACTTTACATCCAAGTTGATACTGTGTTGGTGCCTGATGAAGACAATCCACGTGATGAAAGAGAATCAAAATGTGGTAACTAAGAAAACCACTCTGTAGCATAGTTCTTGGTCAAAAACTTTATGGCAGCCAAAACAAAGACTTTGTTAACGAAATGTCCATCAGGGCTTGCGATGTTAGCTGACTCGGCCTACGGACAACTTCATAAATGACAGTCTGTTTGATATTTCATCTATAATTTACGTGTCACCCACGTAAATTCCAAGATTCATCTCAATTTCTTATGTAGAGTACTTAAATGTGTACATATAGTTACAGTTATAGTAAGTCCGGTCCGACTCGTGATAATGTATTTTTTTAAGCCATTTGCAGCTCAATGCTGACACTTTATTATCTATTATCTGTTTAAATAAATAAAAAGAAAAGTACTGACTGACTCATGAACGCCCAGCCCAAACCCTTGGACCTGGAAAGCTGAAATTTTGCACAGAGTTTCCCTTTATAATGTAGACAAGGAATAAGGAAGGATTTTCGAAATTCAACCCCTAAGGGAGTTAAATAGGGGATGAAAGTTTCGCGCGGGCGAAGCCGCTGGCAAAGGCTGTAGTATTTAGGTGATAATGATAACTGTTTAGATAATAGAATTAGCGTGTCTCTTACCGCCCCCCTTTAAGCCTGCAGCGCCCACAAGGGGGCGTTATCGCCCACTTCGGGAAAGGCTGGTTTAGATAATAGAACTAGCTTTGTTGAAACATAAAATCCATTTATTAGGAAGGTATTTGTTTGATTATTCAGCTATGGTGCTGTGGGAAAGATTTAATGAATGTGAGATATGACAAAGATTACTTAAGTAAGGCATAGAACTAGATTTTTAGCAAAATGTCTAAGAATTATTTTAAGGTTTACAAAGACTTTTTTGGCGAAGCCGTATGCATCGATGATAATAAGTGTCTCATGCATGAGATCAATTATCTCCAGAAATACCGAGTTTTGTGTATTTAAGTATTTAATTATGGAGTATAAGAGGACCAACACTGTGACTGTACATGGCGATAGATACCTACTTACTTACGCGCAAGATTACTGAATTCCAGAAGCGCATCTGAAACCTGCTCGTTGGAATGTGTTAACGTGTCGATTTGTCCATAAATAAAATTGCAATTCCTTTATCGTCAGTTTATAGAGATACTTGAAAAGTGGAAAACATTGTGAGATTGTTCTTAAATAACCGCTGAAACAAAAATTGCTCTTGTATTGCTTTGTTTACGAATGGGTAGGTAAAGGTACTAACTTTCGCTTTAACTTTAAAAGTTGGAGAAATACGAGCGATCAGACACAGTAATATAACACCCTTAATTGAGCAAGCTATGGAGCTAGAATCCACCATTAACTCTTGCTTTAAATATGTCCAAGTATATCATCGAGCTACACACACAACATAGCATAGCACAGTCTACGCTACGCAGACCTTAGCTCTGATTTGAATTCCTAGAAACACGTTCCATTTGACTAGACCCGAGAACGAAGCGGTCCCATACCAGTCAACAAAACGAACACGCAACGTAGACAGAGCGACGCAGCCGTGTCGCGCCGCGCGTCTACGCCCGCTACGCCGCAAGCCACGTCAGACGCCCATTGACCTCCCAGTTATGAGCATCTTCCGATGTCGGCGACGTGACCCGGTTACCGATGCCGTGTTTGTTATTACTAATGCGTTATTCGTATTTGTTTGTGAAGCCATTTTTAACGAACTTCGGTTGTGTTTTGTTTTACCTTGCTCTACCTGGTATGCCTCTAGTGTAGGTGCTGTAACCTATCTACCCTCCGTTCCTTCTTGCATTCCAAAAGCAATTGTTTCATTACTGAGGCCCTAATCGTAGCTAATGTCTAACAACTCGGTAGCCTTGATTTGGTCGTTATCATTTATGCCTCTTAAAAAGGACATCAACGCGCTCCGGAAAAAAAAATGCTTGAAGTATTTATCAAAAGTCATTGTTATAATTATTTTGTAGTCAGTGAACGCACGTTGCCGCATTATATATAAGGTCAAAAACAATCGATTCTCAGCCAAACGTAAACCGAAATAGATGCGTGAGTGTGTTCGTTAATGTTTCATAGACCATGGTCCTAATGTAAGCGTGATGCTTTTAACACCACTCCGATATAAATACTCGATAATTCATTAATTAGTTCAATTATAATGCTTTTATTCGTCAGAGGTTAATCATTGTTATCGGTATGATCAATGGAACTTAGGTAATTAGCACATTCCGGCGAATGAAATACTTTTCCACAAATGTTTTGCTTTAAAATTGTAGCGATGTTTGAACTTATGGTTTACCGACTTAACACAGGTGTGTTAAAATTTACAAAGCATTCTCGGAAAATATGAAATTCAACGCATAGGATTGTAAAATAAGGAAATGTTTGAAGGACATGGAGCTAGAGCAGTTCTCAGTTGGAAACCGCATAAATACGATTTAATTTACATTCATTGTGTTGTCGATAGGTTCTTTTTCAGGTCTACATCGATATAATTTGAGTAGGTAGACAGAAGACGTAGTGGGAAGGCCTCCCACAAGGTGGATCGATGACCTTGTGAAGGCCGCGGGAATCCGCTGGCCGTGGGGAGCACAAGACCGGTCGAAGTAGAGGAGCCTGGGGGACGCCTATGTCCAGCAGTGGACGTCTTTCGGCTGAAGTTGGTATCTCATAAAGCGTAAGTTCATTGAAAAGTTTCTTTTACTAAATAAATACTACAGCTACCAACAAATCAGCTGTAAGTATACTAATACAACAAAACACAACAGTTGGGTGCAAATGTCCGTGTTACGTTACGTCACGGACTCACGGCGTGTTTCCGACCGGGGCGCGTACGCTGACCGTGACCGCGCGGCGAAAGTGTGGGCGATAGGCGCCGGCGCAGCACGTCGGCAAAAACGTAGAAAAGGCCCACTCGTACGCTTTATATGGAGGAATATCAAAAGGGAAGGTTTTGGGTGTGCAGCATGGCAAAAATGGCGAAAAGTGGATACCATTACAGCCAATGATTTTATAAGTTTTACACTTATAATATCATTGATTACAGCCATGTCACAGTATCTACTTAACACCACTGTGATGTTGTATTATGTGAGGAGTGGGTTTACTCTGCAGGGGAAGATGTTACTTCGCCTCTTTAAATCAAAGTCGCCATACTTAGGTACATGCTCGTCAGTAGGATGGTATACTTGAAAGGGTGTGAGTCCAGAGAGATTATTTGATGGGATCGTACAGGGCAAACCTTCTGTTCCCGTATATTTCACTGTGCCCGGGCGCACACTACCGTGCCACCGATGGAGCATCGGGACATCGGGACCGTTACTCATTGAAATGTAGAACGAATACGAATGATGACACGACTGAATACTTACAATTTATTTTTATAACAGACCTAGTTACAGACAGGTTAGTCATTTGATATCTTTACCCAAGAGAAATAAAAAATTATGTTTTTTTTTAAACAAGCTTTTGTTTAATTGCTCTCAATAAGAAGAAAATAAACTAACTACTAGATTCAATCAAACCAATCAATTTACTACATGTATTACAACATTTATTGTCGCGAGATTTGCATATTATTTAGGAAACATTTTCTTTCATAGAATTACTTACAATACGTATTTTTCAAATTCAATTTCAAAATCATTTATTTGCAAATATGGGTGAACAATATGCAGATGTTTTACATTTATGTAATAGTTGAATATCACATTTATTAGTAACACCATATTTTACCTTTCGGCATGCAAACTAGGTACATACATAGAATGAAAACACAAAAAAAAAAAAAACTATACGAAATAATAAGAATGAGATCAATAATACCATTTGTTTAAAAGAAATGTTATACTTTATCCTGCAAATATTCAGATACGCTGTAATATGCTTTATTTATCAAAAAGCTTTTAAGTTTTTCTTGAACATGTTAGGCGATGACGCCTCCATTATATATATATGTAGATGATTATATACACGGGGAGCCATGCAAAATATACTATTATTTAAAAGAGTTGTTTTATTATTAGGACAACAAATTTTACTGTTGTGTCGTTTACTTTTATATTTTTTAAAGAAAGTATCGTTCGATCTTACAAAATTAATAATTTCATAAATGTATATGCATGGAAGCGTCAGTAGTTTAAGATTTTTGAAATATTCTTTGCAACTATCTGTTTGTTTAAGTTTACAAATTGAACGAACACATCTCTTCTGAGCCTTAAAAGCATCATCCTTATATACAGAATGTCCCCAAAACATTATTCCATACCTTATAATGGATCCCACATAACCATGGTATGCAGACAGGACAGTCGATATATCGGCCATTTTGGAAAGCATGTGTAAGGCATACGATTGTTGAAGTATGTCAAGCAAGACTAGTCTGTTAGTCCACAGGTAAATCTCGCGACAATCTCTCATTTAATAAATGTAGTAATACATGTAGTAAATTGATTGGTTTGATTTAATTTAATTTAAAGTTTATTTTCTTCTTTTTAGGGCAATTAAATAAAAGCTTGTCTTTGAAAAGTTTTTTACCATTAATTTATTTTTTAGTTGATTGAGAATGTTTCACTATCCCAAACTCGATGGGGTTGTATCGTTTTATTGCGGAGTTCTTATGGCCACCTTCCAGCTCCAGTATCAGACCCTGTTAACCATATAGGATCAAAGTAAACGAGCCCAAACTCGATGGGGTTGTGTCGTGTCGTTACGGAGTTCCTATGGCCATCTTCCATTTCCAGTATCAGATCAGCTCCATGTTATCATAATATTGCATTGTCACGCGATATACATAATATGCATACAACATTTCGGCTCAATCGGTTAAAGATATCTTATTCAAAATTGAGTTACAATATTCCAGGACATACATACAAGTGAAGTTAAAAAAATTAAAGCTTTTAAAAAGAAAATTCCTGACTGACTGACTCATCAACGCCCAGCCCAAACCCTTGGACCTAGAAAGCTAAAATTTTGCACAAAGGTTCCCTTTATAATGTAGACAAGGAATAAGGGAAGATTTTTCGAAATTCAACCCCTAAGGGAGTTAAATAGGGGATGAAAGTTCCGCGCGGGCGAAGTTGCTAGCAAAAGCTAGTAATAATAATGAAACTCAAAATGTGAAGGTCTTTTCAAAATTGCAAACAAATAAAAAGAGCTACACACTTTGCAGGCTACATATTGGTGCTTCTCGGGAATACCCGGCCAAACTTAAACTTGAATGCAAGTAGATAAAGTGGACTCTACCTTGTGCTCTTTCCGATTTATCTGAGGAAGGGGTAATAGTGGGACCTATATGAAGAATTCGACAGGCATACAATGAGTATGCCTTCCGAATTAATCGTATAAGCAGTCAGGCGGTAAAATAAAGTTTCCAACAGTAATAATGAACAACATGATTTAAAAAGTATATCTTTCAGCCAGCTCAAACATAAAAATAATTCAGTAGAAACAACTCATTCTTCGTGTAAATATCGCGAATAGTCTGTAATTTTATGTTTCAAAAATAAAATGTTAGATAAATCTCAGTCTAAGTGCACACTGCACTGGTGCCAATGCTAAACAAAAAACGAGGAAAACATTAAACAAAACAGTACACGAATACTTTGTACATACTAATTAATTGCTAAAACTAAAGTGAAGCGCACATTAGAGCCGCGCGTCGGGCTGCAGTGCATCGCATTTCAATATAAAGACGCATGTTCGCTCAAGTAGGCGATGGGTGGTTATACAAAATGTAATGTAGAGGTAGGAGGATTGTTGTCATGCCGGTGGGGACGAACCTAATCTGCGTCCGGCTTATTAATTAACACTCATGTCAAGTTTAAAAGTTTTCGTTTATTTACAAGTACAGCAATCGTTAAAACAAATTTATTATCACTGTTATGTAGTACCTACCTGAGGATAACGAAGTAGGAAAGCACTTTCAGGAACAAGAGGTGTCTCCAATCCGCGCAGAATATATTAATTTCTTATTTCGAGGTTTTGTAAAACAATGCCATTTGAAAACTAGTGGTTGGTAAATTGCGGAAAAGTACTTGTAATTTTTATCTTGTGCTTAATAATTTACGCCATAAACGTATTTATATGTTAATTTAAAATAAAACTTTACATATTACTTGACTTAAATAGAGCAATATTTTTAAGAACGCATAATAAACCATAATTTTCTGATTGAGGAAGTCATTTTTTTTTTCTTGTCTTTGTGTGACGCGTCATCACAATACAAGTAAACTTAAGTTTTTTTGTCTGATCCACAACGACATTATTATCAGTGGTACATCTTGTTATAAGTCCAACTCCATCGCCTGTAGTCTCTCAGGGGTTTTAAGAGGAAACAGGGCGTGCGATTGTTCATACAAATGTATTCCCCTTCCTGAAAATGCCTCTAGAGCAATATACCTAGACTTTATTCATAAAATCAAGGACTGCTGTAAACACGTCCATTTCATTTTCTTTTGTTCAGCAACTAATCAGTAAAGAAAATATGACCCTCTAAAATATACAAATTTGATTGTTTTCTTTTTACCACCGTGATTTGAGGACTACCAGACAAATTAGAAAAGTTCGTAACATAAAAAATTATAGGAACCTAAACATAGGTTCCTAAAACATAAAAAAACAAACAAACAAACTTTTCTAATTTACTCTTACTTAAAATGTTAATGTAAAAAATAATTTAATCGGCTCAGTTATCGAGGAGAAAAAAGGAATACGAAACGTCGATCACGTCATTTTTTTGTGATAATTTCGGTCGGAGCTGTAGCTGCCCCATATCACACACTACTCGGTTGTTCGGGCGAAGCGTGACGGCAATAGTTTCATCAAATACCTATTTTTCAAATTCCTCACAGGCTCCGTCCCCTCTAAGTACCTACATGGACTGGCTGCCATTGAAACTTCACAATACTCAAACATCATAATTTAATTAGATAACCCTGATATATTTTCATCTGGCTTAGTGTACAGACGCCAGCACATCAAGCTACTCCAAACTGTAAAATTTTCCCAATTAAACATGAACCTTAAACTTATGTCATAAAGTTGAAAATCTATCAAAGAAATTTGACAGATTGGGGTAGCTTGATGTGCTGGCGTCTGTACGTATGTATATTTACACAATATTTACATCAGACATGTTGTGTTTGCCTGCTACTCTTCAGCAGTGTCGTCACCGACCGCCCCGCCGGGTGTCATGGCCGCTCGACCTCCACCATCCATTATCAGCTACTTAACACTGATCCATTAAATCTTCAGCAAGATTACACCTCCCCCTACCACTCACAATCTTGTTTGCCACCTGTCACACTGTCACTCTCTTCCTGACGAGTCAATCTTACAGAAGCATTGTATTACTCAATATTTCAGCTAAGTACCTACGAGTACATCATATTTTGCTAAACATTTTATTTAAAATCGCAGTCTGGAACAAGATTAGCTTACCTGATAATATTATATCTTGTTTTGCATCGACCCTAAGATTGCAACATTTTGCAGGTAAATGCATTTATCTACTGATGAATGAAATGGGTATCTGTTGAGTGAGGCTGAGTCAGAACTTGTTCTATGCAAAGTACTTATCGAGTTAGACCAGTTTTCAAAGAAGATAGCACTAGCAGATAGATGGTACCCGATTTATGATATAATCAGAGAACTGCTCGTACTCAAGTAGGTCACAATCACACAGCTATAGTTGCAAATTATTTTGTACAATCATAGTAAAATGGTGCTTCCACTAACCTCCTATGTAACCGAAATAAAACTAAAGTAGTCCATGAAAATAGGGCAAACCTACATGTCATGTGACGGTTATTTTAGCACGATATAATTCGAATGATTACATAATTTAAGTAATGGCAGGTGCGGCCGGCTGTTTCGACGAGAACTACATTAATGTGATCACGAATTGGCCGATCACGTGGCACCCATCCACCGCCAGCAACTACCTGATCGTTCTTTACGAACGTTCCTATGATGGTGGGTTACTGCCGCAGAACAAACTGTTAGGTATGTGTTGTGGTTACTTCGAAAAGATTGGCCAGCCCTGCTTTGGTTGGACTTACTTACCTACATCGCAAAATACCAACATCAAATACAACCAATTTATACTGGATACTAAAACCAATTTAAAAGTTTGGGTCACTAATGAAAATATACATATATGCAGGTCCCCTCGCTCTGTGTCAATGGCAACCAAGCCTTATTACAGCGATACTTTTCATTTTCAGGTCCTTTATTATAACATCAGAAATTTCACCTATGAAACCTGAAGGCTACATAAATCAATAGACTTGTTTATAACTACAATCAATTTGAACACCTTAAAGCTTGATGTTATTGTTATCAGAACTGGTCGCGTGCTTCAGTTCATTCGCGGGCAGGACGCGGGCAGCCACGTGTGGTACGTAGTACCTACATGGGTGTGTTATATACCTACTAGATACAGTTATACGTTTCTAAATATAATAGTTGTAGTATGTAAATGTGAGTGGAAGCACGCGAGGCGGGGAGGGTCAGTGCGCCCAAGATTAGCATGACTAAATAGTCATTAGTCAGTTCTCCGATATCCTATTTTCTTCATAGATGACTCTAATTAATGTATTTCAAACTGTGGCAAAACGTAAGTCTGTTTTGCCAGCGCTGCCACAGCGCCTATATGTATGCTTCGTGAAGTAGCTTGCTAGCTGTAAGGTCGTGGGTTCGAACCCAAGCAGCCGCTTTACTTTGCGTAAATAATTTAATCACCACAATTCTCAAAACGGTAAAGGAAAACATCGTGACGAAACCGGCATGTTCTAGAACTAGAAAAATTCGAAGACATGATTGAGACGTCTACCAACACGCCACGAGGCCGCGTGGTAGATTACAGCCCACTCACTTCGAAGAGAGGGGGCCTGAGTATACGATTCCAGTAGTGGGAATAATGTAAGCTGGTTAAGCTTATAGAACAGAATAGAATATTTACATTTCAGACGAAGTCCATGATATGCTACACCTCTAGTATACAGGTTATTCAAAAAAATCTGCTGTTTCGTAGAAAAGTGCAATCAATACCTACGCGGTCAAAATATATGGAACAGCAGTTTTTTTTTTTAAATTACCGACGAAAAATTTCTGCGCTGGGGGATCTGGAATGATCTGCTGAATTCATGGTTACAATTTGCGCACTGGTTAAAAACTTATCCTGTATGCTTCGATGTTGTCTAACTAATACCTATAGACAGAATATCGAACAGATTGTCGAATTTCTAATTTAAATCAGTTTTTGCCTAACACGTTCAAAGTTTAAGGTAATGAAAGCCAGACAAAATATTCAAAACAAGAAAGTTTGTAAGAGTCGTGTTACGTAAGTCAAACGCGCTAATGAAAACATACAAGTTCGTAAACAAATCGTGGCCTTCACTTCTTCAACTCAATGTTGTACATATTTACTTGTTATGGTAACATGAACATTTGACTCAGTCATTGTAGTTACAAACTTGTCTAAAATCCCTAACACAGGGTGCACTAACCACTAACGAGGGAACTCATTAATTTGATTGTATTATGTAGTTTCCGTCACCACCGGTAACTGTCGGCGGTTCTTTGCTTTGTAAACAAACAGCTCCTAATAACTTTCTCTGAAACGCGTAATATTTTATTTGTTCGGCAGTGTAGGCTTAGCTTGTGTGACTGTGTGAGCACAAGGTGCAGCTAAACTTGTCCAAACAACAAATTAAATCCAAAGTATTTTATTTCACATAAACTTACATTGACACTTATGAAGTGCCAGAACTTAAATGTAAGTATCCAAAACAGAAGGTTAAACGAGGTAGGTGTTAAAATGTTATCAAGTAGCTGGAAAGAGAAAAATAGATTGATTGGTCACAGAAACACGTCCGTACAAAAAGATCACGCAAAAAACATGAAAAAAAACAAACTTGCTCTTTCGAATAAAGAACATAAATAGTCAGCAGCTGCACGCCGTGACTGTGACAAGAAGGGTTCCACTCAGCATGATGCTGTGCTATGGGACCCACAGCACAGCGCTGATGTTTAGCTTAGTGGTCACTCGAGCTCACGTAAGTCACCAACAGAGTAGGCACCAGTGAGGATGCATCCCGCAAGGTGATCGTGAACGAAATCTTTCATTTTAGGGTTAGGTTTTGGAATTTAAACAGAAGCACTAGTCCGCAGTGTCTTTTCATAAGAAGTTCTACTCGTCCGTGGTTCCTACTTCCTACTGCTACTTTTCAACACATTAATTTGATAACGCACCGTTCCCCTTCGGTTACTAGATCAAGGCACAGTTAGGCTGGTGCTAATAAGTAGCTCGTCTGTAGAAGGCCGGCTGTCATCGCGACCTGCCTGCACGGTCAACCACAGTACCTGCTGATGTTATTTAGACACACTACTTACCTACATGCGATCTGTAGGTAAATTAAGTGTGTTTTTTCATAAAATTCACAATAGGCTACATAGGACTTAAACCTAACTGGCAAAATGTGGTACACCTCTGTCTACATCTATATTATATTAAAATTGACTTAACTTCTCGAATCTGAACCTACTTTCCTAATTATGGCTTGGGGTAAACTTATCATAAAAAGTCCCATGAATTATAAAAAGATAATTGATGGGACTTTAGAAGATAAGTTACAAGAAGTATTGTTTTATGTTAAATTATTTCAGAAGTTATTTACTTATTTATGTGGGACTCCAATAAAACTCCATTAAACATGGTAGGTATTACATGATACATAAATGTAATGAGCAACATCAGGTATTAAGTCGGTGAAAATTTTCACTCCACCGCATGCGCAGTGAAGTTAACAACTAAGCTAACAAAGTTATAATATTATTAAGAGCGAGGTTACATCAGGAAAACTGCACAGCATCTCTTTATCTGCTGACACCTACCTACTGAATGTTTTTGTGAGTACTAATCCGCCTGGTAAGCTAGGAGATTACGGCAGGTCCTCATTATAGCCGTCATTCAGAAGCATTAGTTCACGTGTTGTTGACGATGCTTTATAATTTAGCGAAGGCCGTAATAGATGATTGACATTCGCGTGTTTCAATGCCCTAAATCTCCCTAAATGATATCAATTCACTAATTCCCAATTAACAGAAATGATCAGTCACACCGAACCTACACAATTTATGCGACGTATTTACGATAATTTATGAGAGCATTTGTATCGCGATGTAATTGGTATAATGGGCCATTAATTAAGTCGCAGTTACCTCACAATATTTCAATGTTAAGGCATAATGGATGGAGTTGCGTGAAAAAACGCTGTAACTCTCCTGAAATATGAGTGCGCGCAGAGGGCGCGGTCTTGACGCAACTGTTTAGGACGTGCCTGCACGACACTGAACTTTGTTGGTTATGAAATAACTAAATATCAGGCCAGTTGCTAGGCGCCTTCTGGTGGCATTTTTGGACATCTAACAAAATAATATAATAATTATATTTTCAGTTTTCGGTCGAAAACTTTCGACATCGTGAAAAATTGCAAAACTTTAAATTAAAATTCAATTTTAAAAATACATTGAGTTTCGCAGGTGAAGTTCACACCAGTATTTGTATCAAAAGTTTTCTTCAAAGATAGCATGAAATTAACTAAATTTAAATTAACTTATTCATCAAGAAGTACGCAGACGATTTGTAGTTGATGCGAGAGTCGCGTGCCGCCATTTAACTAATTATCGTCGTGTATAATGAACCACGGTTATTAACGGGACACAGTTGACCTCCGTCTCGCGCCGCCACGCCCTGCTGTGGATGTAATGGAACCGGCACAGTTATGGCCAATATATCGACCAATACGTCGGATGATACGCGAATTATGACTAACTATTGTATTGTTCGAATCATGGGATTGCTAAGTCCTAATAACCTAATAAATAATCTAGAGTGATGTTGGTATTGTGAACTCTTTCAAGCCCTTGTGACACCAAGCGTAAGATCAAAAGTGTTGGTTATTCCATGTGTAACGTCTTGCGTAACACTGGCTGGTGTCATAATGCATAACACTCGTGTCACCGTGAATAAAACTCCTGTTAACGTGAGAAATATCAATCGCAAAGTGTAACGTCAAGTGCAATCATAATTTATTTATCTAGTCGTATCACCTTGCGAGCAAGCTTATCTAATACATGACGTATTTGTTTCTTACTCCCATCAAGTGAAATATATTGTAAGACAAAAGTAGTGAGAATAACGGGAATCACAACAAATATGTGTGTGTCAGTCAACAGATCGTGTTGTGATAAGACTATGCGTCACGCTGCCTGCCAATCATCTGCTCCAAGATTAATGTTCTTTACAACACCAGACGTTCTATCTGAACCACTTTGTCGTCATATTTCACAAAAATGTTAATGAATGAAAAAATAAAACTTGTTCTTATAACTAGTGAGGATTGTTTGAAATCCAACAATGTCAAGGTGGTTGATGTATTTGTGGCAAATAAACAAACGAGTTGTGTTTGCATTATTGCGACATCGAGGCGCAGATGTTAGGCGATGCAAGCGTTGACCACAGCACGAGCGGTCGCTCATCGTATGTATGATTTGCACACAGGGATTACAGGAGTGATATTATGTTGTGTATACGACTTTTTTTAGCACGTCGATAGCAATGTAGGTATACAGTCAGCCCAGAATTTGTCTACGAGTTTGTACTTCCAGTAGCATCCATCAACTCCTGTAGCGCGCACGCAACAGAGGGGTCATTGCGTAATACTCTATCGTTCGGAATCGCTTTCATTTTGACAGTTGCACAACATTCATTGCGTTCTTTACGTTGCGGAGCAGACGAATTATACAATGAAGCAATGGATTAACAGTAAGCTTCAAAATTATTTAGATTCTGATTAATAGCGCATTACGCAATTACGGTGCTGGACACAATATTAAGTGCTGGACACACTGGACACAATACGAAACGTGTTGACATTTGCACTTTAAGTGTGCTTGTTATTTATAAATTCAAGAACAGCCTGCTATGACATATTGGTGCCGATTCTGTTGTACACCGAACTAAACTAACTAAACTATAACTAAAATTCCTTACTTTTTACTATGAGAATCTAAACGCTATTCTGCAAAAAAATATCTCTAAATTTAAAAACTATTTTGACACAACTAAAATCGAATTTGACAATCGCGACTCGCACGTGGTATGTTTTGGCTTCGCAACGTGGTACTTGTTTGCCCTACCCCGTGTTTTTTTTTAGAGCCAGAGGCGCGCAGGGGGGCGGCAGCCTCGACGTGATTTATATGGAATTTTCACTTTTTGGATGGAAAATATGAAAAATTATTACCCACATGTTGAGTTTTAGAGGTGCATGGGCTTTTATAAAGGGGGTCGAAATTTTCATTATTTTTGCGATAGGACACACCATTTTCGAGATATAAGCAAAAGAAAAGAAAAAAAAAACAGTACTATTTTTGCACCAGAAGTCGAGGTGTCTGCGTGAATTTTAGTTCTTGACAACCATCGATCTACAGTGATCTACATCGAACTATAGTGATCGATGTTGACAACTAATTTTATTCCACACCTATTTAATCGCGATTAAAAATAGTCAGATTTAGTCAGACAACCAAAATTTTAGGTTGAATAGAATAATGAAATTGACAACAACAGAATAGCAAAATTACCATTTTCACTAAACTAATAATTCAGTACAATCTTAGTGCTGTCAAACTAAAATATAGTTAAGTTGTGTCACTTTGGTCACTTTCAGAATAGGAAATCGTCGTTTGACAGGAATAAACTAAATTTTGGTGATTTTTAGTCTAGTTTAGAGAATTTTGTGACAACAGAATCGGCACCATTATATAATAGTGGGAGTAAATTAGACATAAACTTGGAAACCCAATCCCAGAGAACACTCTTCATTAAGCACTCACTGGAATTGGTTCAGAGTTAAATAGATTGTAAGTATTATGATATTGTTGATATCATCATTTTTATTAAAATTTATATTTAGATGGTATAAGAAAGCCAGGTATTGATCATCAGTATCAGTTCGCCTCTCGAGCTCACAACTAATACACTACAATACAATGGCAACTATACGAATTAAATTAATATACAATTGTCTCAACACAGCGAATCTCAGTGAACACTATCATGTATGTGCGCCTGTGCGGGGGACTGTACTACAGAATAAGTTCAGTTAGAGTAGTCTGTGTCGGTGCAGCTTTATACTACTTGGCAGTTAGTTTGTACATGTTATCGTTTGTAATTGAAATCATTGAAGGAGCTTTACCAGCACCCTAATTGCGTAACTCACGATTAATCATAATCTGTATCGTTTTGAAACGGATTGTTAAACCATTGCTTCATATGTCCGAAAAATGTGTCTGTTCGACAACATAAATAACGCAATGAATATTGTTAAACTGTGAAGACGAAACCAATTATGATCAATCGTAAGTTACGCAATTAGGGTGCTGGTCTTGCTAGTATAGTAGTGTCATCTCTAACAATATATTGTTCACTGTTGTCTCACTATTCTATTCACAGATTCCGACTACTTTCAAGTTTCTTTAAGTGATATGTAAACCGTTGATATTTTATTAGGAGTTAGGCCAGTTTTGGACATACCAGTCTTTGGATTTTTGTTCTTAGCAATTATAATAAGTCAGTTGGGTGTAGCGATACCCTTCTACTATTCTCTGATTGAGAATAGAGTACCTCTTTAAATGAAGTTCTTAATTATTGTTTTTTTTTGTATTCGTCAACGAAATGACAAATTTCACGAGAATTATGATGTTTGCGCTGTTGTGGAACAGACTAAGGATTTTCAGACAATACATGGAGAACACTGCCTCGAGTACGTCGGTTACAGGATACTGAAGATGCAAGAGATAGCATAAGCTATGTTCAAAATAAAATTTATTTGTTTATTATTTATTTATTTACGTAAATATTGGATACTATCAAAAAGTCGAACATACCAGTGAAATCAATGGTTAGTACTCTAACCAATCCTAATTTTCTCATTACATATATTCTATTAATTGATGACCATTTGCTTTCAGATTATTGTCACCGTTTTTGCATCTGGACCAAAAAATATTGCAACAGGATACCAATTAATGTCTAGCATAAAAATTTCGGTAAGAGCTATCGCATTTCAATGATACGCTTGTATTTGTTAGACCTTTCCTGTATCGTATATACTTCAGAACAACCTGGAATTGCAAGAGCTGATCGTCCACATCATACTGCCGTGTGTTGCGGCGCTGTTGACGGCGCTGACTCGCGGCGAGGTCAAGCGCATCAGACTCGTCATTGGCAGAAAGACGCTGAAGGTAACGATGCTGCAGTTTATATTATAACTAGCTACGCCTACCTAGTTCGTCTACCCGTGTGTAATTTTTTATCGCATTCCGTTCAGCTTTTAGGTGAGGTAAAAAGGCGTGAAAAGGTCCCTAACTGAGTTACTTTCGCATTTATAATATAACTTATCGTCGCTTTCCGCGATAACTCACTTTCACACTACATAAAATATGCGTTTATTTGTGTTGACAGACGATCGCGTACGCGAAGTTTTGGATGACTGCATTGTTCCTGGATTCTGGGCCCTTCGGGTACTCGTTGTGTCGTCTGTTCACCCTCGACGTGTACATGGTCCTCAGCCTCCTGGTCTACGTCTACGTCACCTACTCACTCGCTATGATACAGTTTGGACATTTTTATAACTGAATAAAGACATTCACTTAACTTGGTGTAAAAGCGTGTACTTTATGGGGAAGCGCTAGAGGAGGTCGTGTCATTAAAGTCATCATACTACCGTCCTAATTAATTGAATCCTATTGAATTACTATATTTCATGAAAACGTTATGGTGGCGGATCATATTTTAATCAACACATACAAGCTGACACGGAACTGCAAATTGCAAAAAAAGAAAATTACAATATCGCGGGCTACCTCAGCGCATCCACATCAAGTTCAGAGTTCTGACTGCCCGCAGGCTGTTTGTCTACCGCCACTGTCAGCGGGCCGAAGGAGCGATACATATTTTTACTATGGCCGCGTCCCAGCTATGTCTATCGATGGAACGATGGCTTTTGGAGTAGAAGAGTCTTGTAAGTAGAGGTCGCGAATCAGCAAAGACAACCTTAAAATAAGGGCTGGAACAACATGGATGCAGAAACAGAATACTGGGAAGCAAGAATTGTGGAAAGAGGCATTTACTTTTGTCCGCTGTAAAAGTGACGCTGGCTGAATTGAATTATTAATTACTGTTCAAGTGATCCATGATCATGTTAGTGCCATTTCTAGAAGCAACGTGGCGTCTTTCTTGGCGTCCACGTGGATAACGCACACATCAAGCTGTTCTCTGTGACCAATGGAAAAATCGCAATACATCGATGACGCAACAAGTCCTTCACGCACGTCTGGTGTTGTCTGGCCCGACATGTATGTCGTTCAGTGGGGACTGTCGGAAGCGGCGGGCGATTGGCCAGGCGAGGCGGCGGGCGATTGGCCAGGCGAGGCGCCGCACACTGGTCCCAAATGATAAAAAAGGGGACATTAAGAAATTTTTGACAAAAGGTCAACCGATTCAGCTTATTTTTTTTTTGTAGACAGCTGATGCAATTACAAATCACTTTTGTACATTGAGTTTTTGCCAAAAAAGCCGTATTTTCAGAGAAAAAAAATATTCAAATATTTTTTGTATGAAAGAAATCCTAATTTTGTCTTTATCTTCCAAGATTCAAACGTATTCAAAATAAAACTTAAAGCAGCTTGTAGAGATGCTAATTGCTCACTACTTTGTCATCGACACTCTTCTGCGATTTTGTGCTCCTTTTGAGTTACAGGCACTTTAAATATTTTTTGTATGAAAAAATCCTAATTTTCTCTTTATCTTCCAAGATTCAAACGTATTCAAAATAAAACTTAAAGCAGCTTGTAGAGATGCTAATTGCTCACTACTTTGTCATAGACACTCTTCTGCGATTTTGTGCTCCTTTTGAGTTACATGCACTTTAAATATTTTTTGTATGAAAAAATCCTAATTTTCTCTTTATCTTCCAAGATTCAAACGTATTCAAAATAAAACTTAAAGCAGCTTGTAGAGATGCTAATTGCTCACTACTTTGTCATAGACACTCTTCTGCGATTTTGTGCTCCTTTTGAGTTACATGCACTTTAAATATTTTTTGTATGAAAAAATCCTAATTTTGTCTTTATCTTCCAAGATTCAAACGTATTCAAAATAAAACTTAGCGCAGCTTGTAGAGGGGCTAATTTCTCACTACTTTGTCATAGACACTCAACTGCGATTTTGTGCTCCTTTTGAGTTACATGCACTTTAAATATTTTTTGTATGAAAAAATCCTAATTTTGTCTTTATCTTCCAAGATTCAAACGTATTCAAAATAAAACTTAGCGCAGCTTGTAGAGGGGTTAATTGTTCATCACTTTGCCATAGACACTCAATTGCGATTTTGTGCTCCTTTTCAGTTACAGGCACTTTAAATTTTTCGTTGTCGGATGAGCTTTACTAGTTTTTTGTAGACAGCTGATGCAATTACAAATCACTTTTGTACATTGAGTTTTTGCCAAAAAAGCCGTATTTTCAGAGAAAAAAAATATTCAAATATTTTTTGTATGAAAGAAATCCTAATTTTGTCTTTATCTTCCAAGATTCAAACGTATTCAAAATAAAACTTAAAGCAGCTTGTAGAGATGCTAATTGCTCACTACTTTGTCATAGACACTCTTCTGCGATTTTGTGCTCCTTTTGAGTTACAGGCACTTTAAATATTTTTTGTATGAAAAAATCCTAATTTTCTCTTTATCTTCCAAGATTCAAACGTATTCAAAATAAAACTTAAAGCAGCTTGTAGAGATGCTAATTGCTCACTACTTTGTCATAAACACTCTTCTGCGATTTTGTGCTCCTTTTGAGTTACATGCACTTTAAATATTTTTTGTATGAAAAAATCCTAATTTTGTCTTTATCTTCCAAGATTCAAACGTATTCAAAATAAAACTTAGCGCAGCTTGTAGAGGGGCTAATTTCTCACTACTTTGTCATAGACACTCAACTGCGATTTTGTGCTCCTTTTGAGTTACATGCACTTTAAATATTTTTTGTATGAAAAAATCCTAATTTTGTCTTTATCTTCCAAGATTCAAACGTATTCAAAATAAAACTTAGCGCAGCTTGTAGAGGGGTTAATTGTTCATCACTTTGCCATAGACACTCAATTGCGATTTTGTGCTCCTTTTCAGTTACAGGCACTTTAAATTTTTCGTTGTCGGATGAGCTTTACTAGTTTTTTGTAGACAGCTGATACAATTACAAGTAACTTTTAAAGATGTATTTTTTGTTAAATAAGCCGTATTTTCAGAGTTAAAAAATTAATTCAGGCGGATTAGAAATAATCTTGTTAAAGATAGACTAAGATGTAATAACATTTTCTTCATTAATAAGTAACTCTTATAAATGTCTTTCTATTAAAAAAAGTCTTATTTTAAATATATCAAATAAACAACTTGGATATCTCAAAACGTGTACAGACATGTTCAGGTACAGGTAATTTATTGTGTGACTCATATTCAGATTATAAGCATTTTTTGGTAATGAGTCATTGCTTAATTAGCCGATTACTTACAATTTGGGTTATATTTGGTCATCTAACGCTAGTGAATGCGTCGGAAACGCTGAATGATAAAAAGGTGTAAATTGCAATTAAAACTTTTCCTTCGTACTTTAACGGGCTTAGGACCGTCAAAATACAAACCTATATAATAATATAGGTATTGTATTAAGGCGTACTTAAAAAATTTGAACTACCTGTAACCCTAACGCTTAATTTATCTTTACATGCATGTTTTGTTTATTTATTTATTTTATACTTTATCACTTAATATGTATTTGATTTAGGGCAGGGATCTTGGCGTGCTTATCTGTTTTGGTCACTTTCTTCAATAATAAACGGCACTTGCACTATTAACAGTCTTTTAATTATAGTTCCACAACAAAACACACGCTTTTACAATTATTTTCACAGGTTAATTCACAGAGCAATGTTCGTGCGATCAAGATTCAATGTCAAGTCATTGTCACAATAAAATATCAGGGTATAATAAAAATAAACAATATTGTTCTACCCTACTTTGTCCTAATATGTCATATGAAATGTAAAATACAACTTTTTATTTGACTACCCCAACAGTGGGTAGTCTTTGTTTACAAATGTAATACTTTGCTAGGGCTGTCGTCAACATAATATGAATAAATAAATAAATAAAACAAACACAAAAAATAAAACAAAGCGCATTTTTTTTCAGTACCTGTAAACTTAATAACTAAAGTAAACTATTATTTTACAAATTTAAATAAACTAGAACATAAATTAATTTTAAGCGCATTTTTTCTCAGTACCTATAAACTTAATAACTTAAATAAACTAGATTACAAACTTACAAACTTAAATAAACTAACATGAACGTGCGTATGTTACAATGTGAATTATGCTAGCGGATCTTGTGGGGGATTATTCTCAATGTCGACGTATACTTCTTCCTCATCAGCAACTTCTAAATCGAGTTCATTGGGTGAAACGTCATCCTTTAGAAGATTTTCGGCTTCTTCAAACCTCTGCTGCTTTTGAATTTTGGTGAACTTCGGTCTTATGTTCGTAATGTACGGATCGGAGCTGATAAGTAACTGGTGTAAAATATCTTCATTTGTTTGCATTCTGCCTATCTTTCTAGTATGCTTTTCTCTGATTGAACGAAAATCTTTGTTTCTTGCTTCTGAGGCTTCTTCGGACATCATACCAATTGGAATAAAAGAAAAATGCTGGCAAATATCTGCACCATGCACTAAAAGTTTATGTACACTCGAAGGCATGTAATACCACGAGTACTCGCTGACATAAAGTTCTGCTGTTTCTCTGCAATAAATTCTAAATTTTTCAATATCTACATTTCTCCCAGAAGATATTGCCTGCAAAATTACAGCAAATCTCTTAATCAAATTAGCATTAACTCCTGTTATCTCAGCTGACCTTTCGTAATCATTGAAAAACCGTCGAGCTGTATTGCCATCGTTTGTTGTCCCAAAGCCTTGTTTGACGATATCAATCAGTTACAACAAAAAACTCATGCTGCGTTAACTCTTTTCTTGATTTTCGGAGCAGTTTGTCCTCACCCCGAGCCGCCCATTTTTTGAAATCTAAGTTGTAAGATATGTGCAAAATACATTCCATGCATCGCAACCACATGTGAAGTGAAGATAAACCATATTTGTACATATCATGGTTTTCTGGTTTGTTAAAAACGAGGTTCAAGTTGTTCATATCTTTCGGATTTGTTAAGCAAATGTTGCAATTGGCTGCAGACTGTGTCTGTGAAAGTGCCCTGCATACTTTGCCGTCGATCATCGTCATATGCAATTCATGAAATACTTCAAATTCGCCATCAAATAACTTTGTTGGTAGAAGGTTCTGAATTTCTTCTTGTAATGTTGCTTCTACTTGCTGAATATATTCTTTTGTTTCTTGTTTGAATTCGAACATAATTGGTCTGCAATAGTTTGTTGAAGAAGGGCGCGGATTTTCCCATACTATCACATCGTTGTCACTCATAAGGCGAAGTGGCACAAAACTAACCATAAATACAGAAGATTCTGAAAATATGTCACCAGTTGGTTTTTGTTTGTAACAACTTTGTGAAGAAGCTCCGTCACAGCCCCATTTACTAACTAGCTTCAAAACACCACCATTAATATTTGAACCAGTCACTTTCAAAATCTTCTCGGCAGTTAAATCTAGAACTGCCTGTAACTTAATTTTAGCTCCTGACTCCGATATCACAATATCTTCTTTTGCTGGATAGCATTCTTTCTTCTTCAACAGTAACTTCTGGTAAGATGGAAAAGCCGCTGTGCCATTTGTACTTAAAATGGACCTCAAAGTTAGATATTGCCATTTTGATAAACTCAATGCTGTGGCAAGAGCTAAGGTGTCTTCCTCGGAAATCGATTTATCAGAAGCTTTATATAAAAAGTCACTTACTTCTTGCACCTTTTCTGGCTTATTTGAGAGGCACTTAATAACTTTAGAACAAACAGTGCGCCCGTTTTCATTAAGTTTAGCAATAAGAGCATAGAACAGCTCTTCTTCGGAATGCTCCAAAAGAGACAAAGAACGTCTTTTCTTCTGCTTATTTGTTAAATCTTCAAATGGTCGTTTATTTCTAGTTCTGGGAGTATTTGTGGTAGCTTCTGATGTAGATGCACCCGCTTCCTCTTCGTACGATAAATTATGCTCTTCTAGGTCTACTGAAATGTCCTCTATGGTATATTCTGGATCAAACAACATAGGAAAATTCACAGAAGTTAAAGTTGGCCACAAAATTTTAGACTCCAACCACTCCTTGTTTTTAACACCAAATCTTTCGTTTCTACCTGAATTGTCCCATCTTCTAGCTAGGTTTGACGTATAATTTTGGCAAAACTTTTTGATAATACTGAGCTCTTCGTTTGGAATTTCACTTGAAATACGATTTATAATGGTTTGACACAGTAAATCACTATTTTTAAGGCACCCACTATTACTTAAAAAAGAAAAAATGTCTAAATTAGTCACAAATGTAGTCATTTTGATACAAAAATGTTACAGGCAAATAAATAAAAGTTACAATGTGGTGATAGTTGATAAAAAATTGTGTTGTTTTTACGAGCACAAGACGCGTAATGAACAAAAACGGGTTCCGCTTGTCCTTATACTATTGATATATGACTCATTACCCAACTATCCCGTTACTTAATGGGGTAGTTAGATAATGGCTTATTACCTAACTACCTCATTACTTAATGGGGTAGTTAGATAATGAGCCAAATATTCTTGCAATTTGGATGAGTCACGAGAAAATAAAACATACTAAGATGTGCTCCTACATAAATACCGCAAAACTACAAAGGGAATTTTTAATTGCAATTTATATACCTATTCATCATTCAGCGTTTTCGACGCGTTCGACTAGATGACCAAATAGAGCCGAAATCGTCACTTATAGGGTAATTAAGCAATGACTCTATACAAAAAAAAAAATTACATACGAGTCACACAATAACTTACCTGTACATAAACATGTCTGAACACGTTTTGAGATTTCCTTGTTTGTTTATTTGATACTGATAATTTCATATATTTGTAAGAGTTACTCTACAAGCTGCGCTAAGTTTTATTTTGAATACGTTTGAATCTTGGAAGATAAAGAGAAAATTAGGATTTTTTCATACAAAAAATATTTAAAGTGCCTGTAACTCAAAAGGAGCACAAAATCGCAGAAGAGTGTCTATGACAAAGTGGTGAGCAATTAGCACCTCTACAAGCTGCGCTAAGTTTTATTTTGAATACGTTTGAATCTTGGAAGATAAAGACAAAATTAGGATTTCTTTCATACAAAAAATATTTCAATATTTTTTTTCTCTGAAAATACGGCTTATTTGGCAAAAACTCAATCTATAAAAGTGATTTGTAATTGCATCAGCTGTCTACAAAAAAAAAATCAGCCGAATCCGTTGACCTTCTGTCAAAAATTTCTTAATGTCCACTTTTTTATCATTCGGGACCAGTGTGCGCCGCGCCGGTCATCCGGCATCCGACACTCCCTGTCGGTCAAGGACGCTCGGTAACTGACACTGAGCTACTTTCGAAGATAATGAGAATATAGTGGCCGAGATAGTTTAGCGAGGAATATAAGGGAAATTTTGTTTATCGCCGCACGTTTATTTAAGTGTACTTTATGATCATAATAAACGTCTAATTCTAAAAGCTATCGTTTTTAATTTATGCTCATTATGCCCCGTGCGTGCTTGTTACGACACCACAACATATTTTGCACGAAAATAAATGTTGATGGATGGGAGCGGAGGATTAAATAAATAATGGTAGGATTATGTGATGGGAGGAGATGAATGAAAAGATAGGAAATGATAACGTGACGGTTGTCAGAGGTCATTGGACGAGATTTTGCGCCAATCCCTAACATGGGACATGGGCAGGAAGAATAGTTTCAGTATGGACATCCCAAAATACTGTTTGTATATAAGTATGCGAGCATAACTATCATTTTGTAGGCATGCTAAATTGTCTAGGTTTGTCTTTATACTCATCGGTTCATCGCTTAGATTTATTATAGAATCGTGAACAACAAGTTGACAAGGCTAGCATGAGAGATGTGCGGCTGATGTGTAGTAGGTACAAACAACACACAGTCAATAAACTGAACTATTATTAGACGTGGAGATACTCATTCATGATTGTGCTGCGCAAGATTTATCACTAGGATTTAGTAAGTTTGGGTTATTTAGGTGGACATTATGTAGATCATTATGTCAAAATAAGTTAATGATTTCAAGTAGTTACGAATTTAAGTCATCAAAAACGATACCTACCTATACAAAAAATGTTCTGCTAAAAAATCCAGTAATAGGATATTTTCCAATTTAATATAAACTATTTTAATTTGAACACTGGGACGATATAATTAACAGAAAAATAAAAATAAATTTATTTATATCCATTTTCTCAATTAAAAACGATCAGAATCAAATTTATTTTTCGTTGTTTTGAATTTGCCGCCAAAACTCTCCTTACGATGACTTTTTATCACGTGACATTGTGACGTCAGTTTTGTGTAAGCGGCACCGGTAAAAATGCTTAGTTTGACGCAGTTTTAGCAGTTTTTGTGCACAGAGGCACTGCACACCAGTAATATCACTTACTATCCATTCAAAATCTTGTTAATTATGAAGTCGACATTCACTTGTTTACTTACTAACTACTTTAGTTTACACAAAGTTGACGTCACGTGATAAAAATTCATCGTAAGGAGCGTATTAGCGGTAAATTCAAACCACGAACTGTTTTTTCGATATAAATCGTTTTTAATTGAGAAAATGGATACAAATCAATTTATTTTTATTTTTCTGTTACATATTTCGTCCCAATATTTAAATTAGAATAGTTTTTAATAAATTGGAAAATACCCTATTACCGATTGCCTCGTACTGGCAGTCTACCAGAGTTGCGCCACTCCTGTCTGCGAGAGCCTTGATTGTTGCGATCCTCTTCTGCGACTTCTGGAATAATAACTTTGTGCTGTACGAATTCCTGTATCTAATACCTTTAAACGAGCAATTCTTGTATATGTATATATATTTATCCATATAATCTGAATCTCGGAAACGGCTCCAACGATTTTCATGAAATTTAGTATGCAGGGGTTTTCAGGGGCAATAAATCGATCTAGCTATGTTTCATTTTTGGAAAATATCAAACAAAAAAAAAACGGTCATCCAGATATTCATTCATTATTGTAGGAAGCATAGTAATGAATCAGTTGTGTTCATTTCAATGGTAAATCTGAAAAAAAACTCCCATTACTGAGCATATTTTGTAATATCTCACGTAATAATCGAAAACAAAATCATAACACATTTGTGTAACCTTCACTCGTGGCGTCTTCTATAACTATAACTATAGTTCTTCAAAACTTTTGTCGTGAAACATATTGTCGAATAGTCGAGCAAGCATTGTCTGCTGGTGCTGTACAGCTGTATGTGTGACAGTGAGTGACAAGGTCAGGGAAAACAAGCTCAAACTGTTGGCTTTTCATAGTTAGACCTCGATGTGAACATGTATTGTAACAAGTTAACAGCTTCGGGGAAAATAACTAGTTCAAACAACTATTGATTTTTATAGCCTTGTCTGTTTGAAATACTTTTATAAAATGAGTAATAAGATTCTTAAGGGTGGTAGAGCTTCTTGTTAGAAACTTGCCTACCCTAGGTACCTACTACAAATCTTATAAAAGTACGTTCATAACGTCTACAATTATATTTTGAAGTGTTTGTTTATGTGTCATAATAAGTTGGTTTCATTTTTCGTATCGACGACGTAGGAAAACTCATCATCATCATTTCAGCCGAAAGAAGTCCAGTGCTGGACATAGGCCTCCCCCAGGCTCCTCCACTTTGACCGGTCTTGTGCTTCCCACGTCCAGCGGATTCCCGCGGCCTTCACAAGGTCATCGGTCCACCTTCGTCTTCTAGTACGCGATTGCCACTCCAGAACCTTTCGGCCCCATCGGCAATCTGTTCTGCGAGCAATATGCCACTGGTCACTGCCACTTAGGTTCTCCTGCGGATCTCTTCATTCCTGATTCGATCACGTAGGGAAACTCCAAGTATCCTCTCCATTGCTCTTTGGGTGACTTTAAGCCTTCTGATATAAGGCCCATTGTGAGCGACCACGTCTCTGTACCATAGGTCATCACTGGCAACACACACTGGTCAACGACTTTCGTCTTGAGACACTGCGATATTTGGGGGCATTCCACTGAGGTCCTCCATGATCTCAGCCACGACAACTATATCAGCGGCAAACCGAAGGTGAATGATGTACTCGCCATTGATGTTGATGTCAGCCCCTTTTCCAGTCCAGAACCTTGAAGATATCCTCTAGTGCAGCGGTGAACAGTTTCGGAGAGATAACATCTCCCTGTCCCTGTCTCACACCTCGCTGCAGAAGGACAGGTGTCGAAGTCTGGTCCTGGAGTCGGACTAACATAGTGGCGTTTTCATACAGACACTTTTCAGCACCTCGATGTACCGATAGTCGATCTGGCAGCGTTGAAAAGACTGCAGTACAGCCCATGTCTCGATCGAATCGAAGGTTTTTTCGTAGTCCACAAACGCTAAGCAAAGAGGCAGGTACTCTTCGGGCTTCTGTATAACCTGCCACAGCGTATGTACCGTAAACCACTCTACCACAGAATAACCAGAAGCCAAGCTTCATACTAACGCCGTGCGTAGGAACACACACGCACAGCTATGTGTGTGTGGCGTGTCACCCCAAATAAAATGGGATGAGGGCAGAAGGATGATGGTGATTATGTTACAGATGGTTCCAAATGGCCACACCTACACACAAACAGATGGTTTCGAATGGCCAAACCTACATACAAACAGATGGTTTCGAATGGCTACACCTACACACAAACAGATGGTTCCGAATGGCCACACCTACACACAAACAGATTGTTTCGAATGGCTACACCTACACACAAACAGATGGTTTCGAATGGCTACACCTACACACAAACAGATGGTTCCAAATGGCCACACCTACACACAAACAGATGGTTTCGAATGGCCAAACCTACATACAAACAGATGGTTTCGAATGGCTACACCTACACACAAACAGATGGTTCCGAATGGCCACACCATACACACAAACAGATTGTTTCGAATGGCTACGCCTACACACAAACAGATCAGACAAAAAAGAAAATGGCTGCACCTACAGACAAACAACCGCAAATACCAACTGATTAAACACAAGCACTTAGGCGTGTGGCAAACAATGGTGCCGATTCTGTTGTCACAAAATTCTCTAAACTAGACTAAAAATCACCAGAATTTAGTTTATTCCTATCAAACGACGATATCCTATTCTGAAATTGACTAAAGTGACACAACTTAACTATATTTTAGTTTGAAAGCACTAAGATTGCACTGAATTATTAGTTTAGTGAAAATGGTAAACTTGCTATTCTGTTGTTGTCAATTTCATTATTGTATTCGACCTAAAATTTTGGTTGTCTAACTAAATCTGACTATTTTTAATCGCGATTAAATAGGTGTGGAATAAAATTAGTTGTCAAGAACTAAAATTCACACCGACACCTCGACTTCTGGTGCAAAAATAGTACTGTATTTTTTTTCTTTTGCTATCGCAAAAATAATGAAAATTTCGACCCCATTAATGAGTCCCCAAACACCTCTAAAACTCAGCATGTGGATAATAATTTTTCATATTTTCCATGAAAAAAGTGAAAATTCCATATAAAACACGTCGAGGCTGCCGACCCCGGCGCGCTGCTGGCTCTAAAAAAAAACACGGGGTAGGGCAAACAAGTACCACGTTGCGAAGCCAAAACATACCACGTGCGAGTCGCGATTGTCAAATTCGATTTTAGTTGTGTCAAAATAGTTTTTAAATTTAGAGATTTTTTTTTGCAGAATAGCGTTTAGATTCTCATAGTAAAAAGTAAGGAATTTTAGATAAAGTTTAGTTAGTTTAGTTCGGTGTACAACAGAATCGGCACCAGTGTCTAACTTGCATACTGCTGTACAACTTCCACTGCAGTTTGACAGTAGACATTTTTAATCTGAAAGTTTTCAAAGTTAAAAGCTTGGTTCTGAGAAAAGTTAAGGAACTAAAATTATGTTAGCAACAAGAACGAGTTGCTTCAAGTGCAGGCGCGGCTGTGTCTGCTCGACTTTGGATCATGCCAGGAACCGTGTTTGTACAGACCGGTCTCTGTATATTTTTGTGCTTAAAGTATGATGTGAATAAAGGTTGAAGATGAGTTTCGACTACAAAGAATACATATTACATAAACCAAGTTTTTGGACCCAAACAAAGCGTCGATAAGAAATAAGTTACGGTCGATTTGTTCCTAGGTTCCTACGTATAATTATGTACATACGGCTACACATCAAGCTATTAAGCTGATCTACATAATATACAGGGGTATATACCCCTGTATATTATATAGCCATAAGTTAATTTATGTTTAGTTGATATCAACTAAACATAAATTAACTTATGGCTATAGTGACATTTAATTTCTTAAGTTTATAATTTAAGTTTTTTTCATTTTACGAATATCTCTGACACACCTCTAATCTCATAGCCTAAACCATGAAATTTGTTGAAGAACATAACGCATGCTTACCTGCTTATAATATTAACAATCCATTGGGAACGTGTTTGTTATGACACAAGTTATTAATAAGTCATTATTGTCAGCAATCATTGTCACAAGTCATTACTCCACATTCTCTGGTATTTCGGTACGCCCTACTACTGTTGGCACGTCGTCTTCATTTCACCAGCGTCTGATCGTGACTTCGTCCACGTGAAATTTCGCGTATTTGAATACATCGCGTATATTACTGGTACCTATAAATTTCCTCCACAGTTGGGTTATCAAATTAAAAAATATTTTTTCAAACCCAGACAGGTAGTTTCAGATATACATTTTACCTCTTTAACATTACTAGCTAGTACTACATACATATTATTTTATGCGTTCCTGAACTTCATTCTAACCCCAAGGATACTAGGCAGTACCTTCCGCCTGACGCAGGTCCTCACCGGACACGGCTGTTTCGGGAGGTTCCTGTTTCGCATAAGGCGGGAGTAAAGCCCGGGACACGGTGGAGCACCGCCGTGTCCTCGTGGAGGTGATCGGCGGCGGCGATCTTTCGCGTCCGGCCCTGGTCCAGGCTATGGTACGGAGCGAGAGTGCATGCGTAGCCGTCACCTCCTTCAGCGAAGCAGTGATGCTCGCGAAGAGGGAGGCGGCGCATTTGAGGGAGAGGTAGTATATGCGCCCTCACGGCCTTAGTCGCCGCAGGAGACGCCCTGGGCGTCGGGAATCCCAGGCTGATTCCCGGCCTCTGTAGGCGTGGGCTTGCAGACGGCGAGTAATGGGTAGCTCGCTGTCCGGTAAGGACCAAGCCCAGGTCGACGGCGCGGTGTGTTCTACGCGCGCATCAAAGAGATTTCAGCACAAACCGATGGGGCCCGCAAGGGCCGATGCCTGCCAGGGGTGTGGGTTGTTCGAAAGAGATACCGCTGCCCCTGGCATACAGGCTACTGAGGGAACACGGGTGGGTTTTAGTCAGTAAAAGTCTGATACGCCCTCCTGCTCCACCCAGAGCGGGAGAGGTTATTTGATGATTTCCCAACCAAAAAATAAACTCCCAAGGATACAAGCTATCTTCTAGTTTTGGGGTCACCCTCCAAACTGATCTTGTATTATGCAGAAGAATAATAATAAATACCTAGAATAATAAAACTTAAAGTGCCTACCATCATTAAGATCCTCTTAAGAATGCTATTGGTCTTGAAAAAAAATGCAAGCAAAGTAATAAGCAAGCCTTTCGTTTAAATGTCAAGGAGATATATAAGACTCGTGATATCATCGCCATTTGCCACGTCTGATTAGGTTGAGCAGCAGACCTGCAAGAGTGATGTCATTGCTGCAACGAATATGCTTAGCTTTGTTCCTGTGATCTTCTTGCCTTGGAACTGGTTATTGGAACTACTTTTAGAATGGTATTTCTTGGATCAGATTAATGAAAACGTTGGTTCATAGAAGAGCTGCAGGCCTAGACAACACACATTTCTGTTAGCGTTCACGCCAAACGCTACGCCAAAATGTATGGGAATGACATTACCTGCGGAAAGGACACGACGTAACCTTTCCGCAGGTAATGTCATTCCCATACATTTTGGCGTAGCGTCTCTAAGTAGGCCCTTGACCGACATTCTGATATAATATAATTATGGTCTTTTTATTAAATATCTGAAGAAATAGGCTTTTGGGGTAAGTTGTGTGTGTGTAGGGTATTGTACTACCTACTTACAATTATATTATACGTACACGACACAATCAAACAATACTAGTAATACAGAAGGAGTAAAAGACAGAGGATACAAATAAGCCACCACACTATAACACTTTTTTATCTCTCCAGTCAAAGTGACACAGAACGAATATATTCAAAAGTCTTGACTGTGAGGTCGGACGGTGTAGGTCTGTATCCCACACCACCCTCCTCCAGAGACCGTCAAGGGCGATACAATTCTGGAAACCTGACATGACGACCAGAGCGACTGATATACTCTTTGCTACTGCTGGGCGGTGTGCCTTCTCCTGGGTCAGCTTGGTGTGCTAAAATATAAGCTGGTTTAAGGCGGTCAATTGAAACCGTGACCTCTCTGCCCTTAAACAGTATTCTGAAGACTTTGTCTCCCCTTTGCAGAACTTTGTGAGGACCTGTGTACGCTGGTTGTAGCGAGCCACGTAATGCGTCTTCACGAAGAAACACGTGATCAGTGGTCTGCAGATCCTTAAATACGAAAATGCTGGTTTTAGCGTGACGGGATGCTGGAGTTGGTTGCAGGTTTTGTGCGAACTTGCGAATACGCGCTGCGAAGTCTGTGACGTCGGTCGTCCCTTTGTTACTCGGAGCGAAAAATTCACCTGGGAGCCTTAGCGGTTCGCCGTATACAAGTTCGGCTGAAGACGCTTGGACATCCTTTTTGACTGCGCTCCGTATACCAAGCAATACCCACGGCAAGGACTCCGTCCATTTGTCATTTGCATGGCACGTAATGGACGCCTTGAGTTGCCGGTGAAATCGCTCCACCATGCCATTACATGCCGGATGGTATGCTGTTGTCCGCTTATGCTGAAAACCAGCCAATTTGGACAATTGTTCGAACAGAGCCGACTCGAACTGCCGACCCCTGTCCGTGACTATCTCCGCGGGACAGCCAAACCGGGCAATCCATCCGGATAGCAGTGCTTTAGCTACTGTCTCGGCCGTTATGTCGACAATAGGAATGACCTCTGGCCACCTGGTAAAACGGTCGACTGCCGTCAGACAGTATCTGTAGCCTTGCGAAATTGGAAGCGGGCCCACAAGGTCGATGTGGACAGTGGTGAACCTTGCACGTGGGAGGTGATACGCCCCTAATGGCGCAAAAACGTGTCGGCTTACTTTGGCCCGCTGGCATTCAAGACAAGCTCGAGCCCACTCTCTGCAGTCCTTCCTAACGCCTGGCCAGACGAAGCGCTCTGCGATTAATTTGGATGACGCTGTGACACCAGGGTGGCTGAGGGAATGCAGGCTGTCGAAGACTTGCTTTCGTAGCATTACAGGTACGAATGGTCTGGGAGGCGATGTACTGACGTCACAGTACACATGTGTACGCTCCCCCGGGACCTGCACCTTCTCCAAAACCAACGAAGATCCTTCCTGGAGAAGCTTGGACAGTTCCGGATCCGTAGTTTGCGATTCCGCGAGAGTGTCGAAACTGACCGGTATCTGAAGTGCTTCCACGCGAGATAAGGGGTCGGCTACGACATTGTTCTTGCCGGAAATGTGCCTTATATCGGTGGTGAACTGGGCAATGAAGTCTAGGTACCGGAATTGCCTAGGCGAGCAGTTTTTCTTCCTCTCGTGGAATGCGAAACTGATCGGCTTGTGGTCCGTATATACGACGAAATGTCTGGCTTCGACCATGTAGCGGAAGTATTTGATGGCCTCATAAATGGCCAGCAGTTCCCTGTCATATGGAGAATATTTTGTTTGCGGAGGGCTGAGTTTCCTGGAAAAGAAGGCTAATGGCTGCCAGCTATCATCGCTAAGCTGCTGTAAAACCGCTCCGATTGCGGTATCCGATGCATCAGTAACCAATGCAAGTTTGGCACTGCAGTCGGGGTGAGCCAATAGAGCAGCGTTAGCTAAGCTTACCTTGCAGTCCTCAAATGCTTGCAAAGTATTCTCCGTAAGACATATGGGCTGCGAGCCCTTTACGTTGCCAATCAAGAGGTTGTGAAGCGGCGCCTGTTTTTGCGCTGCGTGGGGTATGAAACGCCTGTAAAAATTAATCATACCTAGGAATCGGCGCAGTTGGCGAACATCTTTGGGCGGCGGAAAGTTGTTGATGGCCTCGACCTTGGAGTCGAGCGGTGTGGTACCCTTTTCGGAGATATGGTAACCTAGGAAAGTTACCTCCGGTTCACCGAAAACACATTTGGACGTATTGACCAGCATGCCAAAGTCCCTCATCCTGCCAAAGATAATGCGGAGATGCTCCTCGTGCTCAGCCTGTGTCCTTGAAAAAATAAGAAAGTCGTCCAAGTAGCTGTAGCAAAAATCCAATCCTCTGGTCATCTCGTCCACAAAACGTTGGAAAGTTTGGCCTGCGTTGCGCAGACCGAACGTCATGTACGGAAATTCGTACAGCCCAAACGGTGTGGTGATTGCCGTCTTTGGGATGTCGTCCGGACTGACGGGTATTTGATTGTAGGCTTTGACAAGGTCTATGGTGCTAAAGATTTTGCATCCAGAGATGTTGTGTGAGAAGTCATGGATGTGCCTAATCGGATACCTGTCAGGGATGGTCCGGGCATTAAGCATCCGGTAATCACCGCAGGGTCGCCAACCGTTGTCTTTTTTAGGAGCGAGGTGCAGTGGTGATGACCATGGACTCTCTGACGCTCTGGCAGTTCCATTGGCCAGCATCAGCTGGAACTCCTGTTGAGCTATCTTTAATTTATCTGGCGCTAGGCGCCGAAATGGAGATGAGACTGGGGGGCCTGGGGTCGTGCGGATGTGGTGTACGGTGTTGTGTAGAGTGGTGCGTAGTGTACCGGCGGGTCGGGTGATATCGGGAAACTTGTCTAAAAGTTTGTGGTACCTCGAATCACCAGTAGAAATTTTAACAGAGAATAAAGATGTGTCTGAGTGATTTGAGGCTACGGAGAACACGTTAGTGTTACTATCGCCTAATCGTTGATTACGACAGTCAACAACTAGTGAGTAAAAGCTTAAAAAATCTACGCCGATGATTGGTTTGGTTACCTCGGCCACCACAAAACGCCACTTAAAGTCTCTACGGAGTCCTAAGTTTAAATTCAAACTAACAAAGCCAAATGTCTTTATGGGCGTCCCATTAGCGGCCACAAGTTGATAGTTTGTACACACGCGACGGTCACTAAGAAGATGGCGGGGATAGACGCAGAGGTCGCTACCTGTGTCGACCAGGAACTGCGTCTTGCTGCTCCGGTCCGTGACGAACAGGCGACCAGTCGTGCGAGGGCAATCGTCTGTCGCCATTACCGACTGCCCGCGGCGTTTCCCTGCTGGTAGTCGCAGGGCTTGTTGCAGTGCTTCGCCTTCTCGCCATGCATCGCGTGGTACCAGCACACAGGATGCTGCCGGTAGCTGGAATCCGAACGGCTTGATGAGCGATTGCGTGAGTGCCGTCGCGCGCCTCGACCACGGCTGTGGGAGCGGTTCCGCGAACGTCTGTCACGCAGCTGCAGCGACAAGTCCTTCATCGCACGCTTCAGCTCGGCAATCTCAGCTGCCATCTCACTAGTAGAGGGTCCTGTTGCCGAAGTTGCTGCGACGTGGCTCGCCGGAGCGACAATGTCCTGGACGCGGTCAGCCAGATCGGCTAGTGCGTCTAGAGTGCTGTGGGGCTGCGATGCCAGGAGGGGTTGGATGCTGGTGGGGAGTCGGCTACACCAGATGGTGCGCACAAAGTCCTCGGGCACGGTTGGTCCTGCCAAGCCCTGAAGGTGGCGAAGAAATTGCGACGGCTTTCTGTCTCCCAGCTCTTCATGCATCAGCAGCTGTTTCACCTTCCGCTCTTGGGAGGCTGATAGTCTTCGCACCAATTCAGTCTTTAGCTTCTCGTAGCGGTTGTTGGCGGGAGGAGACATGATTACGTCCTTCACCTCTTTCGAAAACTGGGAATCGAGGTGCCCAACGACGTAATTATATTTGGTGACGTCATTCGTCACCCCAGCATTCTCGAACTGCGCTTCTATCTGTGCAAACCAAATATCGGGCTCCTCGGGCCAAAACGGCGGTAGGCGCAAAGCGACGCGGTACACTTCAGCCGGCTCGACCTTTGTACCCGACAGACGCTTGGTCTTCCGCGCACGGTGTGCAACTTGTTCGGCGGGCTGCGACGACGCGGTGTGCTCCGTCTCACTGTCACTCATTGTTCTTGTGGGGGTCACCAGTTTGGGGTAAGTTGTGTGTGTGTAGGGTATTGTACTACTTACAATTATATTATACGTACACGACACAATCAAACAATACTAGTAATACAGAAGGAGTAAAAGACAGAGGATACAAATAAGCCACCACACGATAACACTTTTTTATCTCTCCAGTCAAAGTGACACAGAACGAATATATTCAAAAGTCTTGACTGTGAGGTCGGACGGTGTAGGTCTGTATCCCACAGGCTATTTTAATTTCATTATTTATTTGCCATAAAATTATTGTCTTGTCGATTACCTGAAATAAGTTTTTTAAACATGGATTGAGGCTATCTAGGTTCTGTCATTTCTAGTCTCTATCATTTATTAGAATAAAAAACTCTATCTTAAAACGTGCAAGTAACAGACAGTTTAGTGCTTCACTCCTCCGCTTCCTCCCAGTTAGTTAACAGGACCGAAAATAATTGTACCTAACTATTAACTGGTCTAGATCTAGACAAAACAGTGCGACAACGACTAATCTAGACGGGTTAGTCAGCGTCACTTCAAAGGGAACGCGATCTTTCTCGTTTTGTGTCAATGTCAGACTGCAGGTAAACTATAGACTAGTTTAAAACTCCAACCGTTTGAGAAAGTAACGTCTAGAAAGATTGATTGGATTTCAATTTCTGCGAATGTTTATTTATGGATGAATTGTTAAAAAACGAAAACGCCATGTCTCTTGTATTTACTTATAATTAAGTAGAGATTGCACCTTCACAAGTTCCGTTTGGTTTATTTAAGAGAAATCTTATTTTAGTTGATTAGCGGACATATAGAGAAAACAATTTGATTATATCACTCACTTGCATGTACAATCAACACCTGCATGCAACCTGTATAAGATAATCGTGATAAATAATTTAAATGACTCTGTAAGTTACCATTGATTTCCGATGATAATAAGATTTGTATATTGGACGACGTCATTAAAACATCTATGAAATACCACAGTCGGTATATCTTAGTCAAAATCATTATTGTTTCAAACAGTGACTATCGTGCATCGTACATATCGAGAACTGCAATGTTTACCTCAATAAATCTGCTCCCAGTGGCGAGGGATCAAAGTGAGCTACGGTGCCGACGTGGGACTGACGTCACAACACAGCGACTGTTTACTGTGTGACGAAAGTTTAATCCACCGCGTTTAGCGGAAAACGTGGATACCTACTCTCTGATCTGCGTCTGTTTGAGTGATCTGGTGGGAGTGTCAGCGACGCCACTTGTTAACTGTACCTTCTAAACGGAAAAAGACGCAAATGAGTTGAAAATAATGATCAGCAAAGTAGCTGGTAATAGAAAATTAACACCCTGAGCTCGATCTTCGGCCTCGGCAAAGAGAAGCCTATGTTCAGCTATGTGATCTCTCGTGAACTGATAGGTACGAACGGTTCAAGCTGTGGACTGCTTCAGGTTGATGATGAGTGCCAATTAAAAAGATGCCGACCATGTGGGGTGCTACTGCCACGCTCCTCTAGTTAATTGCTGCTGCACTCCAGGGACGCTCTACAATTCTAAATTCTCCAAACTACCCACGTATGTGTTATGGCCCCCGGCTGGGGCCCTAAGCCGAGACGTTTCGTCATTTCTGGTTAAAAACAATGAATATAACAGAAATACAATATATATATGGGATTGTGGCTCACTAATAACAGTTTATGTCCCTGGAAAGGTAAACCTTTACATACCAAGACCCGCCGTGCCTCGGAAAGCACATTCAAACATTGGCCCAGTCTGTCATTCAAAGATCTTTGACAGTCGTAATGTGTAGTCAGAAGGCTGATTTTGATGTTGAACTAGGATGCTAGGGCATACCACATACATACTTATTGACCGTTACGGGCATACCACATACATACTTATATGATCCTTACGGGCATACCACATACATACTTATATGGTCCTTACGGGCATACCACATACATACTTATATGACCCTTACGGGCATACCACATACATTCTTATATGATCCTTACGGGCATACCACATACATACTTATATAATCCTTACGGGCATACCACATACATACTTATATAATCCTTACGGGCATACCAGTACCACAGTCGTACATACTTATATGATCCTTACGAGCATACCACATACATACTTTTATGATCCTTACGGGCATACCACATACATACATAGGTATATGATGCTTACGGGCATACCAGTAGTTACCACAGTCATTGTATACTTATATGATCCTTACGAGCATACCACATACATACTTACATGAATTACTAGCATCGGCCCGCGGGAACGTACTACCGGGTTAAAAAATATCCTATGTGTTAATCTAGGTTAAAATCTACCTGTGTGCCAAATTTTAACCAAATCCATTCAGTAGTTTTTGCGTGAAAGAGATGCATACCAACTTTCGCGTTTAAAATATTTGTAAGTATTTACGGTGTATGACCATGATCCATGATGACTAAGTCCACAATAAAGTCAATACAAACTCAAAGAAAATACTCTACTGCATGTACTTACAATTGTTTTATTGCTTATAAAACGGCGGTTTACAAAACATAAATTCCTCCAGCGTGCAGACTATATTGCACACTGTCACGACAAGATATTGTGAACTTTATGCTGTGTAATTTACTGCTGGTATTGCTTTGTAGTGTGGAGAGCGGTGATCGTACCGTCTGGGCCACGCATGATTAAATCTGGATGCATGGCGGCCTTCGCCTGAATTGGCAGGTCGCTGAAGTATTAGTGAGCTCGTGGTGAGACGCCGTGAGACGCCACCTCATAACTTGAAGACACGCTATTTACCACCGAAGGGTTAGCGACCAGACGATCGATTTACGTTCAGTCATCTGTCTAACTCATTTTCATTCAAACAAAACTTCGAGGAATAGACAAACGGAATTAAAATTATTTTGCTTTTTTTCACTTGATCTCACGAAACTAATATATTACACTGAACCAGTAGCTATTTTTACGAGTAGTACCACCTTACATGTCCACATGTGATAGGTTAATTACTGAACGATAAAGATTTATGCCAGGTGCGCCTCGTCCTCTGTCCCGGAGAGCGGCGCACGCGCAGCCCTGACCCACAAATTGTCAAGCACGTGCACATGGCGCCTGGGGTTACCCCACTGAAAACACCTGCCGTAACGTGGGAAGTACGGCCACTTGATTGCCGAGTGCCGTCTAATGTATTCTCGAAGTTTTGATATTTTCCACAACACTTAGAAAAATAAATGTAATCATCAGAATTTATGGAATAAGGAGAGAGCCACTGGCATACAGTTACTCGTATGTGTATAGTGACCTTTTTTATTTGAAACATTTTAATAAGTATACTATATTTGTATAGATAGGTGAAGTAGCTACTACTTAGATAACTAGAGTCATGAACGAAGTGAACAGTTTCAATGAGAAAATCCTCCCTCAGTTAACTAATGGTTTTTTTTTTTGGGTGGGTAATCATCAAATAACTTCTCCCGCTCTGGGTGGAGCAGGAGGGCGTGTCAGACTTTTACTGATTAAAACCCACCCGTGTTCCCTGAGTTGCCTGTGTGCCAGGGGCGGCGGTATCTCTTTCGAACAACCCGCACCCCTGGCTGGCATCAGCCCTTGCGGACCCCACCAGTTGGTGCTGGCATCACTTTGAGGCGCGCGTGGAACACAACGAGCCGTCGACCCGGGCTTGGTCCTTACCGGACAGCGACCTATCCATTACTCGCCGTCCGCAAGCCCGCGCCTACGGTGCACGGTGGTTCCTCCCATAGGAATATAAGTAGGTCATAATTCCAAAACATGCATTGTCAAAATATTACTCATTGTTAATGTATTTCATTACTCTGATAAACAGCCTACCGAAAAGTATAAATATGTCATCCCTTTTTGGTATGTTTCTTAAAGTCCGGTTGAGCAGTCACGGCCTCTCAAGGTCAACAGACAGATGCAAAAAAAAATATGTATTTTTCATTTATTAAAAGACCTCGGAAGAGAACACATCGGCATTGCTGCACCGCGATATCAGTGACTCATTTGTTGTTGTTTTTAACCGCTAAAAGCCTGTCAGCTGCCACGTGGATCTATATGGATCCAGCAAGCGAATATTTCGATCCACGTGGGAGCTGTCAGGATTTTAGCGGTAGTTAGAATTCTCAGAATCCTACTTTATTTTTGACGTGTTTGTGAAATTAAATTCCAAGAACAAGGTATGTTTTTGCAAATTATTATACATCTACTTACGATTAAATATTTTGTTTAAATTTTTACATTATTGAAGTGCTACGCCGCACTTATGATATTGTATATTTTTCCGCGATATTGAACTTCATGTAGACTTTTAGAAAGTTTTGCAGATTAAGCAGACATTGAGTTTACCCTCAAAATAGAGGTCTATTAATATACTTTCTAAAACAGCGATATTTGTCTGCTCCTACGTGCACCTTTGTGATTTAAAGAGGTGCTACGCCGTCAGGTCCGTTGGCGTAGCAGGGTCTACGAAATAATTGACTAATTGATTTGTTTTATTTTCAGGTACTTTGACAAAATGCACGTTTTCAAGGATGCATTGCTTTGAAGTTTGGTCTACTGTACGTGGTAGTGTGCGTGAAAAATATCAACACATACTTCTAGTTTTTCAAGATACTATTACTAATGAAAAGTTAGATTACAGAAACGTGTATTTATATTGTGTAAACGTCTGCATGATTGGTGGAAATCTGTAAATCGATCCAAAACAAAATCATTGAATAAGTATGCGGATTGGCTTAGTATAATTGAATGTAGAGAGTTAAAAATAAGTGACGAGAGTTGTACTACTACTGAACACACCGTGATACAACCAAGCACATCTACTACAGATCGCGTGCGCGGGCGGCCTACTAAAGATTTTTCAAAACTTAGCAAACGATCTAAACGTGTAGGCGAGTTACAGAATTGTCCCAGGTTGACAGCTCAACTATGGATATGCTACTCAATATGTCCAATACATCTAATTCTAGTTTATTTGCAGATATTAGTCCAGACAAGGTTCTATCACTTTTTATGGAAGTTAAGTTATCAAAGCATCAGTATTTATTAATTAAAAACTTTATTAATAGCAAAATGGCTTCTCATAAAATATGTTACCAACCTACCGTAGTGTTTTAGCAGCCAAAAAGAAGTACTATTCTCAAGATATTATTGTATCAGAATCGAAAGCCGAGGTTGAATTACAAAGCTTATTAGATCACACAGTTACACGAATTCTAGAATATCAAGAAAAAGTGATAGACAGCGTCTCATTAGGTTCTGAGTCAAATTTAACTTTGATCGGGAAATGGGGTTTCGACCTTGAGAAAGAAAAAGAGCTTAGATACAAGTGAGATTACATCTGCTTTTGCAGATGTAGCCTAATATATTGTAATATTAGTATTATTTATGTATAAGATTTCGATTTCAGTCATTTTGTTACTTGTTCTTAAGAGGGCGTGTATACCAAAATTGCCTATCTTGAATTTGATTTTATAAAAAATAAACCTTAGGTAGTTATAAAATAAAAATATTACGAGTAGCTATATGATATTTTCAAACTTTTTGTGGAACAGAAACACGAAATATTACAATTTTCTCGATATTAAAACATCACAAAGTTACCTCTAATTTTCTCGTATTTTCAATTTGTACATCATGTGCTAATGAGTAATGGGATAAAATGTGACGATTACTACAAGGCGAATACATTTGTGGACAAGTTTAAAAAAAAAATCCTTTTATTTTATTACGACTACAAGCTATTCGCACTTACGACCTTCTTAGTTCGAGGAAGAAGTCATCTTCCGTCGCATTTTACGGGAACTTCAAGCATATTTTTGTTTCACAAATCAGTTGCCGTCGCTCTGTTGAGACGAGAGGACTGCGCATGAATTTTCGCATTATTTTCGTAAATAATATTTTCGTAATTTATCACATTGTAGAAAATACACTGAAATAAATAAAAAATGAAAAAAAAAATATAAAACCAATTCTGGCAATTCTGTTTTAGCCTTGTACTAAATCATCATCATCATTATCATTATCAGCCTATAATGTTCCCACTGCTGGGACACAGGCCTCCTCTCGGTGAGAGCCGTAGGTGGGGGTGGGCCGTAATCCACCACGCGGGCCCAGTGCGGGTTGGTAAATGTCACATATCTTCGAATTTTTGGTTCTAGGACATGCCGGTTTCCTCACGATGTTTTCCTTCACCGTTTTGAGAGCAGTGGCGATTAAATAATTCACACAAAGTAAAGCGCCAGGCTGGGTTCGAACTCACGACCTACAACTCGTAAGTCGCGGCCGGTACCACTTGGCCACCACTGCTCTAAATCATCATCGGCAACTATTTATTTGCTTTGCTTCATTTGCTATGTTTTTTATGGGGAGGTTCATTCTTCAACGGTACAGGAATCTTACGGCGCGCGGCTAAAATTGGAACTAACGCCTCCATGTTGTTTTTACAATACAACTTATGTGACAATTTCACAAATGTTTACCAACAATGCCCTCCAGCCAATATCAAGTAGACGCCAAAAGATCCTTGTAGCAATAAAGCAAGAAGTATGTACTTGCACTATAAGAAGGAAAGGTTTGCTTTGACACACATATCAAATGACGATGCACGAACGATGCTGCGATGTGTGTAAAATCAACAATCAAATTTTTATTTCAACGTGTGAAGTAATAAGGTCCTAAATAAAATTGGTTACGTACTTGGATTTCAACTTTGTCACGTCATTTTTGGGTTTTTGTCAAGGAAACAGATGATTATATCGAATGAAGAATTTATTTGAAATATTTTTTTCTTTTACAGTTGCCCCTTCACGAAATAATTATAACAATCCGTCGAATGTGATTAACTCTTGACCAGGTGTGCCTCGTCAGTCTTCTGTATTGGAATAAAGTTTTCTTAGACAAATCAATAAGCTGTCTCAAGTTTGAACCATACCAACGTTCTGTCTCCGTCGACTCAAATCAAATCACATCAAATATTTATTGGAATAAAAAACAGGTTTAAAAAATTTCAGTGTTCGTTAACAGCTACGATAAATTAAAAAAACTGTTGCAGCTATTAGCGCCCACCTCTGAGGGGTGGGGGGAGAACTGCACACGATTGACAAAAATAGGACGATGTTAAAAAAAATCGTTAAGCGTAAATGTATTTGTAGTGTAAACAGACCTCAAATAACCGAAATAAATTATAGACGCAATAATGAGCTACAAAAATAACATTGTACACAGCGGTCAGTACTTTCATTGGTCATAGTCGTTTCATCTGATTATTTTGTATGAACATTCGACAGAAGGATAAATTAATATCAGTTAAATATAAGCCGGCGAACACGGCGCGAAGGGATTGTTTTGTTTTCGTCGAGTTTCATAAGAGGGGTAAGTAAGGGTAGCGAGGGGGAAATTTAAAAACCGGGCGAAAAGTTTCTGCTGGCGGGAAGGGATTTAGTTTTGTTTTCGTCGTGTGTGAAGAGAGGGGCAGGCAACGAGGCGCGGGTGAAATTAGATTTTTTCTGGCTTATTACGCCCCCTTAAGTTAAAATAGTATATTTTGTTGATTATTGGTAGTTTACTAATATTTTTTAAAATTTTATAATAGGTTTATGATAAAACTATTTAGCCATTATTAAAACCACACCAAAGTTTATCTAATAATTGTCTATAAAATGTATGAATGTAAAACAGATATACTTCCCATGCAATGTATTTAACAATACATTGCATGGGAAGTAGTAAGTCAATGTGATAAATTTATTATTTTGTGAGTAAAATAATAAAATTGTCTTTTTATATTATTTTAAACCTAAAATGCATAAAAAACAAGCGCCATTTCAGGTTTAAGTATTTATGACCGCCTTTGTTCGGCCGCTGAACCGCCGTGCGCCTGCCGGGAAGGTAACTAACGGTTAGGTGCTCTGTGCATGTAGGTAAAGTTAATGACGTGTTTATTGACTACCACTGTAGTAGCGCAATGATAGTTGGCTTCTACTCATCATCTGCTAGTCTTTTCTCAACTTTGTTGGGACGGGGCTCCAGTCTAATTAGATGCAGCCGAGTGCCAGTATTGTACCACCGATCTGATGTTATACGATGCCCCTTGGTGAGCTTGGATGCCCCTAGGTGCTTACATATATGTACTCGGAGGGGTCTTGGTATGTAAAGATGGCACCCATCCACGGACCAACCGCGGCAAGCATAGCTTAACCTGATCAATCGACCCGTGCTGCAGTTATTATTTAGCCACACGCCCCTTTTTAAGTTATAGCAACGCAAGCCTTCAAAACAATATAGTTAGGTAGTTATGGTTTCTAAACATCGTATTACCCAGTAACTGGATTGTGGAGATCAGATACGCAGTCGCTCCATGTAAAATACTGGTATTCAGTTGCATCCGGTTAGACTGGAAGCCGACCCCAACATAGTTGGGAAAAGGCTAGGCAGACGATGATGGTTTCTAAACGTCGGTTTTTTTTTAAATTGTCTACACTTGTACTTCGTTAAAGACATCAAAAACATAATTCGTAATACGAGGAGAGATCCACTGTCTAAGTTTATTTTATTGAATATTTAAACTTCCGTACCCTGGCTTGAAGTAACACCTGTCTGCGTACGAGAGCTAAATAATAAATAGGTACTCATCAAAATCCGACGCCGGCTTTTATGAGCTCGATTACACTGATTCGAAGTGAAGCAATAAAATAAGATAAAGCCGGCCAAAGAGCTTTTAATCGGCAGCTGGTTGAATTTACATAAATAAGATTTGGACTTGCTTAGCGATAATAAGCTAGACTTTCTTCGGTATAAACGAGTTGGCAGAGACGGCACCTGATGAAGATGCAGTATATTTCTATTGACTATACGTTACCTATCACTCAAATATGGCTTAACCTACAGGTTTGTATGACACGGGTATAAACGCCCTGGAATATCACTTTCTTCTAGCCATCTCTTGAGATTGCCAAAAGATACCCAGAGGAACGGAAGTTTTTGGAAAGTTAGTCATTTAATTTAATACCTAGTGAAAATATTTAGTTGTAGGTATAATCATTGTATAAACATAGATGAAAATACTTTAACAGTGAAAAACAATGTCAAATATAAATGAATGTCAAGCAAACCTAGCCACATGCTAAACATTGGCAGATTGGATACGCTACACTAACAGCAGTAACAGCAACAGCATTCAAAAACATTTCATCATAGGTAATGCACCATGAAAGTTCTCAACACTGAAATTGTTTGAACTTTCAGTTATTTGTTTACGACAGAAAGCGATGTTCCGTTTGAAGTAGCCGCAGACGCGTCCCCCACGTGTTATCTGCTTGTAGTTAGAAAGCCGGCTGTTTCTATAAACTGACAGATTATTATGGATTAGAGTTGCTTTCAGTTTGTGAATAAACAATCTGTTGTGTTGTAAAGTTACTACGAACAAACGACTTCGTGTGTAGCTATATCTATATAGGATGCAACTTAAGACATTTCAAAGGATCTCTTCCTACGGTTCTAAAAGCACTGCTCTACATTCATTGCCGTAACAGAAGGGTGGTTCAGGTGGAATCAGTCTTCGTCATAAGTCCCACAAGAAATCAGCCACAGGTGCATGCTCACACACATCTACCTACAAGTTACAAAAAACACTTGGATTTCAAGGAATAACAAAATAATAAATAACGTTCTCTTTGTAAAAATTAACAGTTCCCGTAGTAGCGGGAAGCTTGTTACCTGTATGTATAACAAAAATACCCGCGTCCGCGCAGGCGATAAATAACAGCCGAGAGTAGCGCGTGACTCACCGCGCCTAAATATTCTAAACTCAATGAAAGCTTTACAGCACGCTGTGCTTACATATGTACTCGTATTGTTTCATGTAATCGAACATTTATACCATTATTAAACTTTTCCATATTTTTGACATAATGCACACCTATCCAAGACCCTGCCTCCTGCATCAGGCTCTTAACCTGACAATCATCGTCATTTTATTTTTTTGTTGACTTAATCTTCTTCTCTCCTTGCCATGTCCCTATACGGGGTTGGCGTCCCTAATACGATTTCGCCACTTTTGGCGGTGCTCAGCTATTTCTGGACGTGTATCCAACGTCTTCATGTCCTCTGTGATGGTTCGAAATCAGGTAGTTGGGGGGCGTTTACACCATCAGAAAGTAGAGATTTCAACGAACGGAAAGCCCACCGACTATTTTTAAAAAGCAGATATTTTGACGGGAGAATTTTCGATTGATAATTAGGGTGCTTTTTCGATAATAAGTCAAAATAAGTTGAAAAAAAATAAACATTTTAAATAAAAAATAAAAAAAACAGTGTGTTTGGGACATAAAAAGATAAGTTTTCAGAAATTTCGTGAAAAAAAATTAAATTAAAAATTTAAAAAACCCCCGACCCTAACAAAAACTCTAAAAAGTAATAAATAATATTTATAGGCCTTTTGATTTGAACGTAATATTTTGATCAGGGCATTGTCAAGTCGGGGGACGGTCAATGAAAACGCCAAACAGAGGCTTATCCGTCCCCCGACTTGACAATGCCCTGATCAAAATATTACGTTCAAATCAAAAGGCCTATAAATATTATTTATTACTTTTTAGAGTTTTTGTTTGGGTCGGGGGTTTTTTTAATTTTTAATTTAATTTTTTTTTATGTATGACCACGCATAACTTTTTCCAGAGTAGTCCAATTTTGATAATTGGAAAGGGTATACCCCGAAGTTGAACCCATATAAATTTTGAAGAAAAATTCCAACCCTAAGGGTAAGAAAACAGGGGATGATTGATTGTTAACTCACATATTTTAATACTGAGTTGTGTATTACAAAAAAAGTAATCAAAAATTAAGCATGTAGTAATTAGTAGATTATAGCCACAAAAAATTATAATATAAAAACTTTAAATCGGTGACTTTGGATATGTATTTAATTATATGTCACCGCCTTCCGAACTTAGTTATTGGGGTTGGACAAAGCAGGTTTATTATTTTTTACTTTTCGGTTTTTCGGCGGTTTAATTTTTTTATTAAAAAGTTTTTTGGTTTCAAAAATTATCGACCCTGTAGTGCTATTCTATAAAAATCTCACCGTTATAACGTTGGTGAAGTGAGCTTAAAGTGAGCTGTCATTAGTGTCATTCCCTAGCATCATATGGAATGACAGCTCACTCGAAGGTCACTTCACCTAAGTTCTCACGGTGAAATTTTAACAGAATAGATCGGCTGGTCTCCACGGTCTGAACCAGTTTTAAAGAATAGTGGAATTAGGCGACAAAGATGACATTTAATATTTTGTCATTTAAATGCAAAAATGCGTTTAGGTAACTGATAAAGTGACAGGTAAGTGGTAAATTAACGTTAAGATGTTACATTTTAATATTCATTTTTAAAACTGATAATATCAACATTGACTTTCTTGCGAGTTATTGAACCTAAAGAAAGATAAAGACCCATAAGATTGCTCTTTCCTGATGATTGCTCAATAACCCGAGCTACGTGTGATATTGTTCCAAGCGCGATACTTACGTGTGCTATCTCCGATCGTGACCGGAGAAAGCGACTGACAGACGGACAAACGGATGGTACGAGGTAGGCTTGTTTTTGTGTGATAAGATAACATTAGAGAGTGCGTTATGAACCAAGTGAGATGCACGTTTGATTTTTTACCGTGTTGACCAATGACATGAGATTCTATCAGCTTGAAACAAACCAGACAGACTGACAGACATTGAATATTATTCTGTTTGCCGCTAGCGTTCTAGCTAAGTGGTAAATGTGTACCTTCAAGTAGAGTATAAGAGTAAACTAAGTAGAGTTTTGACTCCTATGAACTTCTAGCTTTTACCTGTACATAGTTATATATGAATGGTATGTAAATTGCGAGTGATTCTTAGTTATTTTTAAAATATTATAGTCTTTATTTCAAAAGTGATCGAAGAAACATTACATACAGCCTACGAGTTTCGGGGCCAGTTAATGTCAACTGTGGCGCTCAACATTTATTGAACGTCTTAAGACTCCCACAGACCGGCGCCACGCGACTCAAGTAGATCAATTTTCAAGAAGTTTTTATAGAATTGGTGCTGTCGCGTCAGGCCTGTCTGCGAGAGCATTTAGTCATATTTCTCAACTCATTTATGTGCAATCGCCACATTGCCTCCGGTACGTTTTATTAGTACTTATTGTTTAGCGATGTTATTATTATATGTGATACAAGGGCACACGTTGTAGGCAGGTACCTTCTTCTCTACGTTAACTCAGTTTCAGTTCAGGGCCTGAATTCACTATGAACACTTGACGATACACTTACTCGTAACCACTTCAATCACACCCGAAATCTGCTAATATCGTATTAATAATATCGACAAATTGTCTTAGAACATACAGAATATGACATTTCGACTCCTTACCGTTACATTGGTTTCTAAAAAACACGTTATTGACGTAATTTGGGCGTAGTAAGATTCCGCGGGGAATCATTAGAATTGACCCAGACTTGCGTTTTCATCTTCACATGTTAAGGTCAATAATTCTCATAGATCTATAAATACTAAAAAGAGTAAATGCTGTGTATGTTTTGAGTTGGTAATCGCGAAATAAATTATGAATCACATACTTAATCATGAATTAATACCAATAAATATGCTCATGTACCTATGTACAGGATAATGACATACATTAGAGTATTTGACCGCTCATTTAAATGTACCTAGAAATAGTCACCGATGAACGTCGATTAACATTTCAGTCACAGTTCAGCTTAAAAATAGAAATAGAGATTCAGCAACCCGCTGAAGACGAATACATATTTAATTCAAGATTTGACTGCCTTTACACTGACTTTTTTTACTAAAACTGAAACCTCTCCGTACCTCGGAAGTACGTTAAGCTGTTGGTCCCGGCTGTCATACGTGAGTCTTTGATCGTTACGAGTCGTCAGAAGCCAGAAAGTCTGACAACCAGTCCTACCGAGGGGTATAGTGTTACCCAGTAACTGAGTTGTGGACAGGGCCCGATCTAGGGGGGGGCAAGCCGGGCAAATGCCCAGAGCGGCAAAAATGAGGGGCGGCAAAATTGAGGGTTGCACGAAGTACTAAATTTTATCGGTAGGAGTGAAAAATCTTATAAAAATTACCATGCCTAGCAGCCCGACAAAATAGTATTTTTAAGGTTTTCTTAGCTATGATTTCAATAGAACAAAAAGTTTGTGACGGTATAAAATTTATCAGAAAATAGAGCAGAAAGTGCGAAGAAAATTATTTTAATTATTACGAGGTAGAGTATATTGTTTTATTTACCTAATTTAATTATTGACTGATTCGTTTTGGAACGAAATATAATTAGTTTCTGATAAGGCGGGAGGAAACGCCCGGGTGTTACCACTGCGTAGATCGCGTGGAGGTCAGCCCGGTTTGGGTGGAGCACCGCCGTGTCCTCGTGGAGGCGATCAGCGGCGGGGATCTCTCGCGACCGGCCCTGGTCCAGGCCATGGTACGGAGCGAGAGTGCATGGGAAGCCGTAACATCCTGCGAAGCAATAATGTTCCCGAAGATGGAGGCGGCACATGAGGAAAAGGCAATCTATGCGACTTCACGGCCCTAGTCGCCACAGGAGATACCTACCCTGGGCGTGGGGGATCCCAGGTTAATTCCCGGCCACCGTAGGCGCGTGCTTGCAAACGGCGAGTAATGTGTAGCTCGCCGTCCGGCAAGGACCAATTAAGCCCGGGTCAACGGCACGTGGTGTACCACGCGCGCCTCAAAGAGATTTCAGCACCAACTGCTGGGGTCCGCTAGGGCCGATGCCTGCCAGGGGTGCAGGTTGTTCCAAAGAGATACCGTGGCCCCTGGCACACAGGCAACTGAAGGAACACGGGTGGGTTTTAGTCAGTAAAAGTCTGACACGGAGAAGTTATTGATGATATCACACCCTCAAAAAAAAAACGTAACATAATGATGTCTTTTTTGCATTAAATTAAAATAACAAATAGTTTCTTGTATTTTTTAAACCCTAAAAAATATAATTTTAACAGTTTGGTCTTAATCTTTTTAACTACTGAAACGATTTTGATGAAAAATGTTTATTGTCTCTTATGAAAGGGTCGTAAATTAATATAGGCAAGATTAGCCCGGGACAGGGAAAATGGCAAAAGGGAAAAGAGGCCTATAACCAGCAGTGAGTGGAAACAGGTTGATGATGATGATGAAGTTGAAAGATAGATCGATAAAAAAAAAATTCAATCCGTTCAGTGATTTCTGAGAAATTCTTTAACACACAAAAATTCATGAGAGTATGTTTGTAAGTATAAATTGTATAATATTTATATACGTTAGTCTACTACGGCCTCTGAACAAGTATACAAAAAATCATGAGAGTATGTTTGTAAGTATATAATAGTAATTAACTTACTTAGAATAATATAAAATTAAAACAATATCACATAGGTACGTGGGACACACGAAAGTTTTGCGAAAAAAAAAATTTTCTTTAGGTAAATATTTTTTTATTAATTATTTTCAAAGTACTCTCCACTATCATCTATACAAAGTTTCATGTGTCTGAACCAATTTTCGAAACACTTTTTCCAGTCCACCGCAGACACCTAGTTTACAGCCTGGTCGAACTCTGACAGCACATCTTCCGGCGACGACAAAAATTAAAAATATAAAAAAAAAACCTAGTACCGTGTGAAGTCACGCGGTACTAGGTTTTTTTTTTTTGGGTGGGAAATCATCAAATAACTTCTCCCGCTCTGGGTGGAGCAGGAGGGCGTGTCAGACTTTTACTGACTCAAAACCCACCCGTGTTCCCTCAGTAGCCCGTATGCCAGGGGCTGTGGTATCTCTTTCGAACAAACCCGCACCCCTGACAGGCATCGGCCCTTGCGGGCCCCATCATTTTTTGTGCTGACATCTGTTTGAGGCGCGCGTGGAACACAACGCGCCGTCGACTTGGGCTTGGTCCTTACCGGACAGCGAGCTACCCATGTCTCGCCTCTGCAAGCTCATGCCTACGGTGGCCGGAAATCGGCCTGGGATTCCCAACGCCCAGGGCGTCTCCGTATCCTGCGGCGGCTAGGGTCGCGAGGGCGCATAGACTGCCTCTCCCTCACGTGCGCCGCCTCCCTCTTCGCGAGCATTACTGCTTCGCTGAAGGAGATGACGGCTACCCATGCACTCTCGCTCCGTACCATGGCCTGGACCAGGGCCGGACGCGAGAGATCGCCGCCGCCGATCGCCTCCATGAGGACACGGCGGTGCTCCACCCAAGCCGGGCAGACCGCCACCGTATGCTCCACCGTGTCCTCAGGGCGATCTTCGCAGTGGAAACACCCGTGTCAGGGCTGTAAGGTGAGTGACCCAGCTCTCAGAAAGTCCTTCGTTTTGAGCGCGGTGTGTGAAGGCGCGTTGTCGTGGTGGAGCAGTAGCCCGCGGAGCCCTTTGTTTGGTCGCTTGTTGCTCACAACAGAGAAAACTTCTCCCAAGCATTTGGTAGTATACCATTCAGCGTTGATGCTTCTTTGGTTCCGTAAAGGAATTTACACCAATTAGCCAGGCATATTGAAAAAGCTCGCGATCGAAATCTTCTCCCTGGTTCTAGATCGATGCTGCTTCTAATGATGTCGTAAACACGGCGAGACGAGCCTGTTTCAAATTTTTTAATCATATCACTGCACCACTCCGCCCGGGCCTGCTTCTGAGCATCGGTGAGGTTGTGCGGTACCCAGCGTGAAACTATCCTTCTCAAGCGAAGATGCGCGTGTAGAAAGCTTCCCGATACAACCTGCAGTGTGTGAGGCAGGTTGTAACTGCTACGTAACTCGCCTATTGTCATGGATTAAATTGTTCACTGCTAATACGTTTTCTTCCGTAATAGCCGTCAAAGGGCGACCGCTTCATTCTTTATCCCCCAAAGTTAGTCTACCGCGCTTGAATTCGTTATACCAACGATACACGGTTGCCTTAGAAGGGCCTTCATCCATGAATGACATTTGAAGTCTATCGTACGATTCGTCCGATTTCAGGCCACACTTGAAATCGTAAAAAATCATAGCGCGAAAATGTTCCGGCGCAGATCCATTTTTAATGAGATACGTTATTTTAAATTAGCTCGCAAACAATGTGGAGGGAAAATTTTAAATTAGAACGTACCTATTTTAACTTACAAAATAAAATCATATTTTCAAAATAGACTATGACTGGCTAGTCTCTCATACATATATGTATGAGTGGCCTGGTATATATATCCCATCTTTGGAATAGCAAGCTCATGATTTCTATAGTGTTAGTGTAAAGGGCGGCGAATATTATTTTTGCCCGGAGCGGCTAAATAGCTAGATCGGGCCCTGGTTGTGGAGGTGAGATTGGCAGTCGCTCCATGTAAAATACTGGTATTCAGATGCATCCGGATAGACTAGAAACAGACGCCAGAACTGTTGGGAAAAGGTAAAGTAATTTATTGAAACTAAGCTGACAGTCGGCACTTTATGAACGACAACATTACCTTTATGGTTACATTATATTGCAACATATTAATAATTTATGACTAAGTACCACAAAATGACCACAAAAATGTAACGGAAACATGTGCTACTGTCCTTGATCACAGTCATCACAGTCACCACGTACACACAGCTGGTACCTACTACATCCACATTCATAGTCTATCGCTAACCACAATAAAACTATTGCCTGAAACTTCATCATCGTTGCTTCATCCGGTAAACCCTACAGGTTCGCGTAATTGTATTGTATTGTGACGTCACGTAGGTACCTACGGGATGTCACAACCGAGTTTTCCGTAATATTGTGAATATTAACCTAAAGCTTCCGTTAGCGTACCCAGATGTTGGGTACTTGGGTCACTTTGAGTTCAAGAGTTTAATTCGCAACTCTGGTTAAATAAATGAATAAACTTAAATTACTGGTCATAGCTTATGTAGGACAGCGTAAAAAGCATGCATTCTTAGCTATTCTACCTATATAGATAAAATCTAACATATTATATGTAGACGTAGTATACGATACCTCGGGATTTGACACAGACCCTAAATTCAAGATGATATAGATATGAAACTACACACTGTTTCCGTAAGTGTAACCACAATAGCCTATTAGCCACACAACTTACTCCTTGTTCTAACTTAAGTTTTGTAAGTAACTAAAGATTTCTTGTTAAAGCTGGACCTCAGCACATGCATGTAAATGCAGCAAGCTGCATAGATTTGTCCTGTCAGCAGAGTTTTCTGTTCAGTTAGAAAGCCGGTGCGGCCGAGCTGTTGGCCGGCCGGCCGACACCCGGCATGCGGTAGCCGGCTCCACGGCGAGGAGAAAGTCTCTCACTTTATGTAATAGCAACTAGCAATAATATAATATCATGAACATGAGATGGAAAAGTTTTGTGTACCATTGAAATTGCTTATTGTATACGTTTAATGTTTACATTTATTGAATTGAATTATCTACGGGAATCCTACATGCAAAAATGCTTATTTTACCCAAGGACAGTTATAATATGTATGTAACAAGTTAGAAAATATTTCTGTGGGGCGTATTCGACAATGTTTTTACTGAAGCAGAAGCATAACACTTTTACCACAAACACATGATGAAGGTAAGGCAGCAAAAATGAAATAATATCACGTTTGTATCGTTTGTGTTTGTATTGTACCAGACAGTACCTATTGTGGTTACATTTATGTAGGTAGGCTTCAATTGTAAGTAGTACAGCACCACCCACCACCATCACAAGCCGATACCATTATTGCCAGTATGTACAAGTTGTGGGAACATTGTCAGCCGGTGCGTTAGATTTTCTTTCACTTTCACATAACTGCGTAAGTGCTAGTTAAGTTATCTAAGCACAGTATTACAGATGTAGGTACCTACATCAAATAATGCCAGAACTCATTAGTATCAGAAATAACACATTTATAAGTATCAGTCGGCGTAACTGATCCACTCTATGGCATAACTTATGCCATCGTAACTTGGAGTTGGTAATCTGTTGCACCGACAGGTGCAGTAGCCGAGCGCGTAGCTTTCAGGCGTACGCGCTACGGGTCGTAGCACTGATTTCCGCGTGGAACAAAATATTTGGAATAGTCTACACTTGTACAGGGCCCCAATTCTGTATCATTATAATGATCCCCCGCAGAATCTTGCTACGTTCAAATTACGACAATATCGTTTTTTTTTAACCAATGTAACGGTAAGGAATCGAAATGTCATATTCTGTATGTTCCTAGACAATTTGTAGATATTATTAACCCCCTTATTCATAAACGTTGCTTAAAGTTAAATAATGATTAGCGTCTGTTTAACCATAAATTTTTGACGTTTAAACATAATTTAACTTTAATCATCGTTTATGAATATGGCCCTAATAAGAGGTACGATATTAGCAGAATTCGTGTGTGATTGACGTGGTTACGAGTCAGGAATTGTTAAATGGTCATAGTGAATTCAGTTCCTGATAAGTAGGTAATTATGTTTTTGAGATTATGTACCAACAACATTGGTTCAATAAAAAAAATCTACCCACTATTTTACCGTCGGGAAATTCATGTGACGGTTTACAACTAATAAAAATATTTTATAAACGTAAAATCCGACATAATGTTAGCAATAGAAGTGAAAATATAGTATGTACGAGTAAGATAAGGTTATGAGTTGTGACAATATATAGGTACTCGATCTATATAACTCTGAAGGTGATAAGGCTGCAGTCGCTCACGACAGCGAATACGAAGGATATAACTAAACAAGAGCATTCTTATTACAAATAAATGCTTTAATTAAACATGAGCTCTGTACCTATTCATAAACGATGATTAAAGTTAAGAGATGTTTAAACGTCGAAAATGTATGGTTAATCAGTCGCTAAACATTATTTAACTTTAAGCAGCGTTAATAAATAAGGGGGTTTGTAAAAATTTAACCGAAACGAATCAAAAGATTTTAATCATTTTTCACAGTGTTACAGAGAACACTCTAGGACCACATTTGATAGTCTGGGTTAATAGGTCGAATTCCCCGAAGTTTATTATTACCTATTTATTAATAAAGTTTCATTTATGAAGAAAAAAAAATGCCTACCATGCGTATACGTTCATTAATAACGGTTCAATAGTTATAACAATAAGCAATAGTTTTACCTTATTAATAGGTACTACCTTGTTTATTACTCACAATTTTGATTGAAGTGCGAACAATAATTCGTTATGAAAATAATAGAAATAACAAGTGGACAGTTGTTTAAGTATTTCTTCAGACTTTTCTATAAAAAACCTAAAATAAAAAGAATATAGCGTCGAAAACGTATTTGACCATTTTCATAGAAAACTGGAATAGCTTTTTACTATCATTTGATAAAGGGAGGGGAAGTTCCGTGTGGTGCCGGGCGTAAAAGAATAGCACTATCCCATTTCTTCCGGTGGGTGTCGTAAAAGGCGACTAAGGGACTTACTAGAGAATAGGCAGCAGCGTTCTCTATGCATTTTACCACCATACTGCGATCGCCAACCCTCCTTTTGGGGAAGCTTATGTCCAGCAGTGGACGTCTTTCGGATGAAATGATGATGATGAAAGGGAAGACTCCAATCTGTCGATAAGGTGGTTCCTCTAGGGACCTCTTAAATGTAGGTACGAGATGTCAAAGAAAGCATTTCTCTCCAACTTTTCTTCATACATACATACATTATTACTATTACTATTACTATACACCTAATAAAATGTGATAAATTCAACGAGTACACAAGCACTGCGCATGTAAGTAATTGCCTAATTGGTCGACGCCTGTGTTGAACGAAATACGTGTGACTTTGTCTGTAACATGCGTGTCACAGGCAATTAATCCGTTCCCTGAAGAATCACAACTGTACCTATGTAATGTACAAGTGTATGGCATAATAAACAACAGGTGTTGTGTTTATTTACTTCACTAGTTTACCAACACCGGATTCCCTAGAATACAATAAAATTTATTTGGCCATTCTGAAGACAATGGAAACCTGAAGGATATTTGCGTTACACACTAACTGTAGGAATAGGAATGCTTTAATTTTGACAGTTGGACAACATTCATTGCGGTATTTACGTTGTTGAACAGACAAACTTATCAAGCATTATGAAACAATGGATAAGCATTTTCCTTCTAAATGACTTATCTATCTATCTTTATAAATAAAAAGACAAGTCCTGACTGACTGACTGATTGACTGACTCATCAACGCCCAGCCCAAACCCTTGGACCTAGAAAGCTGAAATTTTGCACAGCGGTTCCCTTTATAATGTAGACAAGGAATAAGGAAGGATTTTTCGAAATTCAACCCCTAAGGGAGTTAAATAGGGGATGAAAGTTCCGCGCGGGTGAAGCCGCTGGCAAAAGCTAGTATTAAATAAAGATAGTGTATTTCGCAATGAGGGTGCTGAAACAGTTACAGAACATTTGTTTTTTGTTTTTAAGTCGGATTTTTTTTTATCTAATCTATCTCTATACTAATAATAAAGCTGAACAGTTTGTTTGTTTGTTTGCACGCGCTAATCCCTGGAACTACCCGTTGGATTTGAAGAAATCTTTTTTTCATTTGATTCCGGAGGAATTCTAAAGAAAGACTATAGGCTAATTAACATCACACTAGCATGCTAGGAGTCGAGAACAACCAAAACGAATCCGAAAGAGCGCATAATATTAGCGCAGGCGATGCAACGACGAGATCGAACGGGAAATTTTGCGTGAACGAAGTCGCGGGCAGATGATAGAAACTTATTTACGTACAAGTATTTCATTAGAATTAAAACCATGCAATGTAAACAAAGAATACTCAGAGGCAATTGTTCACTCAGTCACTAGACGACTATTATACCCAGTAGTTAAATACAATTTAAATTAAAGCTCTAAATTAATTTAAAAGTGTGATGTAATCGATGAAGTGGCTCCTAACTCACAAGATCTGCAGACAGCTTTAGTGTTTTCGTCGCGAAGTTACCTAATTTGTGGCCAACGTGGCTCTAATAGGCCATAAGGCTCGAGGGAAGGCCAAGCCTGTCCAGTGCCCACTGCCGTCTGTGGTTTTGTGCCTAGGTGCAGACACATTTAATTAGGTGTATTGTGTTATTACGAGCAAATACGTGGGTTGATTCATGGGAAAATCTAGTTTATTAAACATAGAGTTTTAAATATCTGGACTGTTCACTTTCAGATGATAGCAGCGGCTACTATAGAGAAGATTTTTAGAAGATTCACATGCACTTAACTAGTACCTATGTACCTGCTCAACAACAGTTCTGTCGCTAGTACTGTCTAGCCCACATAGGCGTCTTTCTTAAAATATTTTGTTCCCGACTACGGTGCAGCTAAAACGAAAGTTATGATTTTGACCGGTATCTTTATATGTTCATCTGTTCCCGCATAACTTCTAAACTGCTTATCATAATTTGACGAATGAGGTATGGTTGGATCCGTCTTGATCGTCCGCTGATTAAAGGAATATGGCGCTCTCTAGAGTACATAAAGTGATGAACTATAGGGTTATGAGGAACAGGGTGTAGATCACTCATACTTTGGTTTGTAAAGGAGGATCCTCCGACCAGGCGGGTATTGTGTCTGGTGGGCAACTGCCCAACCGTTGATGTTGGGATTTTGTATATGTTCGAGTGTCGTGGTAAACTCTGACTGCGCGATGTAGAATTTCTTAGAATAGTTCGCCTGTGGCATTGTAGATAACGCCACTTCTCTTTTTGCGTTTTTCGATATTTGTCGCGAAGCATTTATTTTGTAGTGCCGCTACAGAACTAATAACAAGTGGCATACTACCAGCTTTCAGATGAGAATAATTTCTTGTTTCATACTTTTTAGAGCGTGATTTTTCAGAAGTTTTAGTTTTTGAATCTACTTTTTTATTCCATTAACTTAGATTAGAGATGGGCCGACTATGCTGTTGGCTCACCGACTAGCCGACTAGTCGGCTGTAAAATGGCCGACTAATGGGCCGACTAGTCGGCCAAGCTAATCATTGCTTTTGGCTGAGTTCGGGTGACATCGGTAATGTTCGTGACTACCTAGTAACTTTCGGCTCGTAGGTGTTTGCGGCGCACAGCGACCAAGTGGAATAGGCTATTTTCCAATTTATTAAAAACTATTCTAATTTGAAGATTGGGACGAAATATGTGACAGAAAAATAAAAGTAAATTGATTTATATCCATTTTCTCAATTAAAAACGATTTAAACCAAATTTATTTTTCGTTGTTTTGAATTTACCGCCAAAACGCTCCTTACGATGACTTTTTATCACGTGACGTCAACTTTGTGTAAACTAATACTTTACTTTACTAAAATCTTGTTAATTATAAACACGACACTCACTTGTTTACTTACTAACTACTGTTAGTAAGTAAACAAGTGAGTGTCGTGTTTATAATTAACAAGATTTTTTATGGATAGAAATTGAAATCACTGGTGTGCGGTTGCCTCTGTGCACAAATACTTCTAAAACTGCGCCAAACTAAGTATTTGTACTGCTACTGTTTACACAAAGCTGACGTCACGATGTCACGTGATAAAAAGTCATCGTAAGGAGCGTTTTGGCGGTATATTCAAAACAACGAAAAAGAAATTTGATTTTAATCGTTTTTAATGGAGAAAATGGACATAAATAAATTTATTTTTATTTTTCTGTTAAATAATAGGTCTTTACCTATGAAATTGCCGTTTTGTATGAAAAAATTTAAACGATTTTTTTTCATGAATTTTTTATTTGTATTAATCGAAGTAATCACCCATGCAATCAATGCATCTTTGCCATCGCAGTGGCAGTTTATTGATGCCCTTCTTAAAGAAATCAGCTGGACGGGAGGCAACAAATTCTTCAAAGGCATTTTGTACTGCCTCTCGGGTATTAAATTTTTTTCCCGCCAAGAAGTTATCCAAATTCTGGAAAAGTAGTAGTCTGTAGGCGCAAGGTCTGGTGAGTAGGGCGGATGACGGAGAGCTTCCAACCCCAGTTCTTGCAACTTGGAGACCGTCTGCTGTGCAGTATGAGGTCGCGCGTTGTCGTGCAGGAGCAGCGGAGACGAGCGATTGACCAATGCTGGTTGGAGATGCGCCAGCTTCTCCATCATTGTGTTCAGTTCTTCACAGTACACATCTGCAGTAATGCTCACCCCGTTTGGTAAGAAGCTGTGATGAATCACACCGGCGCTAGACCACCAAACAGTGACCATCACTTTTCTAGGGGTAAGTTTTCGTTTAGGGCATTGTTTAGGTGCTGAACCAGGATCCAACCAACTTGCTGAGCGCTTACGGTTATCAAACAGAATCCATTTTTCATCGCAGGTAACAATGCGGTTCAAAATTCCTTCATTTGTGTGTCTGTTGAGCAGTGCAAGGCACGTCTCGACGCGTACTTCGCGCTGGCGATCATTGAGTTCGTGGGGCACCCATTTGTCAAGCTTTTTTACCTTGCCAATTTGACGCAAATGGACCAATATTGTTTTGACGCTAACGTCGAAAGCTGCTGCTAATTCAGCCGTAGATTGTGTATCATCAGCTTCCACAATCGCCTTTAATTCGTCATTGTCGACCAAAGTCTTCGGACGACCGCGAGGTTCATTTTTCAGGTCGAAATTTCCAGAACGGAAGCGAGCAAACCAATAACAGGTGGTGCGTTGGTTTGTAGTGTTAGCTCCGTAAACGTCGTTGATGTTGCGTGCCGCTTGTGCCGCGTTGCTGCCACGACGGTACTCATATTCCATAATTACTCGAATTTTTAAACGTATCCATGATGACGAAAAAGATTGAAATGCGATGAAAATGTAACACTAATCAATAAAGAAATGACTACTTTTAAAAAAAAAAATCCATGTTTTTAAAATAAAATTAATTTGAAATTAGAATTCTTAGCCAAACAAAAATTATTTTGATTTGAAATGGCCAGTACTGCAGAACGGCAATTTCATAGGTAAAGACCTAATATATCGTCTCAATCTTCAAATTAAAACAGTTTTTATCAAATTGGAAAATACCCTATTGTCAAGACATGTTATTATTTGCTTTGCATTTATTCTATCAGTTTTTAAGTGCGTGCCAGCGTTTCTTCCTATCCTGTTGTAGATTGCATTGAAAATAAACTGTAAAACTGATTCTATAATAAAAATAATAACAGTAAAGATTTCAATTTCATTTCAATCACCATCTTTTAAATTTTTAAGCTTAATAATACGAATAAAAAATGGGCCTAGTAGCCGACTAATCGCCGATTACAAATATGGCCGACTAGTCGGCTTTTCGACTAGTCGGTACATCACTAACTTAGATGTTTAATTTAAATTTATCATATTGTAGTAAGTACCGCCAGTTAGGTAAGCCTACGTATAGGTATACATAGCACTAGTTGGTAACGGTGTTCATTGTTTGTTCAGATGTTTCAATTTTTACTTTATCTATTTTTATATATTTTGTGCTATACCCAAGATTCTAGAAATTACACCTAGAACCATCTAAATTATACAACACCGCGATGGGTCGCTTGGCAAACCTTTGAAGAACGCGTGGGTATAAAGCATTTGTTATTATGAGACCGAATATATTGATGCTACCCTATCATAAGAACCTTTCTTCACGGTCAGCAGCCCCATCCTGTGGGCGGCACACACTGGAACTTTATTTACATTCGTGTCAGCATATTCCGCAGTATTATAGGTGTAGTTATTATCGATGTCGGCACACAAACTCATGGTTTCAGGTCGGCTTCAGGCTGCTTCAGCAACGTGGCGTGATTACGTTTAATGGAGCGCGGCCCATCGCCTTGACACCTTTACCTTTTGCAAATGTGAAATATTACGGCAGTCACAGTGTGATGCGTTACAAACATAGACACTGTTGTCTTTGACGAAGCTTTTGCTTTAGTAGGGACAAATGTTCGACCTTTGGCTACTAGAACTATGTATAAGCAGTTTTAAAAGTTACATCAATTTAATAATATCATCGCGAAAAACTGTCTTGCCTCCTAGCATCAATCAAGTTATAACCGTTATACCATTAAAAGCGGTAATAGTTCAGAGAAAACAAATTAATATACGGCGCGGGCGCAACTTCGTGGAAGTCAATTAGCTAATGTGGTGGTGTCAAAGTACCCTTCTAAGTTCTTAAAGTTATTTATTTCTAAGTAGGTATCTAAGACAAAAATAGGGGTGAAAGAAAAAATAATAATTACATAGTAGGTATCAAATGTGTTTTCTTAATTTTTAAATTGGACGAGTGGGCACCGCCCCCCCTAGACACTTCTTTGCCCCCCCTAGAAATTATATCTACCCGCGGTATAAAGTATAGTTCTTGCCAACCTTTATCGCAATTCGTTTAAACCTGGAAATTAAGGTATCTACCATTCAGATATAAATACAAGAATTTCTTTTGTATTTATAATATTAGTAAATTTAGCTATGAGATTTTGAACTTTACTTAGGCATTCAGAAATACGCCACATCACCATGTGGCGTATTTCATCAAAGTGAATGGGGCTTGGCTGCCCCCGACAAAACGAGCCAGAAGCAAAAAGCAGGGGGGGTACTAGCTACCTTTTCTCGAAGCGTTTCGTCGTATTTTCAAAGCTACGGGCTGGACGATGGTAAAGAGCTCAAATTCTCAGGATAAGATATAGTTAGCAGAATTTAAAAAAAACTTTTATTTATCTAGCTTTTACACTTTGGATGGCTTTGGACGGCGGCCCCCCAAGCTACGCCCATGAGTAACATAGGAGTAAGAGTGCATGTTAATAGCAGTATCAGTGACATCCATAAAGTGTGAGTTAAACCCTTCGATTTGCTATTAACATACATGTAAAATCTAGCATGTAACGTTGTTAACAGCTCCATCACATTCGACTCTACATTTTCAAATAGGTACTATGACAATTAGGTCATATGATTTGAGTCAAGCAGTCCAAGCTACTGCGATGACTAAGTCCCAATTGTTCCCAAATACTTTGTTATTAGCGATGGTTAAGGGTCAACTATGAGTGATACAACAGTTATGGGTTTTTTAGACATTTTTCCTCAATCTTCATTAAAAATGTGTGGAAGTTTGTCATTTATGCCGATGGGAAAACCCATCGGGGCACGCTTTTGAAATAAAAATAATCTAGTAAGTTCTTCACATAAGTTCACATACGTTTTGTTACCATTATAGCGTGATATACTTACGTAGTGTTAAATAGGTAATTTTATTGCAGACCACAGGGAGGAAAATGGTTGCCCAGAATGAAGAAGCACCTTCATAGAGGTTGCATTCTGTAGATTGCTCGTGAAATGCTTCTGTCTGTAGTTAAAAACTGCTAAATGCAACATAACTTTTTAAGTTCAGATCTACAGACATGCATTTCGTAAAAATACGCTGGCGAGAAATCTGCAGCATCCAACATAAACGTAAGTAACACGCGAAATCCCGGCAATAGCCGCGGGCGAGTCCGGTTGAAATCAGCCCACTACACGTTGTACAGCCTGTCACAACAACGTGCCAGGGTCGAGTAGGTACCTATTTACATACACTACAGATACCGGTGCAGCTGTAGGTGTAGGGAACGTGTTCAGTTCAGTCAGTCACTGTCGTGGTAGCACTTGCCGCTCGAATGAACCATTCATGGATGAATTTTATATCAATGGACAGCACTAACCCGTCAATCAGGCGCGGATACTGCCTCATTAACAATTCAGTGAGATTTGTCAGTTAAATCACAAGGCTTACACGTGTCAAGGGACTCGAAGTATTGTTATGTGTGTGCTGCGTAATGTGTGAAGCGATTAATTTTTACGATCTCACAGTCACATACTTCGCCACAATCGTTTCGATACGATTAATGAGTTTACTTCATTTTTTTCTCAGGCCATGTAGAGAACCTAACTAAATTGATTTAAAAGGACAAGCACACGTGTCTCATCATCATCTGCCTAGCCTTTTCCCAACTATGTTGGGGTCGGCTTCCAGTCTAACCGGATGCAGCTGAATACCAGTATTTTACATGGACACGTGTCTATAGGATCAATTTATTTATCGAATCAGCATTATTTGAGCTCATGATAGCAATCGAATTGAATTTTTGATATGTTTTTCTGCTAGATACCTACACGTTAACATCGTTCACTATATTTTGTTGGCGACTTGATATTATTTGCGAACAGTTTTATGTGTTTAATTTATGGCGGAAAATGAAAAATAATAATAGTGACTACACGTAATTAGTACCTAGTAGGTACTCAGTTAGGTATAGTTACAAGACATTTCATTTATCGCAGATAGTTAGTGTTTACCAGCGGAAAACAGGTTGTTTTATTATGATAATAAACTATTATCACGCTCTATCAAACAAAGAGATACGTAGGACAAACACTGTCAGATGGTGAGGTCGTACCTTTCCCATTGAGTTGGGTCTTCAGCCGGGAGAGCTCTCGCGAGCGGCTGCGGCTGCGCCGGTGCGCGGCGATCCTCCGCGGCGAGCGCGCCATCTCGCTGTCCACAGCCAGGGTGAGAGGCGCTCAGGCGGGCGCCGTCACACGTCGCTGACACAGAGCCTCCTGCACAAGCATGGCACGAACTCACTGCACTCAGCACTGCACTATATACAGCTGACAGCTGACACAGTAAACAGCCGGCACACACCGACAGACACACTGTTTGTAAACAACTTTTCGCGCGAAATCACAACTCACGACAAGACCGAGTACTTTCAAGAAAAATAAAGTACAAGCTAGTTGTGGACGATAAAAAGGAAAAGTTGCGAGAGTACAGAAGTGAACGAGTCGATACGTAAGGTATAAGGCACGAGCGTCGTGTGGAAGGCACTGCGAGGCACTGACTGAGCGTGTTGTGGTGCGGCGGCAACGAGCCGGCACGGGCGGCGCGGTCCCAGCGCCCGCGGACAGACCACAGCGTGGCGCTCCGCCCGCTGCCCCGGGGGCCACACCTGCTTGCATCACTACAATCACGCACGCTCGCGAGTCACTGCTCTTAACACATTACAGGAAAAGTTTTTATCCAGTGCGCAAATTGTAACCATGAATTCAGCATATCATTCTAGCGTAGAAATTTAACGCCGGTTATACAAAAAAAAAATCTGCTGTTCCATACATTTTCACCGCGTAGGTATTGCAGTTTTCTATGAAACAGCTGGTTTTTTTTTGTATAACCGGCCAAAAATTTCTGCGCTATATAGGCGCTCTAGAATGATAATGCTGAATTCATGGATATAATTTGCGCACTGGATAAAAACTTATCCTGTATAGTCACAGTTATTGCCGGTCTTGAAGACTTCTAGAGCAGGAAAATTCAGTTTTGTAGTCTTAGCCTTACTTACATTACCCACATAAAAATGTCACATAGGCTGCACACACAAATGCTGATACCTACATTGGTAGGTAAGTACCTAAATACTGAACTTGACATATTATATTCCTACTAATATTGTAAATTTGTGAAGATGTTTGGATGTATGTTAATCAATCACGCGAAAACGGCTGAACGGATTTGGCACAGATAGATTATAACCTAGATAGGATACTTTTTATCCCGGTAGAACGTTCCCGCGGTATAAATTCCGATATCCACGCGGGCGAAGCCAAGGGCGGAAACCCCGGGCGTCATATTTATTCTACAGAAAGGGGTAGACTGGGAAACTGGAAGCTACTTATAACCATAGCTGCGGGGTATTTGTGTTGTGCACTATCAGTAGCATGGCTTTCATTTTGCCAATAGGTACAGTGACGAAAAATGTTAAAATTTTCACGGCCGCCATTTGGATTTTTATTTTGAACTCACTAATGCCTTCACCACACTCTCGAAAACCATGAAAACGACACCCATGATAAAAAATATGGTGAATTTAGTCAGTTGCCATTTTTTTTTACAGAATCGTAAGTACCAACTCAGTTTATTAGAATATCAATTGAAAAGCAGAAAGACGGCGGTGGTTAATTACGGCGTGGTAATGGGGGGGGGGGGCATTACAATAGAAAATGCATTGTGTCTCATTAGCTGGACTCCCCTGGACAGCATATCGGACAAATGTCTTCATACTGCGAGAGCTCAAAATCTTCTCACGGCTGTCATCCGAATGCCTGCGCAGAGTCTTGGATACTGCACTTCGGTCACATTGCGAGGAAAGACGATGGCCACCTAGAAAAGCCGACAAGGTGGATAGGAAAAGACCTCGTGGACGCAGCCCAATACGATGGTCTAACCAGATCCGCACAGCCCTTGACTCCACAGTCCACAGTGCCCTTCACACAGACAGAGACAGATGGAGCAAGCTCATCCGAGAGAAGGTGATACTGAAGGGAGGTCACGACCCTCAGCATTAAGGAATATTACGTAAGGAAGAGGAAGAGCCGGACTTGACAGATTAATAGCACTGCATAATAAAAAGATCAGAATGGTCATTTCCGCCTACCAACTTATACATTTCAGTTTTTTTTTCTAAATTTTACTACCTAAGTATGACATTACAGGACCTACGCGTACAAATTACGGGGAAGATAAATATTTAGAGGTGCCGATGAAACAGTCGATAACGCTGGCAACGGTTGAATTCGATAGCAATAGCATTTTTACATGTCATTGCGTTATTAATTTACTTTTAAAATGTCGGCATGGGCTATGGTAGTTTAAGCACGTCATGAAAAAAATTTAAAAGAAAGGTGTCATAAGAGTTTGCAATAATTATTATTTAGAATTCGAGAAGTCCTTTTGGCATAAATAAAGTCATGGGCGTAGCTAGTGAGGATCAAGGTTCCGCAACTTCGACCGGTTCTGTGCTTCTCACATCCAGCGGATTCCTACGACCTTCACAATGTCTTCGGCCCACCTTGGGGGCCTTTCCAAATCTTCGTCTTCCTGTACGCGGTCGCTACTCCATAACCTTTCGGCCCCATCGGCCATCTGTTCTGCGAGCAATGTGCCTGCCTACTGCGACTTAACTTTGCCAATTCTTCGGACTATGTCGATAACCTTGGTTCTTTTGCGGATCTGTTCATTCCTGATTCGATCACGTAGGGAAACTTCAAGCATATCCCGCTCCATTGAAATTTATTGGAATTAAATTAAATTTAAAAAACCCCCGACCCAAACAAAACTCTAAAAAGTAAAAAATAATATTTATAGGCCTTTTAATTTTAACGTAATATTTTGATCAGGGCTTGTCAAGTCGGGGGACGGTCAATGAAAACGCCAAACAGAGGCCTAGCCGTCCCCCGACTTGACAATGCCATGATCAAAATATTACGTTCAAATTAAAAGGCCTATAAATATTATTTTTTACTTTTTAGAGTTTTTGTTTGAGTCGGGGGTTTTTAAAATTTTTAATTTAATTTTTATTTCTTGCTTTTTAAACTTAATGTCTCCCCTAAATCACCATTTATCTATAATCTATTCATTGAGACCTTTTCAATGAGCCCAAACACGATACTTCTGCTGTTTGTTGGTGAATAACTTCCAGGTGTTGCTCCAGCATCAGTTCAAGGTTATTCTTTTCGTCTAATATTATTGAAGTAATAGAATCCCAAATTTTGAGTTGATCAGACCCATGGAAGAGGCTAAAATCCCTTTTTCAACCAGGAAAGAGCTGATAATCTTCAAACTGCTGAACCGATTTTGATGAAACATGTCTAAGAACACTCCCGACATCAAAATCGGTTTATCCGTTCGGAAGCTACGTTGCCTCAGACAGACACACACACACACACACACGCACACACAGACACGTCAAACTTATAACACCTCGTCGTTTTTGCGTCGGGGGTTAAAAATAAAACAGAAAGTCCTGCACGAGGCCAAAAGGTTCATAACATAGCATGATGCTGCGACATTTAAAAAGTGTCGCAGCGCTGGTATTCTGATAGGGCCCGAACGATGTGATGTCACGGGCTGTTACAGCACAGGTTACATACAGTACCTATAAATAAATAGTCACTAATAAAGATGGATAAGCGGAGAGGCATGTTATTTATAATTATTTTATTATTATTTATTTCAGGCAACTAAGGCCTCTAAAATCTATCTTCTATCTTATATATCTCTATTCTATCTTCTATACCTATATAAAAGGAGAAACTGACTGACTGATCAACCAACGCACAGCCGAATCTACTAGGACTAGGAACGTGACATTTTGCACACAGCTCCCTTTTATAATTTAGGGGAGCACTAAGAAGGGGTTTTTGGAAATTCGATCTTTAAGGGGGTGAAAAGGGGGATTTTGTTTGTATGAAAAATCTTATTCCTTGAGTTAATAAGCTTGAAACTTGGCACAAATACTTATCTAAGTAAATTATAAAGTTGGTCATTTATTGTTTTTCTAAACTACCTCCTAAAGGGGGATTAGGGGTGTCAAAGTTTGTATGGAAGAATTTTAACGCGCTGTCTGATTAAATTGAAATTCAGTATTTAAGTATACCTAAAACCAAAAATAAAGAATAACGTGTATCAGGGTTATTCGAAAATCTACCCCTAAAGGGGTAAAAAAAGGGTAGTTAATTTTACAAGGGATGATTTTACTGCGTGTCTTGATTAACTTGAAATTTGGTATAAATCCATGTAAAAGAAACAAAAGACTTAAAATATTTTTTACCCCTTTGAGGGTGAAAAGGGGGATATAGTTTGTTTGAAGAGTTTTCTGTGGAGAAATAAATAAAATACACTATAATAATATGGCTCAGGTATATGAGCCATATTATTATAAGCCTGAAACTTGTTGAGGTGGTTTTGTGTGAAGGATAGTGATCGAATCACATTACATTTTTGACGTCGGAAATGTTTCCTGTAGATGTTTGTTACTTAATCACGCAAAAAAGACTGAACGGATTTGGATTAAATTTGGCACACAGATAGATTATAACCTGGATTAACTAATAGGACACTTTTATCCCGGTGGTAGATACGTTCCCGCGGGATAATTTCCGACATCCACGCGGGCGAAGCCGCGGGCGGAAGCTAGTTATACATATTTATACATATAAGTATAATTAATAAGGATTAATTGATTCGGATTAATTAATTACTTAATTCGATTTTCTGTATAACCTGCCGCAGCGTATATAATTATGTGGTCTACGGTGCGTTTATGGGATCGAGCTTGATCGGGAGGCTGTAAGTAGTAAAACTTGCGCGCGAGGTGGTTCATGATGACGCTAGAAATCAGCTTTTAGACATGGCTCAGAAGTGAGTTGGACCTATAATTCTTAAGACAGGCATTCTCATCTTTCTTAAAGAAAAGTACCACCACACTTCTGTTCATACCTTGTGGCGTTTTGTCCTTGAGTATGACGGAATCAAACAGCTTCTGGAGGGCCTTGAGAACTGGTTTTCCGACGGCTTCTAGGAGTTTGGCCATAATTCCGTCATCACCTTGCTGTTTGCGCCTTGTTGTTTTTAGCTGCTTCAGAGCCATCCTAATCTCGAGTAAGCTGACGTTCGGGCTGTCTTCAGTATAGTGTCGGGTCAATTTAGCTCGTTGGTCGTTTGCCAGATTCGTGACGGGTATACTTGTTGACGTGTATAACTGTCCATAAAACCTCTCGATCTCTCTCAACAGCTCAGGTTTGGCGGATACGATCCTGCCATTATCGATCTTCCACGGTCGTCCACGCGAGCGCCTTAGAAACGATTCTGAAGTTCGAGTTGAAATCTTTCGGGGTTTCGAACTTGGATCGGGGCTGGGTTTGTGATGGTTCCAACGTCCAACTCCAAATTGCTACACTTGCAGTCATCATCGCTTCGGTTGACTAGTTTCGCGTTGCAGTCCCCCATGGCAACGGGGAAGTGACTTTTAAAACAAAGCATTTAGAAATATCCTCAAACATAGTCTCCACCTCATTGTCGGGGTATGACGAGGTGGGGGCGTAAACCTATACGACCTGCAGCGGATACCTTGCGGATATTCTGCGTATAAGGAACGACCCCTGGTCGACACACTCTCGATCTTCACCACCTTGTTCACAACGGACTTATGGACGATAAACCTGACACCACCTTGGGACTGCTGGTCGCTCTCCCGGTAATAGACCAAGTTTCCGGATTTAAGGATTATTGAGTCTTCGGAAACCCAATTATACCCCATCGTAACCAATTCAATTTAATTTTAGGGACGACGACTTGCCATAATCGCCACGCTTGTCAGGCGGGTTTGCGATTGCATATAGTTTTAAAAATGTGTAGAGAACGCAACTGCCCATATTCTAGTATCTCCCTTAGTCGCCTTTTACGACACGCTCGTGAAGAATGGTGCTATTCTTTTAGTCCGGCACCACACAGACATAGCACCACCAGTCAGATCATAACTTACTAGAACTTCTTTTGTATAAAATTTATAACATTAGCAGATTTATCTATGAGACATTCAAATTTACTGAGTAATTCAGAAAGTCGACACATGGTGAAGAGGAGAGTGAATGGGGCACGTTAGTAGTGATAGATTGATCACGTCACTGAGTGACTCACTCATTCATCAAAACCTCTGCGGAGGTTCCTTAGGTCCTAGAAAGCTGAATTTCGTATGTACGAGTAAGCTAGGATTTGCAATTTGCGTATAAACATAAAAGGGACAGATCATGGTCTGGTTCAGTTAATGATGTAATGTAAAGCCATCCCCTAACTGTACAAGGTTTAACTCTGCAAGCAAAAAACAAAATCATCATCATCTTCATCAAAATGCATGGTTTGGTCGTTCCATTGAACTATTGCACGACAAAACATTAAAGACCTGTGAATTAATTTCTTACCATAAGCCCAAAAGAGTGTCTGTGCGGCAATCGACAAACGGCCAAGCCGACATTTTGTCTAAGGAGGTGTTAGGTTTGTAGAGTTAAGCCTAATAGAGTTACAGGTTGGATCTACATTAGATCTGAACTGAACTGTCATGTATTACACACAGTGGCGTAGCGTGAATCACTGTCGCCCGGGGCGGAGTCATAATTTGCCGCCCCTCTGACATCGTAAAAATAATAATGTTGGTGTTGGTGTGAAAAAACGTAACGAAATGAAAGAATTGATCGAAAAACATTTATTTAAAAACCATGTACAGACGCCAGCACCTCAAGCTACCCCAAACTGTCAAAATTTCCCAATTGAACATGAACCTTGTTCATTTGTGATGAAGTTTGAAATCTATCAAAGAAATTTGACAGACTGGAGTAGCTTGACTTGTTAGCGTCTGTACTCTATACATGTGTAAGTAACATGACTGTGTTAAAAACGTTAACAATTTACACTACAAAAATAACGTTTATTTAAGTATCGGTCTAAAATTCTACTTTTCGGGACTTACGCGCAGCGAAATCATTTATAACTTCGTCAAAGTTAATATCGTGTGTCACACTATATTCTATCGACAACATGGCCAAATTACTCAATCTTATGGAGCTCATGGTAGACCTCAAGTATTTTTTTATTAATTTCAGTTTTGAGAAGCTGCGTTCACATGAAGCAACACTGATAGCTATCGTTAAAAAAAATCGAAGCATTATTACGATATTAGGTACGCAGAGACCATAGTTGCATTGCTGAATAAATTCTAAAAGCTCGAGCGATCCTTTGTTGTCTTGAGCTTTAGCATCAGCCAAATCAATGAAATTGCGTAACCTCTCCCTCTCAATTTCGATGTCATCCGCATCGACATCATTTTGCTCTTCTCCGAAATTACACTTGTATTCTGGGTTCATCATTTTTATAGCTGGATGTTTTAGACGATTTCCTACACCATTTATTTGAACTGGAACTCATAATTGTTTTATGTATGCAGAAATGTTTGAATAGGTATTAAAATAACTGCGTGTGCAAAGATCCAATAACAGAGGAGCAATTCTCGTAATTATAAGAACGTTCACAGTCTAATCTCAGTCTCAATCTGTTAAAAAAACCGCGAGTTTCCATTTTCGACAATTTTTTGACGTTTCATTGTCAAATTCTATTCTATATTCTATATTCTATTCTATTCTACCGAGATGAGACAGCGACTAGATTGTGAACATTCGTATTTACGAGAATTGGCCTACTGGTCAAAACTAAAATGGCCCCTCATATGTCATCTAACATAAGTGCAATTTCATTTATGTGTTGCGAGCCTGAGTCGCCCTTGTGAGCAGTCAAGAGGCTATATAGTCATTGTTGCACGTGTATATGCATGGTGCGACAGTGTGCGTGCCCGCATACGCGTCGCGCGCACACCTTAACACCGTGCATGTACACGCACGTCTAAATACAAGGGCCGACCGACACAAACAAGGGCCGACCGCCATCGCCACTCGTGATTTGCAACAATTTTTTTGGGCGGGAGGGACATTTAATATGTGCAAGTGGGTAAAACCTAGCTTAACCTTCTTGAAAAATTAATTGTCTGACTGACCGCCAGTGATAGCATATTTTTTATAAATATATATATATATTTTTATATATTTAGATATATTTTTTCCAATTTTGCCGCCCTTCTAATGGTGGCGCCCGGGGCGGTCCGCCCCTCCGCCCCCTCCCTCGCTACGCCACTGATTACACATCAAAGAGGACGGCAGGGGCCGGTATATGCGTGTTTCCTCGACTTGTCAAAAGCATTTGATCTGGTTGCATATGACGTACTGTGGGACAAGTTGAGGGACGCGGGTGTTTCGGCAGAGTACACCTCCCTTCTCAAAATAATATTGGTACTCTAACCAAAAGAATCGGGTGAGGTGGGTGCGTACTATGCCGGCAGATACGGGCTGGAATGCGGAGTAAGACAGGGGGGGGGGTTAAGCTTGCCTCTGCTATTTAACCTCTATATCAACCGGCTCATCGAGCGACTGAGCGGTACACATATCGGCTGCCACATTGAAGCAACATGTGTTAACAATATAAGTTATGCCGACGACATAGTGCTTCTCAGTCCTTCGATAGGCGGGTTGAAAAAGTATCGTTCTGCGAGGCTTATGCGGTGGAGCATGGCTTAATTTACAACTCGAAGAAGAGCGAGCTTCTTGTATTTAAAGCACCTAAGCAGCAGCCGTGCACTGTTCCACCCATAACACTTAACGGCGTAGCACTTAGGGTTGTTGATAGTTTTAGGTACCTTGGCCATGTGGCCATATTCTTACCACATGGTCACGTGCGACCTAAGAGATGACCTAGACATAGAGAGGGAGCGCAGGGCGTTGCAAGTGAGGAGCAATATGCTTGCCCGCAGGTTCGCTCGTTGTACTACAGACATCAAAGTTACTCTTTTTAAGGCCTTCTGTCAATCGTTTAACACGAGTGGCCTGTGGGTGGCATACACGCGTCGAGGTTACAGCGTCCTGCGTGTGTAATTTATTAATGCTTTTAGGATGCTGTTGGGACTGCCATGGCGTTGTAGCACCTCAGGAATCTTCGTGGAGACCCGCACAGATGGTTAACATGCCATCATGAGAAAGAAAGCAGCCTCCATGGTACAGCGTTTGCATGGTAGTGACAAGAGCATTCTAAAAATGATCGCTGCTAGAGCGGGCTGTCCCTTTCAGGGTCACTGGGTGGCGACAGTCTTAGGACTAAGCAATTAATTAATTTTGTGAAAACTAACAATATGAACGATTTGTAGACGATTTTCTATTCTGTATTCGTCTAAGTACCTGGTACTTATTGACAGGCCTGCGCTGTCCTCCCATTCATTTTATCTCTGTAATTTGAAAATATTGTTAAAGCCAATTATTTTTAAACGAGTAACCGTGGAGTTTCTTGCCGGCTCTTCTTCATAGGAAACATCAATTTGGAACCGTGCACCTAGCTTCTCTTCGTTTCATAAGTGCCTTTGCAGGTTTATATGAAATAAAAATATTTTGATTTGATTGAACCTATATTTCTAAGCACTGTTGTTACTAACACCAAAATACTAACAAAAATATGGGCCTTAGTCTGAAATAAAGTTCAATTTATTTATTTTATTAAACAGAGCAAAATCGATGTTTATGCCTTATCAGCCTACTTAGGTAGGTATATGATTTTTTCACTAGGCGTCATTTATAATCTCTCATTAAATTGGTAAATTCTGTTGGAAGGCTGCCCCCCTAGACAATATCCCTAGCTACACCCATGCATATAGTACCAATCTAGTTTTTTATTAATGACGGTAGGTACTTACCTATGGAACGGTACTTAGGTACTTAAGGAAAGTTAACGGAAGTTAATCCGTTAAACGATTAACGGATTAAAAGCCTTCTGCCTACTCCTTTCGCTAGTTAGTACGCTGAAAGTTGTTCAGTTCATTGATAGAGCAACGGGTGGGGGAAACAGTGGGAATCAAAATCACAACCTCTGGCAATCTGGTCTGCGGCCTAACCTTTGTGCTATAGTCGTCTAATATCGAGGTCTGTGGTTTCGAGACCTTAATGTTAATCATAATAATCAAAGAACGTGTGTATCCGTGGAAGTATGAAGTCATGTGTGTGGTGCGAACTAAATTAGCAGCAGTGAACGCATGCCTTCACGCACGCAATTAGCTTAATCTTCACTTGTGGAATATTTGAGGGGAGCCCGAATACTCGGCTCTGTTACAGGTACCAGTTGCCAAGGTAGCCAGAGGTTATCTAACATCGGCTTTACCAGGATTGTGTTGCGAAAATAAAGGCTATGCTAGATATTGAAAAGAAGACGTCTAAAATTTCCTAAAATTGATACTGCAAGACCAGATGCGAAGGTGGGTAGAGACGTCAAACAGTAGGTACCTACCTATCATTAATCTGAAACCTCCCATGCCTTAATAGCAATCAATGACGTGTGTTATGATTACCTACCATTTGATTGCATCGCGTCGCTTTTAATCCATTTTCCTTCTTTGAGATTTATAGGAGTCATTAGTACCTATTCACTTGACCCGGTTCTCTCGAATGAAATGTCTGGAAGGAAAGTTATCACAGTAAGACGTTGGTACACAACGATTCATTGAATCGACATGTTTTTCATGTAGGTAGTAAAAATGTAGGAAGACTTTTAGAATGGGCCAAGACCTTAGTGATTATTTAGCCCGGTTCCTAGTGCCCGGCCGGCGGCCCGTCTGCCCTTGGCTACGGTAGTGGTCAAGATTATCGTATTTGGGGAAGGCCTATGTCCAGCAGTGGACGTTTTTGGCTGAAATGATGAATAGACCATTGGACACAGGTACATACGACTAGGAAAGTAAACGTACGCAGGTACCTACCCACATCGCGTGCGCAGATTTCACTCGGAGAGCAATTAGCACATTCTCGAGTGAAATGTGTCCTACTGTCGTATAAATAAATCCACTTATAGTTACATACCACTGTTCAGACCTACATTTGTGATGTAAAAATAAATCTTCGATTCTGGTTGATCATGGAATGAGAACTCCCATCTAAAAATGTAGGTATTGTAATCGAGCGATTGCAAAATATTAGGTCTTTACCTATGAAATTGCCGTTCTGCAGTACTGGCCATTTCAAATCAAAATAATTTTTGTTTGGCTAAGAATTCTAATTTCAAATTAATTTTATTTTAAAACATGGATTTTTTTTTCTAAAAGTAGTCATTTCTTTATTGATTAGTGTTACATTTTCATCGCATTTCAATCTTTTTCGTCATCATGGATACGTTAAAAATTCGAGTAATTATGGAATATGAGTACCGTCGTGGCAGCAACGCGGCACAAGCGGCACGCAACATCAACGACGTTTACGGAGCTAACACTACAAACCAACGCACCACCTGTTATTGGTTTGCTCGCTTCCGTTCTGGAAATTTCGACCTGAAAAATGAACCTCGCGGTCGTCCGAAGACTTTGGTCGACAATGACGAATTAAAGGCGATTGTGGAAGCTGATGATACACAATCTACGGCTGAATTAGCAGCAGCTTTCGACGTTAGCGTCAAAACAATATTGGTCCATTTGCGTCAAATTGGCAAGGTAAAAAAGCTTGACAAATGGGTGCCCCACGAACTCAATGATCGGCAGCGCGAAGTACGCATCGAGACGTGCCTTGCACTGCTCAACAGACACACAAATGAAGGAATTTTGAACCGCATTGTTACCTGCGATGAAAAATGGATTCTGTTTGATAACCGTAAGCGCTCAGCAAGTTGGTTGGATCCTGGTTCAGCACCTAAACAATGCCCTAAACGAAAACTTACCCCTAGAAAAGTGATGGTCACTGTTTGGTGGTCTAGCGCCGGTGTGATTCATCACAGCTTCTTACCAAACGGGGTGAGCATTACTGCAGATGTGTACTGTGAAGAACTGAACACAATGATGGAGAAGCTGGCGCATCTCCAACCAGCATTGGTCAATCGCTCGTCTCCGCTGCTCCTGCACGACAACGCGCGACCTCATACTGCACAGCAGACGGTCTCCAAGTTGCAAGAACTGGGGTTGGAAGCTCTCCGTCATCCGCCCTACTCACCAGACCTTGCGCCTACAGACTACTACTTTTTCCAGAATTTGGATAACTTCTTGGCGGGAAAAAAATTTAATACCCGAGAGGCAGTACAAAATGCCTTTGAAGAATTTGTTGCCTCCCGTCCAGCTGATTTCTTTAAGAAGGGCATCAATAAACTGCCACTGCGATGGCAAAGATGCATTGATTGCATGGGTGATTACAACGATTAATACAAATAAAAAATTCATGAAAAAAATTCGTTTAAATTTTTTCATACAAAACGGCAATTTCATAGGTAAAGACCTATTATAAAAAGAAATTGCATTGTGTTTGACTACAGCAACACATTCGGATCTTTTGCAAGTTAGCCTGATTTCAATAGAGGAATAATTATTTGTAACTTCCACTGATCTAGAACTCAACCATGATTATAAAGTAAAAGAAGATTTTAGCCTTTGCGCCAGAAGTAAAAATTATGTGGACACTGGGTAAATTAAAAACATTTCAAGGCATTGGCAGAAAGGTCGACATCGGCTTTGCTTGAAAGAAACGGCATATTTTTCATAATACTCACTTGTCTACCCTGCTTACTTTAGATAGACATTGGCAAAATAGTCAACATCGGCTTTGCTTGTTATTCAAAATAGAATAGGACTAATAAGTAGATACTAGTAGATAACCTAGATACTGGTCGCCATTTATAGGAGGTTGAAGTAGTTAGGGATATTAATGACGATTGAATTCCTAGTTCTTAGAGCTGCCACCAACCTGGTGGCCAGGCATGGTGGGTCACGGTCCTACCTAAGTAGGAAAGACGAAAAAACATTCGTCCCTTGCGGGATCGAACCGGCGATGATAACTTGTAGTTACCAATGCTCAGCCACTGCGACACATTCGTAACCAATTGAAGGTAGATAACCTTTTGTTTTATGGCAATAATATGGGGTTCCTAACGATGTTGTAGCATAACGACTACGGCCATACTAAGGGTGGTCGCACCTCTGACGGAAGATTTTTTTTTTTCATTTCGCATAACGCCAGAACGGACAAGTAGACAGTAAAACATTCAACCTTACACCCTGAACCGATGGTGCGTTGTGCGTCGAGCAAACTAACAGCCATCAACAGCCAGCCAAAGACATCTTCCGTCGGATGTGGGAGCACCCATGAAGTGCTGATACTTCCTAGACTGCGCAGCATACCACATTGCTAAGTGATATGAGAATATGAATAGGCTGAAGGGAGGAAAGTGAAGTCAAATAAAACTGCCATTTAAAGAACGAGAACAAATTATATAATTTATATCTGTTACATCCACAAGTTAAAAGACGAGGGCGCTCGAGATGTGCTGACTGGGGCCAACAGTAGCCCATGGCCTGGCCTCAACATGGTGCTAGAGATCACAATAATATGTAAAACTCACGTTGGTCCAGTTTTGGAGTTCTCAAATCATTCTTAAGGCGTTAGGACCAGCATGGTGCAATAAAAAAAAAATGCTAGCTTTAAAATAATATAACGGTATACTTAACAATTATTTATTTCCAGGATTTCGAGTCAACTAATTTACAAAACTTAGGTCATTTTACAAATCTGAAAGAACTTACAAGAACGAATAGCTAAATTAACAATCAATTAAGCATGAATTTTGTTTAGCATTCATTTATTAAAATGCTTAAAAACAATCATTCAAATTACTTTCATGTTTTGATAGCGATAAGAAATCACAAAAATAAATAGGAATACCAAAGAGCTAACTAAACCTAGATGTCTGAATTCCATAAATTGATTTCAGTTGTGAAGGGATTTTAATGACTAACTGGTGAAATATTTTATATAAATTAAATGAACATGGTACGTATGTACCAACCAACCACCACATCTCGAACGCCGTCGAAAGTAACCACAAGTTAACAATAATAAACTGTTAAGAACATACACGACAATATCAGTTTGTTTTAAAATATTTCTTAGCGACCATGTAGAGTCTGAAAATGTTAACCTCATTTAGTAAGTATCACAATTATTTACTATAGGTTTAAATCACTGTAACTACACATGCGACCTGCTTGTGTTTAACGTTTCAGGGAAGTTATACCCGTCTTTCTTACTAAAATTCAAGATGTAGGTATAAGTCATAGATAATTTATGTATTTGCATCATAAAAGTAAAACCATATAATTGGGTATTTTTAACATTTGGTAGGTAGACACTACATACGTACTTAAATAGGTAGGGTAGGATAGGTAGGCACTGGCTTAAATATAAGCATTCCTGCGTGAAAACCAATTAGAACAAATTTGCGTTCATCAGTAGAGTATGGCTAATTTCATTAGGTAAAAACTGATAATTTACATTGAAAGTAGCCGGAGAATAGGAACCTTCGGTTTTCAAGACATCTTTTTTCTGACCAATATTTTTGCGCATTTTGCCCCTCACGTTAAACACTAGCGTCTATTGAACTATGAATACATGGACTTTAAAAAGCTGCTATGATTATAATTTGTTCGAAAATCTATCAAAATTGACTGACTAGATAATAGTTAGGAATGCCAAATCAATGAATTTTGTGCCAATGGAGGTGACTAAATGATCAACTGCACATTACGCACAGAGATTCATATGGGTGCTTCAAAGTTACAATACTCGATTTATGTACTTTTAAAAAGATTTATTTGATTTGTACATCGATTTATGCATCGAGAAATAATAAGTGGTATTTTAATTTAATTAATTATTATCTACTTATTAAGCGACATCACATTTAGATGCAAGTACATGTGTATATTAATAATTGTTTATATATGTACACTCATGTAAGCATATTATGTAAAAATGAAGAAAACACTAACGACCGAGTTAATAAAGCGTTATAATATGTACATAGTCGGTTGTACAGTCATATTTATAATGCATATTGTGACACAACAAAAACTAGGCCATGTATTAACTTCAACCATTGAGAAATACATAAAATAATATCGAGTACTTACAGCTTCAACTAAATAATTAATGTAAACCGTCTGGGTCTTCCAACACCTATTACTTAAAATGTAATTATGATATAAATTGGACATTAATTGAACTCGGTCCGGCAAGACATTTAATTATTTAAATGTATATGAATAAAACATTTTATAATTGATAACGTCAACCAAAATCAACTTTAATATTTTTAAAGTTTCAATTCTTTTATTATGTGATCAAAAGTAAAATGTAGAAAGACCCCACAAATATAAAAAAATAAACAATAATTTACATTAATTTCTTAACTATTTTAAGCTGAAACAACATTGCATATGGAATTAATAAATTATTATTTCTTACCTACCAATAAAACAGTAACAAAGTTAGTTAATATACAGGATTCTAGTAGCCGGTAGCTATACCACACGGAAGTTATATCATCAAGTCTTTTGGTAATCAAAGGCATAGAATTTCTTCCGTGACATTTCAATAATAAATAATTGAGAACGATTCCATCGCTCGCTGACGTCTCCACAATTCCACTAACCGATACAACAACACAAGACTTCAGATGAAAGTGCGACATACACGTTTCAGTAACAACTAAAATACAGATTTTTAAAAAGATTTTAATCTAATTTTTGGTCTAGGATTTTAAAATCATGATTCCCTGTGACCGAAAGTCGTAAAACATTCAAAATAGATAGAAAAACTGGAGATGATGTATACCATCTACAGTCAATATGCTATATTTGTATACATAAGTTTATTTGTATTTCATATAGTAATATAGACGACGTGCATGTACACAGTCCTACGTTAAGTACAGTAACACTAAACATTCATTATAATATTTGTCATGATCTGGATCATCAATAAATAATAATATGTAACAATACTGTTTGTCTGTGACGCTAACTAAACCAACAACAGTGATATCGTATCAGAGTGTGTGTAAGAAGAGTTTGTACGTGTGTGGGGTGTGTGGTGTGGGGCCGCGCGCGCGCAGCAAGCGGGCGAGCGGCCCGAGGGGCTCTGGGGGCCCTGGGGGCCCTGGGGGCCCTGGCGGCCCTGGGGGCCCGGGCGGCGGGCCCGTGCTCACGAGTGGAGCGGCCTCGGCTGCCGCGTGTCGTACGCGCGGATCATATCCGCCTGCGACACGCTGCCTCCTTCTTCTTGCGAAAACGCGAACCCGTCTGTTTGCACACACACAATAAATAATTTATAAAACACACTTAAAATAAAATTACATAAATCATCAACTAATGGTGTAGAAACGGCAAAAATGAACACTTAATGATTCTATCCGAATCAGCGTGATGACACTATACAATCGTGTGATAAACACAAACTGTGAGAACAGAATTTAAAAGAAAATTAATTAATACCTTGATCATTCCTTCAACAGGTCTGCAGTAATTAAAGGGTGTCTCTATGTGTGTTAAACGCGTCAGCGGTGCGTGGTGTTTGCCACGGAGTGGGGAACTAATGGAGTGCTAATATGGACAAACTCGCGAGGTCCGCAAAAACAAATACCGATCGTAACTGTAGTTTTTCAAGCATATTAGCATTCCATCAGTTGATTCCATGGAGTACTCACGCGACAGTTCAAGCTCCATGGTGGCGCGCGTGGCGGAGCGGCGGCTGAACACGCTGCGTACGTTCTGCAGCAGGCGCGCCGTCTCCGTGAGGCTGCCACACAGAGCTCGCGGTGACTACTGAACTTTGCGCCCTACGCCCTACTCACCCGCCCTCAAGGGCTGACGTATACACCGTCGAATAGGGAACCAACTACTATACTCATAGATACATCGCTTCTGATACTTAATTATCTTTAAATAATTAGTCCCACATCGACGACGATTTCGAGTAACCATGGGGCATTTTTTTAACCGAACATAAAATAATGAACCATCACCAATCGATAGAAGTAACAATAGAGTTAAGAAGCGTGAGAGTCGCTGCCACTGCTGATGGTCGCGTGATCAGCGGTGGCGTATGCAAGCATCTGCCAAGCCATGCAAGCGACGTACCGTGGTACTTACACGTTGCGAGCCGGACGAGCGCGTGTCTCGTGTCCGCCGCGCTGCTCGGGAACAACCACCATCAGTTAGTTATATACACCCCAATACATTGCCAATATACAGTTTGCAAACCATACGGATACTCTACTTGCTATATTCGGCGCCTGGCACACGCGTATATTCACAATACTAGTCCGAAATAAATAAGACAAAAAAGCCAGCTACAAACGACGAACGAAAAGAGGCACACGCACACATTGACACGTAGTCACGAGTGTACTTGAACGCGTTGCACGCACGTGTCTATGAGTGCGTTCGTTTTCGTTCGTTGCATGGAGCCGGCATTCTGTTTCTATGTATTCTGTGGTCGTAGTTTACACAAATATTTAGCGACGCCAAATGAAGGGTGTGTTTATTTACGTCCGTCAAGTTGAGGAATAAACAAGTCGAGTATATATGTAGCTTGTTGTCTGTCTGTAGGACACACCGCACACGAGATACTTCAATATCATACTTCAATATTACTTGTGAGAAAAAAAAATGGTAAGTTTTGTTAATTATATTTGTTAGTTACTGTTAGAAGTTAGGATCAGTGTTAGTATACTTGTAAGATCATTACAATTGTATATTTTCTATTAAAAAAAAAAAACATCTTTATTTCAAAATGGCGTGTGCGGCGTGTCAGTCTTTACAATAATTTTGAGAGGTTTGATTAACAATATTCTGCATCGCCTTCGAGGTCGCTCTGTATACGATTATAATGTAGCGACTTGGGTGTTAGTAAAAAAAAAAAAACAATTCTAACGAGATAAGACAAATTGGAAGACCGCGATACAGTCGTAATGATGAATAAACTGACATACCAATAATTTAACGAGCTTCTTGAATTCTATGTCTTATCTCAAGTGTTTTTTCACAGGGTTCGGTTACCGGGTTGTAGGATCGAATTATAAAGGAGGACCACCGGTCACGGCGCCGACTACCCAACAGTTGGACCGAGTGAAAACACACTATCGGCAGCTACACCGGTTAGTAGTAGCACAGTAAAGTAACTAACACATCGCATACCGAGCATCAACAGGCCCATACAAACAGATCAAGCATTATTTTGGCATTACTTAGGACTACAAGATACAACACGGAGTAGTTTCAACAGTTTTATTAAACAATAATGTAAAACAACATGGCACGTCCGCGTTCCATTACTTACAATACTTTGTACACGTTGCTACTGCGGAGATGACGTCATAACACAAATTAACAGTCATATTAGCGCTTATGATAATGGTTACTAGACTAACTTGTGCAGAAACTATAGTAAACTATTCGCGAAATATGATCAGAAAAACAAACAAAATCTGATGATTTTCAATTAATTTTATTTTTGGTTCGCCAATAATATTAAATTAATGGCCACGCCAGTATGCGCGTACGCCGAAAGAGTAGCCAAAGCTACACCCACACATGCTAAGAAAAATATACCTGAAATGGATTGCCAAAAATTATAGTCAACAAGTTCTGCACAAGTCAGTTTAGTATTCAAGTCAGTATACGTACACTACTGTAATACGTTGAGGTTGCGCTGGGATACACCTTAACATTGTGCTAGTATTCAACAAAGGGGATCCACAGTTTACTTTGATGATGATTTGATTTAAAATTTGGGATTCAGTTGACTCTGGTGTATGCCAGCGTAACTCCAGTATTCAAAGTGACAGATTAAAAAGTCAAAACGAACGTAAACATGAGTGTTTAGATGAAATAATAAAGAAAAATGAATATTTCGACTGGTTGGCGCCACTACAACTTTGTTACAGGTCCTAATTATTATTTCACTCGGTTCGAATTATTTCAAACTTGATCTATCATATAGGAGTAGATAGATCGTTATTAAGAATATAACTATTTTTTAAATGAATTTACGATTTTTTGCTTGTATGAAGAATTTTAATATTCGGTACTTACAACCCTACTGATTATTTTGTACTAGAATATTATTTAACTGTCATCTTTTTACTAAGACGTACGAGCAATACTGACACAAGTACCTAGATAAGACAGGTCCACAAAAAGTGCTTAATAGGTAACAACATGGCACATTGAGGTAACAAACACGTATGTGATACGTCACGCCATCCAGCCAAAGACATGAAATTATAACATTTACAAGAATTAATAACAAAACTACAAAAATAAGCAAATAAAAGTAGCGCAGGGTCTGTACACATATTTACAAGAACTACGCAATATTCTGCGGATCAGTTTATTTCATTCAAATGTACATTATGTCATTGTTTCACAAATCAGTCTAAACAAAGAATTTACTTTATTTAGAAGATTGAACTTACGGTATTTTATTACAAACGTTGATTCTATTGAATTTCTAATATCTTAAGAAAGCTATCGATCGTTAGGCCAAATAACTGCTGATTATCTCGTAAGTATTGTTTCAATTTATTGCTTAAAAGTAATTTCTCACAGGCGGAAGTAAAAAACAAATTATTTGTACAATTTAACTACACTATTCATGTAACTAGTTTCAGGAGGAATAAATCTCTCTCTTATAAATAAAGTCATAACTGTACGTGATATGTGGAATGTTATAACGTACATAACATGTGTAGAATGTAATACCTACATCCCGCTACCTTCTCGTGGGTACGGCGGGTACTCTATATACCAAGTCAAATACTAATTTCTCTCAATCTCTCACATCATGCGAGGTTGTCATTCAAAATATTTACTTTCACAAAGAGATCATTATAAAATATACAACTATAATATTATACATATAACATTTTTCAAAGGAAGATTGTCAAACAACGTATATTTTGACGTGAGGATCATAATTTACAAGTTCCGTGTACATAATATATATAGCTTACTTACAATGATTGGATTGTTCAAGAAGCCAGTACTCCTACTAATTATAGAAAACGTTCAAACGTGTCCAAATATAAAAATATTCACATTTATATATACTACTGTCTAAATAGTACGTTATAAGTATATTGTAACGCTTCCACCAAACAAGCTCTGTTCTCTGCGGGTAACTTGGGGCACGGACATAACTTGCTAGAGACATTATCATTTAATTGTACATAAGTAAAAGATTTAGGAACAATAATAGGATCCGACCGACTTGCTAACGCAATGCTACGATGGACGGCCACAAAATTTAGACCAGAACTATCTAATATTAAATATATTATTAAAAATATGTAGATAAATTTCATCTAAACATACGCCTTAATATGTATGTCAGCATGATTATGAACATTGTTTATTTATAATCTATTTCGCGAAATTATAAAAGCTATCGAAAAATTGTGAACTGCAACTAACCATTTACAATAGGGTACACCCATTTTTGAAGTGTCCTAATTAGATTCTAAAGTGCTAATAAACCACAAAAAACTAAACACTTTTTTTTATTTAATAGATGATGATGCTCTGTGGGTATGACGTCAGTTTACTATTTAAACAAATGCGCTGATATTTTATACGATAATTGTTTATAATAAAAAAAAAAATGAGTTATAATTCTACTTATCGTTGGTTTGCTGTTCCTGAATGCAAAATATTATTTAAATAAAAATTACCTTGGTTACGAAAATTATAAAAGTACAAAATTGTTCAGTTGACATGCCGTATTACGTAAAATCATGGCGGCTATTATTTCGTGGTGTTCAAAAACAGATTAAATAAACTGACATCTTTGAATTGAATTTTAATATTTATTTTGTTATTTCATGACAACATTTTCCTAACATTTTCCGGCTGCATTTTGCCTACGCTATCTCAATAATATAATTTTAGATTTTTTCTCATATAGAATAAAATACCCCCTATTTAGGCATCATTTTTGGATGTGTAGTTTATAATCTGTCCATGGCAAGCCGACGAATTGTGAACCGGTATGAGACGGATCGCACCTTGCGCTAATACTAAATAGTCAAGTAACTGCGATCAACTTGGAAGTTGCGCTCACCGGCGCTATCCGAGGCACCGCTCGCTTCACTCGGCTTGCGCCGGCTTGGTCCCAGTTCTAACCTAACCTATTTGGTCGGGATGGTCCCTGGCTTAGTCACCGAGACCATTTTAGCTACAGCAAAGACCGACTAATTCGGGACGGTTCATAATTTTGCGTGATAAAATCGAACTGGTTGTGAACCCAAGTCCACGTTCGTTCGAAATTCGACGGTTTGACTTGGATATATTATTTGCAATCGAAAATTATCATGTTATACTGTACGCAGGACGGTACAGTTTAAAATCTCGCGAGATAGATTGTAAACTAACGGTGTTTACAATCATACGTTGACTTATACAAAATACGATTATGTTCTTCCGATATTTCATTTATTTAAATATAAAAGTACAGTACCACGACTTAAGTTACGCGTCAATCATCGCCTTTCTTCAGAGATACCGCCGCGTGATGTTGATCTCTACTATGATTTTGAATTTTGGTTTAATCAAAATAGTAAGTAGTAAAATTAATAAATGTTGGTTAAAAATCAGTGTACAGACTACAGCACATTAACCTACTCCAAACTGTCACCTTTTCCCAACTGAACATGAACCTAATGCTTATGTTATAAAGTTGAAAATCTATCAAAGAAATTTGACAGATTGGGTTAGCTTGATATGCTGGCGTCTGTACAAAAAGTTCATTATAGTTTGACTTTTACTTGAAAGTTCAAAGAAAAATTGTGTTACCATACGAAAACTAGTGTTGGTAAAGAATGAGGGATAAAAATGGTATAAACTTTAAATTAAAACATTTTTATCATTCGATGAACAACTTTAAAATATCGTTTGTAAGATGTGGAATATAAGAATAATGTATTAATAAAGGTAATGTTTTTTTTATTTCCTTCTAGTAGAAACAAACTATAAATGAATTAACTACTGGAAAACAAAATATGTAACAAATTCGAAAAAAAAAAAAATGTGCATATTATGTTTTTCAGACAAATGATTAAACTTCAAATAAAAAAATTATCATGTAAGTACATTATTTCAAGTTCCTTCAATGCGTTCATTCTTATACCACCTCACTATCTTGTTTTTGTCAAAATCTGGAGTTACTGAATACAATTCAAAGTCGAACTATAGTGATCACTTGGAATCTAATATGCTAATCAAGACCTTTACTATTGGAACAGACGTCTCGTCACATCAAGCACTTCAAAAGACCCTTTAAAAAAAATGAGTGACGGGTGACTAATCGCGGTAGCCGATGATCGGTAATTTATTCGTACTGTAGTACCTACTTCGCGAACACGAAGATTTTCGAGGCGCCTTATATTAATCGTAGTATTGCAATGGCTATACGATAATTTATTTATAAGAAAATGTTATCAAAATTTATTTAGTGATCGCTAAAAGGCTAAACTTATTTAGATAGTAATATTTTGATAATCATTTCATTAGGCCTACTTTCCCTGCAGTATGTCCATCTACTCGCACAGAGCCTGCTGGGCGGCCGCGTCGTGGGGCGATGCCTCTAGTGACCCGTACTCTGTCTCCACACACTAACACAAACACTACGGCACTCCACATCTACAGCTTCACTAACTAGCCTTCTCAAGGAGTATCCTATTTTAATATAAATTCATCTTTTCCAAGTGCACGTTACGCACACATAAAACTCGTAAATTGTGGCACACTAATATCTCTCTATAACACAACTATAAATACTGGAATGTTATTATAGGAATAACTTAGTTATTTCAGTACGTAAATAAATAATTTAAAAGTATTAATTCATTATATTATGTTGTATAACATATTATTATAGTAATTGAGTGAATACGAATTCGTTATTTGTTCGACTCTATGGGCAATACTGTGTTTCTGCCCAGCGTCATTTATCATTTATTTTAAACTTTTTTTATAATGTTATACGAATTCATAACAGGATTTCGAAGATTTAAAGTATAGGAAGATCTAGATAAGCATACAAACTAGCGGCACTCTGTAGCCGGACGCTGCGCACTCGCGAGATGCGAGCGGCCTTATGACTTCTACTAACATTCATATAATATTTACCATCTAATAGCACTCCTTTTTCTTATTCTTATCATATACATGACGTACGCCCACCTCGGAATGAAAAGTTTGCATTAATATCTACAACACAAGTATCACATCGACGACATCGTCGATATAAATGCGTACAAAAATAGCGGAGGAAGATCTGAGGCGGAGGGTGGCCAGCCGACAACAAGCGCGGTGCGGCGCGGCGGGCTACCGGGCCGGCGGCGCCGGGCGCCACGCGGGTCACACCACATGCTGGCGCCGGCGCCACGCAGGTCACACCAAGTGCTGGCGCCGGCGCCACGCAGGTCACACCACGTGCTGGCGCCGGCGCCACGCGGGTCACACCACGTGCTGGCGCCGGCGCTCGGCGCGCTCGGCGGGCGCCACGCCGGCGCGGCGCCAGCGCAGGCCCACGGGCGAGGCGCGCGGCTTGCTGCCCGCCACAACACAAGTTAATGGCGCCGCACCTGGCGCAGTACGCTCGCGCGCGACCTCCGGGCCCGCGCGCCCCCGGCGAGCGCGCTGCACTTGAGATACGAGTGTAACCTGCGGCGGGAGCCCCTCCGGACGTGATACTTTTCTGTGCCTGATCCTTCGAATTATTTGGGTTTACGTATATCTGAAATGGTATCCCGCGCGGAGGTGCAGTCTCGTACGAGTGGACCCGGCGGTATTTTTCTCCGTAATATATAAGTACTAGGGGGAGGTCGTGGCGAGCGTACGAGTGGGTGCGAGGAGGGGCGATGCAAAGCGAACTAAACACGTAACATAACGTACGTACGGATAGTTGCGTGCGTACTGACGCTTGTGTCGGACGACTGCCGGCTGATCGCCCACGAAACGTTCGGCAGGTACAGGTAGTATAGTGGCTACTTATTCAAGCGTACTGCATAACATACGATATTCAAATAACAATACAAGTGTGAAAACAACAAGAATTACATAGTTTAAATACTAAATTTTGCTACACATATAAAACTATAAAGGAGCACAAATTCTAATCTAAATAGAGCTACGCTTTACGTGTAATACATAGAAGCTTCGATATATAGGCAATCAGCCGGCAACGGAACACAAGGACGTACAGAATGCATAGAATAATGAAAATACGAGTGATATGATAGACACAGCCACCAGAACACACAGCAGAGAATCGGTAACATTGAGGTCTAACTGCTACAGTATTCCGGGGGCGTTGAACAACAACAGTACAATATACACGTGTGGAGATAAAACGGGAAAACAATTGCATTTATATAGTATCTACATGGAGTAGCGTTTTTATAACACTTCAATTATAAGAATACTACAGCCATTTGTTTCGTGACTGAAACTGCATATAACAGGGAGGTAGATACTTCATAAATACCAATTTGTATGAAAAATATATACACATATACAAACTGTTAAATAAAACTAAATATTAGTCGGTCAATAGTCCAGTATATGCAATCCAAAATAATGCAAACGTGGGAGCATACGAGGCAAAACACACGCATTCTGCTTTGTTAACTATTGGTTCATCTTGTTTCGATCTTTGTGTCACTTGCGACACCGTACAAACTTAGCAGTTCAATTCTCAGAATAAGTTATTGCGGAACAAGGAGATAAATACAGGATGGCAGGGACATCGACGGTCAACCTGTACCATGGAATAAGCACAAGATTCAGAACCCCCAACATTTTAAGTCGGTTATAAAAAAATCTGCTGTTTCATAAAAAAAACAGCAATACTCAAAAAAACAATTATTAGATAACATTTAAAAAAAAAAACGGGTCATGGTTACAGTTTGCCCGTCGTTGTATCTGCCACTCTGTATATTCAACCTCTGGAATGACTAGTGTGATTATATTCGTATTATAGTCTCATTCTAACACCCGGTTTATAAAAGTCGAAATTAACCCTTAACAGCTAACGTGTAATTTTTTAACACTACCGCTGACTTACAAATGACGTTAGTCTCCGTTTTAAAATGATCTCCGAGCTAGTCATCAAGGGTATTTCATGTTTCAATTGATTTTTATACGATACAATATTTTAAACAGAAGGTGTAATGATAAATATAGCAGTAAAAATATTCATAGACAATTTTTTACTAATAAACTTGCATAGAGGTTGAGAACAAAACATAAACCAGCTTAAAAAATTAAAACAAAAAAAAAATTGCCAATAAGAACATTTTTCCTTCGTTTTCTGAAGTAATTATAAATGTTTTAGGGTAATTAAAATCTCATTTCTAGTTATGGCTTATTTGGCAACTTTTTAGGGCAATTACTCTTGCCAAATAAGACAATTAAATGTCATCATCAGAAAAGTGTTCCGAAAATATGTCACAGGCTGCTGGTAACAGTGTATCAAATTCATTTTGTTCTTCCAACGAATTGCCGCGGTCTGATTGAAGGCCAATTTCTCTATCTGGTGATGACTCGTCTGATTCACACAGCCATGATCCTAATAATTCGTTTGAATTACTAGTATCTGGCTGTCGCTGAACTTTTTTAGATGTAGTGGGCCCAGGCGAGTTTTGCTTCGCTTAAGATTCATTTTTCAACAAACTAACATTAACACTGACATACGTATGTCATACGTCAGGCACTCGAATTGCCCTGTTGTTACTCATGCCACGGGTCCGCTATACCCCGCCGCGTACGCGTCTTTGGCAGCTAGGAAACTGCCTAAAATGAAGTGAACGTGTATTCGCGCAAAATTAAGTAATGACCGAATAACTGTTTCGGAAACGAATGTCATTCGTATACGTCAGTGGTTAAGGGTTAATACAAAAATAAGTTAACAGACTGTCCAGCTCATGTCAAGTGATTTAATTAGCTATTGTTATTTCAGTCAGCCAACCACAACACTCAGCATGAGTTTGACAATATTCGTCTTTCAATCATTTTTTTTAAATTAGAAGCCAAATGTATTGTTATACTGTAGGGAAAATGGACTTGAAGTTTCTCTTTTCCAAAGAAAAAGTAACGAACATAATCACACCTTAATCGAACAAGTAATTAAACCTAGTTGTTTAAACCCCCAATGCTTTAAAAAGGGCTTAATGTTCTATAAGAATGTCAGTCCGTGAAACACATTCTGAATATTAATATCTGAGATCACACACAGCTTTGAATTCAAACAAATATTTCATACAATGTGTTTAAAATCTTGTATCAGGCCAGCCCTGTCCAAAATGTTGTCCCTGTGCTTGTGACCCATCCCAATCACCAAGTAGCGTGCATTTTCATATGAATTATGTGGTATTTTAATAATATTGTGTGTGCTCCCAGGATATAATATAAATATGGTATAATATCATGTAGTAGGATCACACTCGGTATGTTTGAATAACGAAGTCAAAAATGCTCTGTCGTGTACAATTAAAACATTTTTGGAGTATACGTTGATGATATTAAACGGGATACAAGACTACCTAAATCTCTAAACCTATCATAATAATTATAAAAATATATTAATATGTAATACAATATTGTGATACAGGAATGCCTAGTACAAGAGCACCAGCTATGGCAAAAAGAATGTGATGTATGTACGAAGGTGCTGAATTGTATAACAAACTACCAAATAACATCAATAATGCAAAAACAATGTTAATATATAAGAAACACTTAAAATTACATGTGTTTAATAAAAATAAAGCGAGCGCACCTTAGTACATCGCATACCACATCTAGTTGCGCGCGCTCCGTGTATGTTTACATTTTACCTGTGTTCAATCTATTAGCGATTACCCTACACTTTTTGACTATTTCTGTATGTTGTTTTTTTTTATCCTTTTCAAAATTGTACGTTACACCAACAACGTTTTTAAATTATGTAAATATCTCATGTAAGTGAAATTTCTTTCTTATAAGAATAAAGATATCTTTAACCTGAAGAGCCAGGGCTACACTGTTGTTGTTACTTGAAGAGAAAAATAATATGATTAATTTGGCACATCGACTTATGAACTTCTTTTTTTAATGGTCGTGTCGTAGTAACAGCCAGTTACTGAGACAAAAATCAAAAATCTCCTTCCCTCTACAACACACGATAGAGCATTCTCGTACTGTATAATAATTTATCTCGATAGTAACAAGTGTCGCTAACAAGACGGAGTACTTACGAGTGTCTCGGATGCGTGAGGAGCGCCGTGGGATCGCGTTGCTTTATCTCGCTCTCGCGAACTGCCTCCGTCATCGACTTGAAGGCTGAGTTGTGCACGCTGGAATGAGACAAATATATTTAATAACAGAAAATATTACAAGGGAGTCAAAGGAAAAAAGAGTAGGGGGAGGGTATTTCCTGATGACATTGAATAATAAACATATTATCAGTACTTAATATGCTGCAAATCACAGCAGTGGACGCCCGAGGTATGTTTGTATAAGTTTGCACTTTACAACAGTTGTAATAATGTTTATTATTGTATGCCTCCAGAAAATAAACAGCTCCGCGCTTTTTGCAGTGGAACGGGGGAAGGATTCACAGCCAAAGATTAAGAAATAAGGAAATGAAAGTGTCGACACGTCGACAGTTCCCAAAATTGGACGCTGTGAGATCTTTCAATGGTGGTGGATTCTACACCATATTGTTTCATGTATTAACAAAAATGCCTTAAAGAGGTCATAAACTATCGTACTTTTGTATTTTTTCCTGTTCTATTCAAATAAGTAAGTGAAAAATAACAAAGACGGCTGACCTGCCCTTGGTACTCGAGTGCATACTTCTTAGAGATAAGAAAGATTCATATTTTCATATCTTGAGTAGGTATAGCGCCGTGTCATGACTATAACGAACAATTAGTTTGTTAGTTATGCTTCGTTCTAATATGTTAAAATTAAAAGCTATTTTTTTTTACATTTCTATAGTTTTTTACAATCTAGGAAACAACGAATAAAAAAATATAAAAATAAACTAGTTAATTTAAGTTTGACTATTGTTATACATTTTCACACTTCAAGATTGAAGGTAATTTATAAAGACCACAACTAACAGTTGAAATTCAATACCTAATGAATACACAACGCAACGTTTGTACAAAAACTACACTAAATATATCATCTAATGGAAAACGTACTTCGAATCAATCTGCAACTACACCTGAAACACAGTAGAATATCCACAAAACTGCAGGACTACACGCAAGGACTACCAGCACTATCGAGACTACTGCAAACGACCTAGATACGGAGATAACGACAGACGTTCAGTACGACAGTGAATTTGGCTTCCAAGCTGGGCTCGCAACGGTCACGGCGGAGCGGCGCGGGCGTTTGTTTTCGACTGGGCCTGTCGAGCCCCGGGCGGCGGTCTGTCCGGCTCGCGGGCCTGCCGTGGCCCGGGCGGCCTACGGGCCTGACGCGGCCCGCGGGCCTGCCGTGACCCGGGTGGCGACCTGGGTAGCCCACGGGCCTTCCGCGGCCTGGTCGGCCCGCGGGCCTGTCGCGGCCCACGGGCCTGCTGCGAACCGTGCGACGTCCCGGGGGCTTGCCGCGGCTCGGGGTCCTGCCGCGGCTCGGGCGGCGGCCCGGGGGCTTGCCTCGGCTCGGGAGCCTGCCGCGGCTGGGGCGGCGGCCCGGGGGCCTCTCGCGACTCGGATGGCGGCCCGGGGGCCTGCCGCGTCTCGAACGGCGGCCCGGGGGCCTGCCGCGACACGGACGGCGGCCCGGGTGCCTGCCGCGGCCTGGGCGGCCCGGACGCCAGCCGCGGCCTGGGCGGGTCGCGGGGCCGCACCGCGGGCGACACGGCCGAGAAGCGCGAGCGCGGCGCCAGCGCGCTGCGCAGCATGCCCTGCGGCCACTCCACCCACAGATAGGGCGCCTGCTGCAGCTTGCGCATGCGCGCGGTCGCGCTGTGCAGCAGGCGCGGCCATAGACCGAAGCGCCCGGCCACCTCCACCGACGTGCCCGTCTCGTGCCGCGCGCTACACGCCACCACATCACATCTACACTAAGTATGACCTCGCGCTTTACTGGCTCTACGGAACCGAGGCGAAGTCGTCCCGAAAAACCCGCATATTTCGAGTCTGACTCGCGCACCGAGGGTTCCGTACCTTGGAAGAAAAAATATTATTCCAGTTTCTGTTCGATTTTCAGTTTCCGGGACTGCGTTGGTAAAAGACAACAAGCAAATGTGGTCCAAATGCCCACACCACTAACGAGATCTATGCAACTCATTCTCTCAGTCTATAAAATTAGGTTTTACTTTTATGAAGAGACCCTTAGGAGAAATCTTGCTTGCTTTTGGCTAAGTAATTATAGCCGCACTGGTCGATCGCTCAGGTTAACCAACGCTTGCCGCGGTTGGTCCGTGAATGGGTCACTATCTTTACATACCAGTATCAGCGCTTCAAAAAGCAAGTGGAACTTTGACAATCGTTACGGATCTTCAGAAGCCCGCAAGTCTGACAACCACTCTTACCAAGGGGTATCGTATTATCCAGTAACTGGGTATTGGAGATGATGATGATGATAATGGGACTCCCTTTTCCGCACGTAGACTCCCATTCGGTCCGTTGTGCGTGGCTGGGTTGTGGAGGTCCATAGGCAGTCGCTCCGTGTAAAATACTAGTATTCAGATGCATCCAGTTAGATTGAAAGCCGACCCCAACATAGTTTGGAAAATGCTAAGCAGATGATGATGATCCATAGATAAAAAAAAATAGTAATTCAATTAGAAAGGGATGCCTATCAGCCACATAAAAAAATACTTGAAATGAACAAAGTATAAGCCAAATTGCACTAAAAATCGTACAGAACCCATTATTTATAATTTCAATAATTATCAAAAACCTAGGTAGAAGGCAGATTAATTATTATTTTTTTCGAAAATATAGGTTTAGTCAAGATTAAACAACAAAATGGCATTTTAATCAATACAATATCGAGATAGCAGTTAACACTGTACGCTTCTATCCATTTTTAAATATACACGGGGCATAAATCCAAAATAGCAGCGTCGTATTTAAGCAGGTTCAGGTCCGTCGGCATCGTCAAATAGCCGAGTCATCGTTGAGGTTGGTCCAATCTACGAGTAAGTCCGTGTTCAAAAATGGGCATAACGTGTGCAGAAGTAAAATCTAAATCCTTAAAAAATGCCACAGTCGTCGTTAGATATCCTTTAAAGCAATATGTAACTCAAGTCGCAAACACAAAACCATGAATCAATCAATTCGAGTAGGTAAACAATCGAACTATCTAAATGCAGTTATGTCAAACTGTCAGTAATACAGCCTACAATACGTTTTCTATTTTGAACATAATTCGATTTTAAAATATTGACATGCAGGTATTATTTTAATTAGATTTACGGTACAAATGGGCCGAATTATATTAAAATAATGATAACTGTGCAATAGTTCTATAAAATCGTTTGTTAAGGACGCTATCACATTTTTCCACAAATATCAGTGCTTTTCAGGTACCATTTTAATGAATTAGGAGTCACAACTGCGAGGATATCATATGTCAAATTAAAGATAATTTATTCATCTCCAGAAGAACGACATAAACAATATATAGCCAAATACCAAATTTTCACACAAATACGATTTCCCCATCACAACAATCGCAATCTTTTGAATAAAATGGGGTTTGAATAGGAACCATTATAGCTAAATCCACTGCATATTTTAACTCAAAAATAGTTATGAATTGTTGCTTATACAGTCCTCTATACGTGAAGCTAAAAAACTTATTGCCAAATAAATAACTTTTTCTTTTATGTGAAAAATAAGAAATGCTCTCAAATTTCTCCATACATTTTCAACGCGCGCACACTCGCGGTTCGTCATTCCGCGCTCAGACGCGCTCCTGGAAGCACGGCTGTATCGCTTTCTCGCAGAAAATACTTACGTATAAACGTGACTACAGGATTGTATACTCTGGTTGAACGAAGTTCATACTTTTTCGGACCGAAATAAAAGTAAGTGTGATTATTGGAATTTGTTTTAGAAATTTAAACTAGTTATAATTTATTTGTAAAATGGATGTAGATTACGGATATGAATTGCATTAAATGTATTATTATCTATTCAAATGGCGAAAACAATTTTTTTAAGCTATTGCATAGCTTCTATCGCGGGCCTTGAGCGTGGAGACCGAACCTAGAAATTCCGTAAAGAAAATAATGTCACACCTAGCAACAGGTCGGACTGTTGCATAGCAACGGAGGAATGACATGTTAAAATCATTCCTCCGTTGCTATGCAACAGTCCGACCTGTCATAGCTTCTATCGCGGGCCTTGAGCGTGGAGACCGAATCCAGAAATTCCGTAGCAAAAATGGGTGTCGTTTTCAGATTATTTGGGGATATAAAGCCGATGGTGGGGTCAAAATGAAAATCCAAGATGGCGGCCGAGACAATTTTCGAATTTTCCATCATGGGTGTCGTTTTCAGGGTATTTGGGGGATCTAAAGCCGATGGTGGGGTCAAAATGAAAATCCAAGATGGCGGCCGGTAAAATTTTCAAATTTTCCATCAAGGGTGTCGTTTTCAGGGTATTTGGAGGATCTAAGGCCGATGGTGGGGTCAAAATAAAAATCCAAGATGGCGGCCGAGAAAATTTTCGAATTTTCCATCATGGGTGTCGTTTTCAGGGTATTTGGGGGATCTAAAGCCGATGGTGGGGTCAAAATGAAAATCCAAGATGGCGGCCGAGAAAATTTTCGAATTTTCCATCATGGGTGTCGTTTTCAGGGTATTTGGGGGATCTAAAGCCGATGGTGGGGTCAAAATGAAAATCCAAGATGGCGGCCGGTAAAATTTTCAAATTTTCCATCAAGGGTGTCGTTTTCAGGGTATTTGGAGGATCTAAGGCCGATGGTGGGGTCAAAATAAAAATCCAAGATGGCGGCCGAGAAAATTTTCGAATTTTCCATCATGGGTGTCGTTTTCAGGGTATTTGGAGGATCTAAAGCCGATGGTGGGGTCAAAATGAAAATCCAAGATGGCGGCCGAGAAATTTTTCGATGTTTCCATCATGGTGGGGAAAACTTTGTCCCCGAAATGATAGCTTTTGGGATGTTTCAAAAGATTACAGATTTGGCACACAGATTATCTCAACATGCTTGCAGTTTTGCATATAATGTAACTAATAACATAGTCGAAAGCTTTAATGCCAAAGTTGCAAAATATGTGGGCGGAAAAAGAATTAATTATGCATTAAAAGGGTCATACAGCGGGCGATGTGCAGCTGCAGTGATAACATTGAATACCGGCACACTACAGACTTATGTGCATAAATTTATATTTGGAACAGATGCAAACGCACAAATAGTTCATTTAGAAAATGAACGCAAGGAAAATAATTATAAAAGAAGAAATGTTAGAAAGAAGAAGTCTATTCAAAAAGTTACGGCGAAAAACGCTCATTATGGTGAAATCTGTCAGAAACCTGACATGGAACTACATGACTATAATAAAGCCAAAGATGATTTTTTACATTCATTAGTCATGTCTACAGAAGCGAAGCAAAATATAGAAAGAAGCACAGTTTTACAGAGTGCAAGCCTGCTCTGGCTAGAGACTAGAAGGAAACTTTGACAGCGTCTTGGTTTGCCAGAGTTTGCAAGCGGCGTGCAAATACCAACTGCGCTCCTCTTGTAAAACAAATCCTATATGGCAACGATCTTAGCAATGTCCCTTCAATAAAACATGGATTGAACAACGAGCACACAGCGCTTCAAGATTTAAAAAGCGCTTTAAATTTAGAAATTCATGAATGCGGATTATTCATAGATAAAGAATTTTCATTTCTGGGTGCTACTCCAGACGGCATATACGAACATGGCATTGTTGAAGTGAAGTGTCCATCATCTGCTTTTAATATGGAACCCGACGTTGCAATAATAGAAAAGAAAATTGACTTTTGGTTGCATAAAGCAGACTCTTTCATAGTTAATAAAAAAAGCAAATGGTTCTACCAAGTTCAGGGCCAATTGCGAGTAACTGGCAAAAACATGTGTGTATTTGCAGTGTGGACAGGGGATGGAAAAATGAAGTTTGAATACGTAAAAGGGACGACCAGTTCTGGAAGGAAAATATGGAAGGACAATTAATAAAATTCTACAATAACTGTTTACTACCAGAACTAGTTGACCCTCGATACGCGAGGTCTATGAATATTAGAGATCATAGCTCACACATACACACAAACATACTGACGGAAACAAATAATGTGTAAAAGATCACAAATTCATAATATTAAAAAAAATAAGAGAAAACTTTAGGCGCGTTGGGCATTTTTGAGATGGTAAAAACAATGGAACTCGCGACACTGTTACCGACACCTCTGTATATAAGTATGTACATATATTGTATTTGTACGTACACAGATATACATGCATCTTGGCATTTTTTGAGATGGGGAAAAAACCATTGAACTCGCGACACTGTTACCGTTACCGACACCTCTGTACCTAGGAATTTGAAGTGAAAACTTATTTAGGCGCGTTGGGAATTTTTTGAGATAGGAAAAAACAATTTAACTCGCGACACTGTTCAAAAAATACACACGTAATTGTTCAAGATTTCATTTCTGTCGGCACTCCCGGAGTGCCACTGGTTTTTTTATATTTATCTTCCACTGTAAAGTACATACACTACTGTGTGCATTTTGCAATTTGTAACCTTCCTACCCTTACTCAATGTTTTTTTTTTTTACTACTTTTGTTTTAATTTTTATCAAAAAATACTGAACTTCCCCCAGTCTTAGTGAATAAAATACTTATTATTAATATGAGAAAATGCTTATTTTTAAATATCACAACAAAATATAAACTCCCAGGCTGGTATTTGATTATGGAAGTAATGTATAAGTACTCACATCTTTTCATACTAACAGCAGGCTGCGGGATAATCGTAGGTGTTCCTCGTAATTTTTTTGCTCAGGTCATTTTTGGGTACTAGGAACTAACGGTAACACAACCCGTAGTTACTTACGTAATGTACATACATTACGTAGGTACCCAGAAACTACTTCAACATTTCCTGTTATGATTGTTATGACTGATGATCTTCAAAAACAATAAAGACATGTATAATGTAATATACGTAAGTACTATAAGTACTAATAACAGTTACCAAATTCGATTGGAAACTTACTACTAACTTTACTCAATCCATATTAGTAAAATTAAAAAAGAATACGTTCAAGTACCAAGATTGTGTGAAGTTACGTATAAAATCGAGCGAACAATGGTTTCAATGTGTGTGTGAGCGTAATGTTGTTGTGTTGCGGCTCAGATACCTAAACGCGAGTGTGTTCAAAATGTGATAGCGTCCTTAAGGATTAGTAGACAAGTTAAATATTTTTCAACACACTTGCTCATAAAATGGCTCTAATTTCACCGCAAGTAGGCACATAAATGACACCTATTATCAAACTGTGACTTTTTCATTACTAATAATCACAGTTGAGTTATAGGTATTTTTTTATTGGTTGAGTTGCTTTGTTCTTAATAAGTTTCGATACAAAAAAGGTCATGTTCAATAGTACAAATAATTTATTATACAGAGGCCAGCACATTAAGCTACCCCAATCTGTCAAATTTCTTTGATAGTTTTTCAACTTTATTACAAAGGAATAAGGTTTATGTTCAATTGGGAAAAGACAGTTTGGGATGGCTTGACCTGCTGGCGACTGTACCTATTGCTTGCTCATTTCATGCAACTTCGTATTTAAATAGATAATTTCAACTTGAACGCTTTTAATAAATAAAACTTTTACTCAAATATAACTTTTGTTTTCTCTGTAATAAAGAAAACTTTGAACTCCCCATTTTGTACGTGGCTAAAACCCTATCCGCGAAAAGCAAAAAAAAACCTCATTCTTTTAGGCCACGTTCCGAGTTACAATAATATCGATTTGAGCGCGCTCACATCCATTCCGATAACGATGTCCCACGAATCGTCATATATGACGACGTCATGACAGTCAGAATCTTGATATCTAACTCGGAACGCAAAATATCGATGCGAGCGCTCACAGCGTTATTTTTGTAATTCGGAATGCGCGCGCATTGGAAAACTGTTTTATTTTTCCCTCCATTGGAAAAAAAAAATCACAACTTGTTTTCACTGTTGAAATTATAGTTATTTATTCATTAAAATGACTACATAGTTATGAAGAAAATGATTTATGTTGTAACACCGCCCGATATAAGATGTGAAGCCCTTAACGTTATGGAAATTTGACTACCTAAAAACTCCAAGGACATTACCGCTGAGGCGAGGGTCATATGAGAGCCGAGGACGGTACACACTTGTACCATAATGTACTATTAAGGGTACACTAGTCGCGGGCTCGAACTCACAGGTGGGCCTGGCTAAAAATCACGCTGTCTCACCAGGCTTCGTGTCCGACAGAGATAGTATCAGTGATGAGCAGTTAGACGCTAGTCTACACGCACAACATTATTGATTGAGCTGCAGGATCAGTTATAGTAAAACAGGCGCGTAAAAAATTAAGAAAAGTCCTTCGGAAGACTTTGTCGGTACCGACTTGGTTTTCGAGATTTTACACTCCTTTTATTACTTAAACACGCCCAAAGTTAGGTTAAATTAGCAAGAAAACGAATCTTTGTTGACTCATAACTTTTTAATGGCTTTTTATTTTAGTATTTTGTTTCCGTACAGACAATATTAATAATGAGACAAAATCATACCATGTTTAATTTTTGATAGACATAGTCAAACAGTGGAGTAAAACCCTCCCGAAGTTTGTATAAAATATCACTATTTATGGTGATATTTGCGAAAAGGGTAAATAAAAAAGAAAGGTCGGTTATTGAAACGGACGCTTGATTTTGAAGTTGTGGACTGTATTGTTAGAATTAAATTTTTGAGGGGGTTGATGGCTAGCTGAATGGAATTGATAAAGCGTATTTAAGTCAGTGAGCAACAGAAAATAGGTTTAGGGGGTGAAGGGATTGCAAAACACTTACGATTGTCCAGTTTTCACCTTTCTGAAGTTTCTTGCTTGATGGCGGACTATTCTTCCGCGTGCACGCGGTAACAAAACACCAAATATTGTCCTTAAGGCTTGTTCGAGCGTCCACCACAGCAATTACACTTCACAATTGTTATTATAATTGCGAAAACACTAGTTTAGAGTTAGATTTGGCCAATAACTTATTTAAAACGATTTTGTGTTTCTTCTAATGCGCGCGCGCCATATGCAATCGAGCGTGTCCTTCTTCGAAGTTCCGCGAGGTGCGGGGGGAAGGATTAGGGATGGGACATGTCACTGACTAATGAATACAAAGAAAATAGTAAGGTGTATCAAACAATATCGAGCATCCCCCCCGCCTTGAAGGAACCCCTTCAAATTAAGTAGGAGAAAGAGTATTAAACTACGAAGTAAAGGTAAGGTTGATGAGGCAAAATTAATACAAATTATTACTACGAACTAGGTAAACTTTATGTATGCTGGCTGAGCAATTATTGAGTTGGTAATGGACACAACTTTACGATCGGTCTTTTAAGTACACCGTTCTTGGTCCTAACTTCAACGACGCGAGTTACTCCATCCCTTCCAGGGAACAACTTAGTGACAACACCAAGAGGCCACTGAAGAGGAGGTGCATTCTCCATGTTTAGTAGCACTACTGTGCCGACCAAAACTGGATTAGATGAGGTATTCCATTTCTCGCGACACTGGAGATTATGGAGATACTCAGACTTGAAACGAGTCCAGAATGACTGAACAAGAGAATCTAGCAGCGAAAATCGAGTAAGCAAATTAGCTCGTTCATTGCTGAGGTCAGCCGCAGGTAATAAAGGAAGTGGTGCGAGCGAAAGAAAATGCGCGGGCGTAAGAGCACAAGGTTCAGAAGGGTCTGAACTTAGTTGATAGAGTGGACGACTATTAAGAATTGCCTCAATTTGGATGAGGATTGTGTTCAACTCCTCATACGTCAGAATCTGAGTCCCGATGACCTTAAATAGGTGAGATTTAACGCATTTAATATTAGACTCCCATATGCCCCCGAAGTGAGGCGCACTGGGTGGATTGAGTTTCCAAGCTATACGAGTGTTTGTCAACTCGTGAGTAAAAGTTTTAAAGTATTCCTCAGAATGCAGAAATGTATGTAGCTCGCTAAGATAAGCCTTAGATGCGACAAAGTTAGCACAGTTGTCGCTGTAAATACATTGACAAGGACCACGACGAGATAAAAACCTTTTGAAAGCATCCAAAAATGATGCCGAACTAAGCGAAGAAGCAAGTTCTAGATGAACTGCCTTGGTTACTAGACAAATGAAAAGGCACAGGTACGCCTTTTGGCTGCGTACGCCACGCTTACGAGAGAAAGTTATATTGTATGGCCCAGCAAAGTCTACCCCAGTGTGTGAGAAGGCTTTGCTTTGCTCGACGCGACATTCTGGAAGATCTGACATAACAGGAAATGTAGGTTTCGGACTGAGTCGAAAGCAAATATTACAGCGATGAATACGCATACGTACGATGCGACGAGCAGATAAAATCCAAAATCTTTGTCTAAGTATCGATAATAATAAATTGGGACCTGTGTGAAAGTGTTTAACATGGTAAGCGTCAATAATAAGCTCAACGATATGTCCATTCCGAGGCAAAATAATTGGATGTTTTTTCGAGTAATCTAACGACGAATTAGAGAGGCGACCGCCAACACGTATTATTCCTTGATCTAAGAAGGGGGAAAGCTTGCGTAACGCATGTGAACATAATCTAGAATTTTTAATGTTTTCTATGTCTTCGTAAAAATACGTGTGTTGTACAGCCTTTACGATTGTCAATTCTGCGAAATCCAAGTCTGACGCGGTTATGCAATTATTGCGTGGGAGCTTTTTTATGAACCGAAGCATATAAACCACACATCTAAGAAATTTATCCCAGTTAGAAAACTTTAAACTTAGAGTTGTAAGGATATGTTCAGATTTATTTTTCGAAGTGAATACGGCTGACTTCTCCTCAGGCATTGGAGTAGAAGTGTGAGAAAGTTCCGAAATAGGCCATTGATCGATTGGAAGCGATGCCCACGGTGGACCGGTTAACCAAAGTTCATGTTGAACTAATTGTGAAGGTAATAGTCCACGCGACAGACAATCCGCGGGGTTTTGAGTACCCGGGATGAAACGAAAATATTCCGACGAGAAATAGGTTTGGCACTGGGCTATTCTATTAGCGACGAACGTGTTAAACCGATGAGGAGAAGAATGTACCCAGCACAGAGCGACTTGTGAATCCGAAAAGGCATACACATCCTCGATAGGATGTCGGTTTGAAATAGTGTCATAAGCTACCCTTAGTAATTTAGCCATTAAAAGAATACCACAAAGTTCAAGCCGAGCAAGTGTTACAGTTTTAATAGGAGCGACTTTAGATTTCGAACATAACAGCCGAACAATGGGCCTCTCGTTATTATTCAAAACATAGGTATAGACCACGCATCCATATGCCTTTTCAGATGCATCGGAAAACGCCAAGAGATAAAGCCGAGAACGCGAATCAACGCCCAAATGGCGGGAAAATGAAAGATTAGAGATTAATGGTTAGGTTAGGTTAGTTAGATAGTTCCGAAATAAACAGCTTCCACAAACGGAGAACAGCTCCTGGAGGTTGGTCGTCCCAGTCGAGTTTGAGAAGCCAAAGCTCCTTGATAAGCAATTTCGAATAAAGAATAACTGGACCAACAAGACCAAGAATGTCATACAAGCGAGCTGTGACAGACAAAATCGCACGCTTAGTACCTTCGGGATTAGGTGGCGCGACAGTGAATTTAAACGAATCAGAAGATGGCAACCACTGAAGGCCGAGAATTTTGAACGATGTGTCGGTGTCGAAGGAAACTGATTCCGATTGGCGGTGAGTATCAGGAATGGTACGGAGCAAGTCAATAGAATTACTCGTCCATTTCACTAGCTCGAAACCACCACGCTTCAAAAGCTGGATTAGATCGGATGCCATTCCAACCGCTTCCTCAAGGCTAGAAGCAGAGGAAGCTAGATCGTCCATATACATGTCGCTTTCTAACACGCTGCAAGCGAGAGGAAAGCTATCACGCTCGTCATGAGCGAGTTGTCGCATAGTGCGCAAAGCTAAAAACGGCGAAGAACGAAGACCGAAGGTAACACGATTAAATTGATAAGTCTCCAATGGAGCGTCATCCGAGAAACGATATAAGATTCTTTGATAAGAACGATGCGAAGGATGGACCTCGATGCAGAGGTACATTTGACGAACGTCAGCGAAAAAAGCGAATTTAAATACACGAACCTTTAAAAGTATATGAAAAATATCATTTTGCAAATTGCAGCCAGTATGCAAAACGTCATTAAGTGACAAACCGGAGTCTGTCTTAGCACTAGCGTCGAGTACGATACGAAGTTTAGTCGTAGATTTATCCTGACGAATAACGGGGTGGTGAGGCAAATAAAATCCTGACTCGAGACAATTCTCTGGCGGGACGAGCGACAAATATTTTTTATTAAGATATTCCGTGATAACGGCATTGTATTCCTCACGTAATCCAGGAGACCGCGCGAATTTACGTTCAAGAAACAAATATCTACGCTTTGCAGTTATAAAAGAATTGCCAAGCAAATCGACATTCTCCTTAAAAGGCAGATTAACAGTATAACTACCATCGGCACTTCGAGTAGTAGTAGACGTATAAATCTCTTCGCAAACCTGTTCATCAGGGCTTATAAAATTTGTAGAAGGCATTTCTTCTAACTGCCAAAATCTCTGAAGCGAATCATTAATCTGCTCATGTGTGAACGCGCAGAATGACCGAGTAGCCCGAGGTGATGAAAGTAGGGTGGGTGCGTTTCCCATTAAAATATATCCTAAACTAGTTTCGATTGCTGTAGGCAAATTGTTACCAGGACTAATTTTATCAAATAACAAAATTTTGCAATATGAATTGACACCTAAAAGCATGTCAATTTGTCCGGGTGAATGATATTCATCATCGGCAAGCGGTAAATTATCTAAGTAATGAAGTGCGTTTACATCAATAAAAGCGTCTGGTAACTGTGACGTAATCTTGTCAACTACAAATGACTGCGAATTATACTGTGTCCTAGCGTCAAAACGAGATGTAAACAGAACATTAGTCTTGCCCAATATACGTTGAGATGCACCACCGATGCCTTGAACTTCAACAAACCGGTTTTTATTCGAAATAAATAACGATAGACGTTTACAACACGAAGCTGTGATATAATCACTCTGCGATCCGGAATCAATCAAACATCGCACAAAATGCACACGATTATGTTTATCTAAAACCTTTATTTTAGCGGTACTCAACAGAGTAGTCAACCACCTGTTATCAAAAAAGTCACGAGCAACACCACAAACAGACATATTATTGTTATTCGATGGCGAACTAGATTCCACTCCGCTTACGCTTAAGGTGCGGTCATCCTGTTGAGAGGTAGCGGGAGCGGTAGCGGGAGCGGACAAACTTGACGCATTATTTTGCGAATCAGATGAACCAAAATGCAAGATTGAGTGATGTTTCGACTTACAATAGCGACAAAATTTTTTTGAAGAACACGATGCGACCTTGTGCCCATGATTTAAACAATTAATGCACAACTCATTAGATTTCGCAAAATTAAATCTTTCATGAGACCAGTGGTGGCCAAGTGGTAAAGGCCGCGACTTACGAGTTGTAGGTCGTGAGTTCGAACCCAGGCAGGCGCTTTACTTTGTGTAAATTATTTCATCACCACTGCTCTCAAAACGGTGAAGGAAAACATCGTGAGGAAACCGGCATGTCCTAGAACCAAAAATTCGAAGACATGTGACATCTACCAACCCGCACTGGGCCCGCGTGGTGGATTACGGCCCACTCCCTCTCACCGAGAGGAGGCCTGTGTCCCAGCAGTGGGAACATTATAGGCTGATGATGATGATGAAATCTTTCATGAGGGGTCATTTTTGTAAATTCAGAACACAAATATAATTTATTATGTTTGTCTGACTTACACAAAATACAATTGTCGGCTCTCTGAGCGACAAAGGCCTTTGTGAATTTTGGTTTTGAATTAGACAAGTTTTTAATTTGGCCATCTTGTTGAGGCTTGGAAACTAAAGGACTGGAGCGTACTATTTTATCTTGCTCTTTAACAAATTCAACTAAATCATCATAAGAAGGTATGTCCTTTTTGCGATGACTCATTTCGAATAACTTAACTGTCTCGGAGTCTAACCTTTGCAATGCGAGATGTAACAAAATAAAGTCCGCAAGATCTCCCAAATGTACCTGCTTGAGCGCCCTCACAGCGGTATCAAATGAGTTTACAAAAGACTAAACCGGTTGTAGATTTAGCAGGTATAGATTTAAATTCTAATAGTTGATTCAAATATGACGCGGCGAGAAAACGCGGATCATCATACTTATCCACGAGCGAGTCCCATAATATTTTATAATTCTCAGGTGTAGGTGGTATCCCTGCACACAAAGAAGCGGCGCTGCCAGTCAGCTTACTAACAAGAAAATGAATGCGTTCCGAGTCGGACAGTTGCGTGTTATCATGAACTACGCGCTTAAACTGATTATAAAACAGCGACCAATTACGAATATCGCCATCAAACGAAACCAAATCGATACGAGGTAATTTTGGGAAATTATTCTTTGGCGTTTCCTTTATTTGAGATTGTTCTATTTTAAGTGAATTTACGACACGTTGAACCCGACAGTACAGCTCCTCAAACGAAATCCAAGATTGGTAACTTATAATAGCAGTAGGATCCACTTTAATAGAACACGTATTGAAGGCGTCTAATACGCTTTGAAATTCATTACGCAAACTTTGAAGATTTGCGACATTATTTAAAAATGACTCCCTACATGTTTCATCATTCATATCCTGTTTTGATAACTCGAATATATTTTGCATACGTTCGAAATGTGCATTACGTTTAGCTTGTAATAAGGTTAATTTATTTTTATTGTCGTCGTTCGACATGATTAAAACCAATATGTAAAATGCGAATGTGTAAACTAGAAAGGTGACGTAGCTAAAGAAATACGTAATTGCGTCTTGCCGTTTAAATTAATGAAATGAGTAAACAATTTACCTATTTCCAACGCGAGAGTAACGAAAGCAAACGACAACGATAAATATGCGACAACAACGAGTGGGAAAACACCAATAAGTAGGTAGTAGGCTACTCAATACGAACAACGAGATGCCCCCGAATAGGGCTCCTGAATACACAACCTTAACGACTTATAGGTATGTACTAGGACGAATATTATGTATGAGTAGACACTAATGTACCTAATAGTTTTACGAATTAACGAACGAAATGAAATAAACGACGTTCAAGACACAACTATACTAACAAAAGATGTAGGTACTCGTAATCAACGAATATACGAAACGAGTGTCAAGTAGCGGCACAGAAGCCACGGCTTGTTTATGGTAGGTACCTACCTACGTGTATCGGCGCGCGCTTTCGACTACGAACAATGAACGAACTAAGTAGACAACTTTTACTATGAGTAGGTAGGTAGCTAATTGACCAATACTACTTGTACTTATAACACCGAATAAGTATATTTTCCTTGTTAAGTGTAATATGTACCTACGATATTGAATACGTAAATCTGTAATAATCAGTTACGAAAACAAGCTCAGCCAGGACAACACTGAATACCTACTGCAGTAATAGAATTCAACAGAGATGTGACCTGATTGAGTAGGTATTTGTTCGATATACGAATTTTAATAACGAAAATATGAACTAGAATTATCCGGTTCGATTGGACCAAAAATATGGTGATTTTTGCGAAAAGGGTAAATAAAAAAGAAAGGTCGGTTATTGAAACGGACGCTTGATTTTGAAGTTGTGGACTGTATTGTTAGAATTAAATTTTTGAGGGGGTTGATGGCTAGCTGAATGGAATTGATAAAGCGTATTTAAGTCAGTGAGCAACAGAAAAGAGGTTTAGGGGGTGAAGGGATTGCAAAACACTTACGATTGTCCAGTTTTCACCTTTCTGAAGTTTCTTGCTTGATGGCGGACTATTCTTCCGCGTGCACGCGGTAACAAAACACCAAATATTGTCCTTAAGGCTTGTTCGAGCGTCCACCACAGCAATTACACTTCACAATTGTTATTATAATTGCGAAAACACTAGTTTAGAGTTAGATTTGGCCAATAACTTATTTAAAACGATTTTGTGTTTCTTCTAATGCGCGCGCGCCATATGCAATCGAGCGTGTCCTTCTTCGAAGTTCCGCGAGGTGCGGGGGCAAGGATTAGGGATGGGACATGTCACTGACTAATGAATACAAAGAAAATAGTAAGGTGTATCAAACAATATCGAGCAATTTATGTGGTCGAATTTCGACCATAATTCATTTAAAACTGAATGTACTTCTAATGCTGTCTATGCTTCACCATATAAACTTTAACAGTACTCCTTTGACCGCGTAATTGTCATAAAAAGGAGTACAGCGTTTTTGTTTCACGTATTAATATATAGATAATAGAAAGAGATATTTCGTAGAACTCAGAGTAGCTATCCTCTTCTCTTACTTGGAACAGGCGATCTGCTAGGTAGGACTCGATAATTCTGTAGTAACTGTGAGGTAGGTTTGTTTTAATTTTGAAGAGTAGGCCCTTACGCTATACAAGCTCAAATGCCTGTTGTATATCTAAGAATGCAGATGCACAATATTCTCCTAGCTCAAGTGACTGTCGTATTTTGTTGCACACTCGATGGACCTGCTCTATTGTGGAATGCCTCTCACGAAACCCAAACTGATGGTCAGGTATCACGTTTTTCTGTGCCAGTAGTGGTTTAAGCCGGTGTAGGATTAGCTTTTCTAGCAATTTTGAGTTCATGAGCAACAGGCTGATTGGTCTGTACGAAGTGATATCATTCTCTGGTTTTCCATGCTTGTATATCATTTTGATTTGTGATACTTTCCATTGCGAAGGGAAATAGCCCACTCCTAGGATTGCATTAAAGAGCACTGTTAGAAAAACAATAACCCTTCTTGGTAACTCAATTAGCACTTTCTTTGTAATAAGATCATACCCAGGTGCTCTAATGAAAGATAACGACAAATTTATGAGGGCCTCTAAAAACCAACACTGGATGGCTCTGTATTAAAAACGCGTATTAAATTATCTATCTCTCTATGTCTTGTCATAATAATTTTTGTCCGAGAATCATGGAATCCGCATGCATGAAACTATCGAGAATTTGTTTTCAAAGCAAATAAGTATTCATTCGAAATTCCAAGGTTAATTTTTATTTTCGCGCAAAGTCAAAGTCAACTCATTTATTTAAATTAGGCACTTAAAAGGCACTTTTGAAAGTCAACATTTACATTAAAATATAATTGATTCTAGTCGCCCCTACCAAAATGTAGTTTCGTATGGAGAAGAACGGGCAAGAAACTCCACCGTTACTCTTTTAAAATGTTTTAAGTGCAATATTTAACATAGTACATTCATTAAATAATTATGTGTGAAAACGATGCACTCAGAATAAAATTACCACACCAAAATAGGTAACAAGAATTCAATTGAAGCAATACAGATAAATTAATTTTATGATAGATACATGGTGCTCACATAATATACACAAACATTGTACAAGTAAGTATACGATTTTCCTAGAATATTAACAAGTAATAAGTCATTGTGTGAGTTAAAGTAATCACTGAGAGTGAATCAATGTCATAAATACAATCTATACTAATATTACAAAGAGGAAAGATTTGATTGTTTGTTTGTTTGCATTGAATATGCTCAAAACTACAGAACCGATTTGAAAAAATTCTTTCACTGTTGGGAAGCTACACTATCCCCGGGTGACATAGGCTATACTTTATCCCCGTATTCCCACGGGAACGGAAACTACGCGGGTGAATCCCCGGAGCGCTCTGTTTAGAATTTACTTTGAATACCTTCTTTATAAACTTATTGTTTGTTTTCTTCATACCAATTAAGAACCAGTTTGAGTTTGTAGACTCTAGCGCGTTGCTAAAGACATTTTTTTACAATTTCTATGCAATCAGCTGTGGATTGTGGTATATCACCTGGAAGGTACCTAATTTTGTTAGCTTTCAAATTATATCAAAGAGATTTAAAATTAATCACATTTTCCACCTAAATTTAGAGAATTATTGCAATAGGTCAAAGTTGTGGCGTAGGCGTCTAAATGAATAGGAAGTAAGAAAATATTTTTTATTCATTTACTGTGTCTGTTATTTACCCCTTAATATTTTGTGTTACCCCTCTAGCCTTAATGAACTGTATGTTGAGCTCGTCCGGGACATCCATACAAGCACTACACTACCGAGTCGATACATTTCTGCCGCCACAAGCGCCGCGAGAAAAATCTTCAATAAGTTAAAAATAAGCTTTATTCAAGATGTGTAAAGGCTATTTTTCTCTCTCGAACTTCTCTAAGCTGCTGCTGGACGTCCACGCCAGTCAGATGTTGATTTCGGAGAGAAGAGGTGACAATAAATCGGTCATCTCTCACCGAAGTGCATCGCTGTCATCCAGATCCTGAAATTGGTCTCTGGACTAAGTTTCCAGTCTCCCAGTATACCTCTTATATACCTTTGAGATACAACACTGGCTCAAATGAAGCTGTCTTGTTGTTGTGTCCTACGAAATCTGTGGGAAAAGTTTTTTTTTGCGATTTCTTACCTCTCTAGTACTCTAACCACAGTTGGTCCGATAGTTTTTACATTCTTTTAAAAAAAAAAAACACGATCAATTGGAAAATGTTCAAAACATTTTCATGCTGCTTGTACAATCTTTTTCAAAATCTGTAAATGCAGATTTCTCAAATGTTAATGTTAGTCTCTTAAGACCGTTTTCCTGTAGCTACATCAAAATCCACCCAGTTTACGAGTGGCTTTTGATGGTCGTCTTAGTTAACTTTACTTGTTTTTCTAATAAACTATTGAATGACATAGGTCTCGTTAGTCTGTAGTGGACATTTCGACCAAACCTATTTGATATTTTCGCCCAATGTCCTATCTTTGTAAAGGGTTCCTTTTTACAATTTTGGTACGGAACCCTGACAAGACAACAAACCCAAAAGACTACAAAACTAAAATTACTTCCAACTCTGCAGTAATATCCCTCCTGTGGCATATTGAAGTTGTATTAAAATTGTCTGGTATGAAGACAGTGGAATGTATCAATGCGACCAGCATCATAATTGTGTGACACACTTTTAGTCACAAGCCGAAGGGTCCATCCATCCATTGCTTTTTTTTTCTTCTGCTCAGTGACGTAAACAATGCAATGAATGTTGTTAAACTGACAAAATGAAAGGCATTGCCATTGTAAGCAAGATGATTTGGCACCTATCACCCTCACAGTACCGTCGAGCTAGCAGTAGCTGATGCATGGTACTCACACAGTGAACAGCACGTCTGGGATGAGTGTGGCGATGGGAATGAGGACCAGCCCCAGCCAGAACACCAGCGTGCTGAAGAGCATGCGGTCCATGCCCCTCATGACTGCGCCGATCAAGATTATTGGGTACACGTTGCTGAGGACAAATTAATTTCAGGTCACACAATGCACAGTAACGTATTGTTGAAACTATTGAAATATAGCGTTGATAATGCTATTATTACAAAATCACGGAAGTAAGATCTGAGTTACCGTTTAGGTCTTACTTTCGTGAGTTCCGTAAGTCACTAAAACTTTTAACTAGACAAACTAAAATCTTTAGTTTTTTATCTTGCGATGTTGAGCTATTTGAGACAGGTTTTAATAATGTATTTTAACTCTTGGAAAATCGATTACTGTATGCCTTTGTCCTGAACGTAGATCTGCGCGAGACATAATAGATTGTTGTCTGAATGATTGCGGCATATAATTGGTAAAATCGCTAAATGGTTGACATGTAACGATTTTACCAAGAGTAGTAGCTACATACAAGGCTCGTTGGCGCATGGCCAACATCGCAACTGAAGCCGCCATCTTGTTTTCAATACATACCCTCAGTCGTTCGAGCAGAAAATTATCTTTAGTGTAAAAGTAAAACTAAGCAGATATCATGGCATAGATACAGATAGATCATCGAGTGTACTGACCTGTAGACGAGTATGAAGAGGAACCACATGAGCACGGAGCCCCAGATGGCCACGTGCGTGACCCACGTCCACGAGTGTGTCGACAGTCCCGCCTTCAAGCACACCGTCAGCACCACGTACTGCAAACCACACATGTCATGTTAATACAGTTGCCTAACTGTTTGCACAGAAAATACAGAAACACATTAAAATACAATTTAGAATACCTAACTACTTCTGATTTATCGTGATCAGCTTTGGTGATAACTGATGGTGATGAGCTTATACCGGATGTTATGTAAATGTATGTTCTAAACATTAAATAAAGTTGATAGAAATGTAGCAAGCTAAGTAAAGACGCATAATGTGGGATGCCCCTCAGACCGGCTGCAGGCGAAGCCGAGGTGTTGTGGCGCAGTATGGGAGAGGCCTATGGCCAGCAGTTCACTGCGTTTTGCCTAATTTACGTTTTAACCATTTTTAACCAACTTCAAAAAGAAGGAGGTTATATCCGACAGGTTTAGATATATCGACTTTTTAACCGACTTCCAAAAAAGAAAGAGGTTATATTTTCCACTGTATGATTTTTTTTATATATGTTCATCGATTTCTCCCCCATTTGGGGACCGATTCTCAAAATTATTTTTTGTTTAAAAGAGTATACTCCTGAGGTGGTCCCATTGGCACCAAGTCAGGATCTGATGATGGAATCCCAGGGAAATCGAGGGCAACCCTCAAATTTTGTAGGTATTAACAATGTTTTTCATATATTTTCTGAAGCTATTGAGACATTTGCGTATGGTCATCATTATCTCATGACGCTGAGCTGATGAAGGAAAGTGCAATTCTTTAATGGTTAGGAGTTAGGTTAGGTTAGGTTAGAGGTTCGGGCATAACTCCGTCATATATTGACGGATTTCTAAAATTCTTGTTTTGTTCGACAGAGGTTTATTCCGAAATTGTCCCATTAAATTTTTTATATATATCTGTGGATGCGTTTCGGAGACAGACAACGGAACTCTTCAAAAAATGACAACAAATCAACCGCGATTGTTGCTATCGCCTAAATATGCATTGTTTTGACCCTAAGGATGCTGAAATTTCGAATTGGTATGGGGTAGGTACTACATTATGGCTAAAAAGTAAAAAAAAAAACTTTTTCAAAAAAAAAAAAACTTAAAAAAAAGAAAAACAACCGTCTTCCGGAAAAACACTACAGTCCCTGACTTCCGAAATTATATTTTTCACTTTGTAGTGTTTTTCCGGAAGTAGGTTGCTTTTTTATAAGTTTTAAATTGCATATAAACCTGTATCTAATCATAAAATTCTTTAAAATATTAGAAATCACTTCTAAATTTTAGATGTACCGATCATGATAAAATTTGAACAACAGGATAGAAGGTGTATTATACAAAATGATACATTCTAATGGTGCCATTCAAGTATGAGCTCTCTATTATTCTTTTTATCATTAACATTTTTGTCATTGTGTCAATAGTAACAAACTAGATGAAACAAAACATTTTTTATTGACTTTAAAAATATACACACGTTTCAGCAAATATACTTTCCTATCTTAGTTTAACTTAACTATACACATGCTATATATATACGCGCGGCTGGCTGCGGCCACTACACATCAGCCAACATTTATACAAAAATAAACTAGAGACAATGCGTGTGTACTCACGGTGTAAACAAAGTTGCCCATGAGCAGGTACCCGCCGTCCTTGCCGCCGGGCCACAGCACGCTGTGGCTGGTGAGCAGCATGGGCAGCCAGAACAGCAGCACGGAGTGCAGCAGGGCGTTGACGGCCCACACCCAGAACACGCGCACGTTGAACAGCATGCCCTGCTGCGACGGGATGTACAGCACCGGGTGCTGCGCCGGGCAGGGTGAGCCACTTACTCATTTATTTTATTTGAGATCGTCTTATAATCTCATAGCGAAGCACCGTGCACACCGCCATCTTCCCATCCCTTTCTCTCTCAAACACTCATTCTCGCTCACTCAGTATTATCATTACCACATGCATTTACATACAACAGTTGCGCCTTTCACCGAAGGTACAGGCAGAACCTACAGAACATCACTATCTATGATTGTTACTAAATCCTTTGGCTTCGTCCACTTCCATTTGGTAAACCGCTTAAGAGCGACCAACCCGTCACATAAGTGTCATACAAACGCTTGTACATGGTTATGGCGTCTTAACAACTTTTCCTCCAAATATTTTGAACACACGGGTATCTTGTGGATTATAACTAAGTTTCCAAGAAAAAAAAAATAGAATTCAGTTAAGACTCCGAAAATAAGTTTTTCGCACAAATTACTTCTGAACTTTGGCCGTTCATAATGTACACAAACAAGTTTTTCCAGCATGGTCGCTTTGACAATAGGCGCCTCGACTAAGAAGGACCCACTTAACAGTTGCGAGTACTGCGCTCGACTCTTTTGAAGAAATCACCAAAAAGGTAATTCTTTTATAGGCACCCAGGTCAACATAGGGCGTTATAAACTGCTGCATTCTTTTGTCGATATTATTGAAATTACGACTCTAGTTCAGAACTTACCCTAAGCATGATCTCAGGCGAGCAGAGTTTGTCGAAGAGTCCGATGGCGAAGGGCGGCAGTGCAGTGAAGAACACGTTGTAGAACCCTATCGTCCAGCGCTCGAACAGGATCTGACCCGACCTGCAGACCACAAGCATCATCTAAACGATTCCTTGAATTTATTTTACATATTTATTTACTTATCAACATCAAAAATTGGTGAACAATGGTGCCCTAGTGGTAACGGCCGCGACTTACGAATAGGGTATTTTCAAATTTTCCAAAAACTATTCTAATTTTAAGTTTGGAACGAGATATTTAACAGAAAAATAAAAATAAATTGATTTCTATCCATTTTCTCAATTAAAAACGATGTAAACTAAAGTAGTTAGTAAGTAAGTAAGTGAATGTCGCGTTTATAATTAACAAGTTTTTTAATGGGTAGAAAGTGATATTACTGGTGTGCGGTGCCTCTGTGCACAAATACTTCTAAAACGGCGCCAAACTAAGTATTTGTACCGGTGCCGTTTACACAAAGTTGACGTCACATGGCACGTGATAAAAAGTCATCGTAAGGAGCGTTTTGGCGGTAAATTCAAAACAACGATGTTTTCTAATACCTATCTTGCATGCTCTTGTATGTATACAATGTTTAGACCAATAAATAAATCTTATCTTATCTTATCTTAAACGAAAAATAAGTTAGATTTAATTGAGAAAATGTGTATTTATACATTTATTTTTATTTTTCTGTTAAATACATCGTCCCAATCTTCAAATTAAAATAGTTTTTATCAAATCGGAAAATACCCTATTATAAGTCGTAGGTTCAAACCCAAGCAGGCACTTTACATTGTGTAAATTATTTCATCAGTACTGCTCTCAAAACGGTGAAGGAAAACGTCGTGAGGAAACCGGCATGTCCTAGATCAAAATAATTGAATAATTTTGACATTCACCAACTCGATTAGGCCCGCGTGTTACATTACGACCCCCTTCCTTACTGAGAGGAGGCCTGGTCCCAGGTCCCAGCAGTGGGAATATTATAGGCTGATTATGCTACTGATATACTAAAAAAGAAAATCCACAAAATATAAGAGCACAAAGGTTACTGCCACTGATCTTTGAGGGGCTTAAGAAATTTTACTTCAAAAGCATACTTTTAGAAAGCATGCCTTTAAAGCAAGATTTTACCATACAGTATTTTTTTAAGTGAGGTAAATTAGCGATAAATCGTGATTTGAAAAGAAGCCAAGGAAAGGTTATGCACTTCTCTCGGTTTATAGATGTAATTAAAGTGTAATGCTTTATACTGACCAGGCGGAGTATATGGCGAACCAGAGCTCGATGACGTAGAGGCAGATGTTCTTGTAGAAGGAGTACAGGATCAGCTTGCTGATGCGCGAGTAGTTCCAGGCGCCGTGCACTAGCAGCAGGCGCAGGAGGAACCGGAACTGCAATACACGTTTCACTTGTATTTTCGTTTGTATTTTCTGGGTACACTTGTGAAGTTTGTAACAAATCAAACTTAAACCTAAGGGAAATAAAGATTATAAGTAGATTTGTACATTTTTAATTTAAATTAATAAAAAATACAAATAGTTTTATAAAAATTACCTATTTCACTAGAGTCCTTTAGTATCACAAACTGGGAGGAGGATATATTGTGAGGAGGGTTCTTAAGTCACACACACTGGGAGGAGGATATGTCGTGAGGAGGATCCGGTATGAGCGCCTTGTTGTCTATTGGTTGTAGTAAGACGAGCAGTGGAAACAGGAGGGACCCGACAAAACTCCGAAGCTCAATAGTAGGGCCGCAGCAGTAGTAGTATTATTAGTGGAGGCTTTTCAGAAAAATAAACACCACCTCCATACATCAAATTACGTCGCTGTCCCTCTTCGTAGTTCCCTCTCGTAGTAGTCCCGCTTTCTGCGCTTCGTCCTCTATTTATACTAGTTTCAGCCGTTCCAGAACATTTTTTACATTTTAAAATTATATCCTCCAGTGGCCAGACACATGTAACCAGCCAGCACATATTATACAACCATGTGTGTGTAAAGAATTTAAAGATATAATTTAAAATTAAGAAGTAAACAATCATAGTTAATAAAATACAATATTTCAGCTAATAATATTGATAAAAATAATTTATAATAATTAAACCAAAAAGTAATTCTTTATAGACTAGTGAGAAACTCTATGGGAAAAAAGAAAAGTAACTGACAGTTATTACAAAGATCAAATTTTATTTTATTACAGATATTAAAGAAATAGTTATTGTAACACGCAAATACTATATTTCCTTCCAGAAAATGAGTATGAAGGTACATAGAGAATGCTTAAATTTCAAGGTTAATGTTAACAAAATGTAAGTATAAAGAATAATCATTACAAGTTGTTGCAGAAAACAGTCATCAGACACGAAAGCTCGTGTTTGATTGTGTGACTGTTTACTTCTTCTAAACTACACAATAATTGGGTTTTTGGTATTGGGTAGTGTCGGGTATTGGGTGGTAATTGGGTATTTGGTTAACATAGATACATCACAGAACCTGATGTATAACCATGACACCATTCCACTCATGCGAGTGTTAGATTGTTCATTTTGATACGAGTAATGTAATATTGTTTGGTAGATAATGGCATTTGTCACATTGACGAAGCCTTGAGCAAGTACATAAGTACCTAGTTTGACTACATGTTTACAAAAATAACGGTCTCAACTTGTAAAAATAACTTGGATGTTGTTACTATTAATGATTACGTAGTATTTAATTATACTTGTAATATATTTTGTGTTTTCTAGTGTTACTTAATATAATAAATAGCCTGATTCAAATGACTAGCACAATACTGTCAGTTCATATTGATACTTGTAAAGTGTCTTAAATTAAGAATCAGTTCTTAAGTTCTTATTATATTGCTTAATTACCATAAAATGTTTTTTTACGGTTTCACTACATAACCTTTGTTTATTATTATCTGTGTTAGAAGTTATTAAGCCAAATGAATGAAGTTCTGTAACTTGTACAAAATGGCGGGAGTTGATTAATGTAAATTGACATTGGGAAGTTATAAAAAGGATTAAAAATGACGTTATCGGGTCAGTTGCTTGGTAGGTGTGGGATAAATCAACCAGATGTCATGTAATTTAAGTAATTTGATATTATATAATAATTATTGCTTATTATAAAAAATGTTGTACAAGTTATATTATAGCCAGTTTTCCTAATGTTTTAAATCATAACAATCATATTCATGTTCTATTCCTAGCTATTGTAATAATGTAATAGCAATGTTGTAATAATTCTAAGTTCTCTTAGACAATGGTCTAAGAGTTGAAATTAAATGTATGTAGGAGAAAAAAAATTCATAGTAATGTAAGAAACGTGTTGATAAAATACTTCAATACTGTTTCCATGGAGTTTCTTGTCCTTCTTCTCCATGAAGACCTAATTTTGGAACGGACGACTAGCTTTCTGATTAAATATTGACAAGCCTAACTGAAATAAATGTCTGGTCTGGTCTTTCTGCGCTTTACTTCATGAAATCCTTTCCCTACAAACCATATTCATAAGAACCTTCATATAAAGTAAATAAGCAGTAACCATTCTGATATTCAAAGCTTGATATTTTGTTTTATAAATACACACTTTTAAATTTATATAGCCCCCTTAATCTGACACGAGCATGAGCGCTGGGACGGTCGCTAGCTTTTTGATAAGAAAATGGAACACTTCTCGCTTGGGTAGCTCACTGTTCGGTAAGGACCAGGCCCAGGTCGACGGCGCGTTGTGTTCCACGCGCGCCTAACTAAAAGAGATGTTAGCACAAAGTGATGGGGCCCGCAAGGGCTCAATCCACCGCGACTAACTACTGAAAGACAAGTTTTCAGTAGTTAGTCGCGGTGGATTGAGCTCAATAAGAATTATTTGGTTTTGCTTATCTTTTAGGGAGCAACAATAAACAGAAACAATTGAATTTGTTTGTTATCGACCGGACGGGGATGGCAAAGCGACGCAATGTGATCATGGTCATGCTGTACTGATGCTTACCATTATGCTTGTTGCTTCTTACCCGTGTCCTGCCGTGCTTTGCGGTAGTGTACCCATCATTGCGTGTCTTTAAAGTTTTTTTTCTCTCGGGTTACCAACTCCGGTCACAGATCGCCGTCAATCTTTCGAAAGACTTGAAAGGTTTTTCAAAACATACAGTCGCCGCGGGGGCCCGTTACCTGCGCGATGCTGTAGTCGGAGGCGCAGACGGCCTGCAGCCCCTCCACGCCGGAGATGGCACGCGCACAGTCGCCGCGGGGGCCCGTTACCTGCGCGATGCTGTAGTCGGAGGCGCAGACGGCCTGCAGCCCCTCCACGCCGGAGATGGCACGCGCACAGTCGCCGCGGGGGCCCGTTACCTGCGCGATGCTGTAGTCGGAGGCGCAGACGGCCTGCAGCCCCTCCACGCCGGAGATGGCACGCGCACAGTCGCCGCGGGGGCCCGTTACCTGCGCGATGCTGTAGTCGGAGGCGCAGACGGCCTGCAGCCCCTCCACGCCGGAGATGGCACGCGCACAGTCGCCGCGGGGGCCCGTTACCTGCGCGATGCTGTAGTCGGAGGCGCAGACGGCCTGCAGCCCCTCCACGCCGGAGATGGCACGCGCACAGTCGCCGCGGGGGCCCGTTACCTGCGCGATGCTGTAGTCGGAGGCGCAGACGGCCTGCAGCCCCTCCACGCCGGAGATGGCACGCGCACAGTCGCCGCGGGGGCCCGTTACCTGCGCGATGCTGTAGTCGGAGGCGCAGACGGCCTGCAGCCCCTCCACGCCGGAGATGGCACGCGCACAGTCGCCGCGGGGGCCCGTTACCTGCGCGATGCTGTAGTCGGAGGCGCAGACGGCCTGCAGCCCCTCCACGCCGGAGATGGCACGCGCACAGTCGCCGCGGGGGCCCGTTACCTGCGCGATGCTGTAGTCGGAGGCGCAGACGGCCTGCAGCCCCTCCACGCCGGAGATGCCGACGCCGACGGAGGCGCGCTGTATCATGGCTACGTCGTTGGCGCCGTCGCCTATCGCCAGCGTCACTGCTCCCGTCGCCAACGATACCATTTCTACCACCTGCGAAGACACAAAGCGGTTTAAACTTTTATTAAGAGGTTCGTCATCGTTGTATCAAAGTTTTGGGCTACTGATAATCGGGGACCCATTTAGCATTGTTTTTATTATGGTATTTATTATGAACAGTCATGGAATTTGTTTAGTAGATGATACACCACGTGAGGCCATGTTATAGCCATTTTTTATGGTGTCAAAGAATGACAGTTTAATTGAAATTACGGACAATCTAATTAGACAGTATTTTTTTTTCCTGGTATTACTAACTGAAAAAAAAAAAAACAATCAAACTCAACGTATTAATTCAATCAAATCATTTTTAATTACAAAAGGAGTCGGTCAGTTAAAAACATAAACCTATTTGCCCATTGGTTCTTATGGAGAAGAACAAGAAACTCCATGGACACTTTTTAAAACAAAATATTGGTGACATCATCCATGTTGAAATTATATGTACATGTTGTGAGAAACAGAAGAAAAGCACCCAGCGCCTTTAAAATAATAGTCTTAAATAGCCACAGTACTAACCTCAGCCTTCTGTATGGGCGACACCCTACAGCACACGACCACCTTGCAGGATATGCACAGGTCCAGGAAGTCCTTCTTCAGGTCGCAGCCCATGGCGTACTTGAGCGTTTTCCCGTCAATGATCAGCGCGATGTCGTTCTGCTTGCCCAAGTTCTCGCCGAACTCCACCGTCTGGCGGGAGACGCACTCCCTGGTGCCCTGGGGGGAAACTTTGGCGTTAAGAGACGCTGGACGCTGGACAAATTCTAACATGATTATCGAAATATAGAGAGCTATTAAAATTCCCAAGGCTAACCCACTGACCTATTTTGAGCACTACCATAAACAATTTTATGCACAAGCATTAAAAATTACTTTAAAAAATCATCATCATCAGCCTATAATGTTCCCACTACTGGGACACAGGCGTCCTGAAAAAAATATTGTCTAAAATTGTTTATGGTGGTGCGCGCAATTACACAGCATTGCGGTTTGTAGAACACAACCGCATTGTTGTATTGTATGTAATGAAATTATAACGTGATGTCTGCGACTCATTTCGAGCTTTGGTTTACGCTCGTCCAAACATACGATTTTAAATTGGGCAAACTCAAACTCAAAGCATTTATTTCAAATAAACCAATTACAGGCACTTTTGAATTGTCAAGGTCGGTGAGTTAGAAAGATGAAGCTAGTTGCCCATTCCAAAGCGTAGGTACCTATGGAGAAGAACGGGCAAGAAACTCCATGGACACTCTTTTAAAATCAAGATTTTGTTACAAAAAGTTGGTTACATCATTATGTTGAAATTATCAATGTGAGAACGATGTAAAAAGTGCACATTAAAAGCGTCCGTAATTAAAATAAAATAACAATTAAAATAAGCCGTGGGAGCTAAGAGATGACCAGTCCCTACTGGCGGCGCCCGTTCACGGACATGACGTATGCATCAGCACCATTCAGCTCAACCATTTTGAAGGGAACTTAATGATCCAACACACACGCCACCACCAGCGAGACATTTGAGTGAGCATGACATACTCTCAGCTGCCAGGGCACATTCAAGTCAATGAAAGACGTACCCTGTAAATGTTTGCATTATAGTAGGAACATAGTGCTCACACATATGCTATGCAATTATACAATACAAAAATTTGAATTTATACAATGCAAAGATATCTAGCTTTTACAGTCTTCAGCAGCTCCAACAATGTTTTCAATGTTATTCAATTTAGTTTAAGCTACCTTGTGGAGCAGGACAAGCAGCGTTTGGCCAAGCATTTTTGTCAGCGATGTAATCCCCCAACTTATAATAAGCATGGCTGCATAGTGTGCGTTTTATACAAAATTTAAATTTCGATTCATTCAGTTCGAGTATGGGAGGTAATTTATTGTAACATTTTAAACAGTACCCCATGAAGGATGAGTCTACTTTAGCCAGTCTGAAGCCTGGTTGAACCAATTGGTGCCTATTTCTCGTTCTAATGGTGTGTCTTTCACCTCGTTTACTGAAAAGATTTAAGTTTTTCCTAACGTACATGATGTTCTCATAGATATATTGACAAGGTACCGTCATGATATTAATAACTTTGAACAGTTCCCTTAGAGAATCCCGCGTACGGAGGCCATATATTGCTCTAATGACTCTTTTCTGCAGAATAAAAATAGACTCGATATCTGCAGCCCGTCCCCATAGTAAAATACCGTATGACATGATACTATGAAAGTAACTGAAATAGACTAGCCTCGCGGTTTCTACATTAGTGAATTGGCGGATTTTTCTTACAGCATATGCTGCTGAACTTAGCCGTCCTGCAAGAGCTGTTAAATGAGGACTCCACTGTAGTTTTGAATCGAGCGTGATCCCTAGGAAAACAGTTTTATCGACGAATTCTAGTTTCTCTTTATTCAATACTACGTCACAATCAGTACTTTTAACATTTGGTAAAGCAAATCTTATGCATTTAGTTTTTTTCCCATTTAACACTAAATTATTAGCAGTGAACCAATTTTGTACCAGCAGTAGGGCATTATTTACGTCGTCAAGATTTGATGCACGTCTATTTATTTTAAAAATTAAGGATGTATCGTCAGCAAATAACATTATTTGTGGTTGGTTTTTTAATAAGTGGGGTAGATCATTAATATATACTAAAAAGCGGAAAGGACCTAATATTGAGCTTTGTGGAACACCCATTTTTATTTTTAAACCATTTGAATTGACACCATTTATATGAACTTTTTGCTGTCTATCATTTAAATAAGATTTTACTAGACTGAGCGCAAGTTTACCTAGTCCGTAATGCTCAAGTTTTAAAAGCAAGGTTTCGTGATTAACACAGTCAAATGCCTTGGAGAGGTCACAAAAAATTCCAATGGCATCCTGAGCCTCCTCCCAAGCTGCAAATATGTGTTTTAATAAGGTAACGGTAAAGGTAGGTCAGTCGTACAACGTCCTTTGGTGAAACCATATTGCTGATCGTGTAAGATTTTGTTGGTATTAAAATGATTAAGCATTTGATTGAGCATTATCTTTTCGAACACCTTGCTGAATACCGGCAGCACGGATACTGGTCTATAATTGTTGGCGTCTTTGCTGTCCCCAGATTTAAATAGTGGTAGAACCTTACTATATTTCATTAAATCCGGGAAGACTCCTTGATCCACACACAAATTAAATATTAAAGCCAAGTATGGTGCTATGGTCTCGATTATGGATGTACAAACTTTTATAGACATTCCCCATAGATCTTCGGACAGTTTGATTTTGATTTGCCGAAAAGATTTTAAAATTATTATAGGGGTTATGTGCTTAAATTGAAATTCAACTGGACAGCTTGGAACGTTCGCTCTTAATAAATCAATTGAGACATCGGGGGACGAATTTAAAGAATCCGTCGTTTTAGACGGTATATTAGTAAAGAATTTTACAAATTCTTGAGCTACTTCTATGTTAGAGCTTATGGCACCACGCGAAGTCTCCAAAGTATAATCCGTATTTCGTATTTTGCATGATGACATACATTATCAGCACCGTGAAAAGTCATAGTATTTTATCGAGCTGTCGGAGCTCTCACTTAGTGAACACATTAGACGTACGTAGGGTGCGAACTGAACACTCATTAAGACCGCCATCCACTGCTTCGTGGCATGCAGTGCGTTTGCTAGTCACGAATTCGAACGTAGTGAGTCCGTGGATTACTTTTAGACAAAGCGAAGATATACGAGCGTCGCTAAGCCGCTCGCTTCTGTGCTTTCGAGTGTCTTGTGAGTCGCTTTTGTGGAGCAAGCAGTGGCCTTTAGACTACGGTGTTGGCGGATTCTTAGGCACTGGTCCCACTGCCCATGACGACGATACTCACAACTAAGAAATGTACAAAAGATTGTGGTCCCGTATAAGTAAAAGGGCTACATTTAATCGTTGATCTTTGACTGGTCACGCCGCCCGGTGAATACTTATTTGTCGCAGCTACAAATGCTATCAAAGAGAGTAATCGCTAAGCGACCCTCTCCGTTAATCGCCAGCAGTGCTTATAATATAATAGTATAATCGAGTCGGTAGAATGGTAGCAGTACTGACATCCAAGCTGTCCTCGTTGAGTATGATGAGCGGCATGTTGCTGTGCAGTAGCCTGGCGGAGTGGCCGATGTTGATGGCCGTCTCCTGCTTGTCGCCCGTGAGGACCCACATGTTGATGTTCGCCTTCAGTAGGGCTGCTATCGTCTCGGGGACTCCGTCCTGTTTACAATCACGTGTCAGTTTAAAACCTCTGATATTGACAGCTTGCGCACTTGCTAAAATCTGTCAAATCTCAGGGAATCTATATTTAAAAATAACTACCTTCTGCCCGCGACTTACTCCGCGTAATTTAACATAAAACATCGTATGACATTCGGCAAAGGCGCAGCTCATTGAAATATTATTTGAAATAGAATGAGTAGTTACGGAGATTACCCATTACATGCACACATACAAACTTTACCTATTTATAATATTAGTGTAGATGGGTGCACAATCGCATCGCGCGCAAAAGTTTGTGCTTTAAATTTTACTATTTGTAATCAAGAAACACATTTTAATTTTAGCCAAGCCTCTATCTGACTTTTTTAATCGATGTATTGATGAATCGATCTTCCCGGACCAATTCCGGACATATTCTGTATGTCTTGGAACCTACAGAATTTGACATTTCGATTCCTTACCGGTACATTAGTTTCTACAAATACATTTTCAAAACAAAAAACAAAAGAAACAGACTTCCGGAAAAACACTACAAAGTAAAAAATTACTTTAAATTCGGAAGTCAGTAACGGTAGTGTTTTTCCGGAAGACGATTGTTTTTTTTTTTTTTTTCACTTTTTAGCTATAGTACCTACCCTTCACCAATTCGAAATTTCATCATCCTTGGGGTCAAAACAATGCATATTTATGCGATAACAGTATTCGTGGTTGATAAGAGTATGCTGTAATTTTTTAAAGAGTTACGTTGTCCGTCTTCGAAACGCATCATCAGATCTTTCTGAAATTTAAATGGGACCATTTCGGAATAAACCCCTTTCGAACAAAAATTGCAAATCCATCTATATATGACGGAGTTATGCTCGAACAAAACATGTCGAATTGATAACCTCCTTCTTTTTGAAGTCGGTTAGAAACACGATATTGGCGTAGTTTCAACGTAATAAGATTCCACGGGGAAACATTATAACCATACAGAAGGGTTTAGCTACGCTTGCTGCGGTTGGTCCGTGGATGGGTGACTATCTTTACATACCAAGATCCCTCCATGCCTCGGAAAGCAAGATAGATCCGAAAATGTTTTATGTGTAATTTGGTATATTTGTGTAAAAAAATAAAATACGATTTAAAGTTATCCTTGATTTGTTAAAAATAAATGAGTATGACAAGAGTGTGTGTAACCTGCAGCTTGTCCTCGATGGCGGTAGCGCCGAGCAGACGCAGGTTGTTCTCTATGAGCATGGCGGCCTCCTCGATCTTCAGCTCGCGGTCCTGTATCGCTATGCTGGCCTTGTGGTAGGTGTTTGCCCAGTCCTGGACAACGAACATACATTATTACGATATGAGAGGGAGGACGGAGTGTTAATGTTAGATAGCAATAATTTTCACAAAGTTCGAAAAACAAACTGATAGTTGCATAAAAATATGCAAGTAAAATAAATAGGTACCTAGATTGAATCGGCGTTGGTAAGTCACTGAAATAATGGTGGTCAACTGAAGTAGTGGGTGGAAAAAAGTTTACTTTTTTTTATTTACAAAATGATTGCGTTTAGAAACCAAGAAAGATAAATATTGTGCACAAATAAAACGCACATTAAACACAGAAAAAAAAAATTACTAATAAAACTGTTACCACCCTAGACATTATACATTTTGGTTATAACATCACTTATAACTCGCTTTGATGACACACTGCTGACTTGAGTTCTGTGGCTGCACTGGCCTGCCAGTAGCTAACTTGAGAATGTAGGAAGCAGTGACCTGATAGAACTGCGCGGAGATGTCGGCCACGGCGAACACGAGCGTGCGCAGGCCGTCGCACGCGAACAGCTCCAGGTGGGCCAGCGTGGCGTCGGCGAAGCGCGCGTGCTGGCCGCCCGCCAGGCGCGGGTAGATCACGGAGTCCGCGCCCTTGCAGTACAGCTTGATCTCTCCTGCGCGCGCACCCACATCGGCATTATTACTTATTCTATCGTCAAAAACGATTGCCCATCGGATCCATTAATATGTTGGTCAGCAGGTTACCTGTGGGCGTGCGCACGATGACGGACATGCGCTTGCGCGCGGACGTGAAGTCCAGCACGTTGAGCACGACGTACTCCTCCTCGCCGTGCGGCGCGCGCATGCGCACGGCACGCGGCGTGCGCTGGTCGAACACGTAGCCAAACGCCTGCGCGCCCAGCACCAGCGCGCGCTCGTCTGGGGTTGGGTGGTGGGCAAAATTATTATCATTTGTACGATTTCCTATAATATTAAATGCAGAATTGGGCAAATTTTGATTGCAAGGACAATTAAAGATTAACAACTGAATAATTGTAATAGGGTATTTTCCAATTTGATAAAAACTATTTTAATTTGAAGATTGGGACGATATATATCAGAAAAATAAAAATAAATTTATTTATATCCATTTTCTCCATTAAAAACGATTAAAATCAAATTTATTTTTCGTTGTTTTGAATTTGCCGCCAAAACGATCCTTACGATGACTTTTTATCACGTGACATCGTGACGTCAGCTTTGTGTAAACAGCACCAGTACAAATACTTAGTTTGGCGCAGTTTAAGAAGTATTTGTCCACAGAGACACTGCACACCAGTGATTTCACTTTCTATCCATAAAAATCTTTTAATTATAAACATGACACTCACTTGTTTACTTACTAACTACTTTAGTTTACACAAAATTGACGTCACGTGATAAAAAGTCAGCGTAAGGAGCGTTTTGCCGGTAAATTCAAAACAACGAAAAATAAATTCGGTTTAAATCGTTTTTAATTGAGAAAATGGATTTAAATCAATTTACTTTTATTTTTCTGTTACATAACGACGGCGAAGTGCCAATATCACCTAACTAACAAAGTCAACAATTTACACAAACTCAAAAAAACGTTTAATTTCTTGATAAGTAAAAAATGTGTTAATTCATTTATTAATTTAGATTATTAATAAAGTATGCTTTATATATTATGCTAAAAACGTATATTTTATGATAGTGTAGTAGGTAGGTAGGTTAGGTAGGTATGTAGTTGGTAAATAGACACGTTGGTTAAGTTGGGAGGTATTTCCCCATTTCAATTTAATGCTGTTGCAACTAAAAATACACTTAGGAGATTTCAGTAAAACATGCGAATAACGCCTTTAAATTCAAACTAATAAAAAAGTGAATTTCTCGAAAAATGTCAGTTTGGAGTTATTGGCACTTCGCCGTCGATAATTCGTCCCAATCTTCAAATAAGAATAGTTTTTAATAAATTGGAAAATACCCTATTGTGAAAAATTACAACTATCAATTACAATTACAATTCATTTATTGTTATTGTGAAAAATTACAATTAAAATTAACTAATTGTTAATTGTGTAGCACACCGGAAATAAACAATCCAGTTAGACGTCAATAGTCATCGTCGTAGTTTTTTACAGCACATTTTGTTTTTCTTTCTTTATTAGGTAGGTACCTATATTATCGAATTTTCCATCATGTGTCGTTGTTTGTTCCTCAGGGTTTTTTGGGGGTCTTGAAGGCGATATTAGGGACAAAATAAAAATCTAAAATGGCTGCCAACAAAATTTTCGAATTTTTCATCATGGGTGTGGTTTTTGTCGCACTTTTTGGTCGCCATCTTGGATTTTCATTTTGACCCCACCATCGGCTTCAGGATCCCCAAAAACCCTGAAAACGACACCCGTGATGGAAAATTTCTTGACCACCATCTTGAATTTTTATTTTTACCCCACCATCAGCTTAGACACCCCGAAAAACCATGATAACGACACCCATGGTGGAAAATTCGAAAACTTTTTGGTCGCCATCTTGGGTTTTCATTTTGACCACCATCGGCTTCAAGACCCCTAAAAACCCTGAAAACGATACCACGACGGATTATCACATCATCTTGGATTTTTATTATTTTGACCCCTTGATTCCATATTGATACATAATGTTAATTGTTAGTTTTATTTGTTTCCTAAAACAATAGGGTATTTTCCAATTTATTAAAAACTATTCTAATTTGAAGATTGGGACGAAATATGTAACAGAAAAAATAAAGTAAATTGATTTATATCCATTTTCTCAATTAAAAACGATTTAAACCAAATTTATTTTTCGTTTTTTGAATTTACCGCCAAATCGCTCCTTACGATGACTTTTATCACGTGACGTCAACTTTGTGTAAACTAAAATAGTTAGTAAGTAAACAAGTGAGTGTTGTGTTCATAATTAACAAGAATTTTTAAGGATAGAAAATGAAATTACTGGTGTGCGGTGCCTCTGTGCTAAGTATTTGTATTGGTGCTGTTTACACAAAGCTGACCTCACGATGTCACGTGATAAAAAGTCATCGTAAGGAGCGTTTTGGCGGTAAATTCAAAACAACGAAAATGAAATTTGATTTTAATAGTTTTTAATGGAGAAAATGGATTTAAATAAATTTATTTTTTAATTTTCTGTTAAATATATCGTTCCAATCTTCCAATTAAAATAGTTTTTATCAAATTGGAAAATACCCTATTAAAAAGTTAAATGCAATTATTTTAATTGCGAGTAACGATTAACTTACATTAATTCAAATAATTTAATTGCAAAGTGCAACCAAAAGTTTAATTGCGATTAATTTAATTATGATTAATGTTACTCAAATTACTTTTTTAATCAATTAATTAGTTGATTGAAAAATTAATTGATTAACGCCCACTGATTAATTGTCATTCAGATAGATTCCAAATTCGAAATAGCCGCCCAGTAAAGGGTTACATGCGCAAGGAGCGCAAATTAATAATTAAATCGCGAGCTTAACCTAGACGAGTTGCAAATTGCATTATATTTTATGGGCATCTTGGTTAGGGTTCATATCCAAATAATGTCAAAATTGAAATCCCGAACAGCTACCATAAAATAACTTGAAATAAAAGTGCCTGTTAGGTTTGTCTCACTTAGAAAACCTTGTTCATTTATCTCCGCTTGTACTGACCTGGCGAGGCGGCGTGGTAGTTGAGCGTATCGCCCACACGCTCGGGGATGACGGTGTGGCACACGGCCAGCATGGTGAGGAACTCCTTGATCACGTGCGCGGTCGGGTGGTGGCGCTGCATGTTCCGGTATAGCAACGTGTCTTCCAGGTTCTCGTTGGGACCAGGGCTGTTGTAGATTATCTGTAACACAGACATATTAAATAAGAACTTTTCTATAAAAGTGTTTGCACATGCAGCCAGTCTTATTACGTCTAAGTCACCAAAGTCAATCGCCTGTTTACTATCTTAGTTCTTACAAACGACACAATGGATTTTGGTGCAATTTTCAGCATCAATTTGAGAATTTATTCCGGAAGGTTTACGTGTATTAATATGTAATTAAAATATAGCACAGATATCGATATTTTGAAATGTCGACATTACCCCCGTGCAAAGCAGGAGCAGGTCGCTAGTCAATATCCACTAACCTCCGCGATACTACACTTGCGGAACTCCATAACGTTGCAGGTGAGCGTGCCGGTCTTGTCGCTGAAGATGTACTTGACCATGCCAAGCTCCTCGTTGAGGTTGGACGTGCGCGCCATGGCCGGCGTGTCCGTCTGCGAGTGGTACATCTCGCCGTCCATCGCGATGAACTTCGCCTGCGGGACATGACAATGTGATTCAGAACTTTGAGGACAAGGGAGCGCGGCATCCGACAGAGCCTGCAGCGCGTGCGCATACTCTGATATATTACTTTCACCAATAAGTTATAAAAAGCCGTAAATAGCCATCTTCGTTGAATACAGTTCGCAATGACCTCCCCAACAATGCGTTCCCTGAAGGCGTAAACTCGTCCATGCTGAGATATAAAACTTATGCCCGATTACTGGCCATAGATTCGCCACCGGGCGAGTTTATGGCCAGTAAGTAGTTATTAGGTTTCTCCATCAGAAATGTCTTTCAAACCTAACGATTTCACTCCGGCTCTGAATACTGGCCCATCATCGGCACGGTGTTCTTTACAACATATTAGTAAGGAATACAAACAGCTCACATCTCTTCCTGTGGGTGTCGTAGGACGCGACTAAGGGACTTACTAGAGAATGGGCAGCAGCGTTCTTTATGCATTTTACCACCATACTGCGATCGCCAACCCGCCTGCCGAGCGTGGCATTTATGGCAAACCCCCCCAAATTGGGGGAGTGTCCAGCAGTGGACGTCTTTCGGCTAAAATGATGATGATGATGACAAACAGCTGCAGTGATGACAAGTCTTGATTTTGAGTCACAAGACAAAATCAAATACATGCCCAAATCATCAAAATGCCAGAATAAATTCTAATACAATTAACCTGATGCATCAACATTTTCAAGGTATGTTGAGAAAACTTCTTGAAATTCATGAACTGAAACCACATTGATATTTCATGTATTATAGAACATTGGTTAAAAGCCATTCGTTTGTGTTTAATTTTAGCAATCACCAGGTAGATAGACCGTTCAGGAGAGCAAAAAGCACAGGCTCATTGATCAAAAAGGTCCAAAGAGTGGACGTTTACTATGGGAGTTCCGCAGGGCTCAATTCTTGGCCTTTTTTACTTTCTTGTTAGTATACAGACCAAACCGGAAATCGCGAAAAAAAATCTGCTGTTCCTTACATTTATGTTCGTATAACTCAACAAAATTTAGGGAACAGCAGATTTTTTTTTTCGCGATTTCAGGTTTGGTCCCCTAGTAAAAGTTGTTCATAATGATGAGTACAATGACCTCTTAACAGGTCGTTGGTGTTTTTCCAATAACCCTGTATATGAATGACCTACTTTGCCTTAATAAGATCAGTCATCACTTTTATATAAGCTTAAACGACAACCAGTTGCTGACGTTGTGAATAATGCTCTCGCTACAATAGTGCGCGGGTTTATTGTTTATAATTTACTTTGAAACGAGAAAAATGGAGTGGATGGACGCTGCTGAAAGTGCCAAGCTCGTAGCAAAATTCTGGGATGACTGTATTCAGATAACTATTGACACTCTAAGAAGAAGGAGAGGAATACTAAATGTATTATATTTCTCACACCTAACGTTAAGCAAATGAAAACCAAAGTAAATGGCGCGGATTTGGATCTTGTGGACACCACTGTGTGCTTACATATTACTTTGAACTCGAAGCTACAGTGGGGCACACAATGATATTACCAAATTGTCGAAGCTTCAGTGGGGCCCACAATCATATTACCAAATTGTCGAAGCTACAGTGGGGCCCACAATCATATTACCAAATGGTCGAAGCTTCAGTGAGGCCCACAATCATATTACCAAATTGTCGAAGCTTCAGTGGGGCCCACAATCATATTACCAAATTGTCGAAGCTACAGTGGGGCCCACAATCATATTACCAAATGGTCGAAGCTTCAGTGAGGCCCACAATCATATTACCAAATTGTCGAAGCTACAGTGGGGCCCACAATCATATTACCAAATTGTCGAAGCTACAGTGGGGCCCACAATCATATTACCAAATTGTCGAAGCTACAGTGGGGCCCACAATCATATTACCAAATGGTCGAAGCTTCAGTGAGGCCCACAATCATATTACCAAATGGTCGAAGCTTCAGTGAGGCCCACAATCATATTACCAAATGGTCGAAGCTTCAGTGAGGCCCACAATCATATTACCAAATTGTCGAAGCTACAGTGGGGCCCACAATCATATTACCAAATGGTCGAAGCTTCAGTGGGGCCCACAATCATATTACCAAATTGTCGAAGCTACAGTGGGGCCCACAATCATATTACCAAATTGACGAAGCGGATAAACCTACGCGGTCTATAAAATCTAGTCAAGTCTAAAAATTAGTCCGTATAATACTTACTTGAAAAAATCTAACAATTTCTGCAGTAACTTGTAACGATATAGGTATAAGATTGTTGTACAATATTAAAAATGTCAAAAAGTTAAATCCGAAATTTGCATTCTGCGCTTCTGTAACAAAATGAGAAAAACAATATTAGAAAATTTTTAGAGGTGAAGTCAAAAGTACATCGTACTAATATTGATGCGAAAGTTTGTTTGTGTGTTACGCTTTCACGCTAAAACGGCTGAACGGATTTGGATAAAGTTTGGCACACAGATAGACCATGACCTGGGTAAGGACATAGGCTACTCTTCATCCTGGATGGCAAACTAAGTCGCGGGCAACAGCTAGTTAATGATATTTGTGAAGCAATTAGGGTTTATTAATTAATGCAGATTCCTAAGGGGACATCGAAATAGAGTGTCGAATCGTGTTCTCTTGATATAAACACAAACAATCGAAACACCAAGACCAATATTAGTAGATGTACTTAGTTTTGTTATTAACGTATTGACTTTGAACATTATCAATTCATAAGATCTTGGTTTTCAATTCAAGTGGAGCCATATTAGCAGAAAGTTTTCTGATTAAGTTTGTCTGCGAGGGAATCACACTGCCGTCCTTTAACTAGGAAGGCATTAACCCTCACTTTGTCAATTTTGACTTTTTAATAGAATCAAAGAGAGTTCTGACGTTTCATAAGTGCCCATGCAGGTTTATATGAAATAAAAATATTTTGATTTGATTTGATTTGAGTTCAAAATTCTATATCTTTATGTCTAAGATACATTTCTATAATACAAATCGTTCCCAAGATGTGAAAAGTTGGTAGGCTGTTAAGTAACATAATTTTGGATGATTCCATCACTTGAAAGCGTCTAACCCACATTACTTAGCTAAATGTACTTTAAAATACTTTAACTGCCGGATGAAATGATTATTATCTAGTATCAATAATTGATGTGTCCTACAATCAGTAACGTAAGTATCACAGTGGCCTTGCACAAGTCCGAGGCCATGTGGTTTCATGGTCCTCGGAATGCACCACCGACGGGTTCCCAGATAACGGTGGGAGGGGTTCACATCGGCGTCGAGTCGACTATGAAGTACCTAGGACTCGTCCTCGACAGCCGGTGGAACTTCGCGGAGCATTTCCGCCGTTTGGCTCCCAGACTGGAGCGGGCCGGGGCTGCGCTGAAGCGGCTCCTGCCCAATCTAGGGGGGCCAAACGCCTCCTGCCGGAGGCTCTACGCGGGGATCGTGCGGTCCATGGCCCTATACGGGGCGCCGGTGTGGGCGCCTACATTGAGGCGCCAACCAGCTCGCCGGTTGAGGGCGTCCCATAGGGTCATGGCGATCAGAATGATCCGGGGATATCGCACGATCTCCGGCGAGGCGGCGGGCCTCCTTGCCGGATTACCGCCATGGGATCTGGAGGCAAAGGTCCTCGCGCATATATGGGAGTGGCGCGAGGAGGCCAAACGCCGGGGCGTAACTCCGCTGCCGCAGGAAATCGCGGTACAGCGGCCAGAGCTCCGGCGGGATCTCATGGTGATATGGAGAGAGCGATTGTCGCAACCCAGTGCTGGGCACGCCACGATTGCGGCGGTAAGTCCCCTCTTTGAGGAGTGGTTTGAGAGGCGGCATGGCGTCCTCACCTTCCGCCTGACGCAGGTCCTCACCGGACACGGTTGTTTCGGGAGGTTCCTGTTTCGGATAGGGCGGGAGGAAACGCCCGGGTGTTTCCACTGCGAAGATCGCCCTGAGGACACGGTGGAGCACACGGTGGCGGTCTGCCCTGCTTGGGCGGAGCACCGCCGTGTCCTCGTGGAGGCGATCGGCGGCGGCGATCTCTCGCGTCCGGCCCTGGTCCAGGCCATGGTACGGAGCGAGAGGGCATGGGGAGCCGTCACCTCCTTCAGCGAAGCAGTGATGCTCGCGAAGAGGGAGGCGGCGCACGTGAGGGAGAGGCAGCATATGCGCCCTCGCGACCCCAGCCGCCGCAGGATACGGAGACGCCCTGGGCGTCGGGAATCCCAGGCCGATTTCCGGCCACCGTAAGCATGGGCTTGCGGACGGCGAGTAATGGGTAGCTCGCTGTCCGGTAAGGACCAAGCCCAAGTCGACGGCGCGTTGTGTTCCACGCGCGCCTCAAAGAGATGTCAGCACAAAAAATGATGGGACCCGCAAGGGCCGATGCCTGCCAGGGGTGCGGGTTTGTTCGAAAGAGACACCACAGCCCCTGGCTTAAGGGCTACTGAAGGAACACGGATGGGTTTTAGTCAGTAAAAGTCTGACACGCCCTCCTGCTCCACCCAGAGCGGGAGAAGTTATTTGATGATTTCCCACCCAAAAAAAAAAAAAAAAAAAAAAAAAAAAAGTATCAGTTTTTAAGAAATAACGATTCGCGCGTTTTTTTCGATTTTCTCGAAACAACTTTTAGGGCTTAACGCTTTTCTAGTTTAAGAACGGCAGCACAGGCTCATTCATACTTTTTAGTAAAACAGTCCAAGCTGAAATCTTCTTTTTTTTTCAAAATTACGTATCATATATTTGATTAGTTACCAATTTCGTAGTTTCAATTGACCATGACCAGTGTTGGGTGTGAGGTACCGCTTGATATCGAATGACGATGAGGGCAAACATATATTACGTCACACAAATTTCATGAATTTTGGAGAGATGGAGACCCCGGTTCTTGTCTCAGGTGGTTATATTTGTTTTGATCTCCCCCTCCCCTAGGAGGTCCAATTTTCTGTGTGTGACGTGGTTCAATAATTATATTGATAGAGTTTAAAGTTTGTTGCCTCCTCCCTTAACGTGTGTCGTAGTTCATGGATGGCTACTCACCCTGGAGTCCTAAGTACCAGTCGCTGTGCGCCCTCATCCACACCTCGTTGAAGCCGGCACTCAGCAGCGACAGCGTCAGCAGGATGAGGAACAGCATGAGGATGTGCGTGTTCGTCTGACGGTCGATGGTGGAACGCTTCAGTGGGGCTGGGGACATAGGAATTGATATCAATCGATCAGAGGGGTAATTCTGGTAATTTTAAGAACGTTCACAGTCTGATCTCAGTGTCAATCTGTCAAAAAATCCTATACTTTTTTGTCAAATTTTTGAAATTCGATTGTCGCCGAGATGACACTGCGAACGTTTTTAATTACGAGAATTGGCCTTCAGTTCAACGTACAGGGTGTGAAAATACCCTTCACCACACATAGCCATTATGTGCGTCAAAATAAGCAAAATTATTGCTGAGAAACGATTAATATTTTTGGTGTGAATAATCTCTGGTTCCAGGTAGATCGTACATTTTTTTTCAATCGAAATGACGAGAACTGAAAGTGACTTTCGGTTTCGTTAAGCAACATTTCACACACGTTATTATAGTGTAAACATACGTTACCTTTAGTGGAGTTCATCATGAGTTTGGTCTCGTGGCCGGTGTACACGACCACGCCGAAGATGTAGTTGGTATTGCGCAGCATGGAGCCGCGCAGCAGCATCTGGTCCAGACCCAGCGGGATTGATCTGCGATAGTAAAGAGGAGATGTATTCATACAGAGGTGATAAGACAGTTACAGTTCTAACAGCAATCGTATGCGCTTCGGTAATTTATTTTATTTTTATTTTATTTTATTTATTTATTTCATTAACAATTTTTACATTGTGTCGAAATGTTTTACAGTAAAAATCATCATCGTCTATCTTCGTAAATACCAGATCGTGATAACGAGATCGAATTTAGAATTTTTACAATTAAAATTAGAAGAAAAGAAAGAAAAATGGATTTGTTTGTCACAGAGACACGTGAGGTTCCTGTTTTGGATAAGGCGGGAGGAAACATCCGGGTGTTTCCACTGCGAAGATCGCCCAGAGGACACGGTGGAGCACACGGTGGCGATCTGCCCGGCTTGGGCGGAGCACCGCCGTGTCCTCGTGGAGGCGATCGGCGGCGGCGATCTCTCGCGTCCGGCCCTGGTCCAGGCCAAGGTACGGAGCGAGAGTGCATGGGTAGCTTCCTTCTGCGAAGCAGTGATGTTTGCGAAGAGGGAGGCGGCGCACGTGAGGGAGAGGGAGTCTATGCGCCCTCGCGACCCCAGCCGCCGCAGGATACGGAGACGCCCTGGGCGTCGGGAATCCCAGGCCAATTTCCGGCCACCGTAGGCATGGGCTTGCGGACGGCGAGTAATGGGTAGCTCGCTGTCCGGTAAGGACCACGTCCGGATCGACAGCGCGTTGTGTTCCACGCGCGCCTCAAAGAGATGTCAGCACAACCTGTTGGGGCCCACAAGGGCCGATGCCTGCCAGGAGTACGGATTGTTCGTAAGAGATACCGTGGCCCCTGGCACACAGGCTACTGAGGGTACACGGGTGGGTTTTAGTCAGTAAAAGTCTGATACACCCTCCTACTCCAACTAGAGCGGGGGAAGTTATTTGATGATTACTCATCCAAAAAATAGTTGGTAACCCTTTAAAGAAAAAACTTCACACAAATGCGCAGCGATAGATATACTGCTAGAAAGCGCTGCAGTACAAAACATAGGAGCTTTACCGCTAGCTTACACAGTACAACGGTCAAAATACTTCGGTAACACTAATATTAAACGTAAGGTGAAAGCTCCAGGGTAGCCTGCGAAATTTAAATTTTCTTTCGGGTTTATTTAAATGCAGATTTATTTAATCATCAATTTAAAAAAACATATTTGTTACGGTCGCGAATCATATGTGAATCAACATACAACCTGACCCGACCTGAAAATTTCAAAAAATCCTGCGCGGGTTGCCCTGGAGATTCCACCTTAAAGAAGCATATATTCATCAGTTTATCAGTTCACTCACTTGTTGCTGCTCTCCTTGAGCAGCCCATTGAACTCGTACAGGTGCCTGTTGGGCTGCTCGCACTGCACGGTGGCCGTGAAGTCGGTGAGCGCGAGCGTGTTGTCGAGCCGCGCCGTCTCCGGGTGGGCTTGCCTGATCTTGAGGTTCGTCTCGCCGTCCAGGTTCGAGGTTTCGATGAAGGAGATGCCTTGCGGTTCACTGACGCAAAGTATGGGAGGTTTATGTAAGTTGATTATAGTAAAAATTGGTTGGTAAAGTGAACTGAACAGAATGCTTTGTTTTTATGAATTGTTTTATTTATTTTTCTATGATTGTGTTTTAACATCCCAATAAATACTTTTCCTTACTCTTCTTCCCTTTCTTTAAAAAATACTTTGGCAACCCGGGGATTGAGCACTAGACCCATGTTCATCATGTACATATATCACCCTTGCATTGCGAATAAAGCAGACACACTGAAATAAACGAGCTATTTTTTTTGTGGTGATCATACAAGTGATTTAACTGATTTCATTTTCGTGAAATGTGGTACACCCACATTTCACGAAAATGAAATCAGTTACTACTATAGGTACTAGGTACATCTCTACCTAACGCTTCGGGGAAATCAGGCGTTATGCTCGATCCATAATACACCTCATCAATCGCTTTCCATCAGGCGTGATCAACGTCAAGAGCAGGCCTCAACTTTACTGAGTATAAAACAAAGCCGCTTTTATTGTTTGTACGCTTAGATCTATTTAAGTACGCCACGGATTTTAATGCGGTTCATCAATAGACAGAGTGATTCAAGAGGAAGGTTTATATGTATAATATTCCGACATCCACGTGGGCGAAGCAGCTGGCAAAGGCTAGTTTAGTAATCAAAATGTGTTGATTTTAGTGAGCTATTGTAAAATATTCATAACAATATGTCTGTAGCTGCTAGCTGCAAACATGAAGACATCCGTACGCTGGCACAGCGGACGTTCAACTGACGATCGCGTGGAGCCTGGGAATATTTATATGTTTGACACACTGCACGCGAGCACTGCGTCGTCACGCACCACGCGGATAGATTATGTACTAATTGTAACAAAATTAAACTATTTTCCTATTGGTCAATTAATTTTAGTTGTAAGCGCAACACGCACTACATATATAATAATTTTAGCTTTAAGTCTGTACATATTTAACTTGACAATATACAAGGTGTAACGTAAATAACGCACAACCTCTTAAGCGGTCATTGTATTCATCATTTTGAACAACTTTTACTATTGGACCAAACCTGAAATCGCGAAAAAAAAATCAGTTGCTCCCTACATTTTGACGAGTTATACGAACATTAATGTAGGGAACAGCTGTTTTTTTTTCGGGATTTCAGGTTTGGTCCATCTTTACATGCCAAGACCCCTCCGTGTCTCGTAATTCACAGTAAGCCGTTGGTCCCAAAAATGAAACCTAGCTAGATCGATTTATCGGTCCCGAAACCGCCTGCATACTAAATTCCATGAACATCGTTGGAGCCGTTTCCGAGATTCAGATTATATTTATACATGTATACAGGGTAAGTTTTTATCCAGTGCGCAAACTGTAACCATGAATTCAGCTTATCATTCTAGACCCCCTACCAAAGAAATTTTTCACCAAAAAAATCTGAAGTTTCAAAGAAAAGTGCAATCAAAATGTGTGGAACAGCTGATTTCTTTTGTATAACCGGCGAAAAATGTCTGCGCTAGGGTGGTCTAGAATGATATGCTGAATTCATGGTTACAGTTTGCGCACTGGATAAAAACTTTTCCTGTATACAAGAAGTGATCGATAAAATTAAAAATAGCATCCGATTATTGAAGACAGAACCTTTATTTAAAAACATTACGGACTTATTACAATGCACCGCTGACATTAAATGTCCAGCCAATGAGCGGTCACGGAAATCTGCGCGACAATTACTTTTAATTGGTACATAATGTGAAATGAGTTGACAACCTTGTGCGAGGACATAAACAAGTGCTATAATAATTGTGTATTGACTGATTCTTTAAGCTTCGTCATGTGAAATTGACTGTTTTTTTTTCCTTAGTGAGTTATGAGTAGGTGGACAGAACAGTTACCGAAAGTGATCGTCATCAGATTGAAAAGAAAAACCTTGTTAAAATTTATTTCAATGTGAATAGCAATTATTAAAATTGTAAGAAACTCTCCAACAGTTTGTCTTTTTTATCAATTATCAATTTCGAGTGCTCGTCCGGGACATTATTACCACCACACCTATTTCTGCCACCCAGCAGCGTTTCTTGTATGTTCAAGTCTAAAGGGTGCTTGTCATTACAGGCATTAAGACATTTTAGCTTTGTTCGTACCAGTTCGTACCGCCTATTTTTTCTGAATGGCCACAGGCAGCGGTTAACACCTACAATCGGGTAAACCACCTTATTGTTTGTTACCGAATATACTGAAAACACTTGCAAATAATAGGGGTTTAAGTATGAAATTGCAGTTGTATAGTAATTGATTAAATAAGTATATTATATCTTAGAAAAAAACGATTTTAAATTTTTCAGTACAAATCGGCAACTTCATACTTTAAACCCCTAATATAATTGCAGTATTTCAGTATTTCTACTCTACCGTAGAATAGAAATCGCTTATCAACATTTCTCGGTTCAAAACTGTCAACTGTCTACACGGAAACGTCTATTTTGTCTACTCTTCCGTCGACAAAACGCTTCACTACGGTTCTCGTGCTAAGCCTGCTGATCACAAAATCAATTCCATGTTTGTTCTTGACTTTGTGAAAATTTTACGAATTTCTAATTAGACGTATTCCTTTATAGACGATTATTATGGTGTGCATAATAAAGTTTTTTTCTATTTATCCATTGATCGTGAGGTTAATAACGCCATAACTTACCTCGAGGACAGCATGACGATATCTGCCGGGAAGAAAGTGTTGTTAAGGACCTTGCAGATGTCCCCGACCAGCAGCTGTTCCCACAGCACGGTGAGCCAGCGACCCTCGCGCAGCACGTCCACTTTCCGCCGGTTCGTCTCATCGTCCGCTCGGTGGCGTTTCTGAACACGACAGTACAGGAATATGTCAACAAGTAAATGAAACGAACATTATTGAGGTCAATAAAAAAAAGGATTTTTCAAAATATCCTGTGATATTTATGACACCATGTTAGTTAATCAAATACTCTTCAATTAGTTAATTTTTCAAAATGGTAATATGGTAACTGGTATCACTATATGAACACATGTTCATTAACCTACACATTGAAATGAACATAACATTGAATGCAACAAATTAGCTGAGTTATTGATCTAACTAAACGAATGCTTACGGCGACGTAGTCGGTGGGTACTAGGCACATGTTTCCCCTTTACAAAAATTACGTTGGAACCTACGCCGCTTGTTATATATCGTATGTACTCGTGTGGATAATATATCACAAAAAATCAAAATATTTTATTTAAGTAAGTACATATTTTTTGAGATGGCCACTTAGGAAACATGCACGAAGCTGAATGCACGGTTCCACTTAGATGATTCCTATATCGAAAAGTCGGCAAGAAACTCCACGGTCACTGTTTAAAAAATGATGTATTGTAAATAAGTACATAAACCCACACACACTTTGTTATCTTATATTATACAAACGCTATTTTGCAGTTGCATAACCTTTTCCTGCGTTCGAGACGAGGAAAATGCAGCATTTGTTTATAAGTTAAAAATTATAACGAATTTATTAATAATTGCTGGTTGCTATAGGGGACGGGAAACCACGGAATCGAATAATTGTTTTGACCTTATTATCACAATTATCTACAAAATTCAAGACCCATTCTAGCATACCCTCACAAAAACTTCTACTATCATTAAGGGTAGGGTCCTCGTAAAGAATTTAGGTAAAGTATGTACTAAAACATTCGTGCTTAAATACTGAGGACTTCTGACGAACGTTTTATTCTTGACACTATATTTAGGCAACTCGGTAAAGAATAACATTGGCTGGCTAGGTACATTTGTTGACACGTACTAACACGGCTATAAGGAGGAAAAAATCTTCTTTACCGTTATTATTAGCTATTGGGATTTACCCATACTGGTGCATGTTTAGAATCCGGAGACTTGTTTTTAATATTTAGCTACAACCAAAAGAACAAAAACCAATCAAATAAATAAACATGGCATTTGATTTTCAGAACGCCAGCGAACCACACTGGATCCATCAGTCCGACCAGTTTCGGAATAGCCCGGACCCGTTGTTCTCGAGTCTCACAAATGATGAAGTTGTACGTTGGATACTTTTTTCTACGCTTTTGTAAGAGTTAGCGCCATTTCCATGGGTATGTACAAATTGGGCGCATGATACCACAAGACAAATAAAATAATAACAAAGACAATTTGGTGATTCTCCGGTCTCCATACAAATCCTTGGGCCTTGGGCAATTTTTTTTTAGTTTAAGGTGCTTTGTCAGGCACGAATACTTAGCTCCATATCCCCTATCTTACAATACAATAATTACAATGCAAATGAAATAAAATGTGACCGTGGTGCGGGTTGTTTGATCCAGATACCGTGGCCCCTGGCACACAGGCAACTGAAGGAACACGGAAGGGTTTTAGTCAGTAAAAGTCTGACACGCCCTGCCGTTCCATCCTAGAGCGGGAGAAGTTATTTGATTATTTTCCACAAAAAAATAAACCCTTTTGGACAATGACTTTGCCGTTTCTCTGATCTCTTTCTGATCTACAGATCTGATGTCCTAGTCCCAGACACATTCTGCTATAATACATAAAACATCCTTTACTATTCCACAATCCGGACCAAGTAGGGATGGAACTTTTTACCCATGCTCTAGCTCTAATGTGCTAAATTACTTCAGGCATTTTGTCCCTCGTACGAAAGTGTACTCACAAAGTCCTCGACGACCTCCTTGATGGCGCTGACGGAGAGGATGAGTATGAGCGGCGTGAGCGTGGTCCAGCGGCCCGTGGGCGACACGTCGGGGATCTGCTGCAGAAGCGCGATCAGCAAGAAGAAGCAGTTGGAGTAGCGCCGGAACTGCTCGAACAGGAACAGCGGGATGAATGAAGTTACGCTGTGGAAGGGCTTGGCGTTTTAATACAGCTCACTTTTGATAAAAAGAAACAAAGAAAAGTATATATTGGGAAACGCACAGGAAGAGTCAAATAAACAACAGTACACAAAATTTAAATAAAATCCTATTTCACCTAACTTGCCTTTTTTTTAAGGCCGTGTATCTGTGGCGATCAAAGCATAATCTGGGAAGAAATAAACATTTTAAGGTATTGAAAACTTCTCGCCTTGGTGAATGTTATTATTGGTAATTCGTAACATTTCGAATGACTCTCATTTGAGTTCAAATTTAATAACATCAACGTTAATGAAGAAATGCCACTAGAATTGATTGGCAAACCCGACTGTTCCATAATGTAGTCAGCACAGTTCAGTATGGCCCATGGAGCTGCAGCTCTGAGCTCAGCATGATTACCTAACTGAATGAACCGTGGCTATTAGGGAAATAATGTGACTGCATACTTTACGGTCGTATAATGTTTAATTATCGCTCAGCCGCGAATGCTATAACACTGATACGTAACACTTTTATATTGGTTTTCCATAACAAAGGAAAAGGCATTCTATATTCTTTTATGCAAGTATTTAAATCCAAACAACATGATTTGCGATGAAACCACACGCAAATTCACCCAGGAGCAAAATCATTCATTTCTTAAAGTTTGCCACAAAATAGAAGTGATTGCGCAGTGGCAACGGCCGCGGATTACAAGTTGTAGGTAGTAGTAGATTCGAACCCACACAGACGCTTTACCTTGTTTAAATTATTTCCCACCACTGCTCTCAAAACGGTGAAGGAAAACATCGCAAGAAAAAGGCATGTTCTAAAACCAAAGCTTTGAAGACATGTGACAGATGCTAAAGTGCCATGATTTGGCTACCAATGATAGATCTGACTAAATTTGATTTTGCTACCACAAGTCATATAGAAATTCATGCATATGACTTGGGACTTAAACATAACTGGCGAAATATGGGTGTACTATCAACTATTTGATGTACCTCCGTCTAACCCTTCCGTGATGTTATGTCACCACAAGGCATAAGCAGTACATACGGGCAGATAAAGCAGGCGATTACATAATTTATGGTGTCTATGCCTACAGTTGTACATAAGTAGTTAATATGGGGTTTCAAGTTCACAAGAATTTCTATATAATGATAGGTTCGTTGCTTTGATCGTATTGAAAGTAATTTGTATTGAAAACATGATAAATTATAGGTAGGGCATTAATGGAGCCTGCTTAATTTATCAACAGTCATGAAATAATGTTTGTTTTGAATGGAAGGTAAAATAAAAGGTTCGATTTACATACATTATACTTGTGGACGTTCTTTCATCATTTATATTTTAAACTATTGTTTACCAATCTGGATATTCTTGTAGAATATGTTAAATTGCAATATTTACAATGTAACATCGCTTCCTAGAACGCAGTGACATTATCTCATTTATTTACATTATGTTAGGCGACACATTGAATGCATTGATACTTTAATTGTTCGTTAATAGAAGAAGACTTCCCTGAGGTAGATCCTAAGCTTTACTAATTACCGTGGTTCTAGGTGGTTCTTCTGTTTATTTTTATCTTCCTTGCCTGCATTGGTACTATTTTACGTTCTATCTAATAACCATACTCATATTGCTCATCTATCCGCCCACTTGTTATCGTTTTATAATATAGGTACTAAAGTATAAATAAACATTACTCACAAGTTTTTTTAAGGAACGGAGCAGAAAAGACGTAATTGTATGAAGATTTACTACTTAAGTAAGGAACTGCGCAGAAACTGCTAAACGTGCGAAGACGTAGGTCTATTTGGCACCACGAGAGAAAGTTGAATAACATCTAGACTACTTTGTTTGTTAGATACAAATAAAATGCCATATAGCGAGTGAACATTCTTTAACACGTAGAAGTGCGCGAAATAGATTGGATAATGTGCACTGAGCAAGTGTTAGCCGGCTGTTCCGACTCCACGCTCGCAATATCCTCACGCCACACCCCAGCGCAGGTACTCCACTTGTATGACATGTCACAGTCACGGACAAGGCCATACCAGCACGTTCAAACCCTTATCAAAACGAAGTAGACAATGACCACTATATGAACAAGGAACTTTGCAGAACTGATACATGAAACTTTCTACAAAGAATCCCTTTATAATGCGAAAATTTCTAAAATCTTCATAGAGAAAACTTCAGTTTAATATCTGATGCAGAACGGAAAGTTCGCGAGGACGCGGCAGTGTTCTCGTGATCCCAAAAAGGGAACATTGTAATTAGCAGCCACGCATTCATTGCCACGCTCTGCTGTCATTCTGAGTCACTTCCTTTTATTAAGTTTCAAAGTCACTGCACAATGTAACCTATCGAAGTGGTAGATCCGACAGAGTCAATCATAGACGTACTTTTACATGTATACCGTTCAAATGCGGCTTGTTATGCTATTACGTAGCATTAAGCAATCAAATGGACGGGTCGTTTTTAAGTAGTCAACGCCGCCCATAGCCATCTGCCTGCAATACCAGGGGCATCGAAGGTGCGTTGGCATCCCAGAGACGACACTCAAATTTTGACCCCGATAATAAGGTGAGCCTTTCGCGAGTCTCCTAGGAACTGCTCTAAAAATTTGTTGAAAGCCAAAGACCTTACTCAACAGTGTCCAGAATAGTAATGTAGAGTAATCCCCATGGACGCAGTAGCGATATATTAACGCGTATGACATCAGAGTACGGTGGATGGGCAGGCGGCCAAGCATCGCGGCGCGTAAACAATGCGCCGTGTATACATTGTGCCGCTGTTTAGGCACGCTCATTGTCGGCTGACAAACTTTACGACGCTACCGGAATGGCCTGCCAATGGGGAAGCGAAGCACATACGGCACATACAGAAGTACACTACAGAGATGTTACTTCAGGAATTCTGAATTTTCTTCCACGGAAATGAAGCGGATGTGTTTCAATAACTGAAAGAGAATAAAGCGAGTTCGTTTGCCGCCGGCTTCATAAGGTGAAGGTCTGTGTTTTTTTATTAGTTCATGTTCATCAATCGTGGCGTGATTGGTTGGAGATAAAACGGAATTGCACAGGAAATGAACACTTCCAAGAAAATGTCTAATACTAGGTATTTGTTTTCTGTTTATAGGTGCCGAATAAATATTTGTGTCAACGTAATTAATGACTCAGTTGCAAAAAAAGGCAAAAAAAAAATCGGACGAGTTAGGCATTCAAAATAACGGTTTATTCCCGTTGTCCCCGTAGGCCATGTCCCCGTTAAAGGGGACAAAGGGAATTTAATTAAGTAATTAAAATTACTTCCCGTTGTCCCCGTTAATGGATTGTAATCTAACCTAATATTATAAAGAGGAAAGATTTGATTGTTTGTATGTTTGCATTGAATAGGCTCCGAAACTACTGAACCGATTTTAAAAATTATTTCACTGTTGGAAAGCTACACTATTCCCGTGTGAAATAGGCTATATTATATTAAAAAAAAAAAAATTGTGCTCCTTACTAAAACTCCAATAATGTAACCCAAGGTGTAAATAAATTACCTAAAATATTATTTACATCGCAGTTCGAAGTATCAGGTTGTCATAACTAGGTAAGAGTATACCTAACATAGGTATGTCAGCTAGAAAACGCTTTATGCCTTCGAAGTACCAGGTTATCACGACACGGTAGGAGCTTACCTAACATAGGTGTGTTAGCTAGAAAAATCTGTATGCTTTCGAAGTACCATTTTGTCATAACTTGGTAAGAGTACCTACACCTAACAGGTTTGTCTGCTAGAAAACTCTTGATGCCTTCGACGTACCAGGTTGTCACAACTCGGTAAGAGCACACATAACAAAGGTATGTCAGCTAGAAAACGCTTTATATAGATTTTGTATGAATGAATTTGGACGGACAGGACAACGTCTGTCGGGACAGCTAGTTTTTAATATGATTACTCCTATGTTTGGTTAGCTCCCAACAAGTTATGACAGCCTGGTACTTCGAAGGCATAAAGCGTTTTCTAGCTGACAAACCTACCTATGTTAGGTGAGCTCCTACAAAGTTATAAAAACCTGGTACTTCATGCACGATACCAATTTCTAAAAAAATCTCCTTATAAACATGTTAACATTTCTTATTTGTTTCTATATTTTAATTTTAAATCTATAATATACAAAATACCTTTCATTTTAGTTCTAGGATTGCCGCTACTCGCGTTTAAAAAAGAAATGAAATTTAAAGTGGTCAACGATACGTGAAATCTTAACTATACGTTGTCCGTACGTATATAACGGGGACAACGGTAAGGAAATTTTTGAAGTCCCGTTGTCCCCGTGACGGGGACACAGATTACGGGGACAATGGGAATATACGAAAATAACTTGTATTCATCAATATAACCATAAGTAGATACGCTTTGTAATAGTAATTCTGAAACCACGCTGCATTTTCCCGTTCCATTGATCCCATTACACCAGCAAATATTTAGAATGTAGATATTGTGACCGCGTTTCATATCATAATGGAACATGGCGGAAGGGAATGCCTTCCGAGTTCGATATCATGTTCTGTGCTCCACTGCGGCGCCACACAACATGTACACTTGTACAGACAACCAAGGAGATATAGGTACGGATGCAGGCAGCTAGCTTTATAGTGTAATCGTGAATTGTTTCGTTGACTGTATACCACTCTTAATATCATAATTTGGTTACGTTATATAGAGGTTAAGCTAAACTCCCCGAGGTCGATCCATGGCTGGAGGATCATCTCTATGTACAGAGACCCCTCGGTCGTCTGTGCCTAGTCCCAGCTGTCATTCGTGGATGTTTGACACTCGTTACGGGTAGTCAAAAACCCGATAGTCTGAACCAGTCTCACTAACGGGTATCGCGTTACCCAGTTACTTTTTTTATTATTACTAAGCGGGCCTGCTCTTGACCTCGATCACGCCTGATGGAAAGCGACTGATGAGGTCTATGCTGGATCAAGCGTGCCCAGAAAATGCCTGTTCACTCTTGTTTTGAAGGCGGACGGGTTAAATTTGGAAGGGAACACAGACGCAGGCAGAAAGTTCCACACTTTGGCTATGCGCATTATAAATGTGGAGGAGTAAAGCCGTATACGACTGGTCGGGATATCAAGCAAGTGCGGATGGTGTACCCTGCAGTGCGTCTGGTAGTTCGGTAGTAAAAGGGCGATGGTGGGATCAGGTCGTGGAGCTCCTGCGCACACTCTCCGAAGTATAGTCTATAGAAGACCGATAGGCAAGCAACATTACGCCGATAAGCCAAGCTGTGAAGCTTAGCTACCAACGTTTCGTCGCCTATGAGCCTTTTTGCTCTGCGTTCCACTGAGTCAAGGGCAGCAAGCCAGCAAGCTGGTATTTTGCTGAGCCATCCCATAAGTGGCTGCAATACTCCGTACAAGAACGCACTCGAGCTTTATACAGGCTCAAAAGCTGTCAAGATGTGAAGTATCGCCTCACCTAATTTATGATGCCCAGGTTACTGGGTGTGGGAGGTCAAATTGCCTGCCACTCCATGTAAAATTCGGGTATTCCACTGCTGGTATCCATTAGAATGGAACTCGACCCCGACATAGGCAGGAGAAGGCTAGGCAGGTGATGATGTAACGTTTGTGTTACCTGTATTTAGCCGTAGATATTCGATTGTTTAGGAACTTGATAGGCTGCGGTCTGTTGACGAAGATGATTCTGTTCTGTTCGAGCGGCGCTCCGTCCGTCAGGCCCGATGTCGTCGCCTCATCTTCATCTGCAAACAAACAACAAATTACATTTATTTCAAAACTCAAGACGCCGCGAAATCTTGGCACAGAAAATAAGGAAATTAGGGTAAATAGTACGAAACACTACATAAAAAATTCTTTTCTTTCCAAAAGTTATAGTTCACGCTTTGCCATTTTATAACCTGCAGTCGTTTAGCAACAAGCTCTTAAACCTTTCTTAGGGGGCGGACACTAATTTATTGACTAACTGAATGTGAAGATTCGCGTGATTTCACTTAAACTCTTTAATCCATCATATTATAACAGTGCCAACTGAAAGTTCTGGGACTATTCACCTCTTAATTGAACAACATCCTTTTTGAAGCAACGCGGCATTCTAAAGTACACAAACTTCCCTAAATAATATGGAGTACTTTATGAAGTTGCGAAAGTTATAATAATACAAAACAAAGTTAGTTCGGGACCACAGAACCTCGATCGTGGCCGTGGGACATTTGTGTGATTTCTACGATTTGGGAAAATTACTCGTTTTTCTATGATAAGGTTTTTGCTTGTCGCGATTACCTATGTAGATATCAGCATAGCTATTCATCGAAAATGAATCAACGTTATCGTTGGAGTCCTATAAACGCTCGCGCTGTTCAGTAATCCAAAACCCGATATTTTTTCAGTTTAAATCAAATATACGACCGCTATTCTTCCGACAGATGTTTGCTGGCATGGAAAATCAGGTTATCGAAATGTGTCGTTTACGTTACGGTAACGTGTCGAATGCTTGTGTACAGCTATCCAGGTAGAGCTATTTGACCACTTCAAAAAATTTATCTTCTTTTCACAGTGGTGCCGATTCTGTTGTCACAAAATTCTCTAAACTAGACTAAAAATCACCAAAATTTAGTTTATTCCTGTCAAACGACGATTTCCTATTCTGAAATTGACTAAAGTGACACAACTTAACTATATTTTAGTTTGACAGCACTAAGATTGCACTGAATTATTAGTTTAGTGAAAATGGTAATTTTGCTATTCTGTTGTTGTCAATTTCATTATTCTATTCAACCTAAAATGTTGGTTGTCTAACTAAATCTGACTATTTTTAATCGCGATTAAATAGGTGTGGAATAAAATTAGTGGTTAAGAACTAAAATTCACACCGACAACTCGACTTCTGGTGCAAAAATAGTACTGTATTTTTTATTTTCTTTTGCTTATATCTTGAAAACGGTGTGTCCTATCGCAAAAATAATGAAAATTTCGACCCCCTTTAAAACCCCCATACACCTCTAAAACTCAACATGTGGGTACCTAATAATTTTTCATATTCTCCATGAAAAAAAGTGAAAATTCCATATAAATCACGTGGCGGCTGCCACCCCCGCCGCGCTGGTTTTAAAAAAAACACGGGGTAGGTTGGTTACAAACAAGTACCACGTTGCGAAGCCAAAACATACCACGTGCGTGTCGCGATTATCAAATTCGATTTTAGCTGTGTCAAAATAGTTTTTAAATTTAGAGATATTTTTCTGCAGAATAGCGTTTAGATTCTCATAGTCAAAAGTAAGGAGTTATAGTTTAGTTAGTTTAGTTCGGTGTACAACAGAATCGGCACCAATATCTTACTAAGAGTGCTCTAAATTAATCGGAAAACGTAAAAGCATTCCAGCAAAATATAAGTGAAATCAATCGCAAGATGAAATAATGGGCATCGTAAATAAGGAGCAAATTAATAACGAATAACGTCTCAAATTAGGTATCCCAGGACGTGGCTGACCGTACAACGAGGTAAAGGTCGCACCGTGGTCGCTCATTTTAAAATGTGATGCATTAGTGTTGTCATTGAACAGAATTAGTCGTGCAGGTAAACCTCTCTTCAAAACATTGAAGTCATCGTTGATGTCAATTCCTTACAATGTTGTTATTTTTACGACGTGTCAAGTTAATGTGCTTCGAGTGATCTCATGTCCGAAAACATCAGTCATGGACGTTTAAAATCCTCAATATCACAAAAATGCCGTTGCTGATCGTAATCAGGTCAGTGTAAAAAAAGAGAAAACATGAAGCGTTTAGCTCGTTGGATTGAAAACTTTCTAATGAAAAACTGTGAAGTTTTATACAGCTGTTGAGTAGAAATATCGCTGACACGCCTTCAAGGTGAAGTGGACAATGCCACGTCTACAGGCGGAACGGAGGTGCAGCCAGTGTTTTCACGCCAGAATGATAATTTGTACATAGGACACAATTTGACCTTTGGACATCCTAGGAAATAATGACTTGTATTTTTTTTTTTTAATTAAAAATTAAATAAGTTCAGAGCTTGATGAAGTTACACAAATTTGCAGAAGCTTCTGTTCGGCAGTTGGCTTACAAAGCCAGCATTGTAACAACGAAATGAATGAATTGTTTTAGTTAATAACGAACATTATTGTCTCATTGGCACGTGCCGAGTGCGGAGAACGGCATTCAAATTAAAATGTTAATTAACGTTGGTTTTGTTGAGATAAACGTGACTATGCTGATACTCGCCGTTATCAGAATGCAAAACAAATACAGGCGGAATTCGGTACGGAGTGGTAAAAAAATGTAGATACACAGGTATAACTGTTTTTTTTTTTTGGTGGAAATTTATCAAATTACTTCTACTCTGGGTGGAGCGAGAGGGCGTCTCAGACTTTTACTGACTAAAACCCACCCGTGCTCCTTCAGTTGCCTGTGTGCCAGGGGCCACGGTATCTCTCGAACAACCCGCACCCCTGGCAGGCATCACCCCTTGCGGACCCTACCAGTTGGAATACAACGCGCCGTCAACTCGGGCTTGGTCCTTACCGGACAGCGAGCTACCCATTACTCGCCGTCCGCAAGCCCGCGATAACTAGCTGTTTACCTACGAGTATTGAATTTCGTTTATTTGAACTCCAAATGCAGTCTGCACCCTAATTGCGTAACATACTATCAATCACAATCTTAATAATTTTGAAGCAAATTGCTAATCCATTGCTTGTTCGAAAAATTTACTGTTAATGGTTACCCATTACTCCCCAGGTCAATGGACGAAATCGTTATTTAAAAGGAAATCTTCACTTGAGTCATCTTTTGTCAAAAATTGACTACGTTTTCGACATTTTATCGGAGGAACTTGACATTATCCTCCAAAGAAGGTCGGTAGAAGGTATGTAATGTCATCTAATCGTAACATTAATAGACTCGAACGGTTGACTCTAGTGATGGAATACGGATGTGCCTTATTCCGAACTAGAGAGGGACTGCAGTGGGCACTACTCACGGCTCACCACGAGTGGGTGACGCATCTCACATCGGAGAAACCCACAACAGCCGATAATGAGTATTTTAATAATAAACATCGTTTATTATTAAAATACTCATTATCGGCTATCGGTCACCGTTATTCTCGAGAGCAATAAAATAAAAAACCATGACATCGGCCTGTACGTGCACCAAGAAATAATCAAGAGACTAGTATCTGGGCACTAAGCAGTGCCGTACTTCCCAAGGCTTAACGATTAGTTTAGTGTACCTAAGGGCTATTCGGTGACGTGAAAACGAAATAGCCTTTTAAATTATAGATGAGGTCTTTGTGTAACTTTGTATGGCGCCACCGCGGCTCCCTAGTACTGACCCTAATTGTTTGTTATTGTTTAGTTTCGTTTATTACTCGCTTCGGTAATATTATTCATGAAGTGATTGTTATCACACCTTGGTAAGCGCGTATACGCGGTAAGGTCAAGGGCACAGGCTTCAAAGACAGGGTGTTTCAAGGCCGAAATGGCCACAAACTTACTATTAATACTAGAGTACTACAGCCGAATTATAACGCCATTTATCACACCATACTGCAGTGGATGCATTGCAGACTAACACTATCAAGGCTGTATACATTTTTTAATTGTATTGTGTCTTGGTTTACTGATAATGGTATCTACTTTCTTACCTTTCATGATATGGGTAATGGAATACTACATACTTTCAACACTATGTAGTGAGTGGTACATGAAGATTATATTATGTACTGATTGACCAATAGTGAAAAGCACCCACCGTACATTATCCTCATAGTTGTTACTGATGGTGACTAATCCTATCTGGCGATCTTGTATTACAGAAGGGCTTAACAAGTGATTTCTGATAAGAATATAGGTACTTCAGAAGCAAGTTTTGATAAGAAGCAATATTATTATATTCAATCTGTAATGATAAAAACTCCATCAAAACATAATAAATGTCAGCATTATTTATAGTCTAATATAAATATTTATTTCATAAAAAAATTCTTCAAGAGCAAACGACCATCAGGTTTTGTTTTCAAACAAACAAGATTTGACAATAGACCAGTCCAAAAAACTTGGAATTAAACTTGGAGGATCAGCAGACAGACAAATTGTTTGAAGTTTGACACTAAAGGTAATTTTTTTCATAATGACAATTTATCAATTTGAATACAGTGTGTCAATATTCAAAGTTACTGCAATTTGGCCGCTCTCTTGCTGTATCACAAGCTGCTCAACAATATAAGCTTAACCAGCATTGGTAAATTAAATAATCATCATTATAATTTTCCAGCTCTTATACCACTATTTATTTAGTTACCAGCACTTGAAAATAGAAGAAGTTGTTAGGTATGATTTATTTCATACACGGGAAGCAAATAAACATTTTCTTATTGGGGAGTATGTACCGAACATAATGCCCGGTGAATAAAACCATGTTGTTTTATGTGGTCTAGTTAAAATGTAAGCTAATTTATTCCATTGTACGATCATTTAATTAGTCTGCTGTTACATGTCCTGAATATTCAGGAGATATGTCAGCAGGAGGCCTAGACAAAACACATTTCTGTTAGCGCCAAACGCTACGCCAAAATGTATGGGAATGACATAACCTGCAGAAAGTTTATGTTGTGTCCTTTCCGCAGGTCCATACATTTTGGTGTAGCGTTTGGCATGAACGCTAACAGAAATGTATTTTGTCTCTAGGCCCAGAAGAATTAATTCATTATACAGCCTAATCATAAACATAAGTATATGAATAGGCTTACTATTCTAACACTAGGAACATCTAATCCTTAATTTCTGAGTAGAGCTGCAGGATTCCTGACAAATGCATGCACTGACTGAACAGGTCCACTCAATCTGTTAGTTTTTTTCCTTAACTGCAACAAAACTGTTATGTTGTTTCCTGTGGTTGTTCCTTACGAATATCACAAGATGGCACAGGGTAGTAGACACATAATTATTTATTGATTAAACTTTGCACACAATAAACATACAAAGCCAAAGTTATTACAAAAGAAACCATTAAACATGACAACTAAGGATTTTATCTGACAAATTGGTACGGTATGTAAACAAAAGCTTAAAGATAAGTGTTACTCATAAAACAATGTTTTGGAAATCCAGAAGTTATTACTGATATCCTACAGTATTGAAAATGAAAAAGTATTGCTTTTAGAACGATAGCTGTTAGAATAATCTGTACAATAAATTATTTTTCTTAGATCAGTAAGTATCGTACTTAAACAAAGGTTACTTTTATGTTTAAAGCTATGCAAGCAGGTGTATAATATAAACTCATAAAATTTGGCAGCACACCCTACAAAATAGCTAAGCAAAAAAATACTGTTATTAGCAGTGATAGAAAGATGACATCATTTGTTGACACACTAAGAACTTGAAAGAAAATCAATGTTTTGTACCAGTTATCGTAACCTGCTAAATATAGCCTCACAGGAGGCCTTCTGGCCTGTTAACTGACCTTAAAACTATACGAAACTACGGAATAATTGACGTGTAAAGGTGTGATCTTGATTGAAAAGGTGTGACAAAATTATAGATGGTAATGAATTTATAAAAAACGAAGACTTTATCAGATAGTCAAAGGTGGGGAAGTCAAAAATATCCCAGGGGACTTACGTTGGTTCATCTTGAGCACCATGGCTCGGTAGAACCTGGAGAACGGCGCCATCACGTTCCGCGTGTGGAAAAAACGCGCAATTCTCTCCCTGAGATCCATGTCTGAGGATCTCTTATCAATTTGCTTTGTAAAACACCTGATCAACACTATTTAAACACTAATAAAACGCTAAATTTGACACTCATTATCACCGCGTAATCGCGAAGAAAATAAAACAGAATGGGAATAAAAACAACTTCGTTCAATGATGTTTAAATAATCGACATTTTCGTTTGATGCACAAGTTTTAACCGTATTTCGTGGAGTAAACTTTAAGTGTAAATAATAGCATCACTTCATTCACAGGTTCTTTTAAAATATTAAAAGTTTTTGAAATACATGTTGACATCATTAAAACAGCCGCTACGTGAGTCGTTCAGCACGATCGATCTGTCCATGTTCACCGCCCATGAATAGTGATGAGCGTTACAAACAAGAAGCAATGTCGATATTTTTAAAAATTGGTCCTTTTTAAAATATAGGCATAATATATTTCTTTCAAATCCTTCGGATTGTGATAGAAAGACTGATACGCTGGATGTCAGCCTCGCCATCATTTTGCTGACCACTAATTACCATTATCTATGTTGCTGACTGGCTAATATTTTTATCGTACGCTAATCTTATTTAATTCGTACCCATACGAGAGAAAAAGAATTGTTATTTTGTTGTTTCCAGGCAAAAACATATTCAGGTGTCTTAAAATAAACATAATTTATGAATAACGTATTTTTCAATAAAATTATACAAATTGAGAAAGTTACAATGCACGCCATCAATATCAGGGTTAGTTAAAGATAGACATAGCCCTAGGACAAAAAAGGAAGTAGAAAATATTGAACGTTATCATCTACCTACCTTAGTAGTGAACTCACCAGCTCGCTAGCATGTATGATATCGGTGCAGTGATGAAAGGAAGGACAGTAAAGGAAGACATTAGGTTTTACAGGAGGAGGTTTTTTAAAATATTTTCTCTACTAATAATAAAGAGGAAAGATTTGATTGTTTGTTTGTGAATAGGCTCCGAAACCACTGAACCGATTTGAAAAAATCTTTCACTGTTGTGAAGCTACACTATCCCCGGGTGATATGGGTTAAATACCTGAAATAAATGTTTTTTTATTTTATTATTATGTGCTAAAAGAATTTAAAAAATACAACTGCCCATTTGGTAACTAATTCATCGATACTCGAGTTTATCGGTACTGTAGCCTCGCTAACGGAGTGACAGCAGCACTGTGCTGCCATCTGCGAAGTCTAATGAGACAGTTGACATTAGAATCAGATTGCCCTATGCAAAAACAAAAATACTATGTTGCTATTTGAAAATTCAGTTGTGTCTCGTATAAATACAGCACTTTTCTATCTACTGTTTAAATGTCTGTGCTTTCTATGCTTCTTCTATCCTGGAAATAAAAGCACCAAATAAGTCACCCCGTTGACTAAGTTATACCTACTACACTAACTAACAGTTGGCACTGCCCAAACTTATTACTTATTCATTTTTGATCGACTTCCTTGTAATCGAATTCAGTTTCGACTATTTTCCAAAGTGAGCCATACATAAATAAATTGGGATGTGTACGTACGGCTACAAATCAAGCAGTTTACGCTGATCTCGCACTGTACGGAAATCCTATGCAATGCTTGATCATCTTATACTGGAAATTTATAGCTTGATGTGTAGCCGTGTGTACAGAGGCCAGCACATCAAGCTACCCCAATCTGTCAAATTTCTTTGATAGTTTTTCAACTTTATCACAAAGGAATAAGGTTCATAATCAATTGGGAAAATTTGACAGTTTGGGATAGCTTGACCTGCTGGCGTCTGTACAACACCACCAGCGACGACGTGCGGAAACTACACGTGTTTTTCAAAATACCTGTCTATTTTAAGTTGTACGCTTAATTTTCGAGTAATTATCTCCGTAACAATAGTACAGTACCTATTATCGCTAATACCTAACGGTGGGTATCGAAAGCAGTGGGACGTGCAAGCATTAAATAAATTAATAAAAAATCAGTTCCTCTGCCACAGGATTGGTACAGAGGCCAGCACATCAAGCTACCCACACTGTCAAATTTCTTTGATAGTTTTCAACTTTATAGCAAAGGAATAAGGTTTATGTTAAATTGGGAAAATTTGACAGTTTAGGATAGCTTGACCAGCTGGCGACTGTACCTTGTACAGACGCCAGCACATCAAGCTACCCCAATCTGTCAAATTTATTTGATATATTTAAATTTTATCACTTAGGGTTGGAGCAGGAGGGCGTGTCAGACTTTTACTGACTAAAACCCACCCTTGTTCCCTCAGTTGCCCGAGTGCCAGGGGCGACGGTATCTCTTTCGAACAACCCGCACTCCTGGCAGGCATCGGCCGTTGCGGACCCCTCGGTCACCCTGCGACGGGTCAGCACAGTGGCCCCGCCGTCTACCACTTTTCGGCCGCAGGGGTTAGGGAGAGCGGCCAACGCTATACCGACACTCCTCTTCCCCTGCGGCCCCACCGCGTCCGCCATCAAACGGTGGCGGCCCCGTCCAGGCCACGGAAGGGAAGAGCGCTACTCAAAAGTACCGGCACTCCTCCTCCGCCGCAGCCTGTAACCCTCAGCCGCGATGCCTTCCATTCGACATCGCGGCCCACCTCAGTTGCGGTGCACCTCACCGCAACCTACTTTTTTTGGCCGCTACGTCATCGGCTTTGAGGCAAAAGCTCTAGGCCTGACGAGCGGCCCCACCTGGGTTCCTCTTCGATTCGCCGTGGCTGGGAGACCACAGCTACTGAGCCCCCCCGCGGGGTCATGTTCAATTGGGCAAATTTGACAGTTTGGGGTAGCTTGATGTGCTGGCGTCTGTACTTAACACAAATAGAGTTAGGTACTTATTATTTTTTGTTCGCTTTAAAATTCTCTGTTTTACTGTTTGTGTTTCCTGTGCGTGTCCCATGGGTCCATATTTTTTTTTTTCTAATTATGTAGTTACAATATGATTTTAACAAGATTGTTTGATTGTTTTGGCCCAGTAGTTAACCGCGCCTCTTCTCTCATGCTTGTGTTACAATACCTAGGTAGGTACATTCAAATCCGGGCAAGTACCTACCTAAACCTACCATTGTGACTTTTTCATACATTCTGTTTGTCTTCACATTGGTGAAGGAATAAATATAAAAATATAAAATCTTCTACATACATACATATGTATATCGCCAATCCGGTACATCAATGCTCGTGCCTTCTTTGTATGAGAATATAACTTTGCTCTGCAGTGGGACAATATTAAGGACTGGACAGATTGATACACACGCATCAACTAATTAGTTATTAGTGTGTCCAACCATTGAATACCATAAATGCATTGCTGTGCCAAATACGGATAACTCACAGACAGTCCATTATTTATTTTTTAAACGTTGCCCCACACTAGGAATTTCTCCTGTATTGTGGGTGCGTTTACAAACATTTAAACTCACATACACAAACAGCCAGACCCGGAACAACTACTTGTAGTTTATACAAATATTTGTTCCATGCGGGAATCGAACCCACTATACGCAGCGCAGCAGTCAATCGCTTAAGCACTCCGCCAACCGTGCCGTCATTATCTAAATACATCCACGAAATAACCCGACTTTGATATCTTCAAAAAGTCACAATAGGTCCCACAGTGGTATGTGGTACGTGCAACAGGAGTATTTCCTAAACAGCTTCATCAGTCCCTTAGTTCCCTCATCCTGCCATCCAGATGGTTAAATGAAACTCACATTAGAGCCAAAGAATAATACTATAGAGGTACAGACGCCAGCACATCAAGCTACCCCAAACTGTCAAATTTTCTCAATTGAACATGAACCTTATGCTTATGATATAAAGTTGAAAATCTGTCAAAGAAATTTGGCAGATCCCGTAGCTTGATGTGCTGGCGTCTATACAATAACAGTTACATTTTTATAAAACTTCCCTTTATACTAGGTACACGCCTATTTAGTCACAGGTATTTATCGGAAATCGACACTAAACAGAACTGTTACGCAAAACATTAAATCTTGGTTCCTGCGAATGTCCTACTGGGTTCTGTTTGCAGTTTCCACTGGTTTCCAATTTGCCATGGTACATTGAACCCATAACATGAAAGCACAATTCCTAAGCAAGCGCCCCTTGTCACTGTTGCTTGACATCCCACATGCAGGTGGTTCGTTGCTCTCGAAATTGATGGGAATCATAAACATGGCGTGCGTTATTTTGCCACCAGCTTTTTCAATATTTTTTGGTTCAACTATATCCTTGTTAAATATAAATATGCCCACATAACAGCCCTTAATCTTCCCACTGTTAAGACACACAAACAGGGGCCTAAGTCTACTAATTTATAAACGTTACAATGGTCTCTCAATGGTGTGTTTTTGACAGTTTTTGTATGGCAAATCTGTCAAAAACTTACCATTGAGAGACCATTGTAACGTTTATAAATTAGTAGACTTAGGCCCCAGGTCTCCTCTCTGTGAAAGGTGGCCCGTTATCTAGCTCGTGGGCCCAATGTGGGTTGGTAGATACTTACTTAGAAGTCACATGTCTTCGAATTTTTCATAGAAGAATACGAATAAATTGTAATACTGCTCATCGCCCATAGCAAATAGCGTGAAAATTTAAGCCTACAGCCGGACCAGAGTTACAGTGGATATCTATGATCTATCCGGTAGTTTTGTGTTATGCTGGACTTTCAGACAAACAGACAGACAAAATAAAAATATATTTTCGGCATTAGTTAAATTCGTTCCAAAATACTAGTAAAAAATGTATATGTGTATATATTTTTGCATATAAATAAAAACAAAAGTCCTGACTGACTGACTCATCAACACCCAGCCTAAACCCTTGGACCTAGAAAGCTAAAATTTGCACAGAGGTTCCCTTTATATTATAGACAAGGAATAAGGAAGGATTTTTCGAAATACAACCTAAGGGAGTTAAATAGGGGATGAAAGTTCCGCGCGGGCGAAGCCGCTGGCAAAAGCTAGTATGTATATTTGCAAAATCAAAAAACCCGACTGTCTACTTTAACAATAAAGGTCTTTATTGTTAAAGTGAAGAATTTTTATTTTAGGTCACGGTTTTTACTTACTATATTTATTTTTGACGTTAATGAGACCTATTTATGAAACTCTTCATTTTGATACACCACTCAAGAGGTTTTGAAAAAATAAATTGAAGACACAATATGGCGCCAACAATCGGTAATTTTTTTGTTTTCAATTTTGATATACCCAACTCTTAAGCTGAAATCAATTAAGTAATTTAGGCTACAGAGCGAGCCAAAGAAATATACATACATACATACACTCGAAAAACAAAACCCTCCTTCTGGCGCAGTCGAGTAAAAATGAATGTACAATTTTAACTTTCGATTTGATTATACATATAGATAACTAGCTTTTGCCAGCGGCTGCGCCCGCGCGGAACTATCATCCCCTATTTAACTCTTTTAGGGGTTGAATTTCGAAAAATCCTTTCTTATTTCTTGTCTAAATTATAAAAGGAAGCTTTGTGCAAAATTTCAGCTTTCTAGGTCCAAGGGTTTGGGCTGGGCGTTAATGAGTCAGTCAGTCAGGACTTGTCCTTTTATTTGTATCCAAATATAGATAATTGCCTCTTGTGGCGGCAAAAAATGTCAACAAGAGTGCGATATATTGTTTGTACAACGGTTTCAATCAAAGATTTCTGAGAATTTCCGATAAATCTACTTGTCATATATGACTGTCATTCGATGGATTGTATTTAGTTGTTTTTTTAAATATTTTTATGGATTATGGTTAAATAATCTTAGGAATATACCTGCTGTACATATTTTAAGCCTTGTAATTTTTGAATAGATATATTATTATAATATATTATTAATACGAGCCTACGATCCCACGTTGCGTGCCAAAATAGATCACAAAGTGTTCTGCCATTAGAGCCTTATGATTCAGTTTAGATTCTGGTGGTTTTGATTCTATAAATGATAAATGATAAATGATTTTATTTATGTAAGTAGGTTTGTACAAACACTTTTACACGTCAATCATATTTTTTTTAAACTAGATGAGGTCGGCGTTTCCTATCTGACTACTCTGAGAAGAAAGGCCGAAACAAACTCAGAGGTCACAGTCTCTTTTAAAGTCCAGACATAATCTTGGTCAGACCATGTGAAGACCATGTGGATTGGTGTCTGAAATGGTCTTTTGAGGAAAGAACCACACAGGTTGAGTGGACCTGTCCATTCAGTGCACGCATGTATCAGTAATCATACGGCTCAACTCAGAACTTGAGGAGCTCAACGATTTGACGAACAATACCAAAGAAAGGACATTTGGGTAGGCCGCATAAAGTACTCAAACTGCCAGATTAACATTAAAAACGAACTGAGAAAGAGACGAAACACAAAAACAAAAATACCACATAGTCCTCACATTCACAATAATTAAAACAAAAATAATATTATACTTCTCAAAGTAAATATTCATGTCAAAGTGTATATAATAATAATCAAATGTCCAAGTGTATATAATAATAATCAAATGTCAAAGAGCAAAACAAAGAAAAAACAACATTCAGTATACAAAATTGGAGCATGTCAATCCCAAGCTTTTTTGTCCTCAATATAATCTTTAACGGTATAAAAGGCTTTCAGGCACAACTTACGTTTGATGAATGATTTAAATTTATTGAGACTTAGATCTTGAACATGGCTTGGAAGTTTATTATAAAAGCGTATACATTGACATCTGAATGACCCACCTATTTTCTTGAGCCTTGTTGATGGTACAACAAATTTGTGTTTGTTCCTAGTATTTATACTATGGATATCACTGTATTTTTTAAACATTTTAATATTTTTATGAGCATATAAAATATTTTCATAAATATACTGTGAAGGCACAGTCATTACATTTATCTCCTTAAATTTATCTCTGAGAGAGTGTCTCGGACTTAATTTATAAATTGATCGGACAGCTCTTTTCTGCAAGACAAAAATAGTCTGAATGTCGGCGGCATTTCCCCACAATAGAATACCATACGACATTACACTATGAAAATAGCTAAAGTACACTAAGCGGGCTGTCTCTACATCAGTTAAATTACGAATTTTCCTAACAGCGTATGCTGCAGAACTTAGCTTTTTCGACAATTTAGCTATATGTGGGCCCCACTGAAGCTTGGCATCCAAAGTTAAGCCCATGAATACAGTGCTATCTTCAGGATTCAATTCTTCGCCCTTTATCAACACATTAGTTTTCACCTGCTTAACGTGAGGTAGCGTAAACTTAATGCATTTGGTCTTTTTTTCATTAAGAAGCAAATTATTAGCATTGAACCAGTGAACTACTTTAGAGATTGCGCTATTTACATCGTCATTAACAAGTTGCTGACGTTTAAGTCTAAACAAAAGTGAAGTGTCATCCGCAAACAACACTATATCATGATTATCCTTTATGAGGTAAGGCAAGTCATTAATCCCTACTAATGTTATAAATGCGAAAGTAACTCTGTCTGTCTGTCTGTCTGTCTGTTACGCTTTCACGCCTTAACCGCTGAACCGATCGTCATGAAATTTGGCCGAGATATAGCCTGGGATATGGGTAAGGACATAGGCTACTTTTTTACGCGATAACCGACATCCACGCGGGCGGAGCCGCGGGCAAAAGCTAGTATAAATAAGAAACAAGAAAGGACCAAAAAGCCTTTTGATACCCTTGTTGTAGGGTAATATTAAATTGTGTGTACTCTTTATTATAATTAATTAATTATGTTACTTGTTTTGTCTAATTTGTAAAAATCCAGGCTTGGTTTTCGTACGTTGTTCGGGTGACCACTGAAAAGCAGCGCTGTGCTGTGGGTCCCATAGCACAGCATCATGCTGAGTGGAAGCCTTCTTGTCACAGTCACGGCGTGCAGCTGCCGACTATTTATGTTCTGTATGCCTAGATATGTATAAAAATATCTGTGTTGTTTTCATGTTTTTTTTTTATTTTCATGTTGTTTCATAATTTTTTACGCACGTGTTTCTGTTACAAATAAAACCATGTTTCTTTCTTCGTTCTTATGGTATATCCGGTATTGGGAGCTATATCTTTGAAAGCGTTTCAATGTATGCGCGCGTGAAGGCGCATTATCAATCGTATCAGTCTTTCACGAAGGTGTTTTAAATTAAAATTAGTTCCATGACTGACTAAATGATTGACTATTAAACGACATTTAGTGATATTAAAAGATAGATCTGAAATTACCAAATCAATTAAACAGAGCCAAACATTCGTGCGTGGTACATTATTAATGCAGCGTTTTGTATTACGCAGTAGGTAACTTACTGCGTGAGTTTACAAAACGATGAACTACGGCAGGTACCTACCAATAATTTGTTACTTATTTATATTACCTACGTGTATAAAGAGAGGTAAGCATTTACCAGAAAGTATCTAATAACCGGGGCTAAGGCTGGATGCTTATTGGAGTGGAGCGAGTAAGCCTTGAAGAGCGAGGTAAATGAAGTAATGAGAGAGAGTGGAGCAGTGTAGGTCCTATATTAGATCACCGCATGATGTAAACTGCAGCGTGATTGACGGCAAATTAGTTAGTGGATATCGAAAGAAGTTTCGAATGCCTGCGTGAAAATGTTGGTTCAATCCCTAGGCCAATAGCAAACCAGAGTCTAGATTTGTGCATGTTTGATGACGATAGGTTCGTTCTATTGCACGAGACTCACAAACATTACTGTTGAAATGTGCTCTAAGTTATCTACTTGGTTTATGCATTCCTAGCTCTGTACTTCTCCGCTCCACTGGACACACAGCTTTAGCCATGGTTTATACGTAGGGTTCGAAACGTGTTCGTTAATAAGTAATGAGTCCATTTATATCGCGGCGACGAGCTATGACACTGAGCTTACGTTACCGTAATTTGGGTTAGTTTAATTTACTTAATCTGTCTGTGTTTATTTTATTTTTCGAGTAAAGTCACCGCATATATACAGGGTAAGTTTTTATCCAGTGCGCAAATTGTAACCATGAATTCAGCATATCATTCTAGACCCCTTAGCGCAGAAATTTTTCGCCGGACATACAAAAAAAAATCAGCTCTTCCATACATTTTGACCGCGTAGGTATTGTACTTTTCTATGAAACAGCTGATATTTTTTTGCATAACTGGCAAAAAAATTCTGCGCTATGCGCGGGTCTGGAATGATATGCTGAATTCATGGTTACAATTTGCGCACTGGATAAAAACTTTTCCTGTATAGTACGTATTATGGTGTTGTATTTTGAAGCACGTACAGGTACAGAGGCCAGCACATCAAGCTATGTTGTGATCTCTAACCGCATATCAAGGACTAACAGCGACATCTTCCGGCGGGATCTCATGGTGACATGGAGAGAGCTATTGTCGCAACCCAGTGCTGGGCACGCCACGATTGCGGCGGTAAGTCCCCTCTTTGAGGAGTGGTTTGAGAGGCGGCATGGCGTCCTCACCTTCCGCCTGACGCAGGTCCTCACCGGACACGGTTGTTTCGGGAGGTTCCTGTTTCGGATAGGGCGGGAGGAAACGCCCGGGTGTTTCCACTGCGAAGATCGCCCTGAGGACACGGTGGAGCACACGGTGGCGGTCTGCCCAGCTTGGGTGGAGCACCGCCGTGTCCTCGTGGAGGCGATCGGCGGCGGCGATCTCTCGCGTCCGGCCCTGGTCCAAGCCATGGTACGGAGCGAGAGGGCATGGGGAGCCGCCACCTCCTTCAGCGAAGCAGTAATGCTCGCGAAGAGGGAGGCGCCGCACGTGAGGGAGAGGCAGCATATGCGCCCTCGCGACCCCAGCCGCCGCAGGATACGGAGACGCCCTGGGCGTCGGGAATCCCAGGCCGATTTCCGGGAACCGTAGGCATGGGCTTGCGGACGGCGAGTAATGGGTAGCTCGCTGTCCGGTAAGGACCAAACCCAAGTCGACGGCGCGTTGTGTTCCACGCGCGCCTCAAAGAGATGTCAAAAAAAAAAAAAAAAAAACTTGAGGCAGGAAATACCACACACTGCGTCATACCTATATTTCGACCATTATTGGTTCTCATTTAAATATTGTTCCCACACCCCTCCCTTGAATATTGTAAGCAAGATGGCCATAATACATAATTTACTCGTTAAATAGGTTTAACGATTAACGCACCGTTTTTCATTATAAAATCCTCAACACAATCTACCATACACCTTAGTTTTCACCAAACCTCACCGCTGCTGCTACAAGCTACTCCAATGTGTCAAATTTCTTTGGATAGATTTTGAATTTTATTCCAAAACAAATAAGGTTCATGTTCAATTTGGAAAATTTGACAGTTTGGGGTAGCTTGATGTGCTGACGTCTTTATGTTTGCACGTACAGACGAAGTAAAAGGAGAAAGTAGGTAGTAAGTATCTCGAGAGTAGTTATCGGTTCCCAGAAAACACTGGATACTCGATACTTTTCCTGTCAAGTATCAGTCGCTTTCGTACAAAATTCTATGAAATTATTTACAGTACAAACGTGACCTGATTCGCGACTTCAAAGGCTCCGCAAAAAAAAAAATAGGAAAGTTTTTCATATCCAGAGCGAGTAGGTTATCATGGCTTAAAATATTTGTACTAATATTGTTGAAGATATATTTTGAATATAATCTGGTTTGAAAATAAGACCAGGAAAATATCTGACGTCATACAGTCTGTCTAGTTTTATCGTTTGTACTGGGAACCTCATTAAAACTGCGGGAAGCAATGAAAACAAATATTAGAGCTTCGCGTATCTATGGTTCAGAGGAATCCTGAATATCAAGCAAAGGAAAAATAAACATGACCATCTTTTCTACGAATGCATTTATAAGTACCTACGCAGTTATCTATGTAACTAGTTTTCAAAGAATAATAATGAAAACATAAAATACGATGTTTCACATTTGGTTAATTGGTTGGCAATCAATTGCCCACCTGATGGCAAGTTTTCACCCCGCTTAAGGTCAACCCAGAGAAAAAGCTGAAATTGGTCTGTAATTACATATGGGTATTCACGTACACATCGGGCACCCAAACTCTTCAACCGGAACATAGCAATGCTGTGGCGGCAGAAATGTATAGACTAGGTAGTGCAGTGCTTGTATAAATGTCCTGGACGAGCTCGACACACAGTTAAAAACATTTTCTTTTAAAACCGTAGGCACTAGAAACCTTCAAATAATAATGAAAACACTATACGAAGTGCCACTGGGATTACGTGTTTGTATTTATAATTTTATTGAGCTGCTTATCATTCAGAATACATTCGTCTCTTGAAACCACGGCACCAGCACGCAGCCTCAATGAAGGCTCCCACGGGAACCACTACAGCTATAGCTTCGACTGGCATAGTGCCTACCGAAACGATATCATTGTTATTTATTACGCAAATAGGCAATGCAGTCAGACGGTTTTAAGTCTGATGTAACCTATCTGTCCCAAAGGCCCACATTTATAAGGATATCGACAACTACATTGCAGGATCGAGAGCAGTGGTATGGCCCAGTGGTAACGGCCTAGACTTGCGAGTTGTAGGTCGTAGGTTCAAACAAAAACAGTCGTGTAACTTATTTCATCACCAGAGATCGGATATTCGGATGCATATTTACCTAAAGCTGAGGTGTTGACTAATAAAGAACGCGCTTTTTTTATCGAAAAAATCTTAATTTAAAGTAAAAAATAATACGAGTGATTTAACTAACTCGCACCACCCCTTCTCTTACAGACTTACACTCTACATACACATAAATATTAATTGCTTCGGGGTTAATTAAAATAAAAAATATGCATCTGAATGCAATCCTAATAATTTAGAAGTCGCTTCCATACCTGACTAGAAAGCTTTATGAATTCCCGGTGTTCCTGGAATCCCGGGATATTTTTTACAAAAAAAATAATTTAAGAAGCCACTTCCATACTTTCATGACTAAAAATTAAATTTAGGTAAATATGCATCCGATTATCCGATCTCTATTCATCACTACTGCCCTCAAAACGGTGTAGGGCAATAAATAATTTATTTTCCAAAAGTAATGTACCTACAAAGTAGGTAGGCGCAGCATTTACAGCTTAGGACTTACAAGTGCACAGAGATTTGATCAATGACCCCCGTGCACCAGTGTTACAGGGGACATCCATCCGCCCATAAAACATGAGAAGTAGGTAAGTAGTAGGTACTTAGTGTTAAGGGAACCAGTATGTTCTTTCATTCTAGTGTGAATAAGGTGTGGTGAGTTCGTGTGTAAGTGTGTGTGTGTGTGTTTGTGTGTGTGTGTGTGTGTGTGTGTGGGGGGGGGTGTGTGTGTGGTGTGTGTGTGTGTGTGTGTGTGGGGGTGTGTGTGTGTGTGCGCGCGCTTAGAGCGGTCATTGTATTGCAATGTACATATATTGCGATTTCAATAGGTCTTTTGTTTCACTGTAGTCTAAACAAAACATCATAAGGGCATCGGCCTGTGCTATAAATAAGAGTAGCTAGCACCTGACTCCTAGGCTACCATCTTGGCTCAGCAAGCCGCACCGCACGGTTCAAGCTTATACGCTACTCATAAACCGTAACCACAAGGAATAATACTCTTATGTGGCCTGGCCTCGGCTCAGGCCTCACACCTTTGATGCAGTATACTGTTAGTTCTGAGAAATATTTATAGCGAAACACTGTTAGTCCTTTTTACCAAACATTTTTGCATGATGTTTTGTTGGGGTCTTTTAATATCGTTGCAACAACACAAATGCAAGAATATCTTATGTTGGTAAAGGCTGACGCACATTTGGGCGCGCCGCCCCACGTTGACAAGTCCCGCTACGCTTGAAGATGCGTTGCGCCACGTGCTTCTCGTTACACGTGGCTGTATCCCGCCGGGACCGGGTGGAGTGCTCAATCATAACATGTATTAGCAGTCGCCAACAGTCTGCGTCGTGTAGGACTTACCTACGTAAGCACGGAATGTACTTCAATCATAATCCCATAATACCATTAGCAACATGTCTCGAACGTGATTTGAGTGCTTGTCAAGCAACGGCATCGACGCTCAACTAGATTGCATTTTTAGGATTCCGTACATAAAAGGTTAAAAGGGAACAGTCCTTCTATATGCCACGGCTATCGTTCACAACGAATACTATGCCCTTGGACCCAATTGTGGCAAAAACTATCCTTTTTATAACAGTATAAAATAACAAACCTTCTATTAACATAATAGGTACTCAGGTCAGTAATTAAATCTCATCGAAAGATCGAGTTTCTTCAACAACCAAGACTGAATTAATTAATTATTAGTTTCAAAGAAAACTTTAATAGGTAAACAAAAAGTATGTACTGTAACAGACACCCAATCAGGAAGACCAATAGTCGTTGCCAACTAGTATTTACAAACTCATCTATCTATACCTTTGTTGAAACAAAGAAAACAGTCTGCCAACTACGATCCGTATCTAATGGAGGGTGAAATTACCGGCCGTAGCTCGTAGCCTGTACCTCGTAGCGCGTAGCTCGTAGCCCGTAGCGCGTAGCAAAGTACTTAGCAATAGTCTTGCGGTGGATGTGGTTCTATATTCCAAGTAGTGCTCTCGAGCAATGGACATGATTTACTTTCAAATAAGTACGCCGAGAAATTTCAAGTTGTGCTGCCTCATCGACCTAGCGGTCGTAAAGAAAACAAATAAAAAAATCCATTGTTCGGCTATCAGCGACAGCCCCTCTAAAAGATTTTCAACTCTACTTAAAATAAGAATGTTTGATTATATTAAACGGCTGGCTGGTGGTTCCGTGTAGTGCCGGACGTAAGAGAATAGCACCATCCCATTTCTTCCAGTGGGTGTCGTAGAAGGCGATTAAGGGACTTACTAGAGAATGGGCAGCAGCGTTCTCTATGCATTTTACCACCATACTGCGATCGCCAACCCGCCTGCCAAGCGTGGCGATTGTGGCAAAACCCCCCTTTTAGGGGAGGCATATGTCCAGCAGTGGGCGTCTTTCGGCTGAAATGATGATAATGATTAAACGGCTAAAAGTAGTTGATTATCAACTTAAGTTACGTCTTTCTAACTGTCGATCTAATTATGGTGTCGACATAGAAATTGAATTAGATCGTCCAATTTATTTTTATCTTTCAGCCTACGCGTTGGTGCCCTGCTGAGTTTACGCTTAGGCTGAGTTGATTATCCTTCCATTAAGTAGGAAGTCCTGTCCGACTCACACGACACGGCTGAGTCATAGACCAACAAGATGCGCTTGTAACACAGCGTAACATACTTATTAGTTACGCTCTTCTGCGCCGGGTTTCCGAGTTAATAGCATTAAAGGCTGTAGAATGATGGCCACTTCAGTTTTATTCCTTTTGAATGTTCCCCAAACAAGGACTTCCTGCGTGACTTCTGTAGGTGTTTACGTTTCATGTATATGTGTGTGAGTGTGTTTGTCGTTTTACGCAGTGTAGACTCCATTCAACTCGAGATTTTACGTGATAAATTCAAACAATAGAGGATCAGCTCGTGTCCTAAGCCCATTGAGCTCTGCCTAATCAAACACGTCGAGAGAACTTTAGTGGAAAAAGGACGAATAAGTAACCATTCTAAAATAGAATAAAATATGCAAAGAGTCCCAGTAAGATATTGAAGTATGCGACCTGCGTACAACATAGCAAAGTAAGTAAGTAGCTACCTACTTATATAATAAAACGAAGCGGCATCAATAATTTGAAAGCTTTTATTCGTTAACACGTCTCGTAGTGACCAATGGTGTCTAGTCTATTTGTAGATTATTAGCGATTTACATATTTTTCATTTATTAGACAGGTACCAACTACATAAGTAACTAAAGCGAACTAAAAGTAGACGATTATTTCCTATTCGAGCCTAATTTATGTATAGCTGGATAACGCGAAAGAGTTTAAAAATGGATAAAACAACATAAATTAGGTACCTACATTGATTATTTTTAAATATTTTTTTCTAGTTATTCATGCCTTTAAAAGTTTTCTTCAAGTTGTGGTAGCACCGTAAGGTTAAAAAAAAACAGTAGGTATAGAGTGAATTTTCTGCGTCTTCCAATATAATGGTTGTCTATTCACTTGTTGAGGAATACCTAATTGTAAACGAGGCATGGCTTTACCGATTGAATAAAATATTCTAATTCGTCCTACTAGGTAATTAGAATATTTTATCAAAAGAAATACCTTACGTTTAATTTTCATAAACATGATAATAACACAAAATTATTTTTTTGTTTAACTTTACACTCAGGTACCTACAAAAAAGGACGATCACTTTTCCCGAATTTAATTTCTGGAAAACGTTACGAATGTTTACTTCCATAAAACCTGATTCGGACTACTACGAAAATTTTAAAATGGAATCAAGTCAAATCGGTTCAAACGTTCCCAAGTGATGCGCTCACCAACGAACAGCATTTCATTTATATTGATTTATAAAAGAAACTCTGTCTGCATGCCTGTCTGTCTGTTACATTTTCACACGCTAACGGCTGAACGAATTTCAATGAAATTGGCATACAGGAAGACCATGACCTGGGTTAGGACATAGGAATACTTTTTACCTCTGTAGTACGTTCCCATGGTAGTCAGTCGCTCTATGTAAAATACTGCTATTCAGCTGCATCCGGTTAGACTGGAGGCCGACCCCAACATAGTTGGGAAATGGCTAGGCAGACGATGATGATGACTACGTTCCCATGGTATTTCCTATCTCTACCTAACATATCTATGCACCATTATATAAGATCTATCATGGGTATTTTCACTGCTTTACGAAACATATTCGACTCGACAAAAACTGCAAGGCTTCCCTACTTAAGCTTTTAATTTTAGCCTCCATCGTAATCTGCCGAAACAGCTCCACGCTCGAGCCCGTGGACTCTCGGAGTCAAGTGCGCGATCGATTGCGGGGCTTCACAAGGTTAAGACGCAAGCCTGGCTGGCCATCATTATCTCATTAGAGAGCAGCGCCGATTGATCCAATGACAGTCGGGCCGATTGACGGCTAATCGTAATGGAATTAACTGACTGACTGCTGGAAAGGATTGGAAATCTGTGTATATTTGCAGTTAGTGCCTGGAGCAGTGGTGGCCCAGTCGTAGCGGTCTCGACTAACGAGTTGTAGGTTGTGGGTTCGAACCCAGGCAGCCGCTTTAATTTATATAATTTATTTCATCAGCACTGCTCTCAAAACGGTGAAGGAAAACATCGTGAGGAAAAAGGCATGTCCTAGAACAACAAAATCGAAGATTTATGTGACATCTAATAACCCACATTGGGCCCCCGTGGTGCTTTATGGCTCATTCTCTCTCACTGAGAGAAGGCCCGTATTCCAGCAGTGGGAACGTTATAGGCTGATTTTCTAGTGCCTTATAGAGGCCCTAAAACGAACGCACTATGTGAACGTTACGTAAATGCAAACGATTTTTAATTGATAATACAATTTATCTATAAAATTTTGCGACAAGGATGTTATGTACGTATCACGACACATTATGATTAAAGTAATAAACTATGTGTGAAACTGATATAATGAAACTAGTTAACGATAACTTAGTGAGTAATATCAATTTGAAAATCGTCCGAATTTACTTTACTTTCACTCCGTGCATTCGTGTTAGGCTCGCAAATTTATTTTAGGTTTGTTTTGTTTACTTACTAGCAATGGCGTACTATTTATAGCCAATAGTCAAAATATACAGTTCAAACTCGACATTTCTCTCTCTTATCAGTCAGAAAGCTGGAAAATATTTAAATTTTAATTTAGTTTCCTACGATAGTAAGTTTGGCTTTTGATCAAAATGTTAGCATTTTTTTTTTTGGGTTGGGAAATCATCAAATAACTTCTCCCGCTCTGGGTGGAGCAGGAGGGCGTGTCAGACTTTTACTGACTAAAACCCACCCGTGTTCCCTCAGTAGCCCGTATGCCAGGGGCTGTGGTATCTCTTTCGAGCAAACCCGCACCCCTGACAGGCATCGGCCCTCGCGGGCCCCATCGCGTTTGTGCTGACATCTCTTTGAGGCGCGCGTGGGCTTGGTCCTTACCGGACAGCGAGCTACCCATTACTCGCCGTCCGCAAGCTCATGCCTACGGTGGCCGGAAATCTGCCTGGGATTCCCGACGCCCAGGGCGTCTCCGTATCCTGCGGCGGCTAGGGTCACGAGGGCGCATAGACTGCCGCTCCCTCACGTGCGCCGCCTCCCTCTTCGCGAGCATCACTGCTTCCGCAAGGAGGCCCGCCGCCTCGCCGGAGAAAGATGCCAGCATCAGGTGCAATTCATTCCTTTAAGATATAACTCAGTTTTTTTGGACCTCATAAAGGCATTTGACTTGACACAGTCACCTTTTAACTGTTTCTAAACAGGTTGAAACGAATGGGAGTCATGTATTTAATTCAAGTTGACCTACTAAGCGAGTACCTATATTTCTCAGATGCAGCAAGAATTGTGTAAATTAAAACATCGAGAGAACATTAGGCGTTCCTCAAGGCACAATTCTGGGACCAACCCAACCTAAGCCTAAGCTTAGCATGTTTGTTGACTTTTTGGGAATATATTTTTATTATTTATTATGCATTTAATAAGCTTAGGCTGGAACTTAATTCACGTCAATAGTGCAATGAATGGGGATCAAATTCACGGCATACCGCATTTGTGCCAGATCAACCACGAAACTATAACATTAAGCACAAATTATACCTAATTTATGTGACAGTGAAAACAAAACAGTTCAACTGTTTTAGTTTAACTAATAAATGATTATGATTTGTGTTATTATCTAATTCTCGTAAAACCGTAGACAGCTGGTGTTTAATTCTAAGCCATAACTGATAAGCTCGATTTTCCCGTGCGAATTGTGTTATCAAATAGATAGAATATTAATAATCTAATCTTGGTTTATCACTACCTGAAAGCGTTATATTTGATCAGTTTCTGTTATCTATAATAGATCGATAACATTCAACTTGGATTCACCGGTTTTATCTAAGTATTTATAATTTCAATATCCCATAATATTTGTGCTGCATAGGACAACAAAATCAATGTGGGCAGTTACTGCTGTTAAAAGTCACACATAAAATCCAAAAAATAGTGTAAAGTTGATATTTCTGATATCAACTTTACAATATTTTTTGGATTTTTTTTTTATTAGCTGTTAACGTGTAATAATAATATAAGAAACCGCCCGCAACAGGTAACAAAACTGTTTATGTTTTGGCTCTATGTAATACAAGCGACTAGAAGTCGTGCGTAAATGTCCGGTTCTCGAAACCCGTGGTATGAGAGCTGGCGGGGCATTTCATTTTATTACCATGGTGGTCCCAGCCACCTGCCGCCAACCACAGCTGGAACTGACAGTTGCTAAGCAGAAAGTATTTATACTACTGGGTTGAATTGTGGTTACGATTAGGCCTTTGTGCGGCGGACAAAATGTTATCACGATGTAATTTCATTGAGCTCCATGTGGTTGTTTTGACGGCTTCAGCAGCATACTAGGTAGGTGTCAGCTAAGTGCTTGAGTACTCTAATAGTTTGTTAAAAGGTTAATATTTAAACCATACCGTAGAAGCACAGTCAGAGAAATTAATGACAGTTGTAATTTGATTATACGGAAAATATAAGTTGGTAATCAATTTGATAAACAATCAAATTAACTAAGTCTAAGGCAATTTTACTTGTAGTTTTTATCTGAATTAGGAGTTCAATATCATGCAATTATTCCGAAGTAATACCAATATGGTAAAATATTTCAGAGTTTTGAATGCAAACCCTCTGAAAACAAGAATTTAGTATCTAGTAGTATCTATCACCTTTGGTGAGCATGAACACATCGGCCCGACACCCGGCGACAGACTTCTGAATATTGTAAAGAGTTGGGAAAATATCGGTGCTACGGCGCACAAACACAGGCGAATGCACCCTACTCAGAATTATTGAATACTCAATGCAGTGCCTTTTCAATGTTTTAAAGACTTTTTTAGGTCATTGCTCGGTCCCAGTGCTTCCTGTGAGCCGTTCGCGTTGTAATGTGCTACTCCTACTCATATTAAAAACGCGAAAGTTTGTGAGAATATGTGGATGGATGTTTGTTACACTTCCACAAAAAAACGACTGAACAGTTTTTCATGAAACTGTACAGTAAGTAAGCTTATAGGTACATCAAAATGACACATAGATTACAATTTATCAAGATTTTGTATGATTTGGCCATAATTATTACGATATGTATCAAGCAAGTTGGAGAAATTCCTGCCCTCTGAGAACTACTTATCTTGGCGTGCGCTACCTTAGTCGTTAGGTTTAGACGAAGATAATGTATCATGGGATGTTCTAAATAAAAGTCTGCTACAACACCTTTAATGTGGAAGCCATTGTAGCCATAAATACATAAAAAAAAAATACAAGGCACATTTTAAAGTAAGTATTTCGTCTGTAGTAATTTGGACAAATAGTTATAAGTTACCACGATAAGAATAACCTGAGCGGAGCGACATTAAAGCTTGCCTGCCGTGTTTGATATGGATAATATGGAAGCCTGGTAGCTTACAAAGTACTAACAGCTGTCAACCGCTATTTAAAAGCCACAATATATTGTAGTTGCCTTCTCTTTATATATGTGAAGTAAATGTATTTGTTATAACAAACTTCACCCTATACAGGGTAAGTTTTTATCCAGTGCGCAAATTGTAACCATGAATTCAGCATATCATTCTAGACCGGTACCGCAGAAAATTTTCGCCGGTTACAAAAATAAAAATCAGCTGTTTCATAGAAAAGTACAATACCTACGCGGTCAAAATGTATGGAACAGCTGTTTTTTTTTGTACAACTGACAAAAAATGTCTGCGCTTAGGGGTCTTGAATGATATGCTGAATTCATGGTTACAATTTGCGCACTGGATAAAAACTTTTCCTGTTTATAAGAAATCGTTTTTAAAAGCATAAATAGGAGATTACGTGATAGAAATAAGTTAGAGCTTAAAGTACCAAATACAATGCAGGTACGGCTTTAATGAGGAAAATGTTTTTTTGTATGGCCCAAAGAAAATTTAATATGTTACCGACTCTAATAATTCGGTGGTGTGTCAACTTTAAACATTTTTTAAAACACTAACTTATTGACATTATTATTATTTAATAGGTACTGACATTACCACATTTCGTTTAATATTCTAGCATTACCTAACATTTCAGATTGAATTTTTATTAAATTCATTTAAAATAAAATAAAAATTGACATTGATCCTACTGATAAATGATAAATGATAAATGATTTTATTTCTGTAAGTAGGTTTGTACAAACACTTTTACACGTCAATCATATTTTTTAAACTAGATGAGGTCGGCGTTTCCTATCTGACTACTCTGAGAAGAAAGGCCGAAACAAACTCAGAGGTCACAGTCTCTTTTAAAGTCCAGACATAATCTTGGTCAGATCATGTGAAGACCATGTGGATTGGTGTCTGAAATGGTCTTTTGAGGAAAGAACCACACAGGTTGAGTGGACCTGTCCATTCAGTGCACGCATGTATCAGTAATCATACGGCTCAACTCAGAACTTGAGGAGCTCAACGATTTGACGAAGAATACCAAAGAAAGGACATTTGGGTAGGCCGCATAAAGTACTCAAACTGCCAGATTAACATTAAAAACGAACTGAGAAAGAGACGAAACACGAAAACAAAAATACCACATAGTCCTCATATTCACAATAATTAAAGCAAAAATAATATTATACTTCTCAAAGTAAATATTCATGTCAAAGTGTATATTATAATAATCAAATGTCAAATTGTAAATAATAATAATCAAATGTCAAAGAGCAAAACAAAGAAAAAACAACATTCAGTATACAAAATTGGAGCAGGTCAATCCCAAGCTTTTTTGTCCTCAATATAATCTTTAACGGTATAAAAGGCTTTCAGGCACAACTTACGTTTGATGAATGATTTAAATTTATTGAGACTTAGATCTTGAACATGGCTTGGAAGTTTATTATAAAAGCGTATACATTGACATCTGAATGACCCACCTATTTTCTTGAGCCTTGTTGATGGTACAACAAATTTGTGTTTGTTCCTAGTATTTATACTATGGATATCACTGTATTTTTTAAACAATTTAATATTTTTATGAGCATATAAAAGATTTTCATAAATATACTGTGAAGGCACAGTCATTACATTTATCTCCTTAAATCTATCTCTGAGAGAGTGTCTCGTACTTAATTTATAAATTGATCGGACAGCTCTTTTCTGCAAGACAAAAATTGTCTGAATGTCGGCGGCATTTCCCCACAATAGAATACCATACGACATTACACTATGAAAATAGCTAAAGTACACTAAGCGGGCTGTCTCTACATCAGTTAAATTACGAATTTTCCTAACAGCGTATGCTGCAGAACTTAGCTTTTTCGACAATTTAGCTATATGTGGGCCCCACTGAAGCTTGGCATCCAAAGTTAAGCCTAAGAATACAGTGCTATCTTCAGGATTCAATTCTTCGCCCTTTATCAACACATTAGTTTTCACCTGCTTAACGTGAGGTAGCGTAAACTTAATGCATTTGGTCTTTTTTTCATTAAGAAGCAAATTATTAGCATTGAACCAGTGAACTACTTTTGAGATTGCGCTATTTACATCGTCATTAACAAGTTGCTGACGTTTAAGTCTAAACAAAAGTGAAGTGTCATCCGCAAACAACACTATATCATGATTATCCTTTATGAGGTAAGGCAAGTCATTAATATAAATAAGAAACAAGAAAGGACCAAGAATTGAGCCCTGTGGGACTATTGGATTATTATACCGAAATGAATTGACTTAATTGGCATTTTCATAATTGTACAAAAATTTGTACGCCAAATGGAAAAACACAGAAAAACTGTAATTAACAATTGTAAGATCTTGCAATCTGTTAAATGATAAATGTATTTTATTTCTTTGAGTAGCTTTGAAACACTTTTACACGTCAATAGTATTTTTTTAAACTAGATGAGGTCGGCGTTTCCTATCTGACTACTCTGAGAAGAAAGGCCGAAACAAACTCAGAGGTCACAGTCTCTTTTAAAGTCCAGACATAATCTTGGTCAGATCATGTGAAGACCATGTGGATTGGTGTCTGAAATGGTCTTTTGAGGAAAGAACCACACAGGTTGAGTGGACCTGTCCATTCAGTGCACGCATGTATCAGTAATCATACGGCTCAACTCAGAACTTGAGGAGCTCAACGATTTGACGAAGAATACCAAAGAAAGGACATTTGGGTAGGCCGCATAAAGTACTCAAACTGCCAGATTAACATTAAAAACGAACTGAGAAAGAGACGAAACACGAAAACAAAAATACCACATAGTCCTCATATTCACAATAATTAAAGCAAAAATAATATTATACTTCTCAAAGTAAATATTCATGTCAAAGTGTATATTATAATAATCAAATGTCAAATTGTAAATAATAATAATCAAATGTCAAAGAGCAAAACAAAGAAAAAACAACATTCAGTATACAAAATTGGAGCAGGTCAATCCCAAGCTTTTTTGTCCTCAATATAATCTTTAACGGTATAAAAGGCTTTCAGGCACAACTTACGTTTGATGAATGATTTAAATTTATTGAGACTTAGATCTTGAACATGGCTTGGAAGTTTATTATTTATTTATTTATTTATTTATTTATTTATTTGGATCTCCAACAAAGATTACACCTTACATGCTAAAAATAAAACATAAAAGATACGAATCCTTGTGCATCTTCAATTATAGGAGACCACAGCTTGCATTAAGATATACAATCAATTATTAATATGGAAATAAAGTATACAATTTAAAGTAAAAACAACAAGAATCAAAATTTTCAAAAAAAAAAAAAACTATATTAAGTTGAACTTAGGGAGTTGAACAGTAGGGAGGAAGGTTAACACCTACTCAATATTGAGTTTTGCGTGTAACAGCAACTTAAATTTACTTAGGCTGTTGGAGAAAATGTCTATATCGTCGGAAGAACATGACAGTGAGTTGTATTGATTGGTCATCCTAACAATCGGCGAGTGTTTACCTAGATTTGTTCTGTGTTGAGGGGCTTTCAGTAAAGGGCCGGGATAGCGAGGAATACGGGAAGGGACGTTAATGCGTAATTTGCTAAGAAGATCTGGACAGTCAATGCCATTATTGAATAATTTATACAGGAACAACATGTCGGAGATAGTGCGGCGAGATTTTAAATCTTTGAGTTTGAAGTGATTTAGTCTATGTTCGTAAGATCTACAATTTCTTACTTTAAACCTAAACGCTAGATGACGGACAAGTCTCTTTTGAACCCTTTCAATGCGACTTATGTGGACTTGGTACGAAGGATTCCACACCGTGCTGCAATATTCAAGTTGGCTTCGTACGTAACTGTTGAATAAAAGTAATGTAGTGGATGGTTTTTTAAATGCTTTTGAAGATCTCAAAATAAAGCCAAGAGCTCGGTAAGCTGAATTAAGCATTTGGTCTATATGATTTATAAAAGTAAGTTTACTATCCAAGTATACTCCTAAGTCACGAATAACTGTTACTTCTGTTAGTGTGTTTCCCTGAATATTGTAAACAGATTCGACTTTGTTGTGTTTTCTAGTAAATTTTATATGAAAACATTTAGTACAATTCAGGTACATTCTATTGTTGGTACACCATTGACTCAGACTATCCAAATCAATTTGTAATAGCTGTGTATCGACATTATTCAAAATTACACGGGTCAGTTTTAAGTCATCAGCAAAAAGGTATGGTGTGGAGTATTTAAATATGTCTGATATGTCGTTAATAAACACATTAAAAAACAACGGCCCTAGATTGGACCCCTGGGGCACACCGGATGTTGCAATGAAGGGATCTGACTCATTACAATCTACGACCACTGAAGAAGTCCTATTTTCGAGGTAAGTTCTACACCAGCTCAGTGTGATACCGGTTATACCCAACGACTGGAGCTTATTTAGCAGCAATTCATGATTTACTTTGTCGAAGGCCTTCGAAAAGTCTGTGTACACTGCATCAATTTGAAGACCTTTATCTACTGCGGATATTAGTTCAGTGACGTAATTAACAAGATTTGTGTTTGTAGATTTTTTAACCATGAAACCATGCTGATTAGTGGATATTAATTGTTTAACGTGGTCGTGCAATACTGGGTACACCAGTGATTCAAAGACCTTAGACAGAGTACACAGAATGGAGATGGGTCGATAATTAGATATCACCTCCCGTTTCCCATTCTTGTGAATAGGTACTATTCTAGCTTTTTTCCATTTATTTGGAAAAACCCCACTTTTTAGCGAGGTATTATAAATATTTGCCAGTGGAGAAGACAAATACTCTGCACATCCTAACCAGAATATTGGGGGCACATTGTCAGGTCCAGGACCTTTAGATATGTCGAGTCCAGAGAGTTTATTAAATACAGCTTCAGGAAGGATTGAAAGGTCGTCGATGGGTAAAACCGGAACCGAGACAGAAGGTAAGTTATTAAGGAAATTATTGCGATTATCGTCAGGTGGATCATATACGGAGGAGAACTGTTCTGCAAATAAATTTGAAACGGCTTTACTACCGTAGGCTTTGACATTGCCGAGAGTCATTTCTGGAGGGTAAGAAGAGTTGCTTTTTCGGAGGTTTTTAATATGTGACCAGAAGATTTTAGGGTGATACTTAATTTTATTTTCAATTTCATTTATGTAGTTGTCATAACATTTTTGGGTAAGAATTTGGCAGTCTTTTCTTATGTAATTAAATTCCAATATGTCCATTGGATTGTTGTATTTTTTTATCCTGATATGAAGTTTCAGTTTCACTTTAAGTAGCTTTTTTAATTGATGGGAATACCATGGTGGATATTTCCCTCGTGTAAATTGTGTTACTGGCACATGTATATTTATGGTTTCGTTGATTATATCATAAAATTTCTCCAATTTATCATTGACGCCATCACATTCACTGAATTCCTTGGTCCAATCGACATGTTTCAGAGATTTATTTATAGCTCCGTAGTCTGCTTTATGAAAGTTGGGTTTACTCGCAGGTTTTAAGTAAGTTTTGGTAAACGTTTGAAAAGTTATTGTCAAATCAAAAGCCGGGTGGTACTTATCTAGTTCCCTTATAGGGTCAAGGCAGCCACTTATTTCAGTTTGTTCAACATCTGAGAGCACTAAGTCTAACGTCTTATTTTGAAAATTTTTAATCCAGTTTAGCTGTTTTAAATCATTAAGCGCTAAGAAGTCGAGCAATAAATTTTTTAGGCTTCCCGTGCTAGAAGTTGATGGTATGCAAGATTCAGTAGTAGCGTCATGTATCCAATCAATACAACTCAAATTAAAATCGCCGACAATTGATGTTGAGGAGTCGCTATTAGTTGTAATGACCGAATTGCAATTATCAATAAAGTATTCAAAAACTTCAAGATTTACAGGTGGTGGCAAGTACACAGCACACATCTTTAAGGATTGGGATGTATTGGAGTTGGTTTTAATCATAATCCATAAATCTTCACAGTTACTTTCCCAGTCTGTCATGCGACATGAAATTAATTTATTTGTTACCGCTACGAGAACTCCACCACCTGTTTTTTTGTGATTATTCAAGCTTGACGATTCTCGGTCTCTTCTATATACAGAATAAGAATCATTAAAAAGTTCAGAATCGAAAATACTTTCGCAAAGCCAAGTCTCGGTTAAGACGAATACATCATAATCACTGTTATGTATGTGTTGACGTACCTCAGATAAATTGCTACGAAGACCTCTGGTATTTTGATAGTAACATTTTAGGGAATTGAATTTTATAAAGTTTAGGCTAGTGAACATTCTTAGAAACAAAATTAAAAAGTAAATAATAATGACACAAAAAAAAATAAAGAAACAATAATACAGTAATATAAGATCTATGTTAATGACTTTAGCTTTTCAAAGTCTTCCACAACCACACTTTGCGCAGTTTCGTCCTTCTTCAATAGAACTCTCCCATTGCGAACCCATACGAATCTGTATCCTAGCTCCTTGGCACGAACTCTTGTCGCCGCATGAAGAGCCTTGTTCTCAGGAGATAGGTGTTCAACGACGAATATCGGCACCGGCTTTTCATTAGCTATGCCAAGGTGACTTGAATTTAGTTTAGTTTTCGAATTTGCTTTGTTGAATTGAATTGATGCTGCAAGGAACGAATCTCTTAGTCGCGGGCTATTGAACTTGACAAGAATTGACCTCGGTCTTGCGCTGCGCGTGTCTTTTTTGGCGACCCTTGTACATAGTTGAATATCCGTATCCTTAATATCGCATTTAATTACTTTGCCTAACTGAGAAATAGTGCTAGTCAAATTCTCTGATCTGTATTCCGGTACACATTGCAGTTCGATGTTACTCGAACGAGCGTGTTGTTCCAATAGGTTCATTCGTTTTGTTACGTCCCTGAGAGAATTTTGAAGAACACAATTTTCCTTCTCGAGCATGTGTATTTTAGCGGTCTTATCTTCTAATGTTACCTTAATTTCTTCGTATTTCTCATTAAAAAACGACAAGGACTGCTTGAATTCCGAGATCACGTTGTTAATTACGCTAAATTGTTCGTGGATTAATCCTGCGATTGTATCATGTAATGCTTGGTTAATTTCATGCCTTATCATCTCTCTAAGAGAACCTGTTGTTATATCTGCCAGTAGCGTGTCATTAACACGGTCAGGTGAGTGGCATATAGGTGGTTTGTTACGTTGAGTAACATTCGTACCGTCAACAGGGGATGGTTGAGTCACTGGACTAGATTGCCGGGCGGGTCTAACAGGAGTGTTGGTGTTATCAAGTTTGGGCTGTTTATTTAGACATCCAGGACATTTCCAAGCATTTTTAGTATCGGCATGCATTGATTTAAACCTCTTCTCTGATATATTAGCGCACAGCAAATCATACCAGTGATTGCAAAGAAAGCATCGCAAACCTTTCCCAGCCTTAAAGTCTTTTATACATCCAGCGCAATTTATTGTTGACATTCTTAATGCGTGCGTGGGTACGTCGAAATAATTTTCAAATTTGGCAATATAAAGCGCTTACAGCGATTAAAACTGGATGCGTCTAATAGTGTATAAAAATAGCAGCGCTGTTTAGAGTATTAAGCTTCATACAAACTGCGAATGATGTTCTTGGCAAGAAGGTCGTAAGCGCCGTGGAATGCGCGTCGCTTACGCGTTTCGGTCGTAGCGGGACAACGGTCACTCAAACACTTTGTTTATGTTGCAAACTTTTTGTTAAAATCCAAATATAACTGATAAACACTGGGTGTAATGGCTTGTTATTATGACACTGAGTTAATAAACGTTAATTATTTAGTTTTTGCTAAAAATCTGAGTCAAAACAACACTTTAAACCATATTTTCAGAATTATTCTTCGGGAGCAAACGGTTACGGACTAACTATAAACGCTGCTGTTTATAAAAGCGTATACATTGACATCTGAATGACCCACCTATTTTCTTGAGCCTTGTTGATGGTACAACAAATTTGTGTTTGTTCCTAGTATTTATACTATGGATATCACTGTATTTTTTAAACAATTTAATATTTTTATGAGCATATAAAAGATTTTCATAAATATACTGTGAAGGCACAGTCATTACATTTATCTCCTTAAATCTATCTCTGAGAGAGTGTCTCGTACTTAATTTATAAATTGATCGGACAGCTCTTTTCTGCAAGACAAAAATTGTCTGAATGTCGGCGGCATTTCCCCACAATAGAATACCATACGACATTACACTATGAAAATAGCTAAAGTACACTAAGCGGGCTGTCTCTACATCAGTTAAATTACGAATTTTCCTAACAGCGTATGCTGCAGAACTTAGCTTTTTCGACAATTTAGCTATATGTGGGCCCCACTGAAGCTTGGTATCCAAAGTTAAGCCTAAGAATACAGTGCTATCTTCAGGATTCAATTCTTCGCCCTTTATCAACACATTAGTTTTCACCTGCTTAACGTGAGGTAGCGTAAACTTAATGCATTTGGTCTTTTTTTCATTAAGAAGCAAATTATTAGCATTGAACCAGTGAACTACTTTTGAGATTGCGCTATTTACATCGTCATTAACAAGTTGCTGACGTTTAAGTCTAAACAAAAGTGAAGTGTCATCCGCAAACAACACTATATCATGATTATCCTTTATGAGGTAAGGCAAGTCATTAATATAAATAAGAAACAAGAAAGGACCAAGAATTGAGCCCTGTGGGACTATTGGATTATTATACCGAAATGAATTGACTTAATTGGCATTTTCATAATTGTACAAAAATTTGTACGCCAAATGGAAAAACACAGAAAAACTGTAATTAACAATTGTAAGATCTTGCAATCTGTTAAATGATAAATGTATTTTATTTCTTTGAGTAGCTTTGAAACACTTTTACACGTCAATAGTATTTTTTTAAACTAGTTGAGATCAGCGTTTCCTATCTGACTACTCTGAGAAGAAAGGCCGAAACAAACTCAGAGGTCGCAGTCACTTATAAAGTCCAGACATAATCTTGGTCAGATTAAGTGAAGACAATGTAGATTGGTGTCTGAAATGGTCTTTTGAGGAAAGAACCACACAGATTGAGTGGACCTGTCTATATCGTGCACGTTCGATTTGAGGAACAATACCAAAGAAAGGAAATTTGGGTAGGCCGCATAAAGTACCTACTCAAACTGCCAGATTAACATTAAAAACTAACTGAGAAAGAGATGAAACACAAAAACAAAAAACATGACCCACTATAGTCCTCACATTCACAATAACTAAAACAATAATAATATTATACTTCTCAAAGTAAATATTTGTTTAAAATTGTATATAATAAATTAATGTCAATAAGTTTGCAAAAATAAAAACAACTTACTTTTAATTAATAATTTAAATTTATTGAGAATTAGATCTTGAACATGGCTTGGAAGTTTATCATAAAAGCGTTTACATTGACATCTGAATCACCCACCCATTCTTGAGCCTTATTGATGGTACAACAAATTTGTGTTTGTTCCTAGTATTTATAGTATCGCTGTATTTTTAAACAATTTATTATTTTTATGGACATATAAAAGATTTTCAAAAATATACTGTGAAGGCAAAGTCATTACATTAATCTCCTTTTTCTCTCTGAGAGAGTGTCTCGGACTTAATTTATAAATTGATCGAACAGCTCTTTTCTGCAAGACAAAGATAGTCTGAATGTCGGCGGCATTTGCCCACAACAGAATACCATACGACATTACACTATGAAAATAGCTAAAGTTCACTAAACGGGCTCTCGTCTCGTCTCTATATCAGTTAAATTACGAATTTTTCTACCAGCGTATGCTGCAGAGCTCAGCTTTTTCGACAATTTGTCTATATGTGGGCCCCACTGAAGCTTGGCATCCAAAGTTAACAGTTAAGTTACAGTGCTATCTTCAGGATTCAATTCTTCGCCCTTTATCAACACATTAGTTTTCACCTGCTTAACGTGAGGTAGCGTAAACTTAATGCATTTGGTCTTTTTTTCATTAAGAAGTAAATTATTAACATTGAACCAGTGAACTACTTTTGAGATTGCGCCTACTTATGATTGATCGTCATTAACCAGCTGCTGACGTTTAAGTTTAAACACAAGTGAAGTGTCATCTGCAAACAACACTATATCATGATTATCCTTTAAGAGGTAAGGCAAGTCATTAATATACATAAGAAACAAGAAAGGACCAAGAATTGAGCCCTGTGGGACTCCTATTGATACTATGGATCCGGGAGATCTTTTTCCATTAACATTAATACACTGAATCCTATTACACAGGTATGAAATAAGAAGATGCTCGGTGTTCCGGATCCCTTAGTGGCGGAGATTCCTGATTAAAGTAACATATGTTTACAAATAAAGACTATTGATTGGTTTTTTGATCAAACAAAATAACAAGCGATCGATCAAGCGACCACATAAATCGATCGTGCATTTTTTATACGTTGCGCCCTTTTTCAAGATAAATGAACCATTACAAGGTTAGTAAACAGCTAGTTCTAGGAATCGGCTTTGTACCGTTACCGTGCCTACACTAAATTAAAAGTATGTGACCTTTACATAATCATTAGATACCTAGGCTTTTTTTAGTTGTAACTTTGTTTTACCCTAGTGTTTGCTCGGTTTATGTCAATAGGTTCGCCCACTTTTACATGGGACTTTTAAGCATATCTTGCTAAATTTATATGCGTGTTTACTATAGTTACACCTCTGCCTTACGTTTTGAGTTACAGGCTTCATGTTTTTTACCCGTAAATGGTCTACGTTTCTAACTTTATCACTGGTCTTTATTTATATGTATCTTCCTATAATTGAAACTCGTTTAACAATCGCTGAGATAATGGGAAAGTTATAAAGATAATAGGTATCTCTGAATGTTATCTGAAAAGATAAAACACAAACCAAAGCAATGAGAGCTGCGAACAAAAAAACTAATCCACTTTCCCATCTGATTCTCATTTTGTGCTCTTCTTTTTTCATTATTTCCAACTTTAACTTCAAATTAGAAGAGGAGGTTATTAAGTCCGTGTTTCGTATTTACAAACTAGTTTTAAAAAGAACTGCGTTATTTTTCTCCTTTGTTCAAAAAAAAAATATCGTTTAAACCTGCATGGACACTCATGAAACGTCAGAAGCTAGGTGCACGGTTCCAAATTGTTGTTTCCTATGGAGAAGAGCCGGCAAGAAACTCCACGGTTACTCTTTTAAAAATAATTGGCTTGGCAATGTTTTCAAATTACAAAGATAAAATGCATGGGAGGACAGTGCAGGCCTGTTAATAAGTACCAGGTACTTGGATGAATACAGAATAGAAAATCGTCTACAAATCTACAGTCTGTAAGGCCTACAACGTTCTCCCATTCACAATAAGTAAAATAATCTACATAAATAAAATGAACCTATTTAAACATAGTGACATGATTTCCATGACAATCACTAAAAGTAGTCGATATTAAAATTGATGTATAATGTCAAATACTGACGAGAATATGTCAGCATTGTAAAACTAAAAACTTTTTCAACACACTTGCTCATAAAATGGCTCTAATTTCACTACAGTTAGGCACATAATGACACCTATTATCAAACTGTGACTTTTTCATTACAATTATTCACTAGTGAGTTATAGAATTGGTTGAGTTGCTTTGTTCTTAGTGAGTTATAGGTTGCTTTTTGTTTGAGTTGCTTTGTTCTTAAAAACGATGATGATGGATGATGCTGGGTGATGATGGATGATGATGGATGATGCTGGATGATGATGGATGATGATGATGGATGATGATGGATGACGATGGATGATGATGAATGATGATGATGGATGATGATGAGTGATGATGGATGATGATAGATGATGATGGATGACGATGGATGACGATGGATGATGATGGATGATGATGGATGACGATGGATGATGATGGATGATGATGATGGATGATGATGGATGATGATGGATGCTGATGGATGACGATGGATGATGATGGATGATGATGATGGATGATGATGGGTGATGATGATGGATGACGATGGATGACGATGGATGATGATGGATGATTATGATGGATGATGATGGATGATGATGATGATGATGATTTAGTATTATTTTCTTCGCAAGTGTGTTGAAAAACGTCGTATGGTACACGTGTCTATTGATGATTACCGTCCTCGGCTCTCTTAAGACCCTCGCCTGACGGCTCGGGTCTCAATGGCGCCTCAGCGGTAATCACCAACCTTATACACTTGTACCATAATGTACTATTATCAAAACCCCTTTCGGAATAAACCCCTTTCTAAAAGAAAAGAATTTTGCAAATCGGTCTATATCATCATCATCATCATCATCATCATCATCATCATCAGCCTATATAGTGTTCCCACTGCTGGGACACAGGCCTCCCCTCGGTGAGAGGGATTGGGCCATAATCCACCACGCGGGCCCAGTGCGGGTTGGTAGATGTCACATGTCTTCGAGTATTTGGTTCTAGGACATGCCGGTTTCCTCACGATGTTTTCCTTCACCATTTTGAGAGCAGTGGTGATAAAATAATTTACACAAAGTAAAGCGCCTGTCTGGGTTCGAACTCACGAACTATAACTCGTAAGTCGCGGCCTTTACCACTTGGCCACCAGTGGTCTCCGGTCTATATATGACGGAGTTATGGCCGAACCTCCTCCTAACTCCTAACCGTTAAAGAGTTGTACCTTCCTTCATCAGCTCAGCGTCATGAGATGATGATGACCATACGCAAATGTCTCAATAGCTTTAGAAAACATATGAAAAACATTGTTAATACCTACAAAATTTGAGGGTTGCCTTCGATTTCCCTGGGGTTCCATCATCAGGTCCTGATTTGGTGCCAGTGGGACCACCTCAGGAGTATACTCTTTCAAATAAAAAAAGAATTTTGAGAATCGGTCCACAAATGAGGGAGAAATCGGGGAACATACATACAAAAAAAATACATACAGTGGACCATATAACCTCCTTCTTTTTTAGAAGTCGGTTAAAAAAATTAAAAAGGAACATTGTATTTGAGAGCTGTTAATAGACTTTCACATAGTTATGCTGTTAATGAGGTACCAGGGAAGCCACATGTGCAGAAGGAATTAATGCCAAACTTCCCTGTCTTCAACGTAGTCTTTTATCTTACAACTAGCTTCCGCCCGCAGCTTCGCCCGCGTGGAAGTCGGAAATTATCCCGCGGGAACGTACTACCGGGATAAAAAGTATTCTATATGTTAATCTAGGTTATAATCTGTCTGTGTGTCAAATTTCATCCTAATCCGTTTGGCCGTTTTAGCGTGATTGAGTAACAAACATCCAATCATCTTCACAAACTTTCACATTTCTAATATCACGGACTACCGTTTTTTACTTTTAGGGGTAGATTTTCGAGAAACCCTGATACACGTTATTCTTTATTTTTGGTTTAAGTTATAAATACTGAGTTTGGAGTTAATCAGACCGCGCGTTAAAATTCCTCCATACAAATTTTGACACCCCCCAATCCCCCTTTAGGGGGTAGTTTAGAAAAACAATAAATGTCCAACCTCATAATTTACTTAACTTAGTATTTGTGCCAAGTTTTAAGTTTCTTAACTTAAGGAATAAGATTTTTCATACAAACAAAATCCCCCCTTTTCACCCCCTCAAAGGTCGAATTTCCAAAAACCCCTTCTTAGTGCTCCCCTACATTATAAAAGGAAGCCGTGTGCAAAATTTCACGTTCCTAGTCCTAGTAGTTTCGGCTGTGCGTTCATTGATCAGTCAGTCAGTTTCTCCTTTTACATAAATAGACTAGCTGACCCGGGAAACGTTGTTTTGCGGGTAATTTCTAGTGAACAACCCTTATCACTTAGGGGTATGAAAAATAGATAGTAAGTAGCCGATTCTCAGACCGACTGAATATGCATATAAAATTTGGTAAAAATCAGTAAAGCCGTTTCGGAGGAGTAACGTAACTAACATTGTGACACGAGAATTTTATAAGTATTTAAGAAGATATGCTTTTTTGATAAGGACACGTTGGATGTGCGTTTTAAACTTTCCATCGGTAAGTTCTGTAACTGACTTTGGCAACTTTGGTTCTTTTGCCAGGTCAAGGATGTTCCGAATTAGGGTGAAAGATAATAACGCTGCTATGTGAGATGAGTCAATCTAACCTAGGTAACCTAGGTAATACAGCTTCACACTTTGACGCTTGGACGGAACCAATTAGTTCTTATGACAAAAAATAAGACAAGTTAAAATTGTTCAATGCGGTACCAAATATACCAAGATTACCATGGGGCCATGTCACATCATCTCCATTTTTCATATGGGCAATATTACCAATATGCTCTTATTGTGTCAAATATTCAATCTTTCAGATTGAATATTTCAACGACATTTTAGGATATTTTCACAGTTTTTTTGTTTTAGTGCAAGTTTAGGAGACGCACATCGGTAACATCCAATAAGGCGCTCTTGGAACGTGTTGAAAAACGTTCTATAGGTTTATTTTAAATGTTTTATGAAATGAATGTATCAAAGTAAAGTCCCGCGAGTATTTTCCTCGGGCTACAGCACGGAGTTACTCCGTGGGCTACAGCCTTTGCCTTTGACAATCAGAGAGATTTTGACATTCTCATACAAGATAAGTCTGAATAAATGCTTCGAGATTGTGTTTCAATTGAAATCGTATGTTTTTGATATATTGCCCTTTGAATGTTCTTTGTTGCGAGAAGAATTATTTGATTTGAATGAAAAAATGTGGTAAAATATGGTGGGTGGTGACTGGTGACAATGTTCGCTGTTTAGCATTCGCATTTTTTACTGTATAGTAAATAGGTGAGGAGAAAAATTAATATTATATTTTACAAACATCGCGTGTGAGGTGACAGGAGTGAAACATGACATATACATTCCCGTACACTCCCCTAACTCCATTATTATGATTTGCTCCGTCAGATGCTAAGTGGAACATAATGGAATTATTATTAAACTCTACATTGATGTACTTCCTACTTCTGATTCGCTAAGGAAATGTAATGCCTTGAGAAGTTTCACATTAAAAACGTGCCGTTGTTGTGAAATAAACGATCGGCACGTTTAGAATACGACGAGGTAAGGGACACTTATGATGTGAATACTTGCATTCACGAAGTTTTTAATGAAACTGAAGGTGAGTAGTGTGATGGTGCATCGTGTTCGCATAAAGAACGTTGTTAAAAGTTTAAGGCGAGGAAAATCAGGTGCTCGCGTTACGAAACTTCATGATGTGACGACAATCCGCTTTGTGGCGCCTTGCGAGTACTCACCGAGCCTCTTGAAGCGGAGGAGTGCTCTCACCGTCCTCCACATGGTCTAGCTGAACTGCAGAGGCGGCATTACATCACAGAACATTACGTGAGCTTCACAGAACAGAGAAGTAGTAGTCGATGACGTGCGCCACGTAGAACAGCACGCAGGTGGCGATGTACATGAACACTAGTATCTGAATGAGCATGGTGCTACGCCCACGGCCGCGTTCCGACTGGCCTAAGTGCCGGCTGACCAGCGAAGCCCTACTGCAAGGTGAATGCTGAACAAATGCCAATTACACAATGATCCGTTACGTAAATTGATACGTCGGCGGGTAGTGTTCACAGACGGGACACTGTTAAGTCGTGTTTAGATCTGTGATCGCTGTTGTAGTGCGGTGCGCGTAGTGGGTGTTCGTGGAAATGTGGTGTGTTGTTGTGATCAATCATCAGTCTGTGTGAATGTAATTGATCGATTACCGATAGAGAGTACTTTTACGAGTTGCTGTTGTGTGGTCAGTATCAACAAGCGGCTTCTTTTCAGCAACATGTTATCATAACGGTCAAATCAATAGTGATTAACACAAAAGAAAACTCGGTCACAGAAACCCCCGACCCTTGCGTTACTTCCTAAGTGAACGTTGTTTTACAACCATGTCGCACCGGTACACATTCCGGGCAAGTTGGGACGGGTTTGAGTCTAAATTGACACGACTGCAGGACACAAAGAGTGGAATTTATTAATTTGTTGAAGTGATCTGTTTTATTTGCGAATGTTTTTCGTATGTTTCATATTTGTTTGCGAATACTGGGAACTACAAATTGGGTTCAATCTTCGATTACGTAGAATTCACAACTAGATTCGTCAATATTCAAAGGTAATTCTTGGAACGAAGGGATATTAGTTTATGAGTTCACCAATAACAAGCATTATCTTTGTGAACAAGGTATGCTAGGTATACAGCTCAATTTTATTATTGGCAGCTAACATCTCCGTCAAGCGTGTTCAGGTGGTGGGTGGGTGGTGGGTGGTGTGGTGTGGTTATGACTGACTGGCTCTATGACTGGTTCTGCTCCTAAGGCTAACAAATGAGCTGGCCAGGTACAAGCTAGGTTGTGTTGCTAATCCGTCTTTGGAAATATATATATACACATACATATAGATAGAGGCAGTGGGCCGTAGTTCACCACGCGGGCCCAGTGGGTGTTGGTAGATGTAACATGTCTTCGAATTTTTGGTTCCACGACATGCCGATTTGCTCACAATATTTTCCTTCGCCGTTTTGAGAGCAGTGGTGATGAAATTATTTACACAAAGTAAAGCGCCTGCCTGGGTTAAGTCGCGGCTGCGAGGCCGAGGCCAAGGAGCTAGCTTATGCCCACGACGTCATCCAGGTGATATTTCTTGATCCCCACCCCAACCCGTCGTATTGCATCGGCTGCCCGCGTTATTTCGTTTTCGCTAAGCGTTCTATCTAACTTTATTAATGCTAACAAAAGTTGTAAATAATTTCTTTTTAAGCAACATCTACCCTTCCTCAAGAATTGGGCTATCAAATGAAAAAAAAAAAAAGTTTTTCAAATCCGTCTGGTAATTCCAAAGATCTTCGCGTTCAAACAAACTCAACTCTTCAGCTTTATTATTAGGGACATATACATATATTAAGTACCGTAATACCATAATTAATCAAACAGGCCAATTTATTTAATACTAGCTTTTGCCAGCGGCTCCGCCCGCGTGGATGTCGGTTATCGCGGAAAAGGTAGCCTATGTCCTTCTCCATATCTCTGCCAAATTTCATGACGATCGGTTCAGCGGTTTACTTTACAGACAGAGTTACTTTCGCATTTATAATATTTGTAGGGAAGTAGGGAGTTAACTAGCCTAATTTGTCAAATGATAAGTGAGATGTATATTTAGGACGTCGTACATTAAAAAAAAGATTACGACGACGAAGATTATTGACGCTCTTTTCTCAAACTTAATAAATATTTTCACACAGCTGTCTTACATACCTCTATCTATAGACCATAATATTGTAACGACTACACTTGACATAGTTAAAATAATTCTCTTTGCTAAAAAGCTAGGGCTTGCTACGTAGCCAAGGAATTACACATCAAAGCTACACTGCTACGCCGTAGCACTTAGTTACGGGCCTACGAGTCATAGCCCGTAACCGATGATCTGGTACTTCGGTCTGGGTGAACGATGTACGGGAGTGAGTTAGGAATGTAATGCAGCCGGTTGGTAGAGCGAACATCGGTAACGGTAGCACGTTACCACACCACCACACATTTGAACCGTAATTCGCACACGTAAATACATGAAACATTACTAATGCTAGTAGAGTTTATAAGACAGTTGCCAAGCTTTATAGCTTTTATTTTTTAAGAACTCTTTAGTTATGGTATCCACACAAAAGTTGCTTGCTACTTGCTAAGTAAATAACAATGACAAGCAGTCATTATAATCTACGAACAGACACTTCTTTATTAATTTGTATAGATATATTAATTTCCTGACACGGTTATTTACGTAGCAAGGTTACGATTTTCTATGGGGTACCACAACTACGAAGTGAAAAATATTAAGTTTAATTTGTATAACTTTAATTTGTGAAGTCGATGTCTTTGGTTTTGTATTTTCGTTTTTTTGCCACCGACTTTCGAAATTAAAGTTATTTTTCACTTTGTAGTATTTTTTTGGAAGTCGAGTCCGTCGGGTAATTTTGAAGAAGTTTAAAGATAAGTTCGAACAATTTCTTAAGCTTTGCCGCAACTTTTCTTACAGTTTTTTAAACAATATTTGACTTGACTTTTTGTAAAACTTCACTGTAATGTGTTAAAGGATCAGTAAAAATAAAAATGTTGCAGTTAATTAGCACTGCAGTCAGCAGGCCATTAATTAGTAACGAGTAGAATAATAACTCACAGTTGTAATTGGCGGCCATCATGTAATTAGCAATGTGGTTCATTGGTACTCCCAGATAGTTTACGACTTTCTACCAACTACTGAATGATTCAGCGGTACTAATTAATACCCACCAATTATAATAATATCGGCCCGTAATTGAAACAGAGAAGAATTGCAGCTTGATGTCAACTGTTGTTGATTAATCTTTGCCGATTTTATGTTCTGGTTTCTCAATATACCACCGGGAAACAGCGGTGTTTTGTACTCTAGTAATGATTAATTAACTAAAAAATATATATTTTTAACGAATGTAAGGTCAGGGAAATTAATTATTTAGCCAATTGACTACTAACTTCAACTGTCCGTATACGCAAATCACCAATTCCATTCTTTAGCAGTTCTATGGAGTGGCTATAACACGGTAACGGTGACTTAGGGTGTGAATTTGCTAAGCCATTAATTTTGCCGGCTTAGTTAGGATGTTAAAATAAATCACATTTAGGTATTTATTACGACAGATTTAGTACCCACTTGGCATTTGGTGCATAGTAATAACCTGATAATTATAATCGTTTATTTATTAAAAATTTATGCACAAAAAAAAAAGCTGTACAATGGCATGCCTGAGGCATTTGCTACCAAATTACCAATTTAAATTTAATGAACAATAACTATTATCATCCTTTTTTACCGGATTATATTTACCCACTGGAAAAATAAATGAACTGTGGGTTTACAGTGAATGCAGTGTAGCTCATCCAAGCTGGAAATCCATTGTGAAGAATGCTTTTCAACCACCACGATGACAGCTCACTAACGCCATTGCAGAAAATATTTTGCTATAGGTATGCAGTATGCTACACCACACTTAACATAGCAACTCTGATTGAATCGTCATGGAGGCTTAATTTGGGCAGGTAACAAACAATCTAATATTCCGTCCGTTCAGCGGAAAGTATGGAAGACTTTGAAAAGGCAAATTAATCTTAATTGGGGAAGCCGGGGGCATAAGGAATGGAGGCCAGGGTCGTTCATCACTGGAAGATGTTATTTCCCATTTCTAGCGGTAAGCTGACAGTTGATTGAATTCGAGTCAAACTTCCGACTAGTTTGTCAATTGAATCGGTAAAACAATTGACTGTTGGCCCTGATCCCTGATACCCTGGGCTCTAGGGAGTTGAAAATGGACTGTATTCGGCTCATTTAAAACTCTGACAAATAGCTAGCAATAAGAATTTAGTATTGTGGACATTAATTTGTTAGTTTATGTTACTCAACTAACAAATGTTGACTATTAGTTTTTGTTTATTGAGAATATGCGTACCAAAATAGTTAAACTCAACGATATAGATCGAAACTCATTTACGTCAGTATTGCCACAGTAATTAACGAATAAAAACGGCGGAGAAGTTTATAGTTATTAACATCATAGAACTCATTCGCCATGATGTCATACATATTGCAAGTGGACCCTCCGCGCGGGCTCCCGGCATCTCATAGGCGACTAGAGTGAGGCCTCTAGGAGGGCTACTGGCTTTGACCGCGTTAACATTGTGTGTTATAAACAGACTTATTCAAGTGTTATAACTAAAATAAATTCCTTATCTTATAATACTCACTCGTCCTCTGTTGTCCATTAACGACAGTCGTGTTGGGCACAGCGAGCCTGTCCCCTTCATTGTTGTTGACATGATGCAGCGGCAGTTCCACAGCATCTGAGCCTCCAGGCCACGCCATGACACAAACATCACTGGCTCACACCCGCATCACTATCACTCGCGCGAACACAACACGCAGTGTATCACTTGAACACAATAAAGTCGCTTGCACCAATGTCCAGCCTTCACGTTACTATGCTTTGTCTCGATTTACTCTTAGATTAGTAAAAAAGTTGCTGTTTGATGTGTATAGAAGTTGTACTGTTGATTGGATCGAATGTATGAAATAATTAGGTAGGCTCAGCATAGCACCCATGTTAATATTTGATTTTTAGAAAGAGACTGTCACAGTGGCAGATCAAAGGTTCGTTATTTGGGAGGGGCTAAAGTCCCTTTGCTAAAACCTACCCACAGGTGGGTGAGCCTAACTGCGGATAGGTTTTAGCAAAGAGACTAAATAAGCACACAACATTTATTTAGTAGGTACACGCGCATTGCTAGCCACCTCAGATTACTTTTTGCAAATTCCTCACTGTACTTATAACAAAACAAAGCTAGTACTTATTAAGTAAGGATAATTGATGACTATGATGATTGTTATACTAGCTCAAAAGTTTAATAACATTGACGCCCAAAGCCAAACTTTTACTAAAGCTCGATGTGCCATTGATGATGCGCCAATTGCGGGTACTGTACCTACTTAGTAGTTACAGACTGTAGATTGGATAGAACCCATAAAATATCTAGGTTCTCATGAAGGTAAAAGATTTTGCTATGAAATTACTCCACTATGAAAATATAGTCAGTCATTTTTAAGGTATCTTTTTGATAACATAATAGGAGAAACAGGAGGCAGGAGAATTGTGCGCCATTTTAATTACCAATATTTAAGGATTTCTCCAGTACATTTTCATAAGTACATATGAGTATCTAGGTATGACTAGAAACTTTCTAAGAAATACCTCGTCCCAGATAAGAGTTTGATGGAATCTTGAGAGCTTTAAAAAATAAAGAATCAATTTTCGAGCAACTTATTTTTTTCTTTTGATTGAAATTGAGCCATCGGTCGATGTTGAAGCCAAAATAATACTGCGATAGAAACTTGCCTCTCTGCAGCTAAGTTCCTTTAGTGGAACTTATCGAAGTTTTATATAAAAATGCACGACGCGCAACCTCAACCGGTTATTGAAAAAAATCGAATTTCCATACATTTGACCGCGAATTTATTTCACTTTTGTAGGCAACATCAGATTATTTTAATCACCAACGAAAAAGTTCAACGCTGGGGAAAGTCGTGAACAGCTAGCACTATATAAATTTGCCGAAACTTTGGGTATTAGGTACGCCATGTAAGGTTATAGAATAAAGTTCCCGAGTGCCTCTCTACAGCTTACGGCTAATCCTTGAAGCCTGTAGTTTTGTCAGACTTTTATCACCACTCAGGAATTACCGAGCAAACTTCTAGACCAAATGGATACTGTCCATTAGTTACTCAAGAAATCTCGAGCATGAGATGTCTACAGAACAGACCCCAAATAGTTTTGAAGTTTTAGGATTGAGTTGGGTGGCGACTCAAGAAAACAGCACTCAACACTTATATCTTTTAATAGTTGCGCTCGAGAAACATCTTATTCTACACAAACGCTCAATGATTGAATACTTCTTAGGCCCGTCCAATCGTTATGATCCTAACTACATCGTGGCAGCTAACTACGCTTTTAACACGCAACACAGCCTGAGTTAGGTCCATCCATAAGCACTTTTTGGAAACGTGTTTACAGTGCACGTTCATAACTACCTAAATGAGTTACATCTTCTCCTAGGTTCGTTGAAAAGCGAAAATTTTCATATTTTGAATGTAAGCTAGTTGGCAAAAGTGATTGCTTCCACGAAAACGTAACGGTACACTGAATCATGGTCTCGAATGCTCTAGAGAAGACCTGAGCTGTTATGATTACATATTAGTTCGTAGAATTTATAGAAGCCAAAGAAGAATTTGCCTGTTTTCATTTACTACGACGGAGAGCCAGAATTATTATAGGGCTACGCAACTCTACGAACGGCATTTTCATAAGCACTGAAATAATAGACCTATTCCACACATCTAGAATTAACGGTCTTAAATTGTTTAACAATTAGCATAGCTGATTTAGTAGGTAATATTTAAGAAGTCATGTTTTATTAATCATTTCAAGCTAACGTAGTTCATAAATCATAATTTTTCATCTAAACTAAGTCAAAGTTACAAACTTGGGTACCATATCACAAATTTAAATAAGTTTGGTTCTTGACGAAAAAATAATTAGTCGGGAGTTAACAGGCTACTGTTTTAACTTAATTTTAAGTTGCTTGGTAGAAACTATGTTGGAATAAGGAAAACTCTAACTGTATTCTAGATTACTGAAGTCCGGAATTCCTTAGTACCTATTGCGACAATTTATATCTATTAAATCTGTGAATTGAATTGAATTGAATCCAATATAAATGTCAATTACGTCCTTGTCTACGTCATTTGAAGATCGAAAGTTTTCTTCTAATAGTATCTCAGTTTATGACCTAGATAGAGACTAACACGCCTCGTTAGTGTCTCTACTGGTGCCGAAGATACAATAATATAGGTAGGTAGGATAGGTAATTAAATAAGTACGGCGTGCGATTGTTCCCAAAAATACCTCGCTAATATCGCCAACTTATCCCAAGCAGCACACATAGCTGTATAGCCACCGGACAACAGAATTTTTGAAAACTCATGGCTGTTATGCCGTTTGTACAAGGGCATTATATCCGGCTACACAGCTTCTATAATTCTAAATTTGGCCCCAAATTAGCCAGCCCTGAGCATTGTAGTAGCTTGTTAATAGCATTCCAGAGCATTGTAAGAGCATTACATGGGCTGGACAATAGCTTAGACAGCTGTCAAGATGCCACTATCAAGCTCCTTTAATTCTCTTAGACAGCCCAAAGATGTTGTATGGCTTACTAACGGCGATTGTTATATCTACAAAGAAATAGCAACAAAAGTCTATTTGGACAGCGCAATGTTATGCCAAACTATAATCTGTAGGCAAATATAATTAATTTCCAATTTAAGGTAAGTAATTTTTCACGTTTATTTGCATCTCTATCGGTAAATTGTACTGCGGGTGCAATTTTACTGTTAATATATTAGGTGATATTATCAAATATTACACGCGCCATCGAAATAATACAGTTTTACTAAAATAAATATACAAAATAAATACGGTGTGGAATCATTTATGGATTTTTACAAAAAAATACCATCTTATGAGCATTATCATCTATTTGTAGCTATGAAATAGTGTGTTTTACTTTAATAGCTCTGAAATATCATAAAAATTTAACAGATTTCCGTTTTTTTTTTCATATTTAATCGTTTTGTATACATTAAAATGGCGTCAATTTGTTATCCAGCTATAATTCTAACTAAATTCTCTACAACTTCACTTTGCCGTGCAATGGCCATATTTAATTCTATTAACCAGCTGAGAACTGGACGCTAGCTGCACAATGGTTTTCAGTTATTCTAACGAATGGTGAAAGCAGCGTCTTAGGGTTCTCTAATCTTGATAGAAAACCATTTCGGGCATTTTGTAATCAATTAATAATAGTGTATATATTTTTGTTATAGTGCCTGTAATAGATGCTTTGGCGCTTTAGAGCGTTTTACGTATTAGCACAAATACTAAATTCGCATACTTAATTATCTCTTACCTACTTATGACGTAGTAGGTAAAGATGCTAATTTTATTGCCAATTAATTATTTTTGTTTTCAGAAAATAGAAATGTCGTTCAAAAAGAAAGAGGGAAAGAAAAATTATCATACCAAGTGCTTGGGAAAAGGATTGAGATGGCCTATTAAAAACGTCACTTCGAAATTGAATAAACTATAATATTCAAAGCCTCATACAGATTGGAAAAAAAAATGCAATGCATAATGAAACGGTCATCCATTGCAACTTATAATAATGCATAAAAAGTATTAACTGAAATGTTGAACCATAGTAACACGTCTGGAGAAATAAATATATTAGACGAAATCGTTGACCACAACACATTTAGTACCTACATATTTAATAACGTTATCTCATGACGTTACTCAAAAGTGTTTTTTTTTAATATTTGGTTCATTAGTTGGTTATTTATTCTGTAACAGTAACAGTATTCTGCTTAAATAACCAACTAATGGTTTAACATATAGAATTACCAAAGCCAAATATGGAGTATGTGACTGATAAAATTAGACGCAGTAAATGTATACCATTACTTTTATTTTTATTGACCATTCCTTACCCAACAGCTATTAATAAATAAAAACTTCTGAGTGCCACTGACACGTCTTTATTGTTTTGTAACGGTCAAACAATATTAAAATGTGTCTTCTCATAAAGACGTGGCGCTGAGGGCATGAAAATGTACGTACGTTTTATAAAGCCCTTGCGGGTGAATCGCAGAAAAAAACATCTAATCATGACTGCTATGATCTTGCTAGTTGATAGAAGGATTCCGTCATTCAATAACTGTTTTATTTCTACTACAAAATCTTCTAGATAAATATCAAGATTCTTCGGTTTTCCGACACCATAATAAACGCCAATGATAAATGGTTGGCTATTTCAAAAACATTACACAAAATCGGCCAATCATTATTCTACACCTATTTAATCGCCGATTAAATAGGTGTGGAATAAAATGAGTAGTCAAGAACTAAAATTCACACCGACACCTCGACTTCTGGTGCAAAAATAGTACTGTATTTTTTTCTTTTCTTTTGCTTATATCTCGAAAATGGTGTGTCCTATCGCAAAAATAATGAAAATTTCGACCCCCTTTAGGATACCCCAAACACCTCTAAAACTCAACATGTGGGTAATAATTTTTCATTTTTTCCATGAAAATTCCATATAAATCACGTCGAGGCTGCCGACCCCGGCGCGCTGCTGGCTCTAAAAAAAAACACGGGGTAGGGCAAACAAGTACCACGTTGCGAAGCCAAAACATACCACGTGCGAGTCGCGATTGTCAAATTAGATTTTAGTTGTGTCAAAATTGTCTTTAAATTTGGAGATATTTTTTTTTAGTTAAGATTCTCATAGTCAAAAGTAAGGAATTTGAGTTATAGTTTAATTAGTTTAGTTCGGTGTACAACAGAATTGGCACCAATGCCACTTACTTAAAACTATAGTTAGCGGATTGATTAGTACATTGTGCCAGTATTCCCCACCAGATTCGATTAATTTTATGGTAATTTTTCTACCTGTACCTATGTAGAATCGTTCTCGGATCTTTTTGTACAATATCTGGTACGAAAAGATCCGAGAACGATTCATTTCATTCATTCAAAAATCTTTAATTCACTATTATTAGTAATTCCATCAGTGCATCTTGAGCAATATTTTTTCTCTTTATTGCCTATAAAATATAATATTATCTCCCTCATGTCTGGTTTGATTCAAAACTTTCACACCCCTTCTACTTACAATCATTGTTTTAGAAAGGTCACTGACCGTATCCTTAAATTGTACGGAACTATGATCATTGGTAACAAAATCTATGTGATTAATTCGCGTTACGGGGTTATGACAAAATTGACGTTATCATAGCACTACTCACCTAAGTCTACTCTTCAATAATTCTAGAGGCTGTGAAATAGCTAATATTTACACTATAAGCTTTGGAATTAAAGTGGAGTAATACTACACTAATTTACAGCTCATGCAGTCGTTAAATGCTTTTAGCCAGCTAGTGTCAAGCTCATTGAGGAAGCATTTTAATAGAATAATTTTACACCATAAAAGAATACCAATGGCATAATTAAATTCTCTAATACAGTTCAAAGCTTAGAAAGGGTGTTACTTTATCTCGTTAGCCAGCTGTTTACAAGCGTCGGTCTTCTTGACCTACTAGTAGCATTATACGTAGCCAAACGCTGGACAATGGTTCTTTCAAGTTCTACTAAAATGCATTTTGATGTTTTTTTGTCCAATGTACAGCCATTAGTCAGCTGTGCTGTTTAACAGTGTAGAGATCACCCCCCATACAGCCCCAAGAATCGTCTTATCCATTAGTACAGCTACGTAAGAGCCATTGGCTGTTATATAGCTTGTTTATGGATGTAATCTTCGCTAATGTGCTGCTTGGGATGTAGCATAGATAGAAAACGATAATCATACGTTTATGCACCAAGGCACGCAAAAAACATAATTATTTAATATTAATCTGTATCTGTACTAACACTAGAGGATAAGCAAAATTGTTACCAACCGTATGGACTTTGGCTGAAATAAAAATATTCTATTATATTCTATTAGTAAATAGCTAAGAATAAAATTAGACATAATAGTGATGACAGTTTGGTATATGACACTGTCTAAAATCCAAATGAAATAACGCACGTACAAAGTGCGGTGTGCGCTCAGTCAGGGAGACCAGCTCAGCACGTTTCAGATAGTATGCCTGATGCTATGGACAAGACATGAGACAATATACTGACGGTAAATTGTTATAATATGCTGCCTTATTAGAATAGAATATAATTTTATTTTGCAAACATGGGTAATACACAATAGTTGTTAACATACATCAAAGGTAAGCCATATTTTACCATTCGGCGTAACTGCTGAGCGTGGTTCAGGGTTCGATTCCCATGTCGTTCAAAGTGCTGTTGGGTTTTTCCTTTAGAGAAGCAGCAGCGGACATAGAAACTTGGTGGTGTGATACCCTGTGCCTCGGAAAGCATGTAAAGCTGTTTGTTGGTCCTGCGCAAGATCTCTCCCCAGTTGCGTCGAATTGCCGTCCCATCCATCAGACTATGAGAGTGAGAGAACAGAGAGTGCACCTGTGTCTGCTCACACACTTGTGCACTACAATGTCTCCTGCGTATTTGGCAAATCTCCGTTGAGATTGGCCGTGATCGTAATTCGGTTGGGAGGATATCATAATAACCAACTTATAACTTCTAATAATTATTTAAGTATGATTATAATAACAGTTTTAATAAAGTTAAGATAGATTTGTTATTATTACGTTAAATAAAATACCCTGAAGCCTATGTCTAAACCAATTCGTTTGTGTTCTCACAAAATTGATTCTGATTAAATTCGTGTTGTAATATTGTGTAAATTATTATGAAGTTCATCTAACTTTGACTGTATTAAAACTATCAAAGAATTATCTTTTACTGGAAACTTTGTGCTTTGAATATTAAGATAACTAAATTGTTATTAATATATTGACTCTGGCTTGAAATAAAAAGTTTGCTATACCATTCTATTAACACTTTTAAAATTCCAGTAATAGACTGAACGATTGTAATTACACAGTCCCTTTTTACAAGCATCATCAACATGGAAGTCGGCCTGTAAGAGTGTTAAAACAAGATTTTTCTTTTTAAATGAAGCATCAGTTTTCACCAGTTTTTGTAATAAAACATAACTGTGAACCCAGTTCTTAGTATGATAACATCACACTGTAGAGTCTTCACAATGGAGTCGCAGACACCATGTGTCAGCACAGCAGAACTATGTGGTGCTGAAGGCAGGGTCCCCTGCCTGGTCTGGTTTCGGAAAACAAGAAATAATTTCAATTGCAGCGCCTGCGTTCCTTCCATCTTTTTGAACTTAAGAGAAAAAGAAAGAAGAAAAGAAATGCGACAGCCACCACATCGTACTGGGCCCGCGTGGTGGACCCACAAATATGCAGACGACAAAGTTGGAATTATGCAGACGAATAGAATCAAAGATTTAAGTAGACTAGTACGTGTGTCATTGGTAAAAAGTTACGTTTTATGTAAATAGTTAGCAGAGATATCTACAACTACACATTTGTATATCTTTTACTGTAAATCTAAATGCCTACATACGCGCCAAATACAAGCTGGTTCACGGCGATTTTGTAAACTTATTTGCAAGTTGGTGTGAAGTATATGCCAACCAGCCTTTTAGCTCGCTCAAGTTAGCTGTGACTAAAGTACCACGCTAAGCATATCCCGCTCTCGTTCAGCTCTTATCTTTGCCCACCATTTGTTAGACTTTAAAAAACTTATAAACTAACTACTGTAGCTGTGATTTTAAAATGTCACTGGTTATTACGCAAGTTTTGTAAAGGCTTTCCTTTGTGAGATCTCCTTCATCAAAGGGAGTAGGTGCATACAACTCTACGTCTACGTCTTTAGCCCATTGCAAGGCATACGTTGCAATGGGTAAAATACCTAAATGATGACGAATGATTATTCAAAGTCAGTGATTATGTAGTACTAGCTTTTGCCAGGGGCTTCGCCTGCGCGGAACTTTAACTCCCTTAGGGGTTGAATTTTGTAAAATCCTTCCTTATTCCTTGTCTACATTATAAAGGGAACCTCTGTGTAAAATTTCAGCTTTCTTGGTCCCACGGTTTGGGCTGGGCGTTGATGAGTCAGTCAGTCAGGACTTTTGTTTTTATTCATACAGATTACCGACTTTTTTCGTAAAACTATTTTATGTAGGTATGTGTTTTCACTCCCACTAACTGCTGAAGCTGTATTAATGAATTCCCACGCATTCGAGGGTGAGACAAATTTTAAACGACATTGGAAAATACCGAGCTTGAACTGACGCCATAAATATAAGTCATCTAAGCTATTAGGTACTGGAAAATTCCTTAATAGGGGAATCCAATTACTTTTGCCCGATTGGAAAATTGAACTGCACCTTGATGGTTGCATAGTATACAACACCTATTGCGAATATGATACGAGCAGGGAATTGAGTAAGCTCAATTCCCAGGCCCTCACCACCTCAGGGACCCCAGCTTAAAAGTTCCGACCTGAATTCCAATAGGTATAATAATACCTATTGGAATTCAGGTCGGAACTTTTTTAAACAGAAACATGGAACAATCGATAAAACGAAGTAGGTAGAATACCAATAATAGTTATAAGTTTTTAGCGGATCACCAGAGCCTCTGTGATGTGGCGATTACTCAGGTACATATAAGGTGCAGCCAGGGCGGTTCCGTTACTAACCCGGTTCATAGACGAAGAATTAAAACATAAATAAATTATGATAGAGTCGGGTCTGTATATTAATATGTGCTGGAAGTATTAATCACGCCAAATTGAGCAACAACAAGTGGCACGGCCGTACCATCCTTTTCTCGAAGTAGTTCAGGCCATTTTCGACCCCCTTATAACTTCGTTGTATCTACAACGAAGTTATAAGGGGGTCGAAAAAATTCAGGCTTCTGCTTATCTAAGCAGAAGCCTGAATTTTTTAGTAACCAAACAGGCATTGTATAAACTCGGTATATTTCAAAAAGATATGCGTGGTCATACATTAAAATAAAAAAAATCTACACGTCGAATCGTGTAACCTCCTCCGTTTTTTCGTCGGTTAAAAAGAAATGAGATGCCATCAAAAACATAAATCATATCATATATATTTAAAACATAAAAGATTTTTAATATTGATATGGTCACTATAAGATGTTGTTAGGTTAGCTAATAACGTAATAATTTAAGACAGAAGGATCTTTAAGTAGGAACTGATTAAATTGACCGACTTGGTAGGTATTATATGGATCTCACAACTTTTTACGATAGAAGAACTGAATTGCGAGACTTGTTTTTTTTTTAAATTTATGTTTTTGATGGCAAAATAAATATTATTTAACTTCTACAACAAAATATTTTAAAAGCATTCTAAGGAAATGTCGTCCCAGCAAATAACCGTGAAGGCTCCCACAACAATTTCTATGAAAACTTCATGGAAATCGTTCTACAAGTGCCGCATCGCGCTTGTCTTAAGAAGCCTTTATTTGGATTAGTTGGGGTTACTTTAAGTATACCGATATTATTGTGTCCAGTAGTACCCACATTATCCTCTCGGATACACTCGGTAAGACAAGTCTGTGTCAAAACAACTACCGTTTTCAAAATGTATCCACACGTAGGCACATTTTGAATATGTAGAGATAGATCACTTATAATTTATAACACTAAATATTCTTTCTTGGTGTACCGAGGGTGTGCTACCTCTACCCAGTGCCCAACCCTTGGGGGAACACATGCGTGATGATATGTTATTTTCTTACGATTTGAACCTGTGAAAATACATTTCCCAATAGAAATGCTAACTAATACAGAATGTATTTGTGGTAGCTGCTTCAAAATAACTATCCTGAAATAACACGCGCCGTATGTGTCGTACCTAATACAAATAAATAGAACACTTAACACAAATATTTACAGTTAGTTGAGGAATTTATATGAGTGATTACTGTCGGTACCACGGCTCAACATTGGTACCTACCTAACAATAGATAAACAGTCCAAAACTTACATTTATGTAAACGTTATAACACCTGTTTGTATTGATAGTCCAGCACAAACGTCTTGTAACAAACACTCAACAAAACACTTCGCGTCTGAAATGTACAAATCACTGTTTCACACTGTAACAGTAGCACTCGTCAATTTAACCACTTCCATAAAAGGAGGAGGTTCTAAATTCCACGCGTAGGTATATATTATTCATAACTCCAATATTGTGTATCCAATATCGGACAAACGGCAACAAATACCAGAACCGGCAGGTAACTGAAGTATCTACGTATCGAAAGAAGAACCATACAGATAACATTGATAAGATACCGACAAAGAATGATAACTGACCAATAATAATAGAGCGGGAGATGGCATTGGTAACCGATAGTCTCCCCACAACTGGGCCAAAGGCAATCAAACAGATGCTTTTCTTAATTACCTGCGCGTGATTGGAATTTCATTGGTAATAAAATATGCGTTAAAAACCTATAATCGTTATGTAGGTATGTGTCATGTTATAGTAATGATTTTGAAGTAAGTATAATTTGTTCCAAAACTATTAGATGGAAGTGTAAACATGCCTTGTTCAGATCCGCAATCACTCACTAAAGGGAATTAGTAACACATTCATCTGTATTTAGTAGGTTTCAACTTTATATCATTAAATGAACTTTCATTGTCAAATGAAAAACATGTAAAGGTGGTTTAAAAATAAGTAGTTGTTTAAAGTATTCAAATAATCAAATCAAAGCACTCAAATCGTAAGTAGCACTACAAATTGGCATCCAGAGCTACATTTTCTAATCTTCTTTGAGCGAACTTAGTTAAATTTTCACAGAACTCTTCCAGCAAACTTTGTAAACACTTCAGAAGCTTAGCACGAGAACCGTAGACAAGTGTTTTGTCGTCGGAAGAGTAGATAAAATGACGTTTCCGTATAGACAGTTGACAGATTTTCACAGAGAAATGTAGACAAGCGATTTATTTTCTACAGTAGAGTAGAAAAAGGAAGCGCCATGCTAAGCCTGCTGGTAGCAACAGTTTACTCGACCAGAGTTATCTTACTTATTTTCGTGAGTTATCAATTTTCTTGTTCATTCATTATTTATGTCGGAAATTAAAACGGGAAAGAAGGGGTCATGCCTATAATTATCCTGCGGTATTTGCAAACGACATTATAGTGTGAGTTAGTTTCTAGACATGGGTAACTTGCAGTGGATTCAAGAAAAAAGCCTAAGTACATTGTAAATTTTAACACTTTAATAAAAGTTTTAAAAACAACCAAATACTCACTTTAAGAAAAGGGATCAAAGGTTTACAAAACTAAAAGACACTTATAAGGTAAAGACATAAAAGTGATTCGTATTAAAGTGTTTTTTTACTTGCTTGGACAGTCGATTCTTAAGGGTTGACGGTAAAGAAGCACTAGCTCTAGATAAATGTACCTAGGTTTCATCGATAGGAAATACCGATCAGTGTTAAATTTGGTAGCAGTACGTGTCCACCTATCCCTTTAGCAAATGTAAGCATACAAGCAGGACACTTATGTGCATTTATATTAACTTGAGGCAACGAGTGTCGGAATGCCGTGTGGTTGGGCGCTCTCAAGCTAATCTCCGCCACGCCATTCGCAGCTTTGAATAACTGATGCACAAAGCGAGCTTATTACCATGATAATTCTTCAAAATTCGTTAATTATATGCTTGAGTATATCTGCTAGAAGGATTTCAAAACGATATTCCTTCAAGTAAGGTTATCAAAACATCTAAACCTTGGTCCGTCTACCGCGGACTAACACTAACTCAGACTACAGGACAACAATATTTGTGTAGGGGCCCCTACATAGATAACTTTCTGTTGTCCTTAGACTTATACGATCTTTAACGTGTTAAAACAAAGCACCTACTTAAATAAGTGACTTGAGTAGAGTTCTTTCATCCTACCTGGTTGAAAGAACTCTAAAATGATGTCAAATAAACTTATGTAACGACAAGCGTTCACTTAGCTCCTGCACATACACTTAAACGATGTGAATATTTAACTACGACTACATTAACTCTAATGTCAGCATACACTGCGAGCTTTCAGAGATAAACGGTAACCAATTCCATTATCAACATAATCAAACTGAAAGGATGGATATAATCAGTGTCAGTTCCATCGAAGGCTGCTCATCATGAGCAGAGGCGCGGGCAAGGGTGCGCCCGAGCAATCTGGGCCTAGTGACGTCATGTGAGCCTATAAAGAGAATTAAATCCGGGCTATATAGCGAGCATGCGACCACGCGACCACGCGAGCTGCGGACAGTGGGCTCGGTATCCGGACTTAAATTAGTATTAATGATAGTCTTTTTATGGCCTTTTAGATTAGAACAATAGTGTGCTAAATGCCAACCTGTCCTCGTTTAATATGGGTTAGAAAACTAGGATAATTGTGGACTTGAGTCTATACGACCTAAAAGTATTAAATCTAGGAACGCTGCTCTCAAAAAGTTTACCTACCTGTGCAAACAAAAGTATTGAAGAAAATAAACTTAGGGAAGTTGAAACAGATCTACAGATTCTACAGTTGTAAAGAGTAGGACACATTGTAATAAAACCGGTGTCATTTTAGTTATCTTCAAACAATAAAAAGAAAATCAAAAAGCTCTTTGTGTCTTAAAATGTTTCTCTTTCATTGCATGTTGGGTAAAAAGTAGTGTTTATTGTGGAACTTCTACACGGTATAATACTATATTGCTTAGTTCAAAGGTTTAAAACAAGAATGCGCTAGAATTAAAGGACAGCGGGAACTCATCCGGGAACAGACGTTCCTGTAATTAAATTTTCGCTCAGTTAACCGCTGCATTCAGTTTTATTCAGTGAGAACATGTTTTATTTAAAACAACTACTTTATTTTAATGCTGAAACATCCTATAATAATGAAGCTGTTTGTTCGGAATCAAAATCAAAATCAAAATATTTTTATTTCATATAAACCTGCATGGGCACTTATGAAACGTCAGAAGCTAGGTGCACGGTTCCAAATTGTTGTTTCCTATGGAGAAGAGCCGGCAAGAAACTCCACGGTTACTCTTTTAAAAATAATTGGCTTTAACAATATTTTCAAATTACAGAGATTAAATGTATGGGAGGACAGCGCAGGCCTATCAATAAGTACCAGGTACTTAGACGAATACAGAATAGAAAATCGTCTACAAATCTACAGTCAGTAAGGCCTACAACGTTCTCTCATTCACAATATGTAAAATAATCTACATAAATAAAATGAACCTAAATAAAATTGATGTATAATGTCAATTAATGACGAGAATATGTCAGCATTGTAAAAGTAAAAAGAATTAAAAAGAACTTTGTATTTGAGAGCAGTTAATAGACTTTCACATAGTTATGCTGTTAATGAGGTACCAGGGAAGCCACATGTGCAGAAGGAATTAATGCCAAACTTCCCTGTCTTCAACGTAGTCTTTTATCTTATAATATGCTTTTTTGATAAGGACACGTTTGATGTGCGTTTTAAACTTTCCATCGCTAAGTTCTGTAACCGACTTTGGCAACTTGTTATAGAAGCGGATACTGTTTATTAGAAATGACTTGCTAGTTTTAGTCAATCTAAATTTTGGAATCACAATTTCATCTTTACTACGTGTATTCAGATTATGGAAATCGCATCGTTTTTTGAAAAGGCCTAAGTTTTTGCGAACATACAAGATATTTTCTAGGATGTAAAGAGAAGGCAGAGTTAATATATCAATTTCGCTGAATTTGTTTCTAAGAGACTCGCGAGGCCCCATTTTATAGATTGCGCGGATTGCCCTCTTTTGTAAAATGAAAATTGAATCTACGTCAGCTGCCGATCCCCACAGCAGAACGCCATAAGACATAATACTGTGAAAATAAGCAAAGTAAACTAACCTAGCTGTGGCTACATCAGTCAACTGCCTTATTTTTCTTACTGCGTAAGCAGCTGAGCTTAATCTACTTGAAAGAGCTCTAATGTGAGCACCCCATTGCAATTTTGAATCTAAAGTAATTCCCAAAAATACAGTTTCCGAAATAGCATCCAGTTTCTTGCCATCAAGTTTTAAGTTTAGACCTACTTGGGGTACATTTGGTAACGAGAACTTAAGACATTTAGTTTTGTTCGCATTGAGTAAAAGATTATTAGCAGCAAACCATTTCGAAAGAACAGCTAGACTATCATTGACATGTAAGACATCCGTATCTTTCCTATCTATTCTAAAAATAAGAGAAGTGTCATCAGCGAATAAAATTATATCCGAGAATTTAGCCATCAGGTAAGGAAGGTCATTAATATAAACTAGAAATAAAAAAGGGCCAAGAATTGAACCTTGAGGCACGCCCATCTTAACTAGAGACCCCGAGGACGTCGCCCCATTAACGTTTACCTTTTGCTGCCTGTTTGATAAATAGGAAAGTACAAGATCAGCAGCTTGTCCACGAATTCCGTAGTGGTGTAATTTACAGATCAGTGTATTGTGGTCAACGCAGTCAAACGCTTTTGAGAGGTCACAGAAAATGCCAATGGCGTCCTGGGAATTCTCCCAGGATTCCAAAATGTGACTGATGAGTTTTACTCCTGCGTCAGTCGTCGACCTACCTTTCGTGAAACCAAACTGTCGACTATGTAAAATCCCATTCGAGTTAAAGTGTGATAACATCTGGTCCAGCATGATTTTTTCATAAATTTTGCTCAATGCTGGAAGCACAGATATAGGTCTATAATTAGAGGGATCACTCTTACTACCCGATTTGAAAATTGGTACTACTTTACTATGTTTCATTAAGTCAGGAAACGTACCGCTGTCTAAACATTGATTAAATATGCCTGTTAGGACAGGGGCAATTGTGTCAATGATATTTTCGAGAACTTTAACGGAAATCCCCCATAAGTCTTCAGTGTCTTTTATGTTAAGACTTTTAAATGCTGTTTTAATTGTGGCAATAGAGATGGGTTTGAATTCAAAACTTGGAATGTCCTTGCTGAAGTTTTCTTTAAGAAGAGATTCAGCTAATACAGATGATGAGGGGAGAGATTTCGTAACTTCTATTGGGATGTTGGTAAAGAAATTTTCTAGAGTCTCAGCAACTTGTAACTTATCTGAAATGGTTTCATTATCAATTTTTAGAGCTAACTCATTCTGATCTCGCTGTTTTGTGTTTCCAGTTTCTTTGTTAATTACCTGCCACACAGCTTTTATTTTATTTTTAGAGATACTAATTTTGTTACTTATTAATTTAGATTTAGCGTGAGCGCAGACTCTTTTGAATATCTTAGAATAGTTTCTTACATAATTATGAAGGGCCTGATCAGAAGTCAATGATTTTTCGTGATACAAATTATATAAAATATCTCTGCTTTTTCTAATGCCAGCAGTGGCCCATTCGCTAAATTTTGGTTTAGTAGCTATCGTAACTTTTTTTACAGGACATGCTTTATTGAATTCTTTGCATACTGTAGAAAAAAATGTGCCATAGTTTATATTGGGGTCTTGTGAATCAAAGCTCGCTGTTGAGAGCTTGCTAAGAACATTATTATTAAAAGATTTCAATTTATTTTTAGTCAGAGGTCTCAATTCAATGGTTTTATCTAGATGTAACTTTTGATCTAAGTCAAACAATACAAGCTGACCAGTATGGTCTGACCTGACGCCACTAATTAAGGAGGAGTCCTTTATTTTGCAATTAGTAAATACGTTGTCTATGCATGAAGCTGTGGTTGCTGTTATTCTAGTCGCTTCAATACATTTTAAATTGAATGATTTAAACAAAGAGATAAGCTTACTTTTTTCTGGTGAATTAACTAATAAATCAATATTTAGGTCACCACACACAAAAACTAATTTATTATCTTTGAAAAGTTTACCTAATATTTCTTCCATAACTATCAAAAATGATGACAAATTCGTGGCTGGTGGTCTATACACAGATAGAAAACAAAAATAATAGAAAACACTGACAGGCACTTTAAAGTTCTTGAAATCTTGACTAAAAGTTTTTTAGAGCAACCTCTACTTTACTCAGAGTTTTAATAATCTAATTATTACTACTATTAGGAGTAGTAGCTATATTAGTTAGTTTCACACATGAAGATATAAGTGAGTGCCGTTCAAAAAAAAAATCGTTTAGTTCAGAACAAAACCAACTCTTTCGTTATTTAGATCGAATCTACACTATACTTTACAACTTTCTTTCGTAAATGCATAGTTATTAGACTTTTCTATTAAAACTACTTTTCATCAGGTTTGTAATTTCCCTTGAACACATGGTCACATTACAAAGAGGGTGAATTTTAACACTGACATAAGCTGGTCACTCCCCTTTTTACGAGACATCGTTTCTTCAGTGATTAAATTAACTGAGCTAGCGCAGCCACATGGTTCCCTTATTGAGTTCTAGCAGGCGACGGTTCTTATAGTCACACCACGGATAACACAAAAGTACCTTCACAATAGGTGGAGCAAACAGAATAAGGGGTTTTTTGTGTAAAGCCGGAATGTTGATGACACAATGCAGTGTAAAATACAGTTAGTATGTTCGGATTTTCCCTAGTTTTCGGTAGAGGAAGAAAATGTAATTAGTTGGATTGTGGTTGTAATAATTCATTTCCGCTGCTGGTATTGTTTGGTCAGTCTGTTAGTTTTGTGTGCGAGTGTTGGCTCGCTCATCGTGCGCTAGTTTTTCTGAAACTTTTACTTATTTCATCGTAGTTGGTTTAGAATGTTGCATCGTATAGATAGATCATGTACCTAGCCTTTTCCCAACTTACAGTTTTTCGCCGGTTATACAAAAAAAAATCAGCTGTTCCATACATTTTGACCGCGTAGGTATTGCACTTTTCTATGAAACAGCTGACTTTTTTTTCTATAAGCGGCGAAAAATTTCTGCGCTAGGGGGCTACAATGATATGCTGAATTCATGGTTAAAATTTGCGGACTGGATAAAAACTTATCCTGTATTGGGGTCGACTGCCAGTCAAACCGGATGCAGCTGAATACCAGTATTTTATATGGAGCGACTGCGTATCTGACCTCCACAATCCAGTGACTGGGTAATACAATACCCGTTGGTAAGATTGGTTGTCAAACTTTCGAGCTTCTGACGACCCGGATTGCATGGTAAGGAAGAACAATTTAACGTATCTATGGAAAGCTTGGTTCGTGTATCAAACTAATCAACACAGTTAATTGGTAGTCCCAAATGTATTAAATGTAGCTTTCATGACATACAGGCAACTAATTGTTTTATTCTGATAGAGAGCAACATACCTACTTAGTTATCACGTGCGATTTTAGCAGTTTTTTTTTTAATATTCTATACATTTTAGTGTGCTACAAGTTACGTGGACCAACATATGCGGGAAAGAAAAACCAAAGAAAAGCTCTTATAATTACAAGTGTAACAGAAGTGTACTCAAGATTATGTTTTTGAGGGATTTAATTTTTGACAAAATGTCTGCCGACTTTAAAAAAAAAGTCAGTGCCTTTGTTTTTAGTTTCGTTTAATTTTATTCCACCGACTATTTTTCACTTTGTGTCTGAATTCGGTAAAAAGATTTACGCAAATCTACCTAGTAATCACGAAGAAATTAGTGCAAATACAAGAAAAAAATTCGCTGAATGCATAACCTTCTCCTTTTTGTGAAGTCAGTTAAAAAGTGAAAGCAAAACAATAGTAATTAGCAGCATAGTGTCCATAACATAGTAGACTAATGTCCGAGATATGCGATGTAAGTCAGGGAGCGTCGCAGCTAGCCGGCGGTGCTGGAAGGTTGCCAAGCAGTCTGGCAGGTGCACCGAGCAATGCTGGGCAGGGAAGTGCCCACACACGACTGCACTTTACTATTGTCATTAGGTAGGTCATTCATGGTTCCGTGTGGTGTCGGACGTAAAAGAATAGCACCATCCCATTTCTTCCTGTGGGTGTCGTAGAAGGCGACTAAGGGGCTTACTAGAGAATGGGCAGCAGCGTTCTTTATGCATTTTACTGTCGTACTGCGATCGCCAACCCGCCTGCCAAATGATGATGATGATGATGTCATTACATTGGTCATAAACATAAGCAGCGAAATGAGGTTGTAAGTTGTGCGTATACGCTTCTGCCTAAACCTAACCTCTACCGAAACGTGTCGGGAAATACAGGCGTGACGTATGTGACATGGCGTATGTTGCATTGGTAACTACGACCTTGAATTTGTGGATGAGTAGTTTAAGAAAGATACGCTGATGTATCCCGCGTTCATTTAATCAGTTTGAATGACTATTTCATGCAGAAGTCATTCTATGGGATTAAATGAATTATGAGGGTTGTGTTGATGATATAATGATTATTATTCTGTAAACACATACGTGATACGATCGCGAATCATATTTTGTTCAACATACCTACAACCTGACACACAAATACAAATAGCCAAAATCTGAAGAAAATTTGAGTTTCGCGACTACCCCGGCTACATAGTTACACCTCTGCCCGTCCCTTTGGAAAACAAGTCGTGACGTTATGGTATGTATCCTGCACCCTAATTACGTAACTTACGATTCATCATAATCTGTTTCAATTTGAGAGTTCAACAATATTCATTGCGTTATTTACGTTGCTGAGCAGATACATTTTTCGGACATATGAAGCATTGGTTTAACAATCTGTTTCAAAACTAAACAGATTGTAATCAATCGTGAGTTACGCAATTAGGGTGCTGATCCCTGGCGCATCCCCCTATAGATTTGCAAGCTAATAAGCTCGTACTTTCTTCCCTACAATTTTTCTGACCAACAGGCAATTCACTCAAAAGTGACACATATATGCTCTTATTTTAATTCGTAAATGCTTTGCTTTACTAGGTACATTACAGCTATACCTACGGCTGTAAACTGAACAAAACTAACAGAGCATAAACCTTATTGGCTGTTTCTTTTTTTATGTTATGAGCTGGTTAACGGCCCGGCGCGCTCACGTGATGGGAAGTGTTTACCGTCACACCTGTTACATCAGATAACTTGCCGATGCAATGCCAACCTTAAAGGCAAAGTTAAAATGTGTACATGTGCAAATAACTCCACCGGTTACTTTTCAACCAGGCACACAGCACTGGAACTTGGCGGAAAAAGCTAGCCGTGTTGATTGGATGTCTGCCTATGGCTCCACAAAGCGGATCAAATTAGACCTGACGCGGGGACGAGTTCAGAACGGATTGAGAAAAGAGAAAAAAGAGCTCGGCTACTTCCTGGTAATCTCTGTTATTATGTGGACTATATTAGGTTATTCTAATAAGTATATTACTGTTGAGAACAATATTTGTAACCATAAGTACCATTTTATTAAGTCCTTGGCACTTGTTGACACAGGTCTACACTGTATTTCCATCCATACCTATTGTAATTTGAAAACATTGTAAAATCCAATTATATAATTTTAAAAGAGCCATCGTGAAAGTTTCTTGCCGGCTCTTTTCCATAGGAAGCAACCAATTGGAACCCTGTACCTAGGCTTCTGACGTTTCATAAGTGCTTATGTGGAATTAAATACCCACCAAAAACATTTTCATGTAAAATGTTGCCAAGACGAGACCATATGACTCGTATTGTCAAAAGTTATCTGAGGGGCAATTCTACTAATTTTAAGAACGTTCACAGTCTGATCTCAGTGTCAATCTGTCAAAAATACCTCGATTTTTCATACATTTTTGACATTTGCTTGTCGCTGAGATGACACTGCGACTAGATTTTGCACGGTTTTAATTACGAGAATTGGCCTTCTGATCTCATGTACAGCCAAGCTTCTTATTCTGCACGCCCTAACTTCTCAAACTCTATACCTTAGTCAAAATATGTGGGTTCAAGAAAACGACGAAGCGCTTCGAGATAAGGTAGGTGGTGCCGTTGCGGTCCGTTTGGCTCGTCTTGGTGGGGGCAGCTAGTACCGTACCCCCAGATTATGCTTTTTGCTCGTTGGTGGTAGGCAAAGTCAGGAAAAGGCAGGGAATGTAACTGTTAGGCAAATAGACAACCTTTCATGTATTTGCCCTGTTATAGCCAAAGCATTCAACTAGCAAAGAATGACAGTTGTGATTTGAAAATCTTACATACACTTGAAGTTGATTAAATAATTTTGCTAACCTTAAACAAAATGTTTAATAATTATGTTTCTAGGCACATCGGATGGAAGTGTTTACGGTTGTCATCTTTATAATGGACTGCGATGAAAGTTTGAAATTGAAATAAAACAGTCAACTTTTCAGCGCGTGAAGCTTAGTGTGTTATGCGTCAGAAGTGTGTAGTGGCTAAAAATAAAACATCACATCTTGAATTACCGGGTCACCGAGAATACATCGGAAAACTAAATAGGTTACGGAGTTAATTGTACTTAGATCATAAAATAAAATTCGTCAGGTGGATCACTCCTTGTTGGTCATTACCTTCTTATTTTACAATAAGAAATATAAATAATTAAATTTAGATAACTATTAGCTTTTGCCCGTGCCTTCGCCCGCATGGAGGTCGGAAATTATCCCACGGGAACGTAAGTCCTACGTGTTAACCCAGGTTATAAAAGTTTCAAATTCATAACAACGTATTATTATAATTATAAAATGATAGAAGAAAGTAGGTACTTCCTAACAATAATTATAAAGGTAACGGTACGCATTTTCCTGGAGGCAAACAAAAGCCTAAAGAATATAACCATCTCAAGTAATTATGTTCGTTATGAAAAGATATTCGTTACCCCAACCGTCCGAATCCAGTGCTAGGTACTCGTATACATTTCAGAATAAAAGAATATCTACGTGTAACATAAAATACCGAAATGTTTGAATAAAATATTTTTAACATTTCTGGACGTGTCATCCGACCACACACACGTAGGTACCTACAATACATACATATACGTGTATATATGTAATGCGGCTGGTGCTTTTGAATAGTACCGAAGCATTTTAATATTTTTACACATATTTTAAAAGCTTCGGTTCTTGCAGTCCTTTATATACGGAGGACGTTTTACCGGAATTTCCGATCATTTTAACTGAACTGGGAGAGCGGAGGTAAATTGTTTCGTTGTTCGGGAGAGGCTTTTGAACAGTAGTGGGATGATGTCGGCTAATTATAACCAGTAATGAGTTCCAGGAATAAGTATAAACTTAATAATAAACTATTGTGTTCCGAGTTGATTGTAAGATTAGTCTGGTAAAACCGTATCAATTCATCATGGATATAAGTAGGTCGTTGTTCCACACATTTAAACATTACATTTTACAATACAAGAGTATGAGCTTAAGCAGAATTGATTCAGAGCAAAGTTAATTAGATTTTAAACTGAAACTGTCTATGAAGTACTGTAGATCTACTAGCTCTCTATCAGTTACGTACCTAGTAAGTGAACGAAAGTAAAGTAGAACCTTTTAGGCTTGTGGCCAGTTAATAACAGCTGCATCGTCCGATCGATCAGATTTATTTACGCTAGCTGCGATTGGTCCGTGGATGGATGGCCACCTTGACATACCGACACACCTCCGTGCCTCGGTGCCGTCAGAAGCCCGAAAGTCTGACAACCAGTCTTACTTAGGGGCATCGTATTACTCAATAATGGGCTTGTGGAGATCAGATAGGCAGTCGGTTCATGTAAAATACGGGTTTTCAGCTACATTGGTTAGACTAGGAAGCCGACCCCAACATCGCGGGAAAAGGCTAGGCAGATGGTGAGGAAAGTTAAACCAAACATTACTCAATTAAGATTTTTATTTCCTTTAAATAATAAAAGGAAATAATAAAAATCTTAATTAAAAAGAAGACGAGCTTCCGACCGCGGTTATCTGTAAAGCTTGCGGAGAAATCTTGATAAAGTTAGAAGAGAATTCCTTGTTATTTGATTTATGGAAGCTTTGGTGCTGCGTACTATGTTTCTATATGTGTGGAGAGAGATACAATTGTTCGGTAAGTGTGTCAAGGTCAGGGCTGGGATGCTGCGCGGTGGCGCTACAGATGCGGTACAGCCACACAGGCAACTCACGGAAAAGCGAACCAACTTTGAAGTGCCGCGGTCAAGGTTAATTCGTTCAGAAACTGTAAGAGGAGTTCTTCCGTAGTAAAACGAGCTAGAGCTTTCTCGTATTCAAAATGTATGGTTTAATAATACAGCTGTGTTCTTTCGAAATCGATCCCTGTACGATGTAATATAAAAGGTAGTGAAAGAATTGGCAGCTAACACAGAATAACTGAATGAAGAAATCATTGAACGAAATGCTGTTCACTTGAAATAAATACATATTTATAGCCAGTGTGCTCCCAATATATTCCACCCGGATCGCACACATAATGAGCATGTGAGAGAATATGTTTGAATGCATCTCATCTGAGTCAAATGCCGAAGCTTCATCTGCACGACGACGCCTCGGAGAACCCTATGATTGGTTCCGATATTACTTGCAGGAAATTACTCGAGACCTCATCTATGAATATTAGACGAGACTAGTTATGTTTGTTGCACATCAAAGTTTTAATGATGTTATGATTTACGTTTGTATTGTTAATTAGTTTTATGCTTTCTCCCTTTGAACCATAAAAGTTGTAGTATTTAATAATGTTCCTATGTGTTTCTCTATTATCTGAATAACATCGTTAGTTAACTTTATATCGAGTTACATTTTAATTAATGTGTTATTTTGTTGCGGAATATAAAACAAAATGAGTAATGCTCTCTATCGGCTACGTTATGCCGTTAAAAACAGATGTTTTATGCTGCCAGTATATACATCACACTAGATATTCATCGTCATCATTTCAGCCGAAAGACGTCCACTGCTGGACATAGGCCTCCCCCAGTCATGGGGGGTTTTGCCGTAATCGCCACGCTTGGCAGGCGGGTTGGCGATCGCAGTATGGTGGTAAAATGCATAGAGAACGCTGCTGCCCATTCTCTAGTAAGTCTCTTAGTCGCCTAGATATTAGCTGAACAATATTTGCATTTTATTGAAAGTGCGAAATTGGTGTTGTCATATGATGTAAGTAGGTTATACCTACTGAATCTAATCGAATAAAAGTTCCAAACTTCCGCTTTTCGATGGTCGTGAGAGCTAGTTCACCATTTCTGAAGTATTTCACTTACTGAGGCAATAACCATATAACTTGCAATAACTTTATGTAGGTAAGTGCGTTATAGACAGAAGTTACAGGTTTTATACTAAAATAATTTAATCGTTAAACCTGTTTATGACACTCAACGTAAAACTGTTTATGAACGACTAACACATTTTGGTTAACGTATTTGCGTAGCATATTTATATTGATTCTACCCTTAGTGAGGGTTACACTGGATAGCTATATATTTATTATTTATGTTACATATCAGGGACACTGCTACATGCAACCTAACCAAAACCTGTTTTATGCTGCCAAAGTCAAAGTAAGAAATGTCAGATATTTTTGATCACAACGTGGTAGCATACCTATTATTCTAAAATAAACTGAGTAGGAAGACATTTATAGCACAAGAGATGCCCGATATTATTGCATTTTATCAGGTGACACATCCTTTTTAATCCGATGCACCATCTTGGCGTAGCTTGTCTCGTCGATAGTTTTGTTGTTCGTTTGATGTCACATTTTTTGTGCTCCCACATGAATGTATATCTCTTCTACAAACGAGCACATACATATATGCCGTCATCTTGATGACATAATATTAATGGATGAATAAACAATCAGATATTTTTGTGAAGCTGTCCATAGTAATATATTGATGCTCGTGACGTAGGTACCTAATAACCTATATCTAATAGAAGTAAACATAGACATATTCTCATCAATGCTTTTTACAGCTTATGTACAAACAAAGCCCTTGTTTTAAAAACTGATCTCTTGAGTCGTGTATTTGTAGAGTTGACTCAGCAAAAAGTTGTCCATGGGTAAGATCATCGGAATATTATGACAAAACTTGTTTATCTCTCAGTCTGCCAAGGGTTGTGTACTCGCAATTTCTACTCTCATTGATTCTTGTGATTTTTTTAAAGCAGGGAAACTTTGTAAGCTGATGTTATAATCTGACATCTATAGAGTCAGCATAATTATCATCAAAACTAAAGATAAGGTCTTCTGCTATTTCTTACGTGTTATTTATTCTCATCTTCATCATCTTTGAATAAATAAATGGAACCGATCTAAAATAAATATTTACAAAACTTGTTACGCGTCGTTTTGTGAATTTTCATTTGTTTGTTTATTTTCGGACGATTTAATGCAAAAGTTTGGCGTCTCCTCTCAGATATTTATTCCGGCCCTCCTACCTAGTTATAAGAAAAATATACATGGACTTATGTAAATCGTCTACAAAAACAGAATGTCCTTTACAAATCATAGCATAAAATCTTACTAAAATATCTCGAAGGAAATATTTCCAGGTAAGGGCAAAACATCGATCGAACATAGATCTCGTGGAAATATTGACTATAGTTTAAACCTTATCGTAAGCAACAATTAAAAAGGCTTGCCATGGATCACTACATGATCCAATCACATCTGCTTCGTTCGACTGGACATCAACAGAATAAGAAAAGTTCGTACGGAATTCACTATTAATAGTGGAATTATTAAAACTACGAGCCGCACTATTATACTTTGTGAGCTGAAGTTATTTCGAGAGCAGTCGTCTATTATTGTAATAGAATGTTTGTAGACTACGGATTCTAATCATCTGTTTATATATAACGAGATTCTTTATTCTACAACAGAAATTTCAATTCTACTGTTTGTTTAAGCGGAGATGAAAATTCTGTTTACAACACTGATTGAATTGACTTCCGGTTGTCTAAGCAAACCGAATACGACATTATTGAGCTTGTTTTTGTTAATTTATATACTCGACGGATGGAAAATATTGGGCCTATACGTAAATACCTACACAACATAAAATACGTAATTACCGAAACAATCTATATATATAAAAGAAAGTCGTGTTAGTTACTTCACTTATAACTCAAGAACGGCTGAACCGATTTAGCTGAAAATTGGCAGGGAGGTAGTTTAGAGCCAGGAGAAGGACATAGGATACTTTTTATCCCGGTATTAGGTAGGGTAGCGTAGGTAGGGTAGGTAGGATAGTGTAGTGTAGGGTAGGTAGGGTAGCGTAGGTAGGGTAGGTAGGTAGGTAGGGTAGGATAGTGTAGGGTAGGTAGGGTAGTGTAGGGTAGGGTAGTGTAGGGTAGGTAGGGTAGGTAGGGTAGTGTAGGGTAGGTAGGGTAGCGTAGGTAGGTAGGGTAGTGTAGGGTAGGATAGTGTAGGGTAGGGCAGTGTAGGGTAGGGTAGGATAGTGTAGGGTAGGTAGGGTAGTGTAGGGTAGGGTAGTGTAGGGTAGGTAGGGTAGTGTAGGGTAGGTAGGGTAGCGTAGGTAGGTAGGGTAGTGTAGGGTAGGATAGTGTAGGGTAGGGCAGTGTAGGGTAGGGTAGTGTAGGGTAGGTAGGGTAGGTAGTGTATGGATTTTGTATGAATGACTTTTGGATGGACAGGACAACGTCTGTCGGGACAGCTAGTATAAAATATAATTATCCTGAATGAAGTGATTCATAGCACTTGGAATCCTGTTATAGAATAATAAATCAATGACAAAACTCGACGATCGCTTCAAAACATTCATTTCATTGCACCTGAAACTTCCAAAGCTTTCGAAGGCTACGCGGTGATGGCGGGAAAACTTTATTAATGGACTACAGACTACTGAATGGTTTCACTGACAGATATTTATAAACGTTGTAAAAGAAAACGTGTGAGCTACGATATTAGAAACAAGATTTTAAAATAATTAAACGCGTTAAAAATGTTAACTTACCGAATTGAAATGTTACCTAAATCACTAACAAACGTAACAATTAATGTTGTATAATGAAACTAGATTGGTTTCACCCTTCCCTAGAACGTGGTTTTGTTGTAAACAAAGTTTGTTTTGGGCTGTTTCGGATATGTGGGTGATATGGGCGGGCGGGCGTCTGGGCGGACGAGCGGCCGGCTCGCGACCCTCGCGGACACTGCCGCGCGGTACGCAGCCGCCCGCCACCAGTAATGAACTTCTTAACTGTTCGCTCTGATAACTCTCAGAGTTAACCGCAGTTTGCTTTGCGGAGATTTACCTGACGACATCCTGGATGTGTTTTTGAGATTTAATTTAAGTATATACGATTCTGAATCTGCATAAAGGACACCTTAATTCTTACCTTAATAATTTCGAAAGCTCTTGGAACCGTCATTGCAACGGCTTCTGGATTTCCTTCCCCTTCACAACATGTGTTGTAAAGGCAACACATGTTGTGGTGCTTTTGTATCCTCGGCAAAGCTGCACTTACACACAGACAAAATATTAATTAACTAAAACGAAAGGCACGTAGCCTTCGTAGTCCTGACGATACACAACGTATCCTTTGGGCTATTAATGCTACAGGGCTACAACAGACAAAAAAATTAGAAAAATTAGAAAGTTCTTTGTTGAAGCTTTTAGAACTTACCTTTTATTATTTAACAAACACGTTTCGTGGGTAAACGACGCTGAATTTAGATGTAAGATTCTCTTTATGATCGTGTTAGTAAAGAAACGGAAGGTTTTACGTAAAAAAGGATGTTTGTCGTGTTATCGCGCTTCGTTTTTGTGAAATACGAGTATGTCGTAGCGATGATACGAGTACGCTTTGAAGAAGATTCGGGTTGTAGAGCAATCTGAACACAAAAGAATCTGAGTATGATTATCATATTCAGACTCGATTTTTCGCCTAAGGTAGCCTAAGGCGAAAAAACATGGATGGTTTTGTTATAAATATTTTACGATGGGTTTAACGATGTTCAGCTAATTAGAATCAAATTTCAAAAATCCGAATCGCTCATATTTTATCAGAAAAATTAGTAGGTATTGTCTTGTTGACCGAATTCGCTAATTATTAACTCAACGCTAACCCCGAACGAACCAAAATTGCCGGACCGCTATTCTGTAAACCAGACATGGATACAGCAGGATTATATATGGGCCGGATGGCTTGGCGTCCCTTCCACAAACATTGATGGCACCCAATCGAATTTACACATATAAAGCTGTTCGCGCACTAGCGCTTACGGCTACGACTAAGGATATTTTTTTATATACGTTTTGGATAGTTTTGGCATGGCGCTGCGTTGGTGTGCTAATTGCGTTAGATCATGCAAGCTTCAATTAGTATAAATATTATGAACAGGTAAGTGTATTAAAACGTAATTACTTAAACAGTTTCCAGTTTTCTACTATATTAGGTACTATATAAGGTACCACAAGCTCTAGTGCTTTTTTTTTTGGGTGGGAAATCATCAAATAACTTCTCCCGCTCTGGGTGGAGCAGGACTTTTACTGACTAAAACCCACCCGTGTTCCCTCATTAGCCTGTGTGCCAGGGTCAGCGGTATTTCTTTCGAACAAACCCGCACCCCTGGCAGAAGCTCAAGTCTCAACTTGCTCTCGGCGTTCTCCGTAATTGGTTGTTTTCGTTTAATTTCACAAACAAACATTCCTCAATTTCACGACTTTCGTTCAACGACGAGTAGAGTAGTGGTGGCCCAGTGGTAATGACTGTGACTAACAAGTTGTAGGTAGAGGGTTCGAACCCAGACACTCACCGTATTTTGTGTAAATTATTTCATCACCACTGCTCCCAAAACGTGAAGAAAAACATTATGAGGAAGTCCCGGAAGTCATTTGGAAAGGTTTCGACAACCTTTATAAAGGTACTTCCTTAGCCTAAGAATATCTAAGTAAAAGTATTTCTAATGCTCACACAATACACACTATGCGAGGCACATGCCTGCCATCAAGCAAATACACACATTGTGAGGCATGCATGTGCTTCGCATGCAATGTGCCACACACGTGTGTATCCACCTCCACTAGTTTCGTGTCCGCAGCCTTAGTTTTGCATGGAGAACAACCTACAGGAGATTAACTTATCCGCATCACTGCGCGGTTAGATCGAGTCAATTGATCGTACGAAGCATTTTCTGTCCTCATGGTGTAAGTTGCCTCAAAGGTCTACAAGGACTACAATTTTATGGAATATTTTCAGCGATAGTAAAAATAATATTAATACCTAGGTGGTAGGACGCTGTTTACGAGTTAATGACACTTCCATGTGCCAACTGTGTTTGTTCTAGGAAATTAGAGTGTTAACGACGTGACGCCATTTACAGAGCCCATTGTCATGGTTCACTTTTGTCAGCAAATAAAGCTATGTTGTTTTCTCGATTTAGAGTATTACGAAATACCTTCTTGTAGTCTTTTCCAAAAGTATTTGATGCAAATGTAAACAAATGGATCAGAAAACGTACCTACCTGTGGATGCCCATTTCAAGTGCCACTTACAAATTGAGTGCTTTGATTTGATTATTTAAACACGAAATCATAATTTTAATTGCCCTAACATTATTTTTATTTCGAGGGTTGAAATTTATAATTTGTATTACCTCATTATTTTTCAATTATCCAATACCCCGAAACCGCTATCACTCAAGTATTGCCAGTAGGTCATTATCATTTCAGTTGAAAGATGTCCACTGCTGGACATAGGCCTTCCCGAAAGGGGGTTTTTGCCATAATCGCCACGCTAGGCCGGCGGATTGATGATCGCAGTAAGGTAGTAAAATGTATGAAGAACGCTGCTGCCCATTCTCTAGTAAGTCCCTTAGTCGCCTTCTAAGACACCCACGGGAAGAAATGGAACCAGCCAGTAGGCAGAAAACTATAAGTAGGTAATTATTCATTTGAAATCAAAATTGGCAATACACTTTTAGTTATTCCGCCAGTTTTGTTTTCACTTTGTTGTTTTCATTCTATTAGGTAAATATAGGTACAGCTCTGCTTAACCCGTCGTGAAATATAGGCGTGATGTTCTGTTTATTATCCGTACCTATAGCCACTCTCTGTACCTACATACAATATGTAAACATTGGCGATACTACACCATCCTTTAGCTGATATGATGATGAATAAGGTCATAACTCATTTGTTGGGCTTGGTATAACTTTTTATAACAAGCTTCCCACTTCTTTGCTAGATTTGCCGTTTGATGCGTTTAAAGCTCAAGTAAAATCCATCCTTTGTTTAAAGGCTTACTATTCCATTAACGACTATTTAAATGACAAGAATAGTTGGTCGCTGTGATTAACACAAGACAATGTTTATGTTCTTTCTCCAGAATTTGCGTACCTAGTGACAGGTTATATGGATTCATATAATTATTTAGTTAAATACTTTTTTTTCTCAATTTTATTGACCAAGTGTTTTTTTATTATTTTTACTATCTATCTATTATGTCATGATCTAATAATAATCCAGCATTGCATATGCAAGATTTAGAGCCCTTTATACCAGGAGGCTTTTATTTTTGGTAATATGCGTTATTGTTTATTACCTACTTTGCCTATGTATGTATAGAATCAAGTCCATCCGACTAAACAGACAGCTGTGCTGCTGGGGAGTTTGTTACGCCACTTATTCTTCCCAGCTAAAGCACTAGGAAGTGTCGAAGGGTGGGCGTTTTTGGGGGACTGTCTTATGTATTTTGACGTTCGAAAAGTGCTGATTCTCAGCCTAATTTGAATAAATGACTTTTGATTTTGATTTCTGAATGACGATATTATAACAATCCCGTCAAGCCACACAATCAACCAACGAATAGAGAACATAAAATACAGAAAATATTGACATTCGTCCCTATTCAAATTTAAAGTTTTGCTCCATCTCGTAAAAGTCACAAAGTTTTCAACTCTTCTCTAACGGCAGGAACACCAAATTGGAATTCGAAAAATTACAAGAACCCTTCAATAATAGTGCGCTTACTATGACAAGACAACACCGAATTATGTTTTTACTTGAAAAGTTCTACATTACTTAGCCTTTATTTGGGACGTTATCACTGTTTCTTAAAAACAATCCAGAAGGCCACCTCTCTAAATTAAAAACGTTCTTAATCTAGGGGCAATCTCACCTCGGCGACAATCAAATGTCAAAAATGTATGGAAACCCGACGTATTTTTGACAGATGTACACTGAGATCAGATTCTGAACAGTGTGAACGTTCTTTTTTACGAGAATTGCCGCTCTGGTGTTTCTATATACCTTCTCTTATCTACACTCGGTTCCAAAAATAACGGGTCACTCACAAAAATTGAAATACCTCCAGAACTGTAAAAGTTAGATCAATGAAATAAAAAACAGAATGAAGACTTTTTAGTTGCGCTTTTAATAGCATATTATTTAAACTGGTTGATGAAAAAAACTTCATTAGAAAAACAAAATTTAAAAAAATGACTATTTTTAAAAACAATATTTTTGTTTCATGTCATTATGGATGCTTTCCATTTCTATTCTGTCACAAAAAAAATTATCGTGAACGTCTTCCACGTGCATAATTATTATTCTGTGAGGTGAAGCATGGCAGTCACGCTAGAGGAATGTACCAGAATCCTAACTTTTTTGGAACTTGGGCGGAGCCAGCGTGAAACAGCCAGAAACATTGGTGTATCTTTGTCGACTGTTCAGCGGGTAGTCCAGCGGTACCAAGAGACCGGATCACACCTTAGAAGACCAGGAAATGGCAGACCAAGATGCACAGCGGCCAGGGAAGACAGACAACTGGTGGCTACAATGCTCCGAAATCGTTTTCAAACTGCTGTTGGTCTAAAAACTCACTTTATTCGCTTTGTAGGTGGCAATTTAAGCGCTCAAACAGTAAGAAGACGTCTTGCTGAAGCAAATTTGAAACCATTGAGGCCCGCAAATGGCCCCAAACTGGAACGGGGACATCGAATTGCAAGACAGAGATGCGTGCGCGAGCACCTAAACTGGACACTAGACGATTGGTCTAGGGTAATGTTCACGGACGAGTCTAAATTCATGCTTTATAAGCATGATGGTAGGCAGTTGGTGTACAGAAGACCAGGGGAGCGCTTCCAACAAGCGTGTGTGGAGGAAAAAGTGGCGTACGGTGGAGGCTCCGTACAAGTTTGGGCTGGGATTTCTGCTGAGGCCCGCACCGAGCTGGTACTCATTCAAAATGGAACTCTAAATGCAGAGAGGTACGTGGAAGAGATCCTCAATGAACATGTAGGTCCTTTCATGGCCAGGATGGACCGGCATGGCATATTAATGCATGATAATGCGCGTCCCCATACCGCCAGAATTGTACATGACTACCTTGAAGAGGTCGGTATCGAACTCATGCAGTGGCCAGCGCGAAGCCCGGACTTAAACCCCATTGAGCACGCCTGGGACGAGCTTCAGAGATGCGTGAAAGGTCGAAACCCCCCACCAATCACGCTTCCCGAGCTCAAACAAGCACTGGTGGAGGAATGGGAAGGTATTCCTCAGCACCGGCTCCGAAATTTGGTGTACAGCATGCCTAATCGCCTGGAAGCTGTCAGAAGAGCTCGTGCAGGCAATACAAAGTATTAAATGAAGAAAGTGATGAAAAACAGCAAAAAAACAATCATATAAAAAATGTAATCTTAAGAAAAATATGACTACTTTAGTTTTTTTTTTAATTTAGAGATTAATATTGTGGGTGCAACTAAGTTTTATTTTATTTTTATCTGTATAATTAAATTCTCAATTGAACAGTCTTCGTTTCATTAGGATGGCATACGTAGTTCGGGAGATATTCGGGTTTATGTGACTGACCCGTTATTTTTGGAACCGAGTGTATATGCTTATATAAAAGGAGAAACTGAGTGACTGACTGACAAATCAACGCACAGCCGAAACTACTAGAACTAGGAATGTGAAATTTTGCACACGGCTTCCTTTTATAATGTAGAGGAGCACAGAAGTGGTTTTTGGAAATTCGACCTTTAAGGGGGTGAAAAGGGGGGATTTTGTTTGTATGAAAAATCTTATTCCTTGAGTTAATAAACTTGAAACTTGGCACAAATACTTATCTAAGTAAATTATAAAGTTGGTCATTTCTTTTTTTTCTAAACTACCCCTAAAGGGGGATTGAGGGTTGTCATAGTTGGTATGGAAGAATTTTAACGCGCGGAATGATTAACTCGTAACCACGTAGTACGTTCCCGCGGGATAATTTCCGACTTCCACGCGGGCGAAGCCGCGGGCGGAAGCTAGTAAAACAGAGGGGCGCTAGTCTTGGTGTCGACATTAATAGGGTACGACATGGTTTCTTTATATAAAGCGAAGTACAAAACCGCAAAAGATTATTCGTCTGGATGCCTAATCAAAATGAGCATGAGGAAAGAAAATGGTTCTTTTTTTCCCAGAAGAAATAGGAGTTCCCAATTCTTTCCGCCGCTTCCGTAATATTTACATTTATACGCTGATTCCAAATAAAATATTCAACCCTTTCAGAAGCCTTTTACGTCACAAACCTACGCGGTCAATATTTATGGCAGAGCAATTATTTTTTAAAATAACCTACTGAAGATTTCAACGGTCGTGGTTCAAAATGATGTACTGAATCCATGGTTGGTTTCAACAGCCACCCTGCCACCCTGTAGGTATATCATATTTAAATTTATAAACAATACTTTTGTAAGCGGCTTCCCGCGCGCGCAAATTATCGCACGGAAACGTACTACCGGGATAAAAAGTACCCTATGTGTTAATCCAGGTAACTATCTGTCTGCCGAATTTCATCCAAATCGGTTCAGCCATTTTTGCGTGATTGTGTAACAAACATCGTAACATCTGAACATACAAACTTTCAAAATAGTATTTTATTAGTAGGATACTTTCCTCATACGTTATGTAAGAATTACCTACATAAAGCAGGTAGATGGGGAAGCCTTATAAAGCACTCAGATCATAACAGCTTAGGTAAGATATCACATCCCCCGGCGCTAGCACATTTAGTTCTAGAGATAAAACAACATTAGACACTAATTCGTTTTCACGTCGTGTTTAAGAGCACTTTAATTCTACCAGAATCAGTTAATATTTAAATCAGAAGCACTTACACGGAATTGGAGATTAAATTCTTTGAACGGCCGTTGGCACAGGTAGCACATAAACATTGAATTAAAACGAAACGAGTTAATTAAAGTTGTTGAGCCGCGTGCACACGAACGGAACATTTGCAGTTAGTTCACGTGTCTTTTGTCTTCATTTTCTTCCGGCTTATTAGGTGCTTGTGAGAAAGACTGCAGATCTAGACTTCTTCAGCTAATATTACAACGTTCTAGCAGAGCATACGGGTCAGTTATTAAAACCTAGCCAGAAATCACGTGAATCGGTAATGTGGGTTTCGAATTAATACCGCACTAACGGATGGGCAGTAAAACGATGTATTGATAAAATAACTTTAATTTCAGGAGGCGGTGACAAGAAATTAATAAAATACATATCCAAAGTCACCGACTTCCGAAATTAAAGTTATTTTTCATTTTGTAGTGTTTTTCCGGAAGTTGGTTGGTTTTATTTTTGAAAAAGTTTTTTTATTTTTGATTGGTTCACATGTGCTTAACCCTTCACAGCGTACCGGCGTGATATTATGTTATGAACTGGTGTAAACAATAGACAGACATGAGGTTTCAGCAATCCCAGTCCATTTGCTATCATTTATTGAGGAGTTCCGTTGCCTGTCTCCGAAGTTCATCATCAATTCTTTACCAAATTGAAATAGGAGCACTCCGAGAAAGTACTCTTCCAAAAACTACCCAAATCGCTTCAAGTGTGCCTATAAAATTTTAAGAGTTCTCTTTATTTCTCCAGGATCCCATCATCACATCCTGACTTGATGATCATGGGATCACCTGGAAAGTTTCAAACAAAAAAGAAAAATCCAATTCGGTCCAGCCATCTTCTAGTTATCGGGGAACATACATAAAAAATAAAGGTTCCGACGAATTGAGGAGGAGGTTCTCAATTCGTCGGAACCTTTATTTGGAAGTCTGTTAAAAATAGATTTTAATAATAGGCCTACAACATTCTGCATAATGTTCCTACTGATGGGACGCGTGGGGCATAATCCACCACGTGGGCCCAATGCGGTTTGGTACATGTCACATGTCTTCGATTTTTTTGGTTCTAGGACATGCCGGTCTCTTCAAGACGTTTTCGTTCACCGTTTTGAGAGCAGAGTGGTGTTAAATTAAATACACAAATTAAAGTGGCTGCCTGGGTTCGAACTCACGACCTATACCGGGATCCATATCACTGGGTCACCACGACAGATGAGAATAAACTTTATATGTTTTCGATGACATCAATCTATACAAAATACACAAACATTTTTCACAGCTTTGTTAAGGAAAAGGAAAATATCTTCAAACGCAATACAGGTAGTATTATATTGCGTTTGAAGATATTTACGTCCGCGCCGTGGATGGAAGTAGGAATGGAAACTAACCTGTAACACAGGTATGTAATGACATCCCTAGAAAACTACAAAGTGAAAGCTTCTGATGGGAGGGAAGCTATATGATTCACTAGAATCAATTGGCTAGGTAAATCAGACTGACATTTTCATAGAATCCGAAATGAATTTATAGAAATAGAAAGAAAAATACATTTTTGAGCACAGAATAAAAGGCACACAACATAGCTGATATAAATCCCTACTGTATTAATATCATAAATGCGAAAGTAACTCTGTCTGTCTGTCTGTTACGCTTTCACGTCTAAACCGCTGAACCGATCGTCATGAAATTGGAAGAGATATAGCCTGGGATATGGAGAAGGACACAGGCTACTTTTTACGCGATAACCGACATACACGCGGGCAGAGCTGCGGGAAAAAGATAGTTAGTAGCTTATAACTGCTTCTATTTTCTTTACAGAAGCTTCATTAAAGACTATTTTGTCCATAACGGAAGTATTCCATTTGTAAATGACCGACGAAATACTTCGTTCAGACACAACAAAAGTTCACATGTTTCGTTAATGTGTAGCTCACTAAAACTTTAATGTTACCTCGATTCAATTCGTACTCGACTAGCTACTTACTTATTAAAAGAAAAAAGCTTAGCTTCGGAACATTTAATGGAAAAAGTAATACAGGTAAATTATTTTGGTAATAAAACATATCCGTTTGTTATTATTCATTCGTCTTTTGAAATGAAATAACGATATTTGTACTTTCCTATCGTAGGTGTACTGGAAGAGATTTCTTTATAAAGCACCACCTTTGTACGTACAGACACCAGCACATCAGGCTACCCCAAACTGTCAAATTTTCCCAATTGAACATGAACTTTATACTTAAGTCATAAAGTTGAAAATCTTGGGGTAGCTTGTAAAAAAATTGGAGTAGCTTGATGTACTGGCGTCTGTACCTACGTGTTTTTGTGTTCTATTCTTCTTGTCCATTCATAAATGGTTACATAAATCTATATCTATATGTTACGCGCAACTTTTATTTTTTTTTCTTTCTTATGAACCTTCTCCTGACTATTAGGAACACAACAAAAAAAGAATGTGCAAAATTGGTCCAGCCGTTCACGTGTGATGCCGTGACCAAGGAAAATAGAGATTCATTTTTATATGCATACTTACTAGCTGACCCGACAGACGATGTCCTGTCCGTCCAATAGTCATTCATACAAAATACCTTCCCTACCTACCCTACCTACCATACCCCACGCTACCTACCTACCCTACGCTACCTACCCTACGCTCCCTACCATATCCTACCTACCCTACCATATCCTACCTACCCTACCCTATCCTACCTACCCTACCTACCCTACGCTACCTACCCTACCTACCCTACGCTACCTACCCTACCTACCCTACCTTTCCTACCCTACACTGTCCTACCTACCCTACGCTACCTACCCTACGCTACCTACCCTACCTACCCTACTTACCCTAAACATAAAAAAACCCTAAAAACCATCCATGGACTTCAACGAACATAAAAAAAAAGAATTTGTAAAATTGGTCCAGGCGTTGTTGAGTTATGCGCTTACCAACACATTTTGCGATTCATTTTTATAATATATAGATAAGATTTTTATATATAAGAAGATAATAATAAATCGATGCATCTTACATTTCAATGAATTATGGTCGAATTTCAACCATTGGGCAATCACTAGTCCTCACAAATAAGTTTGTTTGTTACGCTTTCACGCAAGAACGGCTGAACAGATTTGGATGAAATTTGGCACATGAGTAGACCATAATCTGGAGAAGGATATGGGTAACTTTTCATCCTGAATCACAAACCAAGTCGCGGGCAACAGCTAGTAAATAAAAATATTTGCTCACATAAAATTATCGCAGATATATATAACATGTGTAAATGTATGAGGTTTATTGATCCTATCGTAATCAGACATGTCAGAGCTCGGAGGATTTATTCCTCAAGCTTTTGTCGGAGTCTATTTAAGGAGGAAAATCAAAGAAAGCCTTAACATGAGTAAGTATATTGTCGGCTATCTATCACACGAAGTTTTTCATACTAATATAATAAATGCGAAAGTAACTACTTTGTCACGCTTAATCCACTAAACCGATCGTTATGAAATTAGCACAGCCAATCTAAACGGATTTAGATATCTATATCTACATATACTAATAATAAAGAGGAAAGATTTGATTGTTTATTTGTATGTATGTTTGTTTGTTCGTTTGCATTGAATAGGCTGCGAAACTACTGAACCGATTTCAAAAATTATTTCACTGTTAGGAAGCTACACTGTCCCCGGGTGACATAGGCTATATTTTATCCCCTTATTCCCACGGGAACGGGAACTACGCGGCTGAAACCGCGGTGCGCTGCTGGTAAATAATATTATAGAGAGAAAAGATTGTATTTTTATATTTTCGTTTGGTACGTTTTCACTCTAAAACGGCCGAACGGATTTTCATGAAATTTGACATATGGGTAAGCCATGACCTAGATAGGACATGGAATACTTTTTATCCCGATATTCCCTCGACATTAGCTAACGCTGGATATTTGTTTTGGAAAATGATTAAATATAAAACACACGCAGACGAGAGCTTTTTCCTGCGAAGTCACAGGAAAACGACGAAGCATTTTCCTGTGACTTTGCAGGAAGAAGCTAGTTATTCTAATAAATAATATACAAATTAACTAAGTATTATGAAAGCCTTTTGTCGTTCGTGACCCTTCGAGGAGAAACTCAGCGGAAATCGGGAGCCGATACAAACACATCGATTTCCCTGCGGCGGCAGTCGGTGTGTCCTCGAGTTTAAACAATCGATATTATCAGCAGAACGTATTAATGAAATGATACTGAAATAAACGACCTTGACGTCACTCGCGACCGATAACGATTGATCTGCGAACGATTTACTGAGCAGGTTATGTTTAGTTGTAAAGTGTTAGCGGTTTTGGAGGTTGGGTAAGTATGTGGAAAGTTTGATGGTGTTGAATTTTACAATAATTTCCTACAAGTAGTTTCTTCGTTTGGGTACGAATAGTATCGTGAAAGTAGTTACTTTTGAGGTAGTTTTAGTGAAGTGTTTCTATTTCCGGTAACTCCAGAAATAGAAACTTAGGCATTAATTATACGGTCGGCTAGTAAGGGCATGGGTGAATTCGGTCAAACTTTTGTAAAGTCATCTACGAAAAAGTTTTGATATTTTGTCAGATTTTCCATACAACTTATACCAGACGTGAGAAATTACGGAATCCGGTATTGAGTTTATTTTTTGACGATCTTTTACGTTAGTAGGTATCCAGATCATGAATATGACATAACTAACTACTTACTAGGTTTAAATGTTTGGTTGGATTCGCACTAAAAAGGTAACTTTAAGTATAATGTTAGCTTGTTACGGATATGCATCTCCCAGGCCCGGAGGGTCGGGTAACCGCCGCAAGCTTCACAGATTAATGCTTCGCTGAGTGACTGATACGTGCGCCTGTTATATTTAGCCTCATAAAAAACTATCTATCAACGCCGCTGACGCTGTAAAATTAATTAAAAAGGCTTTACTAAATGAAACCCTTTGTAGTATCATAGTAAGGAAAGTAATGATGACGTAGCAGTGGGCTGGGCCGCCGGAAGTGGGCGCGGGCACAGTGGCCGACACTTCCGGCCGCCGACATCGCGCCAACCATGGCTGTTATATAGTAAACGAACCACGGCTAATGGGGAACTGTTTACACAATATTTTACATCCACTAACCTACTATGTGGATCTGCTGATAGAAAGGTTACATAACGTCGGAACCACACGACATGGACGTACGTCGACACCGTCTTGACCATACTTAGAATCTTTCCCATAACTTACCATGCAAATGGTGACGTCACAAGATGGTCAATTGGCAAGCACCGAGGATTTTTCAGCCTACATTGTCCCACTGCTGAGCAAGGGCCTCTCAGATCAAATCCTCCGAGGCGTCCTTTTCCAGGGCCTTGATCCAACCCTCGCAATACGCGTCTAGGTAATCTCGCCACTTCTTCCTGGGCCGACCTCGGCGGTGCCGTCCATCCTCAGGCACCCAACGTGTCGAGACCATAATTGCTGAAGTGACCCGCCCAGTCCGAATGCGCTTGGCAGCCTTTTGCCTACGTCTAGGATTCCCATTGCGGAGCGCAGGATGGAGCACCGAGGATATTGTGACCAATTCCAAAAGAGATCTGTTTTGCTACCTAGTTGTCGTCTCCAATGTTAACGACCACACTTGTCGAGATGATACCAGAAGATAGCTCGCTGTTAAAGAGTTAACTGGTGCGAAGATAATACTGGCTGCAGCATCAGGCCAGTTTTACCATAACAATGTATTGTCATAGGAACGGAACGATCACGCAAAGTTTTTGAAAGGCAGGAATTCATCTCACACCAAAACAACAAGTAAAACTAAATTGGTAGTATATTCTACATTCAATTAAAAGTTTTTCACCAAGAATTTTCTTCCGGTCTTGTAATTTTACACATAAATTAAACAGCTACTTAACTTTACGAGTAGTAAAGAAAATCTATGACCTGTTCGGCCTGTTCGATCCAAAATAATGTTTTAAACCAAATCCATGCATACTTATAATAGGTATTGTGGATGGGAAAGTGTTCCGTGTGGTGTCGGACGTAAAAGAATAGCACCATCCTATTTTTTCCCGTGAGTATCGTAGAAGGCGATTAAGGGACTTAATAAAGAATGGGCAGCAGCGTTCTCTTTGCATTTTACCACCATACTGCGATCGTCAATCCGCCTGCCTAGCGTGGCGATTATGGCAAAAACCCCCTTTCGGGGGAGTCCTATGTCCAGCAGTGGACGTCTTTCGGCTGAAATGATGATGATGATGATGATGGGAAAGTGTCTCGGTCTGTTTTCGTGAGATAGTTTGAACCTTGAGGACATCTAAACAGTTCAAAATATCTATTAGGTATGCCTATATGTGAAGTAGGGCATTGAAGTTTGTATTATTAAATAAAGTGTGTTGCGTTGTATACAATATCAATAAAGAGAACATGGAAAATCGATATAAAAACTCCTTTCAGTTTCACCATAATTACAAGCTTGTATTTCATAATCAGTTTCGCAGAATTTATACGAGGAAGTATAGACTTTGAGTCCCAATTGACTATATAAATTAATTTAACCTTGGCACCATCTGCGTTTACCTACATCTGAGTGTATCACTGATATGTTGAACTTTATTTGATTGGTAAACCATTCGCTCATATTTGGAAAACACTTCACTTCTCAACATAGACGTAGTTCAGGTAATTCTGACTTCAAAAAGTTTTAAGTTACATTAGTAGGTACACATTGTGGAATAGAATTGTATATAGCGGCATCTTCAACACTACATGCGGCGAACTACGCATCAGACTGACCACGCACTATATCCTGCATCGCGCAAGCAGAGTTCAACAACAGACACCGACGCGGCGACGTGCCTTTCCTGGTGTGTCCTTTTCTATGGAGGATAAGTGAACTTTGCACCCTGTTCCTCATGCTTTACAACATAATATTGAGCTTTACCTACTCCTGAAAGCATGTCGAAAGAGAGCTTCCACAATAATAGAAAGGTACGAAAACGATCCAACCCGAATGTTTCAGTTGGATATGAATTACCAGTTTCCAGGTTTTTGATAAGACCTGCCAACCAATCTTGATTAGAAATCAGATCCTTATTGGACTAATTGGGTAATAATGACAGTGACAGTGTACTACATACAATACCTACTTAAAAAAATTACTATTCTCCCTGGATATCTAGAAAACTTTGCAGGTTTATCAATCAAAGTTGAACACAGATTTCATTTATAGTGCTGACCGTGCGGACGAGCCGTCTGCGACAGTAATACACGAGACCAGCGGCCGGCGGCGGGCACTCCCTCATGCCAGATTTGACCTTTCACTATCTACTAAAGACTATAGGGAACGTCTGTTTGTCCAATAAACTTGATTGTTCACCGTAAAAGGCAAAAGCTAAGTCAGGACAAAGGCCAACTCTTCATTACTTCCGGACTTCGTTACTTAACTTTAGAAAGTGTTTTTTCTTTTCGAAAGAGAAGTACCTCGCCGAGGCATACATTGATATAAAATATGAGCGCAAGATACGATCTTGAGAAAAGTTTAAGAACGTCGCCGATGAACGTCAATCAATTTTCAGGAACAGATTCTACACCAAAAAGTCATTATATGTAAGTTTGTCCTAAGTTATTCCAATCAAGTTATTATGAACGTGAGTTGTCAAATGAATTCTGAAACGTAGCTGAAGGCTTAGGAAACATATTTGAATATTTACGGCGATTTTTCAAGGAATGTCATATAACAAAATATGTATGGGGTCGGCAGCGGAGTGCGGACACTACATAAATATTTGGAATGTTTCGCGTTCACAGAACATCGTCGCGTGACGACCTGTGCGTCACTTGAGCCTCGACCTCCATGAAATGTCTCATTTTTGTCAAATTTAAACTGGTGCGGTAGCTACACGAGGTCAGGTGAAATGTACGTAACATAAAGTTGGCATCACGGATGATTGTATTCCCCGAAGAGGTACGTACCCCTTCACCAGTTACGTTTAAAGTGGATGCGCTAAGGTAGTCGCGAAATTATTTTTTTTTTACGTTTTTTGCAATTCGAATGATTCTTTTGTGAAAAAGTCATTCAATGGGATCAAATGAACTTGGAGGAATAATATATTAATGATTATAATTTTGTAAAGCCATATCCCACCAAAAAAAAATTCTTGTAAAATATTGCCAAGACGAGACGACCATATCACTCACACTGTCAAAAAGTTATCAAATCTCATGTAGAGCCAAGCTTCTAACTCTACACGCCCTAATTCTACTTACAACGCCTAACTTCACAAACTCTACACCTTAGTTAAAATATGTGGCTTGGCCGTTTTATTACTACAAGAACTATTGTATAACAGAAAACTAATGAACAGTGGATATATTTTTCACCTTACGCCCACATGTAGCGAAATGGCCAAGCCACATATATTTTGACTAAGGTGTAGAGTTTGTGAAGTAAGGCCTTGTAGAGTTAGGGCGTGTAGAGTTAGAAGCTTGCCTCTACATGAGATCTGATAACTTTTTGACAGTGTGAGTCATTATGGTCTCGTCTTGGCAACATTTTACATGAAAATGTTTTTGGTGGGATTTCACTTCTTTTTGTAAGTTGCTTGTGACAATATATATTTTTTTCCTTTTTGGGGTGTTTTATTATTATTTATTTATAATAACAAGGAGTCCCTTTGTCAATTTTCAGACCTCTAGCGTCAAAATTGCGGAAGTCTCATACAAACTTCCATCCCCCCGTTTAAGGGGTTAGGGGATAAAAGTCCCAAGTTTAAAATTGTTTTGTTGTTTGTGTATTAATACTAGCCTACATACCAAATTTCAGCTTTCTAGGACATTAGTAAGTACCCTAAGAATTTTGATGATCATCAGTGAGTCAGTGACGAAATTAGAGTTTTTTAGATATCAATAAAATCTCAAGTACGAGTATCAGAGCTATGTAATTAAAACTTTAATATGTTTAATAAGTCCGCTATTGACAACATAATTATTCCGAGAATTTTGTTTATCTGGTATAATCCATACCCAAGTTATAAGTGTTAAAAAAAACGACGAAGCGCTTCGAGAAATGGTAGGTAGTGCCTTTACGCTTCGCTCGTCTTGGCTGGGACACTACCGTACCCCCAGATTAGTTATGGCCGAAATTCATATTTTGCAACAACCTGACACTTATCTGCAAATTGCAAAAAACTTAACAAATCTTTAATTTCGCGAGCTGTCCTGGCGCTTTCACCTTAATTCCCTTGTAATAATAGAAGGCGATTCTATTGCCATTATCTAAATCTCAATTTCGAGTCCCGACTCCGAGCTCCTGAGATATTCCTGAAAGAAAAGTTTCGGTAACAGTTTCCCCGAGCCGAAACAAACGCGGAATATCACGCTCAGCTGTCACACTTGTGACTAGACTAGGACAAGGCAGCTGAATCAGTACAGCTAGGTAGTGAATATATGACTGAGGTTAATATGCAGCCGTCTGTAGCAACCATACACAACCAATTAACCAATGTATTGAATATTACAGTGGAACGTACTTACCCACCTTTGTTATTCAAACCCCTATTAATTAATACGTAGAACATTGCAGGTAACGGCTGTATCCGAGGGCGCATTCCCGAGGACGTAAACTTAAAGAATTGTGTCAATAGAGAAGTTATTGTGTGTAGTAAAATGGTAAGTTCCTATTTTTCAAAATGTCAGTGAATATCAAGGGCGCTTCACGTGGGTGGGCCGGGGGGCTTGTGGGCTAGGGCCGACATTTTTATTATACTACGAAAGGCCACTCGCTAAACAGTTTCTCAATAAAACTGATGGTGTTACTAGACAGGTTATCAGTTCAAGTGAAACTTGGTATTAGTATGTTATAGGATTTATAGGGAATAATCCAAGTGCTAAAACTTCTTCGTGATCTAGTGATCGCAAGCACGACGGCTGAGTACGGCCATGGGTTCGATTTTTGACTTCGGGCCCATGATATATGGGTAAACCCTATGACATGGTGTTAAACTATTCCTATGAAACTGGGTTATTCTAGGTAGCTGCGAAATGCAATGACGATCGTTTTAATTTCGCTTGTTAAATCAACAGCAAGACGAATTTTCTCGGCGATGACTTTACATTCAACTTCAGGAAAATGTGGTTCTTAGGATCCTTCCCTTAGCTAAAAGCTTTGAGAAAACTCTCCGTTATAAAAAGGAAAATCTTCAAGTGAATGAGATCTTGAAGCGGAGGCGTAGGCGGCGCAATCAAAGGTACGGCCAACATGAAGTGTCTAAAACTCACATATTAGCGTAACCAGAACTTTCCAGGGTGTTTCCAGGATTTATTTCTGGGCACATGGGCCAGCCAGTTAAGCTGTTTTTGGGGATTTATTCATTTTCTATGAAATTATAGTATCGGCTATTATTTTTTTCATGAATTGAGGAAAGCTATACAAACATTGGACGCGCGAGGCCCCTCAGACCACTCTATCTTTTAGCAAAAATGTTGTGCTGAAATACTCTCGCCGACTCTATACCTGTGCATTTTTGGAATAGCAGACCTCTGTGTGAGTACCAACTGACTGCACCACTGTGAGCGTTAATAGTTACTCTGCTGCAGCAGGTATAGTAGGTGCTTCTTCAGAATTCCTCATTGATCTTGATGGATATGCATACAAGCAAGTCCATTCAGACGATTCGATTTGCTTCTGCGCCCCCCTGGATCCGCCCTAGCGAACGTTAGTTATTCGATTATTGTTGGCTCTTTGGATTATTGTAAATATATCTAATGTTGTATACCTCTGAGGTACAGATATATATTGTTATTGTATCTACGCGTTGTAAAATACTGCGTAGTTTGTATATGACCGACATAACAATCTTCATTAAATAAACGGCGTATAATAACTAATTTTATAGATTGACGATAGTATGATAATAGGTACCTACATAGTTTTTTAAAATATTATTTCCATATTATTAACCTAGCCTGGTTGCAGGGAGTGCCGCGGCTAACCACGCCAACCCGTAATTACGAAGAGGTTTTTATAACTCATTCACGACACGCATGAGGACATGATAGCTGAATAAATCCAAACTAATTAAGATTTAAAATAATTATTTTCTATAAAGAAAAGTCTAGGTTTTGCCCGCGACTTCATCCGTGTAGAGGTCGTAAATTTATCTACGGGAAGGTGCACCGGGATAAAAGTATCCTACGTCCTAACCCTGAAGATTCATTAGAAAACCAGCGTCAGACAGCATCTGTTCTGGAATGAACTTTTCTGGCGCAGTTGTTAAAACATTTTTACTTTTTTATTTTGTCATATGTATTTTGTGTTTCACGAACTGTGTCCGTCCAAATAAACGTTATTCAATTTTATTCTTAACTCAGGACATGCTCTACCTGTGTGTTGATTTTTGAAATTCGAACAGGCAGATAAAGTTACTTTCGCATTTATAATATTACTATGCGTTTTTGGCGGGATCGCGTTGGAACATGTCGCACGAATTTTCATTTTCATGAAATTTCGTGAAGTAGCGAATGAAATTGTATAATTTTGGTAGTGAATTATTCAATTTAGTTACGTGTGAGTGCACAAGTGTAGTGAAGGTGAAAATAAGTGACTAACGTGGACTTTTCGTGTTCCCCAAAAACTCCCAATAGGTTGTTGTAAAGTTAAGTACTACCGCTTTTCAATAACTTTGACTTGACTGACTATGACTTATTTGTAACTTGTGCCTGATATCGGGCCATTTACTAGATTGAAAAGTAAAATTACTTGACACTGGCTAAATGCACAAACCGTGCGAAGCCAGAAGCCAAAAAAAAAATACTATGGATGATGATCGGACATCACTTTTTATTTAAAATTAATGAATTTTAAATAAAAAGTGATGTCCGATCATCATGAACTACCGTAAAGTATAGAAAATCTCAGTAAAGCTACCTCCAGACAGGCGTATAGAGTTGCGACACGCGACTCTTCCACGCGTAAAATTGTGTTATTACTCCAGCAAATTTATCAAGCGTATCTACAGGTGACGAGAGTAATTGAGTTACCAAAACCGAATAAAGCTCGCATCTCCCGAGGGAAGCTCATAAGTGAATCTGACAACAATGAATAAAAGTATCCATAAAACAAACCATCTGATGTTCTAGTCCAGAGTTCTAATCTTAGACTAATCGAATAGGTTAAAGATGTACTGCTAGATGCTAGGACGGCTGAATATTCGGCAGTGCTTAGGGTGTTTACTAATACAATATGCTGAAACGGGAATGAATTTTAGGATAGACGGCGCTATCGCCAGTCTAAAGGCAGTGTGTACAAAATCAAACGTGTTTTGTATTGCCGGAACATGTTTTTTTTTTTTTGAGGGTGGGATGACATAAAATTACTTCTTCCGCTCTGGATGGAGCAGGAGGGCGTGTCAGACTTTTACTGACTAAAACCCACCCGTGTTCCTTCAGTTGCATGTGTGCCAGGGGCCAAAGTATCTCTTTCGAACAACCCGCACCCCTGACAGGCATCGGCCCTTGCGGACCCCATCAGTTGATGCTGACATCTCTTTGATACGCGCGTGGAACACAATGCGCCGCCAACCCGGGCTTAGTCCTTACCGGACAGCGAGTTACTCATTATTCGCCATCCGCAAACCCGCGCCTACGGTGGCCGGAAATCAGAACCATGGCCTGGACCTGGACCGGACGCGAGAGATCGCCTCCACCGATCGCCTCCACAAGGACGTGGCGGTACTCCCCCCAAGCCGGCAGACCTCCACCGTGTCCTCAGGGCGTTACGCCCCGGCGTTTGGCCTCCTCGCGCCGCTCCCGGATGTGCGCGAGGACCTTTGTTTCAAGATCCCATGGCGGTAATCCGACAAGGAGGCCCGCCGCCTCACCGGAGATCGTGCGATATCCCCGGACCATCCAGATGGCCATGACCCTATGGGACGCCTTCAACCGGCGTGCTGGTTGGCGCCTCAATGAAGGCGCTCACAGCGGTGCCCCGTATAGGGCCATGGACCGCACGAACCCCGCGTAGAGCCTCCGGCAGAAGGCGTTTGGCCCCCGTAGATTGGGCAGGAGCCGCTTCAAGGCAGCCCCGGCCCGCTCCAGTCTGGGAGCCAAACGGCGGAAATGCTCCGTGGTAGAGGTGGGTTACATTAACTGTTAATGAGAATACTTAAGCATAACCATAACAAATCATTAGTTTCTATTTCAACTGAAGGACAACACTGGCCATGTAGGTCAGTAAGTTAAACACACTTGTGAGCTGTGAGCTACTTTTACTTTGACATTGACATTTCAGAAGCCAGTTGCGGCAGCCCTGACATTTGGCAGCACTAAAAGCTTCCTGTTGGGCCAGTAGTGTCAACAACGGCAAGTCAGTGACGACACCCGAATATGCCCGTGTGCCCCCGACATATCCCGAGTATTCCCGAGTGCACCCGACAACCTCGCTCGTGTCGTATTGTCTGTGGTATCTGACACCTTGATCCTTCCCTGGGGATGCGACGGATTAAAATTATAATATTAACGAGATTGCACATTTCCTGGCCATTCGAGATTAACGAAAATTGCTGGAAATTGTCACTATCACAAGCTTTAACGTACCTAAATGCCATGCCACTACGGTATACCCTAGTGATATTTACGTTAAAACTTGTCATCAACATTTATGCTGATTAACGGTATGAAAATGTGAAATTATTTTAAAACAAAGTCATTTTGTCTTTTGGGGATGGCAAAGTATCCAAGAGCTATCTATTTTTAGTGAGGAAATCGAAAAAGATAATTATAGAAACCCTCCGTCTAGAGTTAAACCCAGTGACTCGATCCTTGTCAAAATTTTCCTCCAACAAACTTAGGTACAGAGTGGCAGGTTTCACTGTTCCCCAATTTAGTCAGTTAAGATATTTTAATGTTCTTTAAACTAAGTACCTAACTGCCTGTACTTAGAACCTACCTACGTATCTACCGAGGTCCCATACTTATGTGTATTCGTATTGGCAGGTAGGTAAAACACCTTTTTGCACACACAGTTCAATTTGTCTTCAACATATTTATATATGTTTTAGAATAACAAACTTTTATTATAAAGTGAAAAGATTAATTATGTTTGTTTGTTACGCTTTCACGCTAAAAAAAAAGCTGATCAGATTAGGATGAAATTTTGCACATGGGTAGACCATGATCTGGATTAAGGTATAGGTTTTTAGTCGCGATATTCCCACGGGATCGAGACGTATGCGGGTGAAACCGCGGGGCGCAGCTAGTTTTAAATACAACTATTACTGTTGGTATTAAAATTGTATAAATTATTGTATGGCAATTTCAAAGTGTTCATTTTTCACAAAGGCTGATTGCCTTTGATTTGGGTAATGTATTGATTTCTTTGTAGGTAAGAAGATATCTAGGTACTACTGTAGGTGTGTAAACCGTAGACCGTAGGCCCGTAGGTTACTCAAATAAGTACCTTCATCCAAAATAAGCTTTATCAATAAAAACTAAGTCAAACACAACTTGCCAAAAGTGAGTGTTAGCACTTTATACTTAATATAGGTTAATTGCTAGGTACCTACAACTTTGCGGAATACAGGCTTGGTTTTATTGTCTAAAAGGTCAACAACACAAAGAAACTGGAACAGTCCCGCTAGATTTCATTTTTTCATTTTACGTGATAGACGAGCTAGGTGTAGCTACCTATCATTTGCACAGCACGCACTAGTTGGCGGAACTTGATGAGCTGTGGGCGACCAGTCAAAGGAGTGCCCGGTGATTAATAGTCAGCAGGTGACTCCGTTACCTTCGGTTTTACTCTTTTCAGAATAGGCGTCTGAACGAAACATAGAAACTAACACAATGTTTCAATTTTTCACTGCGCTCTGACCGCCGCTGTTAGTTAGGTCCCGTCACTACCTACGTCATAGCTGTTTCATTTCTTACGATGACATTGGTTGGCGGTCCAGGCTGACTATGACCGCATTTAATGACGCAAAACGTCAAGATTGGCTCGGTGGTCTGGTGGTTATAAGCTGTACTGCTGAGCTTGTGGTCCTTGTTTCGATGCCCAGGTCGGACAAAGAGTCATTGGGTTCTTCTATCTGGAATTTCTAAGAAGCATCCCGGAGTATGGATTTGTGCCTGGTTGATGTCAATAGGCACGCCCTCTATTACATAGGACTTACACATAGCTGGCGAAATGTGGGTGTATACTATAGGTACCTGCCGTGCCTGGCAAAGCACGTTAAGCCGTTGGTCCTGGCTGTCATTTGTGGATCTTTGACAGTCGTTACGGGTCGTCAGAAGCCCGAAAGTCTGACAACCAGTCTTACCAAGGGGTATCGTATTACCCAGTTACTGGGTTGTGGAGGTCAGATAGGCAGTCGCTCCATATAAAATACTGATATTCAGCTGCATCCGGTTAGACTGGTAGCAAACCCCATCATAGTTGGGAAAAGGCTAGGCAGATGATGACGATACTATAGGTACCTTTGCGCATTTTTGAGGAGATAAGGCGTGAATGGTGAAGGAGGATCTCTTCCTCTTAACGAGAGAGATACGAGGCTTGAGTGAGGCCCAGCGGCGGGCACATAATAGGCTGATAGTGAAAATCATGTTATGTTCTTAGGTACGTATAAAATAGTAAAAACTTACATAACATCCTCCAAGGCTGCGTCGAGTGCTGGATGTAGCGATGTACTCTGTTTGCAGTGCGGCGCAACGACCGCACGACGGTGCGGTCTCTTTCCAGCCATTCTGCAGTCCTGGACACTGGAATATTGAGGTGTTAGTCAACTTGTAATCGGTAAGGAAGAAGTTCAGTCTTTATTTTTTTACTATATTTCTCAGCGGGTCTTCTAGATCAACTATAGTCTTTAAACAGTATGGATAGTTTGGAAGCGCCCTCGATTGGACCCGAACACACGAACCTCCGCTGGCTCTGTCCAATGAGACCCCAAAATGATGACTTGCGTCATCCTAATTGATTATGTAATATTCAATAAGCGACCCATCAAATCCTTAAGAGTGCTCCTATTATAAATAAAACCTTACTGACAATTTATCCCGCTAGAGGGCACTATTGCCCCATCAACAAAAAAGGCACTATTACATAAATGCGAACACGATTACGCCAAACAATTATTTTTCTGAATTCCGATCGACTTTAGTCGAGTCATTACTGGAGGCGTTCGGATTTAAAAAAAACATTGTTTATGAAGAACATTACAAATCGATACCTAACAAAATTACCAAACAAAATGGTAAAGTGGGCTTTGCAATGGGTCAACGGAAGGCTAGACTGGGTAGATTGGTAAAAATCTATAATTTTATGAGGTTGTGAACTTTTTACAGATGGACATGACAGGACAAAAGATGGAAGGTGTTACTGATGCAAATGAAGGAGACCTCGCCACGGCATTTCTCCATCTATGCACGGACAAGGTTGGCAGTGATATGCATATTTCTCCTACCACTCCAAACGAGAGCATAGTTAAAAGTTAAAAGAATGGAAAACAAATATTCCTGTGGGTATGACGAAGTGCCGATTTGTTTATTCAAAGAACACATTGAAATATTAGCCGAGCCTCTATCAGACTTCTTTAATAAATGTATAAAAGAGGCTGTTTTCCCAGACCAACTGAAAATGGCGAAAGTAATACCTGTGTATAAGAAAGGAAGTATGTCTGTCAGTCCTAAAAAATAAAGATCCATCTCTCTATTACCAGTACTGTCAAAATTGTTTGAATAGATTCTTAAAATTCGACTTTTAGAACACTTGCGAGTAAACAAAGTGTTAAATAAAAGATAATTTGGGTACCAAAAGGGTGTTGGCACTTCAGACGCCATATATACGATAATGGATGATGTGATAAGCAAAATTAATAATAAATTGAGAGTTGCAGGGATTTTCCTAGATTTAAGCTCTGCATTTGACACAATTGACCATGATTTACTTCTAACTAAAATGAGTCATTACAGAATAAGAGGAAATGCTTTGCAACTGTTGTCTTCCTACTTAAAAAACAGGTGGATGTACGTTGAAATTGATAAAACTCAGAATAATTATAAGAAAAGGTATAAATCCAAAATTGTACGTATATCGACGGGTGTCCCGCAGGGATCTATTTTAGGACCTATTTTATTTTTATTAATGACCTGATTAATTATATAAATACAATTTTACCGGACATTAAATTAGTAATTTTTGCAGATGACACAAATACCATAGTGGCAGCTAATGACATGGTAGAGTTGACAGAAAGGGTAAATGCTACGTTACAAGCTTTTCATGTGTGGTTCACGGCGAATAAATTGCTTATCAATAGTTAAAAGACGCAAATAATGTTATTTAAAACTACAGCCCGTAACAAAGATAACTTAAATGTTGCACACAGCCCGTAACAAAGATAACTTAAATATGAAGACAACGTTGAGCTCGTTTCAGAAGTAAAATTTTTAGGTATACATATTGACCAACTTTTAAACTGGAAACCAGAATTAAAAACAATTGATGCTTCGGTATATCTTCGGTATCGTCTGCATGTTATGCTCTGAGAGCTCTGAGAAACGAAATCGGCATAGAACAGCTAAAAATGGTATATTTGGCAAAAATTAGACATAGCATACTTTTTTGGGGAAATAGCTATGAATATAATGGTAGAAGAGCTTTCGTACTACAAAAACGTGCAATTAGAATCATGGTCCGCATCTCACAGAGAGAAAGTTGCCGACAACATTTTATAAATTTAGGCATACTCACAGTGCCAGGTCTTTATGTACTGACTTTTAAGTAGAGATGCGCCGAATGTAGGTTCAACTGAATACGAATGTTCGGCCGAATGTTCGGTCCAAAATATACCGAACCGAATATTCGGCCGAATAATTCGGTCCAGAATAACCGTTCACTATACAGGCTTTTACTATGGGACCAAATCAAATCAAATCAAAATATTTTTATTTCATATAAACCTGCATGGGCACTTATGAAACGTCAGAAGCTAGGTGCACGGTTCCAAATTGTTGTTTCCTATGGAGAAGAGCCGGCAAGAAACTCCACGGTTACTCTTTTAAAAATAATTGGCTTTAACAATATTTTCAAATTACAGAGATAAAATGCATGGGAGGACAGCGCAGGCCTGTCAATAAGTACCAGGTACTTAGACGAATTAGGAATAGAAAATCGTCTACAAATCTACAGTCAGTAAGGCCTACGACGTTCTCTCATTCACAATATGTAAAATAATCTACATAAATAAAATTAACCTAAATAAAATTGTTGTATAGTGTCAATTAATGACGAGAATATGTCAGCATTGTAAAAATAAAAAGAATAAAAAAGAACATTGTATTTGAGAGCAGTTAATAGACTTTCACATAGTTATGCTGTTAATGAGGTACCAGGGAAGCCACATGTGCAGAAGGAATTAATGCCAAACTTCCCTGTCTTCAACGTAGTCTTTTATCTTATAATATGCTTTTTTGATAAGGACACGTTTGATGTGCGTTTTAAACTTTCCATCGCTAAGTTCTGTAACTGACTTTGGCAACTTGTTATAGAAGCGGATACTGTTTATTAGAAATGACTTGCTAGTTTTAGTCAGTCTAAATTTTGGAATCACAATTTCATCTTTACTACGTGTATTCAGATTATGGAAATCGCATCGTTTTTTGAAAAGGCCTAAGTTTTTGCGAACATATAAGATATTTTCTAGGACATAAAGAGAAGGCAGAGTTAGTATATCAATTTCGCTGAATTTGTTTCTAAGAGACTCGCGAGGCCCCATTTTATAGATTGCGCGGATTGCCCTCTTTTGTAAAATAAAAATTGAATCTACGTCAGCTGCCGATCCCCACAGCAGAACGCCATAAGACATAATACTGTGAAAATAAGCAAAGTAAACTAACCTAGCTGTGGCTACATCAGTCAACTGCCTTATTTTTCTTACTGCGTAAGCAGCTGAGCTTAATCTACTTGAAAGAGCTCTAATGTGAGCACCCCATTGCAATTTTGAATCTAAAGTAATTCCCAAAAATACAGTTTCCGAAATAGCATCCAGTTTCTTGCCATCAAGTTTTAAGTTTAGACCTACTTGGGGTACATTCGGTAACGAGAACTTAAGACATTTAGTTTTGTTCGCATTGAGTAAGAGATTATTAGCAGCAAACCATTTCGAAAGCACAGCTAGACTATTATTGACATGTAAGACATCCGTATCTTTTCTATCTATTCTAAAAATAAGAGAAGTGTCATCAGCGAATAAAATTATGTCCGAGAAGTTAGCCATCAGGTAAGGAAGGTCATTTATATAAACTAGAAATAAAAAAGGGCCAAGAATTGAACCTTGAGGCACGCCCATCTTAACTAGAGACCCCGAGGACGTCGCCCCATTAACGTTTACTTTTTGCTGCCTGTTTGATAAATAGGAAAGTACAAGATCAGCAGCTTGTCCACGAATTCCGTAGTGGTGTAATTTACAGATCAGTGTGTTGTGGTCAACGCAGTCAAACGCTTTTGAGAGGTCACAGAAAATGCCAATTGCGTCCTGGGAATTCTCCCAGGATTCCAAAATGTGACTGATGAGTTTTACTCCTGCGTCAGTCGTCGACCGACCTTTCGTGAAACCAAACTGTCGACTATGTAAAATTCCATTCAAGTTAAAGTGTGACAACATCTGGTCCAGCATGATTTTTTCATAAATTTTGCTCAATGATTTTTTTGACCAAACCTGAAATCACGAAAAAATACCTGTTCCTTACATTTTGATGAGTTATAAGAACATAAATGTAAGGAACAGATTTTTTTTCGTGATTTCAGGTTTGGACAGTTATTCTCGGAAGCAGGCACTGTATTTTAAGAGAAAAGAAATAGATTGTTGACTCATAATTTACCACTCTTAAATTTTAATGATTAAATATATTGTTTTAATTTGTTGATAAATAATCATTATTTAAGAATGTTAATCTTACGATATGATTATTAAAGGACATCATAGTAATCCTGAATCAGATTTTATTTTGCTAACATTGCATTCGTCAAAAAACTTAATTTGATTAAAACTTCAATTACCTACTAATGTTGATTCTTAAAGTTTCCTCAAGTTTGTATTTTTTTTTTCAATTTTGAGCTAGTATTTGTTACAGAAGATACGTTTGTCCGTTGTTGATTTCATAGAATTTAACATTTAGGTACTTAAAAAAAACGTAACTAGACTAAAACTACAAATAGTTATGACAATTCCTAGTTTTTATGTTGCAAATTAATATTTGCTACTTATGATTTTTTTAATTGTTGATTTCATAAATTTTATTTAGCACACATAGACATTTATAAAAAATATATGATTATATATATATTTTAATACTTGTGATGGTTCCTAAAGATAGTAGTTACGTTATGTATGATATTATAAAAAACTAAAAACGACACACATATACCTATAAATTATCGACACGTAAAGCAAATATCAAACCCTGGATAACACCAGGTTTGTGTCGATGTATGAGAAACCGTGATAAACTTCACCAAAAGCTTAGATTAGATCCGAATAATGAGGCGTTGAAAATTACATATGAACGTTATCGCAATACTTGTAATAATTTATTGAAAACTTTAAAAAATAATCATTTTAAAACCGAATTAGAAAGTAGTAAAAGTAACATAAAAAATCAATGGGGCCTATTAAAAGACATGTGCAATTTGGACAAAACAGATAAGTCAGCAGTGGACCTTTTAAGTAAAGCGCAGGACAGTCAAAACTCACTGAACCACATAAATAACTATTTTGCTAAAGTTGGTACCGATTTGGCCAATAATATACTATCTAGAACTAAAACAAATGAAAAGGATCTTAGCACAAATTTGAAAATAAATAATACCAATCCACCCCTGCACTCGTTTATGCTCCTCCCAACAGATGAGAATGAAGTCAAAGACACTATCTCCCAGTTACTAGTATTTGTAACATCTGTTTTAGCAAAGGGATCTTTCCACTGGCTCTGAAAAAGTCTGTCACTGTTCCAATTTTTAAGTCTGGGGACAGGGATAATGTGACGAATTATAGACCTATTTCCTTGCTGCCTAGTTTATCGAAAATATTAGAAAAACTAATCAACTGTAGACTAAAGAAATATTTAGAGTCAAAAGGATTTTTCTCTGGCAACCAATTTGGATTCAGGGAAGGCCGGTCTACCAATGATGCACTGCATAAGTTAACTTCCTTTATTGTTGATGGATTGGATGCTGGAGATAAGGTCCTGGGTATATTTTTGGATCTCGCTAAGGCCTTCGACACAATTTCCGTCCCTATTCTCCTCGCTAAGCTGGAATACATGGGTATTCGAGGTATACCTCTGGCTTTTTTCAGGGATTATCTAAGCAACCGCAAACAAAGTGTCAAGATCAATGATGAATACAGCAAACCCGTTGATATGGTATACGGAGTCCCACAGGGAAGCGTATTAGGTCCAACGCTCTTTTTGATCTACATAAATGATCTATGTGACCTCTTTTTGGACAGGGGACAGATTGTCACATTTGCTGATGACACGGTTTTATTATTTAGGGCAAAAACATGGGTGGATGCAAACAATATAGCAAATCAAGGAATACGCTCAGTGGCAAGATGGCTTGATAACAATTTGCTGACCTTGAATGCCCAAAAAACCATGTACATCTCCTTCAGCAAGACAATTAAAACTCAACCTCCAGATAACACCATGGATATAAAAGTACATAAATGTCACAACGCACTACCATGTAACTGCGATGGTATTGTCAATACCACCTCCACTAAATACCTTGGTGTTGTGGTTGATCAGTATCTTAACTGGAAAGAACAAGTCACAAAACTAAGTGCCCGTGTACGAAAACTGATATATATCTTTAAAATACTCAGAAATGCTTGCTCAATCCAATTACGCACTACTGTGTATTACTCACTTTGTCAGTCCATTATAAGCTATTGTCTAACAATCTGGGATGGTACATCTAAAACTACTTTGTTGATGGTAGAAAGAGCTCAACGAGCGCTACTTAAGGTCATATGTTTTAAAAACTACAGGTATCCTACTGACCTCTTGTATAAAGAAAGTAATGTTCTCTCTGTACGGAAACTATTCATCCGCCTCTTAATTATTGCACAGCACAAATTAAAACCTAACTTCGGGACGAGGCGAAGGCTGGATATAGTTTACAATACTCCCAAATGTAAGACTAAGTTTGCTCAAACCTTTCCAAATTATCTTGGCCCCAACATATATAATAAAATAAGCAAAAAACTAAAAATAAGAGACCTTAGCTATCGCGAATGTAAAAAGTCTATTAATGAATTTCTTAAAGAACTAGATTACTATGAAGTGGAAAATATATTGAGATGATGTAATGTCACGCACAGACACGCACACACGCTCTCGTACATGTACACACACACACACGACACATACATACACACACACAAACACACACACACACACATTTTATACTAATAAACACAAAATATGGCACTGAAAAAAACACATTAATTTTACTTGTTACTTATTTTTCATTTACATTTTTTCATTTTATTAATTAGTTATTTTTCCTGTTGTTTTATATAGAGTTAAAACAAAAAGATTTTTTATGTTTTTTATTTTACTTAATTTCATTTTTACTTAAAAAAAATTATCAGTACATTTTTACACTTGTTTTATATAAATTAGAGAAAACAATACAAATAATTTGTAATAAAACTAAACATCTAAAAAATTTACATATACTATGTCAGTTTACGCTACTACCTGCAAAGTAAAAACAACTATTTGAATATGTGTTATAGTTTACCCACATTTTGCTTTGTGTTATTCTAATAGTAGGAATATCTAATTATTCTCTCTCAAATCGGCTTATTAAAATAATGTTCCGCCGCCTTCCGGAATTAAAGTTATTTGTCACTTTGTACTGTTTTTCCGGAAGTCTGAATAATTTTACAGACTGGTATCGTGGACTGTGTTTAACAATTTTTAGGTTCTTAATTTCTTATTAGTAAAATTTTATTCTTCAAGTCCAGTCTACGTGTGCCTTCCCTTATCTGCCGTTCTTCTACTGTCTCATAATCTTGTATGTATTTGGCCTTATTACTTAAAAGTAGAGATGCGCCGAACGTTCGGCCGAATGTTCGTATTCGGTACACTCGGTTTATTTTTTCATGTTCGTATTCGGCCGAATACGAACATGAAAAAATATGCCGAATGTTGGCCGCTCTCCTATCCCTTGCGGCCGAAAACTGGTAGGCGGCGGGGCCACTGTGCTGACCCGTCGCAGGGTGACCGAGGGTTCCACAAGAGCCAATGCCTGCCAGGGGTGCGTTATTCGAAAGAGATACTGTCGCCCCTAGCACACGGGCAACTGAGGGAACACGGGTGGGTTTTAGTCAGTAAAAGTCTGACACGCCCTCCTGCTGCAACCAGAGCGGGAGAAGTCATTTGATGAATTCCAGCCCAAAAAATAAAACCCACACCAATTCGAAATTTCATCATCCTTGGGGTCAAAACAATGCATGTTTATGCGATAGCAGCATCGCGGATAATCGCGGTTTATGTGCTGTAATTTTTTGAAGGGTTTCGTTGTCTGTCTCCGAAACGCATCATCAGATCTATTTGAAATTTGAATGGAAACATTTCGGAATAAACCCCATTCGAACAAAAAAGGGTAGGTATTTTGCAAATCCGTCCATATATGACGGAGTTATGCCCGAATTGATATTTAACCCCTTCTTTTTGAAGTCGGTTAGTAAAAATGCCTATTTAAATAGATTAAATAAAATGTGTTCGTACCTAGGTAGGTATGTGTAGATTGACGAAGTAGGTACTCTCGGCTTTTGATGAAGACTTTACGATTTTTGCTCGCAAAGGTTTTCATTGCGTAAAATCAACAGTTAATTAAATAGTATTTCCGCCGTTAACGCGTATACCACGATTGTTACTCAATATGAATAATTCATCCGATTCACGTTGCAGAATGGCTGCGCACGTCCGTTGTTAACAGGCTAAAAAGATTTTCTGGTGTGTGTACGGCGGCAGTTGTCCTCCATGGGCGGCAGTCACATATTTGGCAGAGCTCTTCTTTGAAATATTTTCCATGCGTGCTCAACGGGATTGAGCGATTGAGCAAAACGTTTTGATGATTGGATTATTCGTTGACGTAAGTGTATCGTTTCTAAAGACTACTTTACTAGAGGACTTTGAAGGCGATAAAATAAATTCGAATGCCTAGCTAACATTTTGTGTATTATTCATCCTTTCACGGTACTTTCTTGACAAAGTAGTAAGCGTGTGTTGGTTACCTGATCACACGCCAATAATGGGCACGAACATTGGCGTGTAAAGCAACAGGTGGCGTAGTTGTAGCTCCTGTGGTCAGGGACCGGCCGGATACTCGTTGAAAGGGTTTTTGAAGGGGTTTTTTTAAGCGCTTAAAAAATAAACCCTTTGATACATGTTACACCCTCGAATGGGTGCAATGTAACCCCTTCCGAACAAGTTAACCTTTCAATACCCTGTAACACTGTAACAGGGTAAGCCATTCCATTCCAACACATTGTAATATCCACTCTTTGTAATCGACATTAGTTTGAAAATTGTATATCTACGACCGCACGTGACATCTTTCGCCCGGCGGCGGCGCCAAGGTTGCATGTACCGAGCGACTTGTAAACATGGTATACTAATTATTGCTTAAATGATTTTACAGTTTAATTTTCTTTGTCGCACATGCTAAACATTGTAATAGGTACTTATTTCTTTTTCGTGTCTATACTTGTTTACATTCTCATCATTCGTCATTTAATTCGAAAATCGGACGGAACTACTTAGCTGTGTTTTTGTTTAAGTGTGTGTGGTATTACTGCCTATTATATTTCTTATTATTTTATTTAGTTACTTTTTCTGTGGAAATGCCACAGCCGAGTCGAGATGCTGGACACCGTATATAGCCCAGTCAAATTAGCCCGAAAAATAGGTGTACTCTTGCATAAATTCCCAAGAAGCATAATTTTTGCATGAACGTTAGGAATAGGTACCATTATATTGAAACTGTGAAAGTCGTCCCCATCGTTCCTCTGTGTGTTTTTTTTTAAACAAGGTCATAGTTCGCAAAGATGTTTGTTTTTTGCGAAACGGTTAGTTTTATGATTAAATTACCTCATTCACAAAAAATGTAGATCATGCAATTATCTAAGTACATACATAAATTATCCTTACACTTTATACCCTTTTTTTTTTTTTTGGGTGGGAAATCATCAAGTAACTTCTCCCGCTCTGGGTGGAGCAGGAGGGCGTGTCAGACTTTTACTGACTAAAACCCACCCGTGTTCCTTCAGTAGCCCGTATGCCAGGGGCTGTGGTGTCTCTTTCGAACAAACCCGCACCCCTGGCATGCATCGACCCTTGCGGGCCCCATCACTTTTTGTGCTGACATCTCTTTGAGGCGCGCGTGGAACACAACGCGCCGTCTACTTGGGCTTGGTCCTTACCGGACAGCGAGCTACCCATTACTCGCCGTCCGCAAGCCCATGCCTACGGTGGCCGGAAATCGGCCTGGGATTCCCGACGCCCAGGGCGTCTCCGTATCCTGCGGCGGCTAGGGTCGCGAGGGCGCATATGCTGCCTCTCCCTCACGTGCGCCGCCTCCCTCTTCGCGAGCATCACTGCTTCGCTGAAGGAGATGACGGCTCCCCATGCCCTCTCGCTCCGTACCATGGCCTGGACCAGGGCCGGACGCGAGAGATCGCCACCGCCGATCGCCTCCACGAGGACACTTCGGTGCTCCGCCCAAGCAGGGTAGACCGCCACCGTGTGCTCCACCGTGTCCTCAGGGCGATCTTCGCAGTGGAAACACCCGGGCGTTTCCTCCCGCCCTATCCGAAACAGGAACCTCCCGAAACAACCGTGTCCGGTGAGGACCTGCGTCAGGCGGAAGGTGAGGACGCCATGCCGCCTCTCAAACCACTCCTCAAAGAGGGGACTTACCGCCGCAATCGTGGCGTGCCCAACACTTTATACCCTAAGATTCAACATTTCTGAGAAAAAGCGATTCTAAAATATACTCTCTGTCCGTCAGAGCATCCCCTACAGAAACCAAACCGGTTCCGATCAGATTAGATCCGGCCCCTCTCTTGCCATGTGCTGAATGAGAGGGTTTGCAATAATTCTCTCGAAGAGTTTTTCCACCTCATCCAGCAACACAATGGGCCGGTAAGCGGATGGAGAGCCCGCAGGATACCCTTCTTTTTTTATCAGGACCAGCTTTCCAGTCTTTCACTAGTGTAGAAACTGTCCCCTCTCCAGACATGCACTCAAGAGTCCTACTTAGCGGGGCCAGAGAGCCTTGATGGCCAGAACCCATGCACGGCCAAGAATGCCGTCTGGTCCTGGAGTGCTTTTGGCCTTAAGCCTTTGTACTGCCGCTGTCAGTTCTACCTGGGTCACTTCAAGCGCGTCGTCATCCTCGTTTTCCGTGTTGGGGACTATAGTAGGCGGAACCATATTAGGTGGTGTGAGCTCCCCTTGAGAGGGGAATAAAGCGCTCACCACTCTGTCTAGCAGCGCTGGAGGCTATGGGACAGTGGGGGCGCCCACGAGCGAAGTTTGCCCGTAACCAAACGGTATGGTCGCCCCCACGTATCCCGTTCTAGAATTGCCAGCAATGTACCATGAGCTTTGGCCTTAGCCCGCTTAATTTCCAGCTGAAGAGCCCTCTTGAGATAAGATATTTTTTTATTTGTTTAAAACATGAGTATACACACACATAGCATGCAAGATGTTACGTCAAATTATGATTAAAGTCATGTTTTTCCCGAACGGCGTACAAATATAAGATGTCGGACGCTACACAGCATCAGTTGATTCTAAATTCGTCCATTAGACACAGCAAATAATATTTCAATTAGCAATCCAATTTACCACCCACCACCACCACTCCGCCACCGCCACTTTGTACACTTCACACCGTTCCACGCTCTTACTAGCGCTTCTGGTGTTCGTCGGCGCATTCGTCGGTGCCTAGTGTACGGGCGCCACGCTGCTACGCATGCGATGTGCAACTGCGCAATATCTTGTGACGTCCAATACACCTGGTGCCTGGCAGATGGAAACTTAACGCGGAGCAACACAGCATCACAGATTTGGGTTATGGCCTCCCGGAACCATGCTGCTTCGTCGTTTATATCGATAGACCTGACTTGTGAGTCCAACCAGGCATGCACCATTGAGACCACCAGATGAGCTTCTTGGTTCAGTCGCTTGACCACCCATCGTCAACAGTCATCCTCAACTCGGGCCGGGGCCGCTTGGGCCGGGCCACTCGAAGTCTGGGCGGAAACATCAAACTGGGTGTATCTGTGGTCCGACAACGTCTCCACCTCCTACAATACACGCCAGTCCTGAACAGAGCGTGCCACAGCAGGACTAGCAAACGATAAGTCCACTATAGACCCACCCCACTGCTACACACATGTCTGAACGGATCCCCGGTTTAGGAGCAGTAGGCCTGACTCCATCGCCCACTCTTATAATAACAGACCCCGTGCATCCGTTGGTGGGGAACTAAAAGTTGTGAACTCGGCGTTGAAGTACCCCATGACAAGGACGGGGTGAGGACGGCTTCGACTGACGACTGGGTTCGATTCCGAAATAAAGTCTCAAAGTCAGCGAGAGGTCGGTTGGGTGAGAAATAAATCTCCACGACCATATTTTCGACTAAGGCTGCTACAAAGCCCTGTCCCGACTGAAGGTCTCAAGGGACAGAGTGTCAGGGGCTCAAGATAAGTGTCACCAAGCCATCAATGTCACCCATCCTGTCATCCTTGGGAGGAACAAAGTATGTTTCGGTGGCGATGGCAACGTTGATCAACCACTTCGCGTTGCCTGGAGCAAAAGGTCCTGAGCCCTGGTACAACGATTGATATTGGCTTGGAGAAGACGAAGGTCTGGCAATTACTCGGTAACTACCGCCTCCCCGTCAGGCCTTTCCTGGGCGTTATTGCCGGCGGGCGGTGAGCGAGCTGACTTCGAGGGCTCCATGTTACAATTTGAGTCAGCTTTTTTATCCCTCGTGCATGCCTTGCTGCCCGTCTGGTGGTCAGCCGGCCTGATCAATGGCGCTTAAAAAAAACGCGTCAAGTACACTACACCTCGTAGGTGGCGTGGAAATGTGTGCATATTATGAATGTAGAGTAAATTTTAGAGTCGATTTTTCTCAGAAATTGTGAATTTTAGGGGATAAAGTGTTCCGGCTAGTCCCGGGATACCGTCCAAACTCCGGTGACGCAGCGAGCCACTTTTCCGGATTGCCACCATGAGATCTGGAGACAAAAAGTCTTGGCGCATGTGTGGGAGCGGCGCGAGGAGGATTACGGCACAACGGACAGCTCCGGTGGGATCTCATGGCGTCATGGAAAGTGCAAGTGTCGCAACCCAGTGCTGGGCACGGAGGGAAAGAGGGGTCTCGGCGTCCTCATTCCGCCTTACGCAGGTTCTCACCGGACACGGCTGCTTCAGGAGGTTCTTGTTCTGGGTAAGACCGAAGGAAACACCCGGGTGTCACCATTGTGTGGATCGCCTGGAGTTAACGATGGAGGTCTGTCCTGCTTGAGCGAAGCACTGCCGTGTCCTCGCGGAAGCGATCGGTAGAGGCTATCGGCGGCGACGATTTCTCGCGTCCGGCTCTGGTCCAGGCCATGGTACGGAGGAAAGTGCATGGGAAGCCGTCACCTCCTTCAGCGAACCCGTAATGCTCGCGAAGAAGGAGGCGGAGAGCGTGAGAGAGAGGCAATCCTTGTGCTCTCGCGCCCTTTCTCCGCCACAGGAGACGGAATGGGCGTCGGGACTCCGTAGCGGACTTCCGACCACCGTAGATGCGGGCTTGCGCAGTACGAGCAATGGATAGTTCGCCGTCTGGTACGGATCAGGCCCGGGTCGACGGTGCGTTGTGTTCCACGCGCACCTCAAAGAGATGTAAACAATAATGAAAAGGGTCCGCTAGGGCCAATGCCTGCCAGGGTCGCGGATTTGTTCGAAAGAGGTACCGTGGCCCTGGCACAGGCAACTGAAGGAACACGGGTGGATTTTAGTCAGTAAAAGTCTGACACGACTTTCCTATCCGTCCAGAGCGGGAGAAGTCATTGATGATTTCCCATTCAAGGTAAATTTTTGTAGATACATAATTGCATGATCTACAATTTTTATCTGACCTATTTTTATCATAAAACTAACCGTTTCCCAAAAATCCAATTTTAACGAACTTTGACCTTGAATGAAAACAAATTGTAAATGTGGGATCGATGGAGAGTTTTCATTATAATGGTATCCCTAACGTTGATGTAAAAATTCAGCGTCTTAGGAATTTATGCAAGGGTGAATGTCTATTTTGACCGGACTATCGCTCTATCGTCACTTGTTGTCAAATTCGTAATAACTAAATAGAAATAGTAAGGAAGACGACAATGAGGCGCCACACCGCCGCGCGCCGCGCCGCGTCGCCGCTCGGGTACAAGTATAAACATGCACCTCAAGTTGATTAGGTAAGTCAGGGTTACACGAATAAAAGCTTTTCGTGAAGGTAACCCCTTCAAAGGCTTAAGACATTGAAGGGGTTAACCCCTTCACGTGGTTACCATAATAAAGGTGTTAACCATTTCGCTGGGTTTCGCGCATGTAACTCGAGCAAAAGGTAACACTGCGATATGAATTAGGTACCCCATGTACGGGTTACCCTGTCAAAAGGCTTAACTCTTATGCGGGGTTGTCCGGTCCCTGGGTAAAACCGTCTGATGGCTGATGCTATTGATATGATAGGCACCGGATACGTTGCACCAATCAGCACGCGCTAATATTATTGATGATGTTGATACCTACAGTTAATCGGTAAGCGGTAACTGATAAAGTGATAACGACTTACCTACTTCTTTGCTTCCTCACCGTGATATAAGTATAAAAATTTTGAGTCCGTGTGGTACGCACGGCAAGAAGTTATGCTTTAACATTTCCATACGCTGACTTCTCAATGTACAAAAAGACTAAAGGTGCGTTTATACGAGCAACTAAAATTGCTCCATCTTGGGCAATTCTTGTCAAATATGACGTCACGACTACATCCAACAATTTAGGGCAATGGCTACATGTAGCAACCTGTTGCCAGAGATACGGCCACACAATATGGAGCAATATGGAGCAACTTAAAAAAACTAGGCAATGCGCCTCCCCCGCCCCGCCCGGTTCCTGACGCAAAAACGAGACGTAGTTATACGTACAAACGAGAAGAAAGAAAATTGACTAAAAATTTCCAAACCGATTGGATATTGCGCAACTCATGAAATATAAGGAGCAATCAGAAGCAATATTATTTTATTTATTTATTTCTTTCTGAGTGCAATAAATTGCCGATGCACATCGGCAATTTATTGTTGTTGCTCCAGATTGCTCCACTTAATTGCTCCATTAGTGTTGCCGGGCAATAATTGCTCAAAAAATTGCCCGTGTAAGAGCCCCTTTAGCAATGCGACATCAGTTAAAACTGGAAATGTATGGCTTGATTTCGCCGTGTAGGTACCTATAGATACCTACATGATACGGTAGGTAATTTAAATTATGATAATTTGACTAATTAGTACCAGTCTTATCAAGGGGTGTCTTATTACCTACCCATTAATTTGATCAGTCAGATAGGCAGTTGGTCCATGTGAAATACTGGTATTTATTTACCTGCATCTAGTTATAATGGAAGCCGACCCAACGGTTGAGAAAAGGCCCAGTTATATGTCAATATCTTCTGTTTATACTTAGCCTTTCATCTTACTTATTCATTGTTTGAGATTGAAAAAGTACTTAATAAATACCTACTTATATCTCACTTCATGGATTGACTTCAATAGAGGCTGTAAAATTTTAATTTTACGTAGGTATGTATTCTAGAACAATGGGGAGCGTAACTCATACAATACGATTCTTGGCGGAGAATCACCGCATTCAGCACCCTAATTGCGTAACTCACGATTCATCATAATCTGTATCGTTTTGAAACGGATTGTTAAACCATTGCTTCATATGTTCAAAAATGTGTCTGTTCGACAACATAAATAACGCAATGAATGTTGTTTAACTGTGAAGACGAAACCAATTATGATCAATCGTGAGTTACGCAATTAGGGTGCCGTTCAGGAGTAAGATTAGAAATCCATAATAACTATAGTAGGTACCTACGTAGTTAGTCTCTATTTGGTGATGTTTTCCTACCTACTTTTATTTTAAGCAGATATTTTGGCACACTTTCACGTGAAATCAACAACTCTAGCCATGCGTGAAGGTCGACCTGTAACTTCTGAAAAACCCTCATTTAATCTAACAATCCTCGATTATTTCTAAAGCTTGACCTGTAGGTACAGTAAAATTACGCACAGCAATGTACTGTCCTCAAATACCTACATATATATCAGCAGGAAACCGCACGTAAGATAACGAATCTATATAAATAATCCACCTACCTTCGCCCAGGCCCTCGTAGTCCTGTCTCCGTCGTGTGCTGCCTGCCATGGCCACTGACACCTTGATCACAATATGTACACACTGTAGAATATCTCATAACACTCACTTGGTAAATAAATAAAACACTGATAACACGACGGGGGCGGCGACGATTACTGCGGTATGTCATCACTATCTATGTTCGTATGTTTTCCTTTTCACTCAGCTCGAAGAAAAACAGCAATAGTATAGTAAATTAACTTTATTAACATTATCAATTTGTGAATCCACAAATGGCTTCATAACTATTATACTTTAATACTTTACAAACTTAACTGTTTAGGAATACTTTCGTTAATACTGTGTGAGAGCGGACTGTGTTGAAGTGGACATTGAAATGCAATACATGGTAATTTATTCTGCTAATATTTGTAGAACTGACGCGTGACCCCACGTGAAGAAACGCAATCTTATTACATTGAACTTGAGAACTTGATTTGTTCTTGAAAAAACAACATGCATTAATCTAAGAGTAAAATAATATCACTCAATTCCTCCCAAATTGTCTGCCGTCACCTTTAATTTTCTACTTCTCAGAATAGACGTACATTTATTACCAGTGCTATTAACCTAATGTGTTAAATTAACTAATAGAATTGTTGTTAATCAGTGGTACGACATCCTCGGAGTCCGACTTTTCACTTTCATTCGTCCCTGTAAAAGAAAGAATATAATTGTTCATCTATTTTCTATCCTGCTAAATTGTATAGTCGACAAAAGGGTTGAATGTACAGGTATAATCATTGCAACTTTATTCAGCAGCACAACTTCGTTTGAAAGTGGTAGCTTACTTGTACACTTATTTCTTTTGCCGACTGTACATTAGCAGGATCATATCACACAGTGATACATATTATGGTAGTATAAAATCAGCGCCTCACAAGGTAGAAACAACCCTAAAAGAAAATAAAACAAAATGATTTTATTCCTATGTTTTAAGCAAATGTTGAACACAATTGGGTTAGTACTACAATCATGATAATGAAACAAGCTTACAAGAAATAAAAAAGCCACATATAAAATAAAAATCAAGCAAATAAGACCTGCTTTAATTTAAGCTCTATTGTTTTCACACTAGGTTTATACTTCAACAACAAACACAAGCTCCACTGACCTTTGCGTCCGTACGTGTAGCGTGTACAATGTGGATCTGGTGGGATATAAGGGACACCTAACAAAAAACCTACGAGGGTAGTGAAACACATATTATAGTGTAACTAATAAGTAGTAAAACATTAATTTTGTAAGATATTTTTGTAGCAAAAATCTGTGACATTTTCTCACAATTACAGGAACTCTAATAAAACAAGTATAATCAAAATGTACATTTGTTATATTTCACATAAAAAATACATTTAACAGTATATGATACAGCGGGCTTGCGTTTTGTGTAACATCAATAATTAACACATATTTACACACTTAGCACGACGCGGCTGTATAGCTACTATTTAATCATTCACATTTTTGAGCTCCGTTTACGTTAATCCAATTATGTGCACTAACTAATATATTAAATTCATTTGAACAACCAGATGAGAAAGGACAGAAAACATTTTGTTTCTCTAGCAGTTGCAAGCGTTCCTAGCATTTCTTACATATAATATAAATACTATATATAGCACATACATTAGGAAGAAAAAATATATTTATGTAGTTAGAGCTATGAGAGCGAAGATTAGATTAGTGGCAGCCAACACCGATATGTATCAGTGTATACATGTTAGGTCACAGCAGCAAGATGATGAATCTTAATGGACATTGAAGATACATTCAGAACTTATTAGTAGGACATAATTTAGATTTTATTCATGGGCTATCTATATCTTAACTATTAGACATGTTCCAATAACAGTACTAGATATAGATCTACATAAATGGAAAGACTGAACATCTAAAAGTCACAAACTCAGTATTGCCTAGGGTTTTAACAGTCGTTTTAACATTTTATAACAAGTTGCATTTAATAATTGTTTAGGTTATTCATATATCTATCTAGTTTGTTACAATCCTCGCCAGCTGACCTCACTCCTGGCTAGTCATCATAATTATTAATTAAACACTAACCGGCTAAGAGATGGCCATCTCTTACTTTGACAGACACTTTCCCAACTAATTACTATTCTATTATTAAACTATACCACATTTCCTTCTAATATAACGGCGCTTACATGAAATAAAATATACATTTGTTTAAAATTAAATGTTTTTAAAGACTTGATGAATACTTTGCACTTTTAGCTATTTACATACAGGAACAATCTCTAATGTATTCGTCCTAGCTGACGTATAACTGATCTAGCTGTGTAATAACTAGTAATCGTTTATTCAAGGTTACATTCTGTTAAAAACGCAGTAACTTATCAACAAAGAATTTAAATATCCGCACAAATTAGTCTCAAATGACGCGCGAAAACGTCATGAAAAGGCTATCAGTACAGATGAACATGAAAATAAAAAATAAATAAACGTATTATTTACAACAGACCAGCTGAGCAAACTGTTTGCGTTTTAACAGAACGTTACCTCGAAATGAGTCGAAATAAAATGTAATTTACGAAATGTCAATAAATTGTCTCTACTATTAGTGTTATGTTGATATGATTCAGTTGGATTAGCAGAGAAAATTAAACAGTCCATCAGCAGACAATCGCGATGTTGTCAATTCAAGCTTTCAATAAGGATTAGGAAACAAGAAAATTGTTTGTAAAGGACGTCCAAAAGTGCATTTTGAAAAATAACGCTTTTCCAAAGTTTCAGGCGAATGATGTACGATGTGGGATCAACATCGCGTATGTCACACATGCCCATAAACTTCTGTTCTACGGTTAAGTAGCAAACCTCCAAGTCCCTGACTTACTGGTCACAGCTTCCTATGTATATGTGATAACTTTTATCCAATAGTCGCGCCTCATCTACAACAATGATGCACAATATATGACTAGTGATGGGCGTTGTCGAGAACTTTCCGATTAGGAACGATCTTTCGACACATCACTTTAATGTGACTGGTTAGTATTGGAAGGACCCAGCACCTTTAGTACGAAGCGTTAGTAGATAGAAGGCATGCACTCCTGTCTATCCTGCATTGGTTAAAGATTTATGTTTGCAGACAGTACAGACGCGATTTAGAAAGTTTAATTTATTTTATTCAATTATAATTGAAAGTATGGTGTGTGCAACCGATTATTTCAAATGATGAAAACGTTAGTAGGTTCTAATTTATGAGGCTTTAATATACGTGTAAAAAACGCTTGTTATGATTAATTAAATTCCAAGTATCTTTGCCACACTATCGTCTAAAAAAAACTGTTCTTGTGAACTACTTTCTATTGGCTCGTTATGATTAAGACAATGCTTGGTTTATCTTAGATCCTAAGGACACTCCGGAATATTTTATTTATTTTCGAAACGGATTAAAATAAACTATAGGCAGAGTCATATAAACTACTTATAGTTGTGTAGTAAAGAACAAAATATACCTAACAAAACTACTGAAGTTATCTGATTTAGTTACTATCGTTATATTCGAGAGCTGGCGGTCGCACCGCGGCAACCCGCCGCCATCTTGGATTACTTACATACAATAAGTTACACGTTGATATACGTTCCCGTTGTTACTCGTTAACTATCCTGCACACATGTTACAGTACCCGGACGTGAGACAAGCACTTTTTATTAACCTATTGACCGCCCCAATCGGATTAATACGAAATTGATTTCGTGCCCATGCCGCGTCTATTCATTTACTTTATTGTTTGTGTACCTATACACAGTAAAATACAAATAAAATTCGTTTTATTGTTGTACAACCCGTCGTTCATATTTATTTCTTGATTTATTACCTGAATGCTGAGGGCAGGCAATTGATAGAAAAACCAAGCGGTCAACAAGTTAAACACAATGTGCAATATTTTCAACCGGGTCCTGTGATACTGATTGTCAACATATTAACGTCAATGCTAGTATTTTTACACGGTACGAAATGTGACCTTATATCGATATGGTAACAGTTACTTTTACTTTAACACGTATATTTCTTGTGTTTGGACGTCCTAAGTGATCATATATATTAGTGTATTGTTAGATAGAGAAGTGAAAGTAGAACGGTGTGTGAGCACCGCAGCCTTATCCCATAACATTATACATACAGAGTCTTGACTAATCAACAAATTAGTTAAACGAAGTCGTTTTGAACGCTGCCGACATTTTGTGAAGTACAACGAAATTTTTAAAACGAAATTTCTTTGTACACTTTAATTGGAACATTGTATTTTATACAACACTGATTGTATTACCTTAGAGGCAGGGAGACGTTTGGATATTCGCGTTAATTTTCTGATTTATCTACACATGAAATAACTTAACTCAACCGCATTAAAAAATGTCGCAGCAGCGCACAAAACTAACTTATAGGGCAACGGTAGACACGATACTCCTGGCATCGGCTATTTGACTACTGCATTATTGCTGCATTGCGTTCTGATGACTCTTTGCGTTCGGTCGCGGTAAGAAAGTGAGCATAGGGCTGTTCTTCTAGCTTCAGAAAGCCGACCCGATCGCTAACCGCCGATGCTAAAAGTGCCGTATCTGCGGGCCCGTAGAGAAGCAACAAGACGCGAGCCTAGTGCGGCGCGTGGTGCGAGTGCTGGCGCTTGGCGCGGCGCGTACCGTTGGCGGCGGGCGCGGGCGCGATGCGGAACAGGTGGATGCGCAGGTGCGCGCAGATCTCCAGGCAGATCTGGCCGCAGTAGCGCACCAGGTCCACGCATACCCATATCTGTGGGGCAAGAACCGGTATACCGTGAGCGATAACATAATACAGGGTAAGTTTTTATCCAGTGCGCAAACTTTAACCATGAATTCAGCATATCATTCTAGACCCCCTACCGCAGAAATTTTTCGCCGGTTATACAAAACATAAAACAGCTGTTTCATAGAAAAGTGCAATACCTACGCTGTCAAAATGTATGGAACAGCTGTTTTTTTTTTTTTTGTATAGGTACTTAACCGACAAAAAATGTCTGCGGTAAGGGGTCTGGAATTATATGCTGAAATCATGGTTAAAATTAGCACACTGGATAAAAACTTTTCCTGTATATCTTCTCTAAATACTTAAAGTCGCTGTATTCGTCTTTTCGTTTCTCCGCTTACTTCTTCTAAAACACGAAACAGATTTTGATACGGTTTTCACTTCCTTTAGAGAATTTATAACGGAAGGTATACAGTGGTGATCATATAATTAAGAACGCTTATTTAAAGGGCAACAATGATAACTAATTGCATGTATATTCTTGTATGTCTCTCGGTATCGCAAAAAAATCCATTCTAGAGGTAAATTTGTTGATACACATGATTGGCTAAAAAATGAATATGAACGAGATCAACTTCATCATGACGGACAAGAAGCACATTTTTAGAAATGTCTCCGTGATCAGTTGGTTCAATACCGAAAGCAATTATAGGCTTATCCGAGGCACTCTGAATATCAATTTTCAGGCTGAGAGATGCACGATGAAGCCTACCCTCCGAACTACTTAGCTCCAAACTGCTCTAGAATCCAAAACTAGAACTGGAACTGCAAAACCAATTCGCCCTGCTGGAAACCACAGACACTGTTGACGAGAAAGCCGACGAGGTGGCACTACGTGACGTGTTCCGCAAACTTTTCCCGTCGCAGCGAAAAAGCAAGGTGTCCAAACTTTCCTCGGAGACTCTCGGACTTATGAGGTAAAGACGAGAATTGCCATCCATGCAGCCGTCTTCGCCAGAGAAGAAGGCCTTAAACCTAAAAATTAAAAGGCTGACGCCACGCGACCTTGGGTGCCCCAAAGGCAAACACTTAACCATCATAGAGAACCATAGGGCACTCAGCAAGAGTCGGGCAGCCTCTACACTGACCGGCTAACTTAGTGACAGACTTATTTTGAACACGTTTTAATAATATAAAAGCATCATTTGGCTGACTGCCTCGTTGGTGTAGTGGTCGTAAGCGCTACTGCTGAGCATGAGGTTCTTGGTTCCTTTCCCAGGTCGGGGAGTGTGTTATTGTGTTTTTATTTCTGGAATTTCTCAGTAGCAGAACGAAGTCTAGATTTGCGCCTGGTTGATGCCAATAGGCTCGTCCCGTATTTACCCGTATTACATGGGACTTAACATAACTGGCGAAATGTAGGTGTACTAGGTATAACTCTGCCCAACCCCTCGGGGAAACAAGCCGTGATGTTATGTTATTTAGCCAATCTGCCGTCGACGAGCTATAATGCCGTTAACTTGCCTATGGTCGATTTTCTTTTTTGATACCACCATAATCAGAAAAAAATGTCTATCTTTCTGTTTAAGCAGTATTTTTTTTCTATTTATGAATGCCGCGATAAAAAAAAAAACACCGTTAACTTACCTTGTTTGTTATGTTTACTACGCTAAAACGCAAGTAAGCAACATTACTAAACTAAAAAGTGACTATATAAGGGCTTAAAAGGTATATTTTTACTAGAATTTAACCAATTGTTGCATAACTAAATAAGCATGCATTTGATATTTTTCTGCGCTTTTTTGTCCATAACTCGAAATATAATTTTATTGATTAACGGCATTATAGCTTGTGGACTGCAGCAATCTTCTAATCTAATTATATCTATCGGGCTATAAGTATGTATCCGCACCGTGCACAGCCACAGCACGTAGTACTCGGGCAGCGCGTGGTTGAAGTACTGGTTGAGGAACAGCATGGCGGGCCCCAGCAGAGACCAGTCGTAGTAGTCCATCTCACTCTTGGTCATGTGCGCCACCTGCAAACACCAGTATCTTCATTAATATTGGGTTCTAGCGCGTATTCAAATTAAGTTATTTTAAGATCTTGAATGTTGAGAAAATGTCACACAATCGCGTCAAGCGGAAAGTGACATATCCATAGTTTAAAATAGTATAAAGTTAATAGATATAACAATTAGCAACTTCAACCGCAACTGTCACACAACCAAAATCAAAGCAAAATTCAAGCTTATAAATCCACAAAAAGACCAAAACAAAGCATGACAGCTTCAAACAGCACTCAAAAATAGTAAAAAAAAATTGTATCACTCACCACAAGTCTATTGGTGACTTTAGCAGCAACCATGCCGAACCCCATTATGTACAGGGCTGGGTGGTTCTGGTACACATTAGACTCGCTCTTCTGGAAGATGATGAAGGCTGGCACCACGACCAGCGAGAACGGGATCACCGGCGACAGGATACTCGTGCCCTACGGAAATTACTGGGTGTACCACGGCCTTTGTAGGACGAACGGGCCGACACATTGTAGGCTGGGTCATCGCAAGAAGTTAAAGGTTATTATCAGCAAGTTATAAATTTCAAAATTCTCATATCATTTTAGTGACTAGTTTAAAAAAAAGTTAGGGAAAACTTCAGTATAACAAAGCGCTACATGCAAAGCACTAGTTAGTTATAAAGTTACAAACACATGCAACGCCAAACAAGCAACGAAAACACAATCATGCGGTTAGTAACAAGCCATACAGTACATGCAATGAATGCGACACCCGTGCACTATGAGACACAGCACAACACTACAGGACGGACGGTACAACACTAGTGATCGAGCCAGTCATCGAGCATCGTCACGTGAGCATAGCGCGGTGGTCGGCGCGTTAGTACAGTCTGTGCAGCATTTGTATTGTTAAGTGTTATCCTTACGGCACAATGCTAAACAAAAGGTCTTACTGCGACGGTGGAGCCGTTTTTCCCCACTCCACCCTTCATAATGACGGTTACGTAACCGACGACTAGGTACAGGGTGAGCAACACGACTGCGTAGTTGGATATCAGATTCAAGCTGATGTTTATCGGTAACTGTAGTGTTAGACCGTGATATGCGATGATGTGATGGTCACGTGATGACGTCATGCGGTTAGACCGGCGGCGGGCACGTCGGGGACGCGGGACGGCGGCCATAACAGAAAGAGAAACACATACATGCCATTAATATCAATTACATCAACTACGTAACGGAACGGACTGGAAGCGTACGACATCCATTACATTGACTCTTGTTTGTATGTGCTGTCTTCACTCATTTATGTTCGTGTTTTATTTGTACTGAGCTGTTGTGGACTATGTGGAAGTGAGTGGAGGTTACTGGCTAACATTATAGTGTGTAGATATTATAATTTTGACGTTTAGGCAAATATCAATGAAAGATTGAAAGGAGATCGCATGTTGTACCTAAACATAAAAGGTGTGTGTGACCGTCAGTGAGCCTCTCTGAACACAATATTATTTAATATTAATGACATTATTATATTATGGTACTTATTTTAAATGGAAAACATAAACTTAATCGTGATACGTCCTACACGTATCTTTAGTAGTTAGGATACAAAAGTTAATAACATTAAGATGGTAAAATAACGTGGTCATCGAGATAGAACACACAACTGACGAAATGTGGGCTGCCTAATCCTTTGTGGGTTACAGGCGTGATGTTATGCTGTGTGTCTTCGAGATATAAACAGACGCACCATAAAAACCCGTGCTATTATATTTAAGTACGTAAGTGAATATGTGCAAAACCACCTTAGAATAAATTAAATAGTTATGAGTGATTTAGAAAAGAGCACCGTGGTAACACCACAAGTAGACACCATAGTATGTTTTCTGATAATATTCCAAAACAATAATTTAGGGCATATTTGTATGTTCGGTCTAATCATCATCATTTCACTGTCCACTGCTGGACATAGGCCTCCCCCAAGCACCACCACTTCGACCGCCGCACCAGTTTTGTGCTTCTCGCATCCAGCGGATTCCTGCGGCCTTGACCAGGTCATCGGGCCACCTTGTGGGAGGCCTTCCAACGATACGTCTCCCAGTCTAATAGATATAACACAATTAAACCGTCCCGTGTTAGGTAGCTTAATTGTTCTTAAGAATTTTCAACTATTATAGACACTTACACGAAATGTTGATACTTAGAAGTTACAATGAAAATAAATACCAATATGTAAGTATAACGAAATCATGTCGATTTCTAGAGAAACATAAGTAACCTGAATATTATTCCAGATATTAGAATTTCAAGGTTTCAGCTTTGAATTTCTTAAAGAGTGTATAGCATCAAGTATATTTTTGTGCCTTTAGTAAGTCAAAATATGATATGTATTAAATAAAGATTCCGAGCATTATGCTTGCATATGGAAAATATCTTTAGAATCCCCAAATATATTTAACGGGACCAATGAATCAAAATGGCCGTAAAACTTTTATACTTATATTTTATATTAGGTTCAATTGTATCCCTACCAACCCAAAATGAGAAAAGTTAATAGACATATAGACAATAATGTAGATCTTCAGCTGTTGTGGCTTCAGAGTTATTTACACGATGTGTTCCATGCAGCTTGGTTAAATCACGAAATGTGACGATTCAGTCATTACTTATTTTATGGTTCACGATTATTACTTGAAGGATACATTTTGTGGTATAATAAGTAGGTTTTTCCACGACGGAACGAAAACGACAGATTTTTAAAGGTTCTTTTGAAATTCAAATTAAAATCAAAGATGGCGGCTCATTTACAAGACTGAATCGTCGCATTAAACCGACGTCCCACGAACGAATGTCCAAGTAAACAATATGCAATCTTACAGCGACGGTGGATCCGTTCTTGCCACATCCTCTAACACGGAATGTGGAAAAAAAGTTGGTGGCAAAGTAAAACTGTAGGGCGAAGCATGTTGCCGTGACCTGCAGGCTCAGCGGCACGCCCAGCGGAGGGATCTGCGCATGAGTGGGCCGTTACACCAGGGGTCAGACACAACGCACCCTACGCCAGGGATGGCGAACCTTTTTTCATACGAATTTGAAGATAACTAGACCAGCACCCGCACTCTGATATGAGAATTTTAAATTGAGAAATGAAACTGGCATTTCATGAGGCTAGCCTGCGAAATTCAAAATTACCTTCGTTCATTTATTACAAATACTTCTTGAATTTCGAAGGCTATATTGAAGGAATCACGGTCAGTCATGCTAAAGTAGAGTCTGACAAGTGCTCAACTTCAAATTTTCATATCAGAAGTCGGGTACTAGTGACCTAGACTATACTATCTGAGAAAAGGTAGGTTAAATAACCCAAAAAGATTCACATACATTTAATATTCTTTCTACAACAGAAGGTACTAAACAAAGATTTAAAAAATAACAATGTACTGTATAATAGAAAGACAAGTGCATTGTATGTGTATTTTAATTACATAGGCACCTACACTACAATCGATGCCGTGAACTCTGTCGCATCCCTGTCCTACTCCTTACATAGACCGCATTGTATAACAAAAACGTTACAATCAACAATCATGTCTGACCATATTTTTGGATATTATACGTATATGACCTCACTCGACAGCTGGTCGTCAAGATATAGTGCTTGTATGTACATAAACTGCATGAATTCTTCAAAATGAGTGAAGACCCACATTTAAGACAAAATAAAGGGGAGACGCACCAGCCACAATTGATAGTAAAATTAACTATGAAGGCTATCCCGAATACGAGCGACGAATTAATATAAGTACGTCATAGCAGATACAAGTACAGAACTCAGGCGTAAGTGTGACATGTTGAGCGTTAGGTATGAGTGGCAAAGTCGAACTTTCCCGAAAGCGTGAAGTGCCCGATACTATACACTGTTCTTCCGTCATTGCGGTCTTGATACAAGTTCTCACCATGACGAAAGACGTCGCAGGAGCAACGTGACGTATACCTGTGTGACACTAACTAGTCTATGTCCCACATATAAGGGAAAGCCTTCACGTTAGAACATGACTAACAAGTCCTACACGGAACCAAAGACATTCTTAAAATAATAATTATCATAGATCATGCTCCATGAAGAGACAGTAATATCATGTTATAATGTATAAAAACCTGCAAATATAATACTTAATACATCGATTCTACAAAATACTTCAACTTTAGTTAAAATGAACAAACTACATGTAGGTACTCCGTGGTCGCAACAGGGAGCATAGTCTAGTTACATTAATTAATCGATTTCATGCTATTAAAAAAACCCACATGATACAAAGCGATGGAACCAAAAGTGTCTTAGTTATACAGATCAAAGCTACGTTTACTGTGGCACTCACACGAACGATATATCACATTTGAATCATTAATTGACTATTTGCTTACAATATGTTTAACACGTTTACTCTTACTTTTATAAAGCTACAGTAATTATTTAATACACACATCTTACAGTACTCTAGCTAGTTATTACAGGATCCTAAATCCTCAGCCCTCACAAAATAATTACAATCTATCCAAAGAACGATATTCATAAATTATAACAATATCATTTAAGTATACAAAAAAAGCTGAACTAAATGCCATATACTACGAAATCAAAACAGAACCTTTTAGTAATTACAGGTACGGTACGAAACATTATAAGCAAAAGTATGTTACAAATGTGTATCGTGTTATAATCGCGTGAAAGTGCCGTATCACTAACTGCTGCCAATCTGAAGCCGAGCTACTGACCGATGTCAACAGACGATGCTTTAAAGTACGATACAATTTAGATACCCAATCTGTAACCGAATCAATGCCGTGTGGGAGACTCAATTCAAACATACACGTTTATGTCAAGATGATAGCACAAAGAAAAGAAATACAAAGAAGGAAGTAAATAATTCAACACTTTTTTTTTTCTTAAAGCGTTTATTGAAACAGACTCCTTACTCAGAGTTCCACTTTCGAAAGTATGAACGCTCTACTAGACTTCATAAAACAAAATATTCTGACAGCTCCGATCAAGAATTATGTCAGAAAATATTTGTAAAAAAACAAGTGAAATCATTTGCCAAGATGGGGATAGTCCTTATACTTCTTTGTCTTATTGTACTCGCGTTTGCGTTGGCTGTGGTACAGCTTGTAATTAGCGGAAGTGTGAAATAGTTAAATAAAAATAATCTTTATTCTGCCATCTTGACAATAAGTTAAAACAAAAGGAAATGGACGACTAAATTCGTTGAAAAAATATTTTTTAAATTTTGTTCTGCCACGCGGTGTGATCGTATGTGGGACTAAAGAGATGTCTCACAGCGACGGTGGAGCCGTTCTTGCCCACTCCGCCGGAGACGATGGCGGCGAGGAGTGCGCCCACCGTCAGCATCGCGCCCCCCACGGCCACCAGCGCCAGCGAGTAGCGCACCTCGAGCCCTCCGCCCACCTAGTGCACAGGTGCGTTACGAGTGTGCCGTGCCCAGCACGACCTGTGTGCAGCGCCTGCCACGACCAAGTTCCACCAAATAGAAGCCACGCTCTTGCAACCGACCTAACCAAAATTCTTTGTAAACAGAAGTAACTCTTTTACGAAACTACTTTGGAGTACTGCTTAGGAAATTGCTTGCAACATGAAAACAATAAAGTAACCTTAGAAATGACTCAAAATATTTTACTAATACATGCACACACGAACTTTTCATAGTACACTTCTAGTTGGCAGAACTGTGATCAGATTGTGCAATGATGAACTGGACAAAGGCGTTGTGGTAGTATCAGTTCAGGTCGAGTCAAGTTGTGCCTGATGACGTGGAACACGGACAGATCACGACTATAGCGGTCATGTGGGTATTTTTAAACATCACCTAACAGTTTATAGCTGGTGGTTCATTTAGTATTTGGTCATTTGTATAACAAATTATTTGGTGCAACACAAAAGAATTACGGCTAAGGATAAGCAATCTCCAAATAGGTTTGCTTTCAACTTTATTTTGTGTGACGAGTCTTCAGTTAAATGTTTACAAGTTTCAATGACCCCCGTAATTCTTTCGTGTGTTCTTTTAATATTTGTGAGACAACATCAATATATTCTCAAACAACATGTTCTGTGTAAGTATTGTGTTATTCAAATGTTAGATAACTTAACATCGGACAACACTGATAGAACTAACATAACGATATAATTTGTGTGTTATACCAGGCCCGCTCGCGTACAAAATGACTTGCACTCTGTTTTTGTTGGGATTGTTTATCGAGAAGTACTTGCAACGTAGTAATATGTTTGAACATAAACTGCGCTCGATGAAGGCACCATGTCTGTTACGTCATGACGTTTACATTTCCAGCAGTCTTTAATAAACATGGTGCCTTTACGAACAATTTTGTTTGACGTCAGAAGTCTGAAAGTCATTTTGCATCGCTAGCTATACGCAGCTGTTATACGCAGCGCAGAACAGTTGGATTACGTTACCTGAGTGGCCCAGAAGCTGGGTCCCAGCGTGGCGGAAACCAGGTGGATGGCGATGATGGAGTACTGGGCCTCCGTCACGTCTATCCTGCCCATCTTGAGGGTCCCTGTGACGTAAGCCTGCCAATGCGCGCAGTAGAATAGCGTCATGGCGCAGAAACACTGGAAAGTTATAGAGCATTTATGAGAATAGGTTAATATATCATCGTTGTTTGAAGTACTATTTATTGATTAATTCATTTTATGTAGTTTTCTAAATGGAAACATGTTTTGGCTCGTTACTCTAAAGATTCTTATAATAATGTGGTCGGCTTATTTTTTGTTTTCTTCCGTCCAATTTGTAAATGAGTGGAATAATAGATTTTCTCGCTGCATAATTGCCTATTGTTGATTAAGCACAGATGCTGTAAGCTTCGAATTAACTTCAGCAAATCAAATGCACGCAACAACTGAGATATTAATATCTAACATACCTAACTCTTGGAGAAAATTTGCGATCTCTGAATAACTCAATTGGACTAGATTTCAAGAAACACGTAAAGAATGCGTAAGAAAAATAAATTGTGCAAATCGGTCAGTAGGTTACAACTGTTACAACAGAGATTTAACGGCCTTTAGTTAAAAATCGCCAATTAACAAGGCAAAAAAGCATAAAATTATCGATTTGAATAATGTCGTATTTAGGTAAAACTTAAAAAGTGAATCACAAAGATTGGCCAATGTCCAGAGTTTGGCGGTACCTATCCGGGCGCGTTTGCTTGGCAGCACTCCCAAATAAGAATATTGATATAATTAGTGCCATGTTGCGAATATGGAAAAGTACCTACGTAGTTGTTGGCGTTACATCATTGATAGCTATCTACGTATACCGAGTTCATTAACGATGGATTCTCTAATGCGCTGGTCAGGGTTTAAAAGTTAAGATTACTTGAAGGCTGCTAACTGGACCATAGATGCTAGATGTTGGATTCATCGTCCGAATTTTCCTTATAGCTACTAATTGAAGATAAACTGAGGAATCTTTTTGCAAGCCTTTCTAGGTTTTTTCGAGACGACCTCCTTTTCTACTCTCACAATTTCAGTTTGGCACGGAATACGTCAATGTGCTTCGTAATAATTATAAACTTTCACTATGCCAAGTTTCATTCTAATCTATTGAGTCGTTTTCGTGTGATATTTTTATATGTTAGCAGAATTCATACAGTATATTATTGTAGCAGTTTGTATCGAAAGTTTTATAATTAAGATGAAAAATCGTGAAATTTGGCCCATTTATGTATTTTTAGCAAGGGTCAGTTTCCGCTTCTATAGTCTAGGTACAGTAGATTTCAACAACCAACATATTTATTGATTCTACTTTCGCAGATAATATTTCTCATCTACATATTCTTGTTAGGTAATACGAGAAAACGAGTAGCTAATCTATTAAGTACTTATCTATTCGCTATTTACATCGGTAAACACTCTAAGCCGACTATTACAAGCTAGATAGCTATGTAATGTCTTCAAATAAACAATAACAACAAACTCATTGGCATTCTTGTAATAATTGAATCAACGACCTATAGTAATTGTCACCCGTTTTCGACCTTGCTTTCAAGACACGTTTCCGCAACGAATAAAATAATACTAATTGTATTATCATTTAGCATGCAGGTACTAATAAATATACAAAATACCTTGTCCACGCACGGAATGCTATGGGGACTCTACCGTTAATTTTGCATACATTCCCAAAGGAAACGTGCGAGTTAATTACGAAGTACTTACAAATCGAGTACTTATCTAAATTGCGTTTTAATATACTAATTAGTTACAAGCATCCGCGTCGTATATCGCAGGTTAATAATAATTATGAAGATTACCGTTACGTGATAGTCGCAGTAGTCTATCATGGTTCGACATTATTTCCTTTTGTCATCGTCGTGATGGGTTCATCGACTAATACCAAGTTTATGGATATGTAGAAATTATACATATACTTAGCCTATTTGGTGTTTCCATAAACCTTTATCATAATAGCTATTTGATATGTTGATTGCATAATTATAAGACAAACACTAATTTATATTTAGAATAGATAGATGAAAAACAGCAGAGAGTCGGTTTAGCTGACAAGCGTATGTCATGTTAAACAATATACTTACAATGTTTTGAATTAATTTAAAGATCCCAATAATTACGCGATTATATTCTAAAAAGTATTTAATTAACTAACGAAGGTAGCATAAGGGCAAGGAGTCCTTATAGTACTAAGGCATACCAAACAATTAATGCATCTGGGCTTGGCTGAGGCCAGTTTTGGCCTTGCAAATTATTGGTACTTACTTCATTCTTCTAAGAAGGGCCGCTATAATCATTTAATTGAGCGTAGAATGTGATTCATAAGTACTTGTGACTGCCTATTTTATTAAGATGTTGACAATCGAGCAATAACGAGCCATTTTAGCCTGGAGGCGGTCCCCTTATACTTCAAGTGTCAGGCAAAAGTGAAAACGTTATCCGCGTGGCTGGCTGCCCAGTAATCAAGGATCAAGGTTGGTTCTTTAAGTTGACTTCTTATGAATGTATGATGTCTTTAAGTAAGTGCTAGAATATAGGTTATTGCATGATTAAAAATATGTAAGTTCTGTAGTAAGTAATAATAAGTTCACACAAATTATTATTTAACGTCACACTTTATTCAGCTGCAACTCGTTTCGGTCATGCAAAACATTTGCGGTTTTTTACAAAAAAAAAAAAAAAAAAAAAAAAACGAAACTTACCTGAAAGAACATCCAAGTAGGGTACTCTCCCAGTTTGACAGCTATACATGCACCTAGTGCTATGAACACTGTTGATATGCTGTCACAGCCGTGGTCGAAAAGTTCTCCCAGCGGCGACTGGCTACCGGTCCGACGCGCCTGCTTGCCATCGATGGCGTCCAGGCTTTGGTATATGAAGACTCCTAGCGCGCATAGTGCGCACGCCCATCGCGGAGGCTCCTGCCTCGCGTCTGGACTGAACCTGCGGCGTCAAATGATGGGTTATACAGCTGATACAATATACTAAGTATTGTTAAAAACTAAGTAAAACTAAAACTGAAAACTAAGTGTTGTATTAACGAGGTTTCTAACCTCGTTAGTACATCAAAGAGCACCTGCCTAATGTTAGTCAAATGATAAACAAACGTGGATCTAATATGCTGCCCTATGGTACACCTGACGTCGATTGCAGTTTACATCGATATAATTCTTCGTCACACTGTAGAGTGGCAATATCATCTAGTTTATTATCGTTGAGGTCTTTAACTGCGATTCTGCTTAATTTATTAAATCTGAACAGGATCACTCAGACGGTTGAGTTCTGTGCGTAGGTGTTAAACGCCTTACAGGTCACTACGCACGGAAGGCTGATAGGTCATTGCAGTATGGTATTTTTAGACCCCAAGTAGAATGTGTTGACTATACTTTTGATTGAATGTGAGCAGTAGCTACGTCAGTTGGCAGATGGCTTTGGAAACACAATTATTGCGATATATAGGCAAGCAAGCGTGACTGAGCTAATGATGCGTGACTCATGCGTAAGTATCCATGGATGGGGTCGCGCATCCATAGTTCCTGAGGTTTTCAAGTTGTAGACCAAGAAATGTGATGGGATGACGAATCGGTCGCTTCTTTACGTACTGGCGCTCATAAATTATACCCACTTAATTTACGATAAAAATATTTTGTTTTTGTGTTTACTAATTTGAAGCTATGAGGAAATTAAACACAATCGGATATTGATTGATTGAATACAATCAGCGCTACGCGTTTCACAAAGTACTTTACAAAAACCACCAAGGTTGTATTTATATAATTTTGAATTAAGAAATGATTCTTATGTAGTTTTTTACTTGATTATACTGTGTTTTTATGTAGAAGGAAAGATTTTTAATAAAAATTATAGCAATTTGAATATTGGGCATTTCGTTGAGGTTTCCTTACTTATTTTTTACCAAGAAATGAGAAATATCATCATCATTTCAGCCGTAAGACGAAGTGGACGTTCAGCCCACTGCTGAACATAGGCATTCCCAAAAGGGGGGTTTTAATCCATAATCGCCACGCTTGGCAGGCGGGTTGGCGATCGTAGTATGATGAAAAGATGCATAGAAAATGCTGCTGCCCATTCTCTAGTAAGTCCCTAAGTCGCCTTTTAAGACACCCACGGGAAGTAATGGGATGGTGCTGTTCTTTTACGTCCGGCACAATATAAATAATGAAGAAATATTATCTTTTTAATTTCATAACCTCATTAATTCATTTTCTATCAATACAATACCTACATATAAAATTGTATCAATAACAATAAGTGTTAATTATCTTACCATATCACCTCATATGCAATTAATAAAAAGTATAAAAGTAAACAACAATACACATGCAGAGTCATGATGACAGGTCTGTGCAGTGCACATAAGAAAGATCTTTTAAATCTTTCAATTAATATTTTATTATTTGACTTCTCACTAAGTATATTACATAACTCTTAACTGGAAATTTTTTATTGACTATAGTATGTACCCACATCACTTGTTACTTTTAAATAAAAAAGTATGTACACCAGCTTGCTCAGATACAAGTCTCTTCAAGTTGTACATACTCACAGAAGACTCTCAAAATAACATTTAGTGTACTTTTTCATTCTTCTGGTGGCACTTCCTATTTGCTATTCATGTTTTTTATTTGGCTATACATAAGTGTAGAAGTCCGAATAACTTGAATGCACAGTCCGTTTATCTTCATATATTCTCATTCTTATAATATGTGACCAAATAGGGACAATTCAGTAGAAACAAAATAAAAATAAACATATAAAATAAATTATTAATAAACAAGTGTTCATGTATTCGTCTTTAGGCAAATATAGAGGAATATAGTAAATTCACATTGTCGTATTTGGGTAAATAAGACAAATGTGTGAATATGAATATCTATGTGCCAACATTGAATCTCAATTATATTTGTGTTCACTAACGGACTGAATCCACAATCCGTAGCCACCTTTCATAAAGGTATATTTAAATGAGGTTAATTAACATACCTACCTAACTACCACTAAACTTATGTTATATTAATTACCATAAATATTAGGCTTAATATTTCACCTCATTTCCAATCCAAAGAATAATCAAGTTTTAACTTATTTCTTGCCTAGCAAAATTAGCTTGGCATAAAAGCAAAAAACTAGCAATGTACACATATTTATACAAATTAAAAATGTTATCTATGATAAGCAAGCAAGTAGATACTAAAATATGTTTTTTTGCAATTTATGAGCTCTAGTTTAACTAATTCTCTTTACAAAAAAACTGGTGTTCAGACCATAATTGTAACTAGGTATTTCAATTGTTTTCTTCAACTAAATATTAAACTGGGAAGTAAAGAATCAACCATTTTTAGCTGAGATATTATGAACGGCTATCTGAATATTTTTCTTTAATTGCAAATGTCTAATGGGCTTCATATTTTTTAGTTAAGTTATTCTGTTTGAGTTTAGTATAGATTTGATTTTGTTATTTATGTACGTTATTTACGTACATTGTGGCAGTTTTATCTTATTTTAAATAATTTTGATAACAATTTTATTTTAAGAAGTGGGCATTGTATCCTACTAACAAGTTCAGAGATTAAATTATTTTATGATCTTACTAATTAATAATTTCATTTTCATTCATCCAAGTTATACGACGCTGATACAATATGGGGATAGTACATTTATAGCTGGGTTTAAAATTGAGTTACTTTATCTAATCTAATATCAGCCAGAGTTAGACATAAACTCAAAACTGTGATAACATCAGTTACATATCATGCTACATTAACATTACTTTAAACTTTAGCATAGTCATGCTGATACATGAAGTAAATTTATACTAAACCTTACAAATCATTTAATTTTAGTCTGTTTATCAAAAAAAAGTCATTGTAGGTCGTGAGTTCGAACCCAGCCAGGCGCTTTACTTTGTGTAAATTATTTAATCACCACTGCTCTCAAAACAGTGAAGGAAAACATAGTGAGGAAACCGGCATATCCTAGAACCAAAAATTCGAAGACATGTGACATCTACCAACCCGCACTGGGCCCCTCTCACCGAGAGGCCAGCCTGACCTGTGTCCCAGCAGTGGGAACATTATAGGCTGATGATGATCAAAAAAAAAAGATGGTTCTTCTTTATGCTCTGCTCCTATTATTCAGCCTATTAATTTATTATGATTTATAATTTTGAACACAGATGATTACTTGTAATTTGATCATTTTATCACATTAAAGTATGAGTAAAAAGGTTATGAGTCAAGTCAGATCTACAAAGATTCCAGGCAGAAATCAAAGTCTGTACCTAATTGAAGATAGTTGAAGGTCCTCATTGATAGATGATAAGCCTGAAGAGACAGCTATAATTCAATTCCGGCTATCTTATCGAAACAGACGGTGGCGTGACGTCGCCTCGACCAATCGCACGCCAGGTTTTTCAAGCATTACAATATGTAAACATGCGTGAAACTATCATTTTAATGAATGGAAAATGCAATGGTTACAAAATCATTACAGTGCATCTATGTAGGACCACTATTACAAACCGTTAGAAAGTCTTAGTGCCAGCAGAAAATGAAAGTCGTTACGGTCGAGCGAGATCTGTGACACAGTTCCTATAATGTATTGATATAACCTTCAAGGTACTTACCAAACTAGTATTAGTGTGGTGACTATATTTACTATTAAACCTAATATTGTGATGAGATTCGGTGCAAGCCATAACGGCGTTTTAGATACTAGCCAGCACCACCACGGCTGGAGCCATGCATCCAATATACTGGCACTCGTACAAGAATATTTGTGTTCACTTAGTCTTTTTAACTGGGCAGCATTGAGTATTCTCTCTTTATAGAACTGCATTTTATTTCACTGTCACGACATTACAATGCACAACTAAATTCCACCATTAACTATATTCACAATATAAATTCGCAAAATCGCAATGCAATGCAAATCACATTCTATTCTATTCTATTTTTTATTATGGCAAGCAAAGCCGATGTCGACTATTCTGCCAATGTCTAAAGTGAATTGGAAAAGCATGTGTGCACAAAAAAAAAAAAAAAAAAAAACTATGGATAATAATCTTCGATGATACAGTTGGGCTTAATGTTGATCTTGTGTGGTTAGTACTGGACTGAAACAAACAAAAAATAAATACATACTAAAATATAATTGTTAGAACATTAAAAATACATAGTATACCACATAAACACAGATTCAGGGAGTAAATCATAATTTTATATTATTGTGACGGATGAAAATCATCAGCGCCACAAGCAGTTCAGGAGAGGAATGAGTTAAAAGAGAGGGGAAATTTATCGGAAGAGGGATCTTAAATTTGGTGAGACGGTTATACAAATCTAGAGGTGGGACGTTATTGGAACATTCGAAAAATATGTGGTCAAGGGTGCCTTCCGCCAATCCGCATTCGCAGAGCGAGGAATCGCGGACACGGATTTTGTGTAAAAACACAGGAGTGCAACAAAAACCTAAGCGAATTCTACATATAACAGATATGACAGTTTTGGATACTTTTTTATAACCGGAGAACCATGGTTTTGGTTTAACGGTCGGTTGTACGGCATAGAAAAAACTGCCTTTCTTCTTGCTAGAAGCATTCCATTGCTCCTGCCAGGAACACTGCAGATTCCTTTTTGGAATGGACAAAAGATCGTAACCCTGATGAGTGTTGTATGTGAGATCTGACGATAAAGATGAACAGGCATCTTTAGCCAAAGCGTCAACACATTCGTTACCCTTAATGCCACAATGACTAGGTATCCAAACCAGCTGAACATCCTTTTGATTACTAGCGCTGGACTTTAAAGAGTTTTTAATTTTTAAAATAAGGGAGCTGTGTAATTTACTCTTAAACGGATTCTGGGCTAAGGCTTGCAAGCTGCTAAGGGAGTCTGTAAAAATAACGGCTTTCTGAATATTAGGGTGTGACTCAATAAAAAGACAAGCTTCCAGTATAGCTACACATTCACCAGTGAATACAGAAGACTCCTTGGGGCATTTAAATTGTAGGATTATTTTGGAGCTTTGGTAATAGACCGCAGCGCCAGTGTAATTAAGATCGGTTAGTTTTGAGGCATCCGTAAAAAATAATTGAAAACCATTCCATCGCTCGCCCACCACCGCGTTGAAAGCCAAATTCGCTGATGGAGATTTTTTGGATATACCAATATCAAATAAAATTTTTGGGATAAAATTTAAAACTTCATATGGGAAATTAAAAAGGGGTAATCTAGGATACTGGACAATAGGGCATACTAAATTTAGAAATAGTCGAAAGGATTTTAGGATTAAGGGGATTTCTTTATTTTTCCAGTAATTTGAGCTTCTGCATATGGAATCTAATTTGTTCAATCTTCCTATAAGCGGGTGGGAGGATCTACCTATTAATCTAGACACAAAACGGGAGGCCAGATATTGCCGTCTAAGGGCCAGCGGAGGTTCAGCACATTCGACTTGCAACGCGTTAACGGGAGAGGACTTCATGCAACCTGAGATGATCCGAAGGCATTTGGACTGAACTCGATCCAGCCCAGTCAAAGCACCTTTGTTGCAAGGAATTAGAAGATATGTTCCATAGTCCAAAACACTGCGAACTAAAGCATTATAGACTAATTTCATGGTGTAAGGGTGGGCACCCCACCAAACACCCGCAAGAACTTTTAAAATTGAGATGATTCTTTCACATTTTTGGATAAGGAAATTTATGTGATGTTTGCCGGTAAGTTTTGTATCTAAAATAACGCCCAAAAATTTTACTTTACTAACTATAGGGATATTATGGCCTGAAATACTAACTGAAATATGAGGAACGAGTCTTTTGCGAGAGAAAATCACTGTCGAACTTTTCGGTGCAGATAACGACAGCCCATGGCTTAAAAGCCATTGATTCAAAGACTCCAGAGAGAGGCACAACGATGACGCAGCGTCGTCTATGCAAGAATCTGTCACATACAGAACAATGTCATCGGCGTATTGTAACATCTGACAATTATTATTTAAGCAGGATCCAATATCAGCCGTATAAAGATTGTAGAGTATGGGACTGAGAACATAGCCTTGAGGGAGTCCCTTCCATGTCTGTCTTCTATCGAACTCCTCACCCTGGACTCTGAGAACCAATGATCGTGACAACAGGAGCTCACATATGCACTGTATCATCTTAGCCGGGAGACTCAGCTGTTGCAGTTTTTGCCTGAGTACGGGAAGAAGAACATTGTCATATGCAGAGGAGATGTCGAGGAAAGTGGCAACAACGGATTCATTTCGAGAAAAGGCTAAGCGGACATCCGTAACTAATATACCAATACTGTCCATTGTACTAAGCCCTTTCCTGAAACCGAATTGATGATTCGGCAGTAAGTCTCTCGATTCGACTAACCACTCGAGGCGGTTTTTAATGAGGTGTTCCAGTAATTTAGCTAGGACTGAAGAAAGCGCGATTGGCCTAAGGCCATTCGGATCATCAGCATGTTTGCCTGGTTTCAATAGAGGAATAATAATTTGCAACTTCCACTGATCTGGAACCCAACCATGACTATAGCAGTAATTTAAAATATTTAAAAAGAAGATCTTAGCCTTTTCGCCAGAATGGGTTAAGAAAGAGTATGGCACACCATCAATACCAGGAGCTGAGTCCCGGACGTGTTTCAGTACCACATTTAATTCCTCCAATGTGAAAAGTGCATCGAAAGGATCCTCTGTCACATTACGTAGAGGTGCATTTTCACATTCAGATGAGAATGGAACATATGATGGTGCTATCTTGTCAAAAAAAAGTTCAGCAGTTTCCCTAGTTATTGGTGAAGAGATTGATGGAGAACACCCACGTCTAAATCTATTGATATTTTTCCAGACAGCTGAAACTGGAGTCGAGGGAGATAAGGAAGTGCAAAACTTAATCCAACCTGTACGTTTCTTCTTACGAAGAAAACGCTTAGACCTAGCGTTAATCTGTAAATATGCCAATAGATTTTCGGTGCTCATATCCACATTATAACACACCTCCGCCTCATTCCTATCCCTGATTGCCGAAGTGCATTCTGGATCCCACCACGGTGGTGAAGGTATTTTATCTTGGGCACTATTTTTCAATGGGAAGCAGGAGTCTGCACTGGAGGTGATGGCTGAAACATATTCCTCATAACATCTCTTGGCATGGCAGTGACCAGAAGGATTTAATGAACTTGAATTTAAATTTGGAAGAACATCAATTTTATCCTCCAATAATGAAGTAAATTTTGCCCAATCTGGTTTGGACAGGTTATACTTCAAAAGTGGAGGAGAAGTTTTCTCTAAATACGTCTTATTAAGCAAAGATATGACAATGGGGTAGTGGTCACTACCATGCGACAAGGTTGTACATTCCCAATGGGTCGAAGCTGCTAGTTCAACTGAACAAAATGTTAGGTCAACACAGCTCTTTTGTTGACCGGGAAGAGATCTGCGTGTTGGGCAACCATTATTTAAAATGCAGAGATCCAGATCGTCCAATAAATCAACCAAAGCTACGCCAAAGGTATCACAGCGTTCAGACCCCCATCTGTAATGGTGGCAGTTAAAATCGCCCATGACCAGTATCGGACCATGAACATTAGAAAATATATCTCTTAAAATTATTAAAGAATCATGGTGAGGATGAGCGATATAAATGGAAAATACTGTGATACCCTCGGCCTTGCCTGCGGCAATACTCATATCACCTGTAAGTGAAGGCAAAGTATAGGGCAAAAGAGGAACCCGATTGTTGACCAAGAGGGCCGACCCTCCATAGCCATCTGATCTGTCGCATCTTAGGATGTTAAAATGTGGCATACGGAAGCTAAGACTTGGAGTAAGCCAAGTCTCAGCTATAGAACAAGCCAACGGCTTGTATTTATTTAAAAGAAATATGAGGTCGTGCTTTTTATGCCACACGCTCCTCACATTCCACTGAAGAAATACTTGGCGAACCGCCATTTCTAATTTCTGAGAGAAGAGTTATAAGTTGATCGGCAACGTTGGACGGTGATAGAGAATTAGAAGTAGAAGAAGAAATTATGATAGGTAATAGTTTTATTAATAGTTCAATAATAGAAGAAGTGCTATTGATGGAAGAGACATTGTTATTTAGAGCGCAGCCATTAGACTGTGAAAGTTGGGGGGAACTAATTATCTGCTGGTGAGCAGCTATGTCATAAGACGGGGAAAGAGGAGCATGGGATTTAGGCTTTAGGAAAACTGTCTTGCGGTAAGACTGAGAAGTTGGAGTTTTTGCTATGTTGGCATAGTTGCGAGAAGCTGTTGGAACTAATTTGCTAGCCTCAATATAAGGAACGGATTTCTCTGCCATTACTGTCTTGATGGCTTTCTGTCTACCATGCTCAGGGCATGACCTGCTGTTAGCAAAGTGATTACCCGAACATAGAATACAGAAGGCCTCGCCCTCAGAAATGTTGCAACCATCACCTGGGTGATCGTGGCCACATTTGCTGCAGCGTGGTTTAGATCTACATACAGTAGCCACATGTCCAAATCGGCAACACTTTCGACATTGTATGGTGGGAAATATGTACTGTTCTACAGGAAGGGATGTGTAACAGCAGAAGATTCTTTTAGGTAAAACTTGTCCATCAAATGTGATCACACAAGTTTCAGTTGGTTTCCACTCATTAATCCCGTCTCTCTGAACTTTCCTATTAAGTCGACGCACTTTAATGATTTGCCCACAACCTGAGGGCACAGACAAATAAGTTATAGCCTCTTCTTCTGAGATATCAGAGGGAACACCCGTGACTACTCCTAACCTTGTGATGTTAAATGAAGGGATAGAGGCAATATAGCTGTATTTGGATAACAGAGTGTTAGCCAAGAATGAGTTGGCATCCTGAGGGGAAGCAAACTCCACAGATACTCGGTTTCTACCGACCCTGTTAACACCACCACGAACTATGTTCGCAATGTTGTTGTTAATTAAAAACTTTCCAAAATTAACTGGATGTAAGGTGGTGCCTGAGTTAGGTTCGGACTCTATACGGGAGACGTGAACGATGTAAGGACCCTTATCCATTGCCGAGTATTTGTCACGACCAACTTGGCTTTTCTTTTGTTTACTTGGCGGGGAAGGTGTCAAGATGTCTTCGTTACCGGGGCGTTTACGGGAAGGTTGGTTGAATTGGGATGGTGATAAATCCATACCTGTAACACTACAAACAACATCCGCAAATTGCGAGAGTGGGTTCGGGAACAGAGGTAACGTAGGACCTGAAATGTCAGGAGGATCAGGATCGGGAGGTTTATTTTTGTCCATCTTGGGTAAAACGGTTTTCAAATACGACAATCACAATACAAACCTGTTTACAAACACAAGGACAACACACTTAGAAACTAACAAGTCACAGAAATATCAACAATCACTATAAAAACAACAACAAATTCAAAACACACGTGCTAACCAAGAACACTGTGGCGAGAATCGCAAATCACATTCACATCACAGTTCACACTATTCTGACATGACACCATACCATAAACAATTTGACAGATTTTTGACGCAGCGATCTGTCATCCAGCCACGCGTACGCCATAGACATTATTGACAGTTACATAGAATGTTGCCAACAAATAAATTATGCCACATTTCCAGGATCATAAAGCTAAATCGTAGCTAAAAACATTATTTGCAGCACGGGTCGATCGAAGGTTAAGCTACGTTTGGCATGGTCAGTTCGTGGATGGGTGATCATTTACCTACTTATCGAGACCTCTCTGTGCGTCAGAAAGCACGATGAGCCGTTGCTCCCGGCTCTCTTTCGTAGATCTTTGACAGTCATTACGGGTAGTCAGTAGTTGGTCAGTAGCGTCAATCCACCATACACCACACACGGTGACCACCAGTCTTAAAGATAAAGATATTTATTCGTCGGATATGGTAGGTACAAAGTTGGACAAGTATAAATAAGTTCAGGACACATCCGCCGCTAGAAGCGGCATACGAATACTTACAGTTTATTAGTAATTACACATGGGTGTAAAGCCTAACTTTTAAATTAGATATTTTAACTTTAGTACACGATACAAAACATTTAAGGCTGTGTATATAAGGACACATTTATACAATACAAAATAAAATAAAACAAAACAATAACAACCTTCGTATTAATATAAAAAATTAAATATCTATAAATAATATCTACAATCCAAAAAATTCTTTTAATGTATAAAAAATATTTTGGAGAAGCCAATTTTTCAGTTGCTTTTTGAAGAAATGTAATGGTAGTTCTCGTATTCGTTTTGGAATATGGTTGTAAACTTTTATGGACATAAGATAACTGTTTCTATAATGGAGAGTGCTGTTACAAAATTGGTTTTTTAACTTGGTGCGGTCCCTTTTTGTGAATCTTACTCAGGGATATCGTATTATCCAGTAACTGGTTTGTAGAAGTCAGATAAGCAGGTTTTCCATTTCAAATTAAGCCGCATCCAGTTAGGCCGGCTGAGAAAATACTTGAATTGAAATGTTGTTTCAGGAATTAAACGCATAAAACTAATTTTATCACTAAACACATCCTACATTCTTGCCTACCTGGTGTGCCCTGACTGTTTTTTTTTTCAGACATCCAATAATAAATTACTTACCACATGGCTGATAGAATTAATGGAGGTTCTATGTTGACACTCGCTGGTTCATCAGTATCCTATCATAATCAGCCAACCCAACTACTGGGGCATAGGCCTCCTCTCTTCGAGAGGGAGTACGCCGTTATTCACCACCAGGACCCAGTATGGGTTGGTAGATATGACATGGCTTCGATTTTTTGGTTTCTTGGACATGCCGTTTTCCTAATGATGTTTTCCTTCAACGTTTTGAGAATGGTGGTGATGAAATATTAATAATTGCACGAAGTAAAGCGCCTGCTGGGATCAAACCCACGGCCTACAATTCTAAAGTCAGGGCCGTTACTAGACTATTGATTACGATAAAATTGTACACAGATAGGCTCACCCAGTGCGACTACACGAATAGCAATACTTGTGAAATGCATGTGAAAAATTATTTATTTTGATATTGTAATATTGTGTGGTGGATAATGTCATCTGTCGCATTAACGAAGCGTTGAAAAATGTAGAAGTAGGTACCTAATTTGACTAGGTACACACGGCTACACATCAAGCTACACATTTCCAGTTTACGCTGATCTCGCACTGTACGGAAATCCTATACAATGCGAGATCAGCTTATACTAGAAATGTATAGCTTGATGTGTAGCCGTGCGTACGTGTGATGATGAACTTGGATGCTGTTTCTATAAATGATTACGCAGTATTTTAGACTTTTTATATAATTTAGGTTTTCTATTGATATTTAATACAATACGCTGATTCAAATGACTGGCACAATACTCTCAGTTCATATTGATACTTTTAACTGTCCTAGGGCGCATTCCGTATTAGAAAAATAGCGCTGTGAGCGCTCACATCGATATTTTGCGTTCCGAGTTAGATATTACGATTCTGACAGCTAAAAATGTCAACAATACGGAACGCTCGTGATCACGATAAAAGTGTTCACTCAGCGTTAAAACATATATTCACCATATTAAACTTGTATACACCACACATGACTTCAAATAAATCTAAGTTAACTAAAGATACGATAAGAAACAAAACAGCACAACTGTCATTTTTGACAGCGCTCACGGAGATATTAGTTTAACGCATGGTCAGCGTTATAGCAAGATGGCGCATGTCATGACTTCATCTATGACGTTTCGCAGAACATCGTAATCGCGCTCACGCCAATTCGGAACGGGTGTGAGGGCGCTCAAATCGATATTATTGCATCTCGGAACGTGGGTTTAAATTACGAATCAGTTCTTATTAAATTGCTTAAACAGTTTCACTAGGTACTTATCCTTTGTTTAATAATATCTGTGTTATAAGTTAAGCCAAAATGTATGGCGATCTGTAACTTGTTCAAAATATCGGGAAATGTTTTTAACGTAAATTGATATTGGTAGGATATAAAAGGATTGTAATGACGTTACCGAGTCAGTTGCTTGAAGTTGCTCGGTAGATGTTCTGTTGGTAAGTCCTAGTGCCGTTGTTGTGTGGAATAGGTCAACCAGATGTTATTTAAGTTATGTAATTTAATATTATACTATAATTGCTGCTTATTATAACCATGTTGTTGTAATAATGTCGACTTATCTTGGACAAAGGTCCAAGAGTTGTAAATAAATGTATGTAGAATAATGATAATTCATAGCAATGTAAGAGATGTGTTGATGGAATATATCAACACTGTTTCCATGGAGGTTCTTGTCCTTCTTCTCCATGAAGACCTAGTTTTGGAACGGACGACCAACTTTCTGATTAAATAATGACAAGCCTAATTTAAATAAATGTCTAGTCTTGTCTTTCTGTGGTTTACTTCATGAAATCCTTTCCCTACAAACCATATTCATAAGAACATTAATAAACAGTAAATAAGCTGTAAGCAGTAAACACTCTGACATTCAAACCTTGATATTTGTTTAATATATATACAGGGCGTCCCACGGATATGCCACATGGAGGGAAAGTACCTACCTTGAATATTGTAGATGGAACATTTTACTGAAAGAAGACATTATTTGAATTAAAAAAAAAAAACAATTTAAACTGCATTCTTGATATTTGAATAATTACATGGTTGAACCGGGAATCGAACCCGTTACATGAGAAAAATACAAAATTAATCAATTTAACAAATGCTCAAAATGAGTCCCATCCTGTTGAATACAAAGTCGCACTCTTCTTGTTGTGTTGGATATTTAGAATAACACGTCTAAGTTCTGCTTGTAGCTCGTGGACACTTTCCTACTGGTTCTTGTAAAAAAAATCGAACGGAGTTAGATCTGGGGATCTCGGCACTTATGATAATCTCAGTTGTATGTCCTTACGGCAATGTCAGCTTTTCATTTTTCCGAACAAAATTTCACAACAAATGTTACAATTCATGTTCTTCCTTTTATTTGTGACACTATGTTATTTAGCAAAAAATAATCCTTATGATGAAGCCTTTCGACCGGTATGATAAAGCTACAGGATGATTATTTTTCTCATGTAACGGGTTCGATTCCCGGTTCAACCATGTTATTATTTAAATATCTATGAATGCAGTTTAAATTGTTTTATTTTTTTATTTTCAAATAATGTCTTCTTTCAGTAAAATGTTCCATCTACAATATTCAAGGTACTTTCCCTCCATGTGCAATATCCGTGGGACGCCCTGTATACAGGTACGAGATACACACCTATATATATAATATAGCTATAAACTAGCAAGTCATTTCTAATAAACAGTATCCGCTTCTATAACAAGGGCCGATGCCAGGGGTGCGGGTTTGTTAGAAAGAGATACCACAGCCCCTGGCATACGGGCTACTGAGGGAACACGGGTGGGTTTTAGTCAATAAAAGTCTGACACGCTCTCCTGCTCCACCCAGAGCGGGAGAAGTTATTTGATGATTTCCCACCAAAAAAAAAGAAAAAAAAGGGGAATCTAGTCGCGGGGTCGAACTCACTGGTGGGCAAGTTGCCAAAGTCAGTTACAGAACTTAGCGATGGAAAGTTTAAAATGCACATCAAACGTATCCTTATCAAAAAAGCATATTATAAGATAAAAGACTACGTTGAAGACAGGGAAGTTTGGCATTAATTCCTTCTGCACATGTGGCTTCCCTGGTACCTCATTAACAGCATATACTATGTGAAAGTCTACTAACTGCTTTCAATGTTCTTTTCTATTCTTTTTATTTTTACAATGCTGACATATTCTCGTCATTATTTGATATTATACATCAATTTTAATATCAACTATTTTTTAGTGATTGTCATGCATAGAGTATAGTAATAGATTGTTGTCATGTTAATCATGTCACTATGTTTAATTAGGTTCATTTTATTTATGTAGAATATTTTACATATTGTGAATGGGAGAACGTTGTAGGCCTTACAGACTGTAGATTTGTAGACGATTTTCTATTCTGTATTCGTCTAAGTACCTGGTACTTATTGACAGGCCTGCACTGTCCTCCCATACATTTTATCTCTGAAAACATTGTTAAAGCCAATCATTTTTAAAAGAGTAACCGTGGAGTTTCTTGCCGGCTCTTCTCCATAGGAAACAACATTTTGGAACCGTGCACCTAGCTGCTGACGTTTCATAAGTGCCCATGCAGGTTTATATGAAATAAAAATATTTTGATTTTGATTTTATAAATTCATATAGCCACATATTCTGACACATGCGTATCCACCACAGATGAGAAGGCTATCAAATATTGTAAATGGCTGAAAATGAATTAGGCATTGTACAACACAAAGCTTTATTTCAACAATAATTACATTACAATTATTACAAAGATATAATACTTTCCAGTTATAAACTGCTTCATATATGACAATTACTGATAGAATTACAAAATGAAGACAAAAATATATTTTGTTACAAAAACATTTATATCTCAGTTATCTTGTTATTCTATTTACTTATTTATCTACATAAAAGTTAATTTAGTACTTACATTATAATAATATTAAATATTATCAAACTTCGTTACATAAAGGTATTTCAGCATGACAAAATTAAAGCCTTAAAAAAATATTTGGGAAAATATTTTATTTTCTATCAATCAATTGTAATATAAACAGAGTATCTTGATTACTCAATAAGTCATTAACAACTCTTATAAAATTAGGTTTTATTTAGAAAAATAATTAAACACACTGGACATTTAACAACCGAATTAAAGTTATCTATTTTTCGCTTGGTTTTTTCTGGCTTCAATTCTTTTTTGTAGCGTTACCAATAAAGCACCAAGAACATTATGTCCCGGTAGTCGTTTTCCGAAGAGCAAACGCTTAACGGAATCATCGTACGTGAGAAGAGCAACCATGTTTTGAAGTAGAAATCCCTGGCAGTATTCCAACAGTTGAGTAGCACCGTAAACCTGCAACGAAACGAGCCACATATCAAACTATTAATCGTGGGCGCTAGAATTTAGTGTTGGTTTTACTATGTAGTTTTTAATACTTTAGGGCTGGGAACATTATTTATAATTATTTAGTGGTTTGAATCATTTTTATAAGAACCAAGAATGCAATATCTCTAACCTTAGCATGAATGTAGACTGAGACGAGGTTGTGTAGGTCTACAGACTTAGCCGCTCTTGCCTCGCAATGCCTCTGTAGCGGCAGAAGCTGGAAGAAGGAGGCTGCGGCCAGCACCTCCAACACGTCTGTCTCAGGGATGTCCAGCCCCGAGCACCCGCCCGAGTAGAGATACTTCATCACTTGCTGTGACAATAAAAAAATCATAAGTAATCAATCGAATTCGAAAGCGAATCGAAAGAGAATCAGCACAAATTCTTCAAAACACACCCCCAAAAACACCAGCCCATCATACCATACTTCCTAGTGATTTAGATGGGAAGATATGGCACAACTAGAAATTGAGTAATTATTCGATTCATAAAACATAGATACCTCAAATATATGATACCGAATATCGTTGATTTGCACGAGAGGAGGGGCAGCATTGGCAACTGGTATGGCTTCGTTCGATGACCTTGCAGGCGCTAGCATGGCTCGTAAGCGTGGTGACTCCGAGACAAGAACTATTTTGTGGCCATAGAACAGTCGCCCTTCAACCCTGAGGAATTAAACAGTTTTAACAATGATAGTTTCTCAAACCCACGTCCTGAAACCTATGTCTTGGCTTCCATTGCTTCAGGAGTTTTTGTTCAGAAGTTACCTAAAGGTGACGTCAGCTAGCGATGGGTTGTTGACGTATGATGGGTCGACCCTGGCCGGTGCTGGTGCCACAGGAGGCGGAGGCTGCGCCACGCCTGGCACAGCTTCCCGCCCATAGCATGCGCACAGGATATCAGCCAGCAGTAAGACAGTGCCTTCCTTCTAAACATAAGGGGGTTTTATTAATTCTGATGGCTTTTTCCAACAAAGATTTTAATGAGAACACCTGACCAGTAGATCACTACTAGCCAAAATATTTGTGGCATAAATTCAATAACAATATTAGTCACATTACCTTGCTGTACCGTAGAATATTAAATAGCAGGGGGAGGCACTCGTAAATGAACTGTTTACTGTAGTGACTGTCGTCGGATGGACACACCTGAAAGAAAATGTAGTCAAACACAAGGTTTTAAAATTTTCACAGTAAATATTTTACTACAATATGATGGAACGAGTGTTACCTGTAGGAAGTCTTGTAATAGTTGGTCGATAACGCTATCAAGTGCTGCATCTGCCGCGGCAGCCAGTGACAGTGTCCACGCATGCAGTGACCACGGCACACCTAGTGCGTGCAGTTCTAGTGTTATGTCTGTAAAAGAAAATGACTTAGGGTGAGTATACCATTGTGATGTGGCAACATCAGCAATGTCTGAATAAGTTGATTAAGCTTGTTGATAACCTATGATTTTCAGACATTCAATTTCGATCTGGACTACGAGTAACTGTACGTGTGTGTGTGTTGAAACACTGACATTAGAAATAGAAAAACCACGGGAAAAACTCATAAGTCTCACCCAAATGGTCAGTCTCAGCGGCGCAGTACATAGCGTCATGTAGCGCTCGTTGCTGTTGCTTGGTGAAGGCGGGGTGGCGGACGGGCGGTGCTGCGGCGCCCTCGGCCAGCACCTCCTCCAGCGACAGCACGGCCTGGGCTGCGCGCGCGCCGCCGCGCACCGCCGCGCGCAGGCACGCACGCCGACCGTGTGCACAGCATACCGCCACCGCACTACACATAAGATTTAATTAATAGTATAGATTTGGGTTGCCTGTTGCTAATAATCACATAAGCCTGAATCAAGCCTGGATCATTTAGTTGCTACAGAATAGGGTATTTTCCAATTTGAAAAAAACTATTTTAATTTGAAGGTTGGGTTAGGTTATAGATATATTTAAAAGAAAAATAAAAAGAAAATGATGTATTTCCATTTTCCCAATTAAAAACGATTAAATTAATTTCGTTAATTTATTTTTCGTAGTTTTTAATTTACCGCCAAAATGCTCCTTACGATGACTTTTAATCACGTGACATCGTGATGTCAGCTTTGTGTACATGGCACCGGTACAAATACTTAGTTTGGCGCGGTTTTAGAAGTATTTGTGCACAGAGACACCACACGTACACCAGTAATATCACTTTCAATCCATTATAAATCTTATTAATTATACACTCGATATTCACTTGTTTACTTACTAACTACTTTAGCTTAAAACACCCTATTAAAACTAAATATATTGAGTAGGTAATAAAAATGATTATCAGTTACAACCTGATGAGCTTGTGTTAGGGATTAACAGCAATAGTGTAACGGGTGGAAATGTTAATCCCGATGACGACCCACGAGCTCTCGTTTGTCTATCCACGTCTTGACTGATAGGCTCATCCTACAGAATCGACACTGAACTTTACCAGGCTTATTTTACTCTGTTTATTATTTCCTGTTAATTCCTCACCTGTAGCACCCATACTGTGCTGCAGCAGAGTAGCACAAGGCATCATTTAGTTGCGTGGAGAGGAACGGGTCTGCGCCATGTGACAGCAACAACTGTACGAGCTCCAAGTTACCGACGCCACAAGCCACCTGAAAACAAAAGATTTAATAAAATTGGTAGGAAATAAATTACACAAAAAAAAAAACAAATCTGCATTGCTGTTCTGTAACCGTATCACCACGTGAAGTGAGCGTGGAGTGAGCTGTCAGTGTCATTTCACTTATTGCTTGGTCAATCCCTAGCATCAGTGGTATGACAAGGACAGGTCACTTCACGCGGTGAGATGGTTTCAGAATCGACATGCTGTAGGTCATCCGTAAGCTGCTTACGAGTTACAGTAGGTTCATACCTGTAGAGGTGTAAGAGTGCAAACATCGTCTCCCCTGGCGGGCGCGCCGTCCACCCTGGCGCCGGCGGCCAGCAGGCGGCGCGAGCACTCCACGGCGCCCCCGCCCGCGCCGCTGCACGCGTACACCAGCGCCGTCCAGCCTGAGGGTACACTTAGTTTAGATGTCTGGCAACACATACAACCATAAGGGTCGGCACACACTGACCAGCAAAAGGCTCATGTTTGAGTTCTTTGTAACTAATTACAAAGAACACAAGCATGAGCTTCATAGCCGCATAATATTAGCCCGCAAGAGATAATTACCTACTTTTTTATGCAATGCTTGTCAGCAAAGATTTTCTGCTCAGTAGGTATGTGCAGATCGTGAAGTTTAAGTGAACAGCTATGGGTTCAGGACTGATAACTTATGAGATAGGTTACCGGCTGTGGGGGGCGTGTACGTGGGGGTAGTCAGTTGTGTAGATGGTGAGCGCGGAGACAGCGGTAGCGCGCAGTGAGCTGCACATGCGCCGCCTGTCTCGATGTTAGGGTCCGCGCCTGCTTCTAGTAGCATCTGAAATAAAGCCAACAATAAAACCATTTCTTGGTACTATATTAGAGCTGGCAAGCCAACAAACACTATGTGGGATGACACTAATAATATTGAATGACCCTCAAACTTCTACTACGAGAGTATCAGCTAAGTCTCTATCAAAGTTTCAATACATATCGTATCGTCTCAAACAGCCCTGCTGTAAGTTGTCCTTTATTTTATATTTAACTGAATACAATGTTAAATAAACAAAGTGGACCTCAAATTTTAATGATTCCGATATGCTCCACTTTCACCAGTGGAAGAAAGGAAAGTGATTTAGGTAATTTATATAGTTTTTAAGGTCATCAACAGAAAACAAACTCACAGCAACAATCTGCTCATCGCCAGCAAACGCCGCTTTCATGAGCGCTGTCAGTCCCGAAGCATCTGGTGCGTCGATGCCAGCTGGTGGCAGCAACGATCGCACGCCGCCCACCAGCTCCGGTCTCCCGCTGAGCAAGGCTCGTTGAGCCACTCCGACCGCGGCCCTGCTGAGCTCGTCAGCCGTGCGGGCGCAGCGGGACCATACTGGCTCTATAGCTTCTTCTAGTCTGTGGTTTTTAAGAAAGTTTGGTTTTACCTTTAACTAACTAGCGACCCGTTCCTGCTTCGTACGGTTTTTATGACTTGACAAAACATGAAGATATATTTATCTTTGTTAAATAAAAAATTGCTAAACATATAAACCTTCCGAAATGAATATTCTAAATGATGTTAAAATCCTCATCAAAATCTGTTGCATAGTTTATAAAAACAACGCGGTCACACAGATAAACACGAATAGAGACTTTAAGTTCTAATATAAATTGCGCCCGATGCAAATATACCTACTTTTATATCGAAGGTCCGATGGAATTCACATTCCCCATCGGCAAAAAACAAACTTCCATCCAATAACTCCGTAAGGAAAGTAATTTTCAAACATCCTTCCTCAGATTCGTTGTTTAAGGATCTTTTGTGCACAATTTAATACTTGTACACCCTGCGGTTAAGCCTGTGCGTTATCTGTCAGTGGATGTAAGATAATAAACGATAATAGGTAAGTAGATATGTAAGGAGGACGAATGAAATATGTTATGTTACGTGATAGGCCTGGGCGGGCAGTCGGCATGCGGCAGCAGCAGCCGCGCGGCCTGCATGACGTCGTCGGCGTCGGGCACGCCGGGAGGCGGGCGCAGCGCGGCGTGCGCGCGCAGCACGCGCACCCACTCGCCCAGCGGCGGCAGCGCGCCCGCGCCGCGCTCGCCCCACAGCCCCGCGCCGCCGCAGCCGCCGCCGCTGGCGCTGGAGTGCTCCAGCTGACGAGGAGGAAGGGCATCAGTAGAAAACTCCGTGGTCTCTGCTGCCATCACACTTAGAATGACAATGGATTTTGTTCCATTGTCAAAATTATGCCCTCATTTTGACATTACTACAAAATCCGTTGCTTTCTATGTTTGAAAATTTCGTCTGCTCAGAAGTAAAACAACGCATTGGATATTATTACCTATGTTGTCAACATAAAAGGAATTGTCGTTCCAAGGGAGCTGATAGATGCCAACTGCTAGCTCTAAGTGCTAGATATGCTGTTTTGGATGATAACTACAGCCATTATACAAAGTTAAGGAATATGATACACACCTGTGAGCATCTCATAAAATAGTATAAGGCTCGTTCAGCGGCTGGGGAGAGAGGTGCGAGCCGCGGATGTACTCTCCGCAACACAGCTCGCAGCTCCGATGCGGACCCAGCGCACGTGGTCAACAGAACTGACGCCGTCGAACCCCCAGAACTGTTGTTAGACCCAGCTGAAGTCCCTGAGCCACCTGCATATTGTAACAAACACCCGTAAAACTCGTATAGGATTTTGATCCTTCGGGAAGGATTTATAGAACTTTTGATACGTACCGGAACCGTTGGTAGTGATACCAGAATCGTGACTTAGTCCCAATGCCCTATGTTCAGGACGAGACACTCCTGATGATGACCCGGAACCTAGCGAGCTCATAGATTCCCAACGAGACAGTGATAATGCACCTGTAATTTGATATAGGACTAGTAAACTAATTGATAATGTCAATTGAAAATTATTTTCATGTAGATACATGGGAATCTAGGATCCACACATTTCACAATTATTTATGTTATCAAAATAAACAAAATTTAATGCTAAGTACCTCAAGAAAGTCTAGTAACATAAAAATGCTGCTAGACGTTCGGTTATATTATGTATAGGTACCTATAAAAGACGTTTCTAAAATAGACTTTTATTTAGGTACAACTAACCATATAGGTAGATTCGTTTTTTTTTTTTTTTTTTTGTTTACAAACGTGATATTTGGTTTTAGTAATCCTAGAAAACCGAACTAGATCAATCTACCCAACCATACAAAATCTGTTGCTTACCTGAAGCAACTCTCCCAGCATTCAGGTGGCTGTATGGCTGCAACAGCCCCCAGAGATCAGCACAATTGGCGACCGCGTGGTCCACTACAGCAGGTGTGATGGGAGAACTGGCTGCACTGCCGCCGGCGACCAGCGCGATCTCCTCCAGCAGCGTCTCCATGCCAGCGCAGAGGTAGATTGCTGCGTATCTGAACACAACAACAAAATAAATTATGCTAGGATCGGTTGGCAAAGTGGCTGAGCATACTGAGAATTAAAAATAAAACTATGTTTGATTACATCTCATACATAATCATAACTGCATACATTGCACCTCATTAAATGATACGTAAAGTCTAACAGTGATTGTATAAAGAAGCCGTCGGGCCGTGGGGTCCGAGTGCTCAGAGTGCTCAGAGGTCAAGGTAATCCCAGTAACTGGTACCTAAAATATACTTGGGGTTGCCTGGCTAGGTATTTCACCTAGTGTACCTTTTTTTAAATTTAAGACTTTTCAGCTAAATAGTAAAACAAAGTAAAGTAATAAAGTAAGTTATAACACTGGCCAGTATTGATTGAAGTTGCTGTGCAGTTCTGACGTCTAAGAAACCGCGAAAAACGATATTTGTTTGTTTGTCTACGTAAGAGCAGGACGAGTTTGATTATAATAGCCTTACTTACTCATGTACAAATGACGCGACACGGACATCCAGCATCCACCTTTGGAACCGGCCAGGTGCGAGGCTGGTCCGGGCTCGAGCTGCTGAACCCAGGCGTCTCGCAGCGCTGCCCGAAGTCGCGTACATTGTTGCTGCTCGTTGGCAACCCTGCCAAGTAAAATACCAATTTGTTCAGTTCCAAAACGGTAAATAGCAGAGCTACTTCGATTGGCACTTTCGACTTTAGAGAAGTAAACATTCTCGCTCTAGTAATTCCATTAGAAATTATTTTTCTCTCACCTTAATGCACGCGTCAGCGAGCGGCGTGCTGAGAACTATCCTGAACGCACCAGCTACTTCGTGCTTAGAGCAGAAGCCGAAGTTCTGGGATAGACGTTGGGCTTCGCGGGATATCCTTACCAGTGCCCTGGAATCACAAATACATAAATATTTGTAAAGAATGTCGTTTTTTTTCAGGAGCACCGTTCATTTGTCGCCGTGGTAGGTAGCATACGATTATCTGAGCCATAATAGAAGCAAACTTGATGTGAATGTGATGGATGGGATGAATCCTTTTTAACAAATCTCTAGGACTTACCTTTGCAGTAAGTAGGCGAGTCTGGACGGTGTGTCTGGTGCCATCCTGGGCGCGATGTCTCTGCACCTGCCCGCTTGCAGCGCACGACTGACCTCGCTGGCTGTCCAGGGCACACAGCGAAGCTCCACCAGCCTGCAATAAGTACCAGGGAGACTACAGACATGATTGCTCCTTGTACTGTGGTCATGTTACATAACGATTTACTGAGGTTATACAATACTTAGTTCTAAGTATTCACTTTGCGAGGTAGGCATACAATTATTGGAAGATAAATAAAGCAGATCTGACCAGAAGCAGTGAGTGCAGTGAGCAGAAGAGGTACGGAAGTGAGATGAAAATCCTTATGGTGTAGCAAATTAATTGTTGTAGGCACGGAAACATGTTTGATGCCTGTATTATACCTAATCACGAATTAGAGGACATACCTATTGTGCGAATCAACCCACACGAACTCATCGGCGCTGGTAACGTTGGTGCAGACTGTGTCGAGTGAAGGTTGCCGCACCAGCGGAGCTCGTCTCCTACGCGCCTCTGCCGCGCTGCCACTCTCTGAAAACAAGAGCCAACGGAGTTTTAGATAAGCACGCACCTCATTTTTTTTTAATATACTTACTTACCTGCCTAAGTTATATTTGGCACAGACAGACCATGTCTGGGTGATCCTTCAAATCACATCGACACAGCTCCATGACTCTGACATAAAAAGAAACTGTCGAATTTTCAAATATCGGCCTTTCAGTACATTTGTGCCAACCACAATACAAATCTACGTTCATCACACAATCGTCTTTTTCAATGTCCTTTCACCGCACAGACTTCATTTACTCTTCCTTCTTCGTTTAGTCTATCTCTCTGTGGAACGGGTTCCCCTATGAGATCAGGATGGAAACCAAACAAGTTAAAGTTCGCGAGCACATTCGCAAGAAGCTATCAGTATCATCACAACGGTTTGCCATTGTTTGTCTTATTTGTTTTAGTCTATTCGTGTATTTATTTGTCCCTATAGTTAAATGTAACGGGTGTATACAGGAAAAGTTTTTATCCAGTGCGGAAATTGTAATTTTGCAAAAATTTCTGCGCTAGGGGTTCTAGAATGATATTATCTAGAACCCCTAGCGCAGACATTTTTCGCCGGAATACAAAAAAAAATCTACTGTTCCATACATTTTGACCGCGTAGATATTGCACTTTTCTATGAAACAGCAGATTTTTTTTTTGTATATCCGGCGAAAAATTTCTGCGCTAGGGGTTCTAGAATAATATGCTGAATTCATGGTTACAATTTGCGCACTGGATAAAAACTTATCCTGTATAATATAATATTGGTGTCTAAATATTATTTAAATATTTGTCAATTCTTGCCATTGCACCTATAATATCGCTGTTTGTCTCTGCATCAACCAAAGGTTTACTGGTAGAATGCTTATTATAGCGTTAAGTCCTCTGTAAATTTGTGTTCTTAAATAATTAAATAAATAAACAATGGGGGTTGTAGAGGTCAGATTGCAGCAGCTTCTTGTAAAATCTTGATAGATTCAGAATTGCGAAAATGGGTGAACAGATTTTATATGTGAAGTATGAACGTACCCTGAGCCCCATTATTGCTGCCACCTCCAGCGCTTGATGCACTCGTGGCGGTGCTGCTGCTGTCTCTTGAGCGAAGTGTCAGCTGTTTGATGGCTGACCTGATGTCTTCCAGACCTCCGCCTCCGGGCCATGGTGACTGTAACTGAAGGATAACAAGGGTTACAACTGTTACAAGAAGCCAAGGTGGTAAAAAAAAAAATTGGAACTTATAATTGCAGCTTTCATTTATTTATCTGCAACTTTGCCGTGCTCGCAGTTTTTTTCGTGTAGGTAGGTACATACATTTCAGAAAGAATAAGAATTCAATTAAATAACAATGTATCATGACCATGAGCGTTCTGTCAAGAGCGAACGGAAGGAGAATAAAATTATCCTTTAAAAGTATGCCAAACGTTGCCAATGCCATTAGTCCTTATTTTGTCGAAAATTACTTCTAGGGTTAAGAAAGATATATTGAAAAACGCAGTTACTGAACTCAAAAACATTCATTGAAGAAAAAGGTCTCAAATTGCCAGCATGCAATAAGCAGGAGTGGTGATCCACGTTCATTTTGATATGGGGAGAGGTCCTGCGGTGAGGCAGTCACAGGCTGGTATTACTATGTAGGTACCTTATTATGTGGTCGATGCTTTGTCCGGGCGTGTGGCGGCTGCCGTGTCCGGCGGGGCTCCTCCCTGCCGGCCTCCCCGCCACCCCCACTGTCCGACATGGACGCGTGTCCGGACGACCTGTTCTCGTCGGAACTGCTGTTGCATTCGCGGACGCCATTCTGAATTGGGGAAAAAAAAAATTGTTTAGTGATACAATAATTGTAGAGCAAATGGAGTATGTAACGATCGTAGCTTGTGGCTTTCTGAAGTTGCTGCCTAAGGGAAAAAGGCGTGAGTCAATGTATGTGTGTCTAATTTAGAGATGAGCGACCAGATTCTGATAGTTATATGAACCTATGCCGATATTTATGCTGTCAAACTAGAATAAGGAATTTCGTATTATACTTATGCGCTACTGAGGGTGTTAATCAGGCCGTAACAATTCAGTCACTGAATTGTCAGCTTGTTTATCCAGAGAGTCAAAATTCGATATCACACAGTCACACAATGTAAGGTACCTACTTCAATATGTACATACATTAATTTATAATACATATTTCTTAAGAACGAGTACAGAGCACATGAGTATAGAGTAAGTATTTTTAAGGTAAACGCACATTTGTCAGAGCCGAAGGAAGCAAAGGAGCCGAAAGAAGCAAAGGTGCCGACAGAATCGAGTTTTAGAATTACTTGTATGAAATCTAATGAAATTCTGAAGAATTCGGAAGGTTTTCTTTAATTGGGTGCAGTCAGTTTTTTTGGCGCGGACAATATCCGTTTATCTTTACAGCACGACGTTCTGGTTAATCTTAACAACATCAACGAATTAAATCATCCGTCTCCATTAAGATTAAGAGAGCTCATCAGTCTTATGAAACATGCGCTGACGCGTCTGCATGCACCCAACATGGCGGCCATTGTCGCAGATGCTTTCGCTTTCAACAATATTTAAAGCTTCCCACCGATTACGCTTTTCCCTATCAAGAGATCGTGGGAGTTTGTTAAGAACAATGGTAATTTATTTTTTCTGGCTGCAACACTTTCGCCGCGTAACGCTCGCTCGGGTAATAATTATTGTAATGGTTACCGACGATGTGATCGCGACTAATTACTAATTAGCTCACGAATCATGATGAATGTAGCAGCTAGGTATTGCAATCAATGAGTTACTTACTGGATAGTTTTTTCTTAGTACTTCATTCAAAGATCATAGATTACTGAAACTATTAACTTTAACAGTTAATAGTTTGGTGGCTAACTAAATCCCTTGGTTCTTCTTCTTCGTCGTGTCGATAATTCCAATTGTTGGTTTAAAACGAGCTTCAACCAGAATTCTGCCACTTTAACAGGTAATCGTTGGCCTCGCAAAGGTCTTCCATAGTGCAGCTATTATTGTAAAGAAATCACGACAAGAGGTGGGGCATAGTTTGCGATGGGGCTCCACAGTCGCACTGCATCTCATCGGAGTACTCCCACCTAAGCAAGTTGTACCGGCAGCGGCCCACCTGGCTTCTTAGTCGATTAAGAGATTTCCAGGTGGGCCATGGCAGTTGATGGCCCGCTGGAAGCGTTTCTGCAGGCTCAACATAGTCAGCTTGAGGGGGGTGCTTGGTAACACATTATAGAAAGATGAAAGAAGATATATGAAAGAAGTGTCTCACAAAATTTAAAAGGGATAGGCAGAGGTGACTAGATATGTCCCTACTACTACTCGTACCTAGACCAAAGAATTTGCAGTTATTTTCCGTCAGTGTTTGAAATGCGTCCAAACACTCATTTTACCAGGTGCACATGTTGTTGTGAATCAATTTTCACGCACGTAACAGATTTTTAATCTGTCCAATATCTGGATCCCGTAACTATAATGTCGCTTTCGCGTGCTCTTGCGCAGTTGACCAATCACTATTCGATCGCTATACATGATGACCCGATGACATCAATTTATTACTAGACTATCAATTTTCTTATCCTTATCTACTTTCATATTTTATTTAGCGATGAATAAATATTCCATGTCTATCTGCCGATTTTCTCTCTCTCTTAACATATAAAGCCTAAAGTTACAAGGCATGACATCACTATTACCTACAATACTTGCGTTGCGTGTTAATATCGGTGTCAAAACCGTTACGAGCATTGTTTCGGTAATTGAATTTGGCAATTGTTTTCTTATTTAAATGTTGTAATACCAACATTAATTGAAGAACTCATTTTATCAGTAGGTCTGTTGGGCAACCCTATTTGATTACTTGGCTTTCCAGGGTTAATATCGCTTCGGCAAACTCAGGTTAATGCGAATTGTGAGCAAAGTGTGTTTTCAGAGAATTGGTTTAACCATACGGTTGGCTAGTCAATTGAGGTGTGATCTTCATGGTCAACACTAAATGCTGCACCCTAATTGCATAATCAAACCGACCCACCCCGTCGGCGTCGCTTCGAATCGCCTGCCCGTGCGAGTAGGTACTTCGTATTCGTGACTTTTTTTCTTTTTGCTCGGCTCCTAAGTTTCTTGGCGTGGTGTTATATAGCCTGTAGCCTTCCTCGATAAATGGGCTATCCAACACTAAAAGAATATTTCAATTCGAACTAGTAGTTCCTGAGATTAGGGCGTTCAACCAACCAAACAATCAAACATACTCTTCAGCTTTATAATATTAATATATAATTACATTACATATTATAATATAATGTAATAATAATATTAAATATAGATTTTGATTGATTGTGCTAATCCATTGCTTCATACAAATGTTCGAAAACTTCGTCTGCTCAACAATGTATATACGCCAATGACTCTTGTTAAACTGTCAAAAAAATCCATTCTTCCTGTTAGTGTGTTTCGCAGTTATCCCGCTGGTTATAAAAGGAATTAAACCGTTTGGTAAGTACTAAGTACGGCTTTTAATTTTATAAAACCATAAAATATGGAAAGATTATGGAGAATGGAAGCAGAAATCGTGTTGGTACGAACCCAAGTAACAAGGGACAAAGGCAGGAAGATTCATCATCATCATTTCAGTCGAAAGACGTCTTTTGTTGGACATAGGCCTCCCCCAAGCTCCACCGCTTCGACCGGTTCTGTGCTTCCCGCATCCAGCGGACTCCTGCGGCCCTCACAAGGTCATTGGTCCACCTTGTGGGAGGCCTTCCAATTTTACGTCTTCCGGTGTGCGATCGCCACTCCAGAACTTTTCAGCCCCATCGGCCATCTGTTCTGCGAGCAATGTGCCCTGCCCACTGCCTCTTAAGTTTGGCAGGAAGATTATGATAGTGAAAATATGGAAAAAATTGTCCTCAGAAGACTAGAGGAGGAAAAAATAGAGTGTCAGTTTTTGTACTTACCAAATAATTTTGTTAATGACGAAATCCCTTCTCGTCATTCAGACTTCGTTTTGATAACTAATTTTTAAGTGGATAAACTTCTATCGTGCATTCGTGCCTCACAATACTTTCAACTTTAATCTAAAGTTCTCCGAAATCACTCCCATAACGAGTTCTTTGATCTGTTCCAAAGTTACAAGTAACTGTATGTAGTTTAATTATAACAAGTGAACTGTAAATTGTTGTGGTGTATCTCAACGTTCTTAACCACAAATAGATCATGGTGCTTACAAACTGCGGTGTATTAGACAGCATCAAAGTGAACAAACTATGTGGATGAAACCGCAGAGTTGCGGTCCATGTTATACAGCCTGTTGATTTTGACATTTATTTTTATTTCTTTATGGTGGATTATTTTAACCTATGAACTATGGAACTCAGGAAGGGGCTTAAACTAATTATCAACAGCTGCACGGGTTCATGACTGGTTCGTTCGTCGATGGATGACCATTTTTACATATCAAGACCCTTCCGTGGCTCGGAAAGCACGTTAAGCCGTTTGTTCCGCCGGTTGTCCTTGGTAGATCTTTGACAGTCGTTACTGGTCGCCAGAAAGCTGAAATTCTGATAACCAATCTTACCAAGGAGTATCGTATTACACAGAATCTTGGTTGTGGAGGTCAGATTAGGTTGTCGCGTCATGTAAAAAAACTGGCATTCAGTTCAGTTACATCCAGTTAGATAGGAAGCAGATTCCAACAAAATTGAAAAAAGGCTAGACAGATGATGATATGGAACTCAGGATAATCCCATTCATGGAAAAGTAGGTAAACAACTTACTTTTTATATAGGCACAGCGTTGGTTAAACTAAGAAAACTGTGGTCAAAGCCGATTATGTAGATATTATGAAACGAATGATATCCCGTAGCTTTCCGTAGCCGGGTAAAAATATGCATGCGGTTGATTGTACATGTTGTCTGTTTATTAGTTAAGTTTGTATGTGGAAGGTTTTTTTCTCACGAATCAGAACATGGGTTTTGCGGCGACAGTCTTCTAGAAAATTTTAACTGCCTGTTAATGGCAAAAAGGCGTGAAAACGTGAAGTATATGTCGTTATGTGAGGTTTTTAAAAAAATGGTGGTTGTGGCACTTCCTGAACTAACCTGAACAGGCGGCGCGGTTTCAACAGGTCTATGATGATGGTCGTGCTTCGGAGGCCGTCGCTCCAGTGCGTAGCTGTTCTGCGCAGGCGCGCTGCGGACGGGCGCGCTGGCCACGGTCAGCTGCGACACCGCGCCTACTGCCTTCAGCTGCGCAGAGCTGGGACCTTCTGCTGACGGCGGCGGGGGCTCCTCGTGGATGGCTGAGAAGAGAGTTTATCAGCATTAAGGTTAATGATTTGACTGGATATCCATCATAAGCAGCCTATTAATAGCAGTCCCTTGCTGGATATGGGTCTCTCCTATATCAGCTGATAGCCTACAAAAATCGTCCAACCAAGTTTGTGGATTAGCGATCTCTACTCAAAAATAGTATATCCATAGCTCGGTTACGGTCAAAAATGCAAATCAGGCTGAATTTCGTTTTCGTGTTTGTTGTCGAACTGTACTTGTAGCTGCACGTGTTATGACCATTCATACATACATAATACAGGAAAAGTTTTTATCCAGTGCGCAAACTGTAACCATGAACTCAGCATATCATTCTAGACTCCCCAGCGCAGAAATTTTTCGCCGGTTATAGAAAAAAGAATCAGCTGTTCTATACATTTTGACCGTGTAGGTATTGCACTTTTCTATGAAATATCAGATTTTTTTTTTGTATAACCGACGAAATTGAAAAAAAAATCGAAATTGAATTGAATTGGCTGAATTCATGGTTACAGTTTGCGCACTGGATTAAACTTATCCTGTATACAGGGTGTTTGGCAGAACGTTGAACATACGATAATGGTGGATAGGTGGGGTCATCTGCTACTTACTCAGCCCTAATTTATTTGGCCCTGGGCCCCTGGATATTTTTTTTTTGTTTTCTTCTAGTTTCACCACTTTCTTAACTTTAAAGTGTATAATTTATATTAAAATGGGTTAAACAGGCATTTTTTTTAAATTTTTAATGTTGGCAGATTCTTATAAAATGATTACTTTACTCAGATGTTTGCTTGAAAAAAAGTTATGAGTCCTCAAACTTACAGAAAGATGTAAAAAAATACTTAAATCTTAATTTCAACTTGCATTAAAAAGTAAAACCAGGGTGCCAGGGCCAAATAAATCAAGGCTGAGTAAGTAGCAGATGACCCCACCTATCCACCATTTTCGTATGTTCAACGTTCTGCCAAACATCCTGTATAGCCTGTTAAAATCATAACCATCTTTTGTCTTCGCCGTAAACGAGTAAAAATGCAAAAAAAAAACGTTGTTTTCTTTTTGATGTGCTATGAAAACCTATCATCATCATTCATCATAATCTCAGCCGGAAGACGTCCACTGTTGGACATAGGCCTCCCCCAATTTGGGGGCTTGCCATAATCGCCACGCTTGGCAGGCGGGTTAGCGATCGCAGTATGGTGGTAAAATGAGTAGAGAACGCTGCTGCCCATTCTCTAGTAAGTCCCTTAGTCGCCTCCTACTACACCCACGGGAAGAGATGGGATGATGCTATTCTTTACGTCCGGCACCACACGGTACAAAACCTATATCTATATTCATTCAGATTTTTGAAAATGTATTCAAAGCTCAGATTCATAGTCCCGTTGACTTTAATTATTATTATCATATGTATCATACGAATTCATGAGTATAGCGGTAGTCGAGTCAGTTAAATGTGAACTTATGACTATGTTAATTTTATAGCACTTAATGAAAAGAAAAGAGTTTTATTTATTAGCTTTCCACGAATTGTAGGTTACGTAGGGCAATTGTTTATCTGGCCCAGTTTATTGACATTCCCAAAGGAATGTCAATAAACTGGGCAAAATCGGCTTGCACAGCTACCTAATTGATCTTAGTTTTGAATGCTCTAGAGCGAGAGGTTGGGTCAACTGCAGTAGATTCTCGATAGATTTAAAAAAATCGTGAAGCCGAGTTCGCAGAAGTGATTGAAATAAGTTATTCTGATGGACTTGAAAACCTTTAGGGAACACGCGAACACCTAATTATATGGGTATACAGCGTGGATCGGAAATGTCTGGTCATACTTAAGAGTGTGAAACCAACATCGGTTTACCCAAATGTCGTTTCTTTGGTATTGTTCGTCGAATCCTTAAGGTTGGTAAGTTCTGACTTGGACTTGAGCTGCACGATTCTGACAAATGCGTGCACTGACTGGATAGGTCCACGTAATCGATGTGGCTATTTCCTCAAAATACCATTTAAGGGGACACTTTGCGCGGGCTCGAACTCACTGGTGGGCCTGGCTAAAAATCACGCTGTCTCACCAGGCTTCGTATCCGACAGAGATAGTATCAGTGGTGAGCAGTTAGACGCTAGTTTACACGCACAACGTTATTGACTGAGATGCAGGAGCATTTTTGGCAAAAAAATCGCGAAAAAATTTAGAAAAGTCCTTCAGAAGATCGGATTTTATGAAAAAACCACCGCATAAATCAATGACCAATAAAGTTTATTGAATTTATTGTTAATTGAACTTTGTCAGTACCGACTTGGTTTTCGAGATTTTACGCTCCTTTTATTACTTAAACACGCTCAAAGTTAGGTTAAATTAGCAAGAAAAACGAATCTTTGTTGGCTCATAACTTTTTAATGGCTTTTTATTTTAGTATTCTGTTTCCGTACAGAAAATAATAATAACGAGAAAAAACCATAACATGTTAAATTTTTGATGTACATAGTCAAACAGTGGAGTAAAACCCTCCCTAAGTTTGTATGGAAAAAATGTGGACAAGTGTCACCTTAAGACACCAATCTAGACAATCTTCACAGTCTCTTATAGTCCAGACATAATCATGACCATGATTATGTCTGGACTTTAAGAGACTGGTCTCTCAGGTTTTTTTTTTGTTTTTCTTCTCAGGGTAGTCACTGTAGTCAAATAGGAAACGCCTACCTCATTTAGTCTTGAAAATATGATTAACTCGTAAAAAAAATTGTACAAACCTACTTACAGAAATAAAATCATTTCATCGTCAACCTACTTACCTAATGAATCTGTAATCGCGAAAAAACGATCAGTCTCCCAAGCAAAACTCCAAAGCCTACTCAACCTAAAATGTATTGGGGCAGCTGACTATTTCTTATTACGCCGTATGCGATTGCGATATTTATTCGATAGAAGAAAGATATTTTCATAAAGTCCAACATACGTTTATTGGTGGGTGAAGTCGGCCTCGGCGGCGTGGTGGCTCGGTGCGCGTGCGGCGGCGGCGACAAGCGGCGCGCGTGCGCGGGTGCAGGCGCGGCTGCCGTCCCGCTCACGCGCACGCGCAGCGCCCGCGCGCCCGACACGCCGCCGCACCACGCCCCCTCTTCTGATGGACGACACCCGCTTGATGGCCTGCACAAAGAAATACTGACATTGTAACCAAGGTTAAACCTTGTAGGGCCTTAGAATAACCAAAACAAATCTCATACCTACCTACTCCGTAATTAATAATGGAAGTTACGTATCCCCGTATCCCCTCACCAAAGTCTCCATCGCTGGAATAACTTCAGTCCAAAATGCAACCTAACTAATTAGGTAACCCTTATAAAACATATAGATAAGAAAAAATCGCATTGGATCGCAGATCTGTAATGGTAGTTGTAGGTAAGATTTACGTAAATAAATTAAAAATAAGGCCTTATTCAATGGCACCGATCCGAACGTATCCTGATTCCTAAATCATGAAATGATGAACATCATGTTCTGGAACCCTCAGTTTTATGGTAAAAAGTTTAAAATACCTAATTTTGATTAAGACAAGGTTGTAGGCAAGGCCGTCTTAAACTATGCTGGGGCCCTTGGGAACACAAGAATTTAGGGCCCTTTTGGAAAGTAGATAGCGAATTAAGTATACCATTTTTTTTCTATTATGATCTATTTATTAAACCCAATCAAATAAACAAAATAATGTGTCATTAATTAATGATATTACTTAGTATGCTGCTGGTTTTTTGGTTACCATTAAGATAATGGTTTCTTTTGGGATTTCTGTTGAGCAAAATCTTCTAATAAATCCTCAAAGTCAATTGTTTGAAGGATGTCACTTTCTATGCACATAATTGACAAGTGCAACCCAACAAACAAAAATTTTGACCGTGGCGCTGTTAGGTACTGTGCTCGAAAAAATGTTTTGAGAATAAATGTGAGAGAAATTGTCGGTCCTTCGGGGCCCCTGAGCATGGGCCCCGTGTACCCTTATGGTAAAAACGGTATTGGTTGTAGGCGATTACTGCATTTTATAACAGTTGCTAGAATGCGCAATTACATAAATAGAAGAATGTCTAGATATAAATTATGACAGTCCGGAAAGGATGTTTGATATCATGGACCTGATTTCAGGTCAAATACATGCAAAACAATTACAAATAAGCGATAACTGCATACAAAGAGCACGAAGTGGATGTAGACCTCTTCCACTCATCAGTACCTGCCCTAAAAAAAGCCTTAGCCTTTAAAGGATGTGTCTAGTCTTGTTCAAATATTAACCTAATCATGTCAAAAATGGCCCCCGGCGAAACCGGTGCCGCCCAAGCCCAAGAAGGGCGGGGTGGCTAAGCAGGCGGCGACGGCACCACCCCTGGTGCCAGGACGGACGGCCCCACCTCCTCAATCTCCTCCGACCGACGCCGAATGGCAAGTGGCCGGGGAAAAGAAGAAAGCGGGCAAGGCCGCAAGGGCGGCCAAACGAAAGGAGAGGCGGCAGCGGCGCAAGAAACGTAACGCCGCGGCTAGGTTACGCGCCCCGAAGTCCGCAGCTGTAGTAATCACACTACAGCCGGAAGCGGAATTGAAGGGCGTGTCCTACCGCGACGTGCTCTCCAAAGCTAGGGCGGCGGTGAACCTCGCGGAGCTGGGGGTCACCAATGGCATGCGGATGAGGGTCACTGCGACCGGAGCCCGCATGCTGGAGATCCCCGGTGCGGCCAGTGGCCCGACCGCTGACGCCCTGGCCGAAAGGCTTAGGGCGTCCCTAGACGCGGACGAGGTCCGAGTGTCCAGGCCCACCAAGTGCGCTGACATGCGCATCTTGGGCCTGGACGACTCCGTGACGGAAGGCGAGGTGGTGGCCGCCGTAGTCAGGACTGGGGAATGCTCTGCCGAGCAGGTGAAGGCAGGCACCATCCGTCCTGACAACACGGGGATGCGAACCGTTACGGTGAGCTGCCCCGTGTCGGCGGCCCGTAAGATCACGGAGGAGGGCCGAAGGCTCCTGGTGGGGTGGGTTTCTGCGCAGGTGAAGCTGCTGGAACCCAGACCTCTGAGGTGCTTCCGCTGCCAGGTGGGCCACCACGTGGGAGTGCAATGCACCTCGGAGGTGGACCGCAGCAGTCATTGCTTCCGCTGCGGTCAGCCTGGTCACAAGGCTGGCTCGTGCGTTGCCACGCCGCACTGTTATTTATGTGCGGCAGCTGGCAAGCCGGCCGAACACCGGGCTGGGAGTAAAGCCTGCGCTCCACCCGCTGAAGCCAGGGGCCGAGGCAGGGCCAAGCCCTCCACCACCGCCGTCACCGCCGCAACCGCCGCCACTGCCGCCGCCGCTGCCGCCTCCACCGCCGTTGTTGTCGCCGCCGTTGCGACTGGGCCTGCCCAGGAGGCCTCGGAGGGGGCTTTAATGGAATGCCTTTAACGGCCCCATTACGCCTCCTCCAGGCGAACATCAACCACTGCGCCGCCGCTCAGGATCTGTTGATCCAGAGCATGGCGCAGTGGTCGATTAACATCGCCGTGGTCGCTGAGCCGTACTTTGTCCCGCCCAGGGATGACTGGGTGGAGGACCTGAGCGGCTCAGTGACCCTCATTTCGTCGGCCGCCGCCGGTACCCCGACCCTCGAGAGTGTCAAGAGGGGACGGGGTTGCGTTGCAGCACGGTTCGGGGAGATAGTCGTGGTAGGGGTGTACTTCTCCCCGAGCCGAACTCTCGCCGAGTTCCACAACTCCCTTGCGGAGTTGAGAGACGTCGTCGTCGGGTTTCGTTCCCTCCCCGTGCTCGTCCTCGGGGACTTCAATGCCAAGAACTTGGCTTGGGGTTCCCGGTTGACGAACGTGCGGGGCAGGATGGTGGAGGACTGGGCTCTGGAAGCAGACCTGGTCGTCCTAAACCGGGGTTCTGTCGCCACGTGTGTGCGGATGCGGGGTGAGTCGGTGGTGGACATTTCGTTCGCCAGCCCCGCTCTGTCGCCGCGTGTCATCGACTGGCGCGTCATGGAGGGGGTGGAGACGTATTCCGACCACCGGTACATCCGGTTTGACGTCTCCGCCCAGACCTCGAGCGCGCCGGTCCGACAGGCCCCGTGTGGTCCGCGGTGGGCGTTGAAGCAGCTGGACCGGGAGCTTCTCCTGGAAGCCTCGATCGTGCAGGCCTGGGTGTCATCACCGGACAGGCCTGCCGACATAAACGACGAGGCCGAGTGGTTCCGGGAGACCATGTCCGAGGTATGTGACGTGGCAATGCCCCGGGTCCAGCCAGGTCGTGCTTCACGCCAGGTGTACTGGTGGTCGCCGCAGTTGACAGCACTACGCGAGGCGTGTGTTGCTGCGCGGCACCTTTACTCCAGGCACCGCAGGCTCCGTATCCGCCCTCCGGATACGGAAGCCATTCAGGCGGAGCTGTACGAGGGGTACAGAGTGGCGAAGACCGCCCTCCGAGCGGAGATCCTGCGGGCCAGAGTGGTGGCCCGCGAGGAGTCGCTGGAGACTCTGAACAGAGACCCGTGGGGACGCCCCTACAAAACGGTGCGGGATAAAATCCGCCCGTGGGCTCCCCCGCTGACGCAGAGTCTCCGGCCCCAGCTCGTACAGGACGTGGTGAGCGCTCTGTTCCCCTCACGAGGGGAGCACGCTCCCCCGCCTATGGCTCCGCCTCCTGCGGTGCCCGATGCGGACCACACCGACGACGACGACGACTCTCCAGAGGTGACCGAGGTAGACCTGAGAGTGGCGGTACGTAGGCTGAATGCCAAAAATACCGCCCCAGGACCCGACGGCCTGCCCGGCAAAGCCTGGGTCCTGACCTTGCAGGCTCTCGGGCCTCGACTAAGAGGGCTCCTAAGCGCATGCTTGGAGGAGGGCCAGTTTCCGCTTCGTTGGAAGACGGGGAAACTGGTCCTCATTAAGAAGCCGGGGCGCCCAGCGGACTCTCCGTCCGCTTACCGGCCCATTGTGCTGCTCGACGAGGTGGGCAAACTCTTTGAGAGAGTAATTGCAGACCGCCTCGTCGGGCGGCTGGTGCGGGTGGGGCCGGATTTGGCGGAGAGCCAGTTTGGTTTCCGCAAGGGGCGCTCCACGGTGGATGCCATCATGCGCGTGCGAGCCCTCACGACGGGGGATGCTGTGGCCCGGGGTGGGGTCGTCTTGGCGGTGTCATTAGACATCGCCAATGCCTTCAACACCCTGCCCTGGAGTTGCATAAGGGAGGCACTCCGGTATCACCGGATGCCGACCTACCTCTGTCGTGTGGTCGAGGCCTATTTGACGGACAGGGCCGTCATCTACCCCGGTCACCTCGGAGAGTGGAACCGGCGAGAGATGTCGTGCGGTGTCCCACAGGGATCGGTCCTGGGGCCGCATCTGTGGGACATCGGGTACGACTGGGTGCTGCGCGCCGACCTCCCTGGCGGCGTCAGTGTAGTTTGCTACGCTGACGACACGCTAGTCCTGGCGCAAGGGAGGTCGTACCAGGCGGCGGCCGACTTAGCGACACAAGGGGTTGCGACAATCGTCGAAAGGATCCGGCAACTGGGACTCGAGGTGGCCTTGCACAAGTCCGAGGCCATGTGGTTTCATGGTCCTCGGAATGCGCCACCGACGGGTTCCCAGATTACGGTGGGAGGGGTTCACATCGGCGTCGAGTCGACGATGAAGTACTTGGGACTCGTCCTCGACAGCCGGTGGAACTTCGCGGAGCATTTCCGCCGTTTGGCTCCCAGACTGGAGCGGGCCGGGGCTGCGTTGAAGCGGCTCTTGCCCAATCTAGGGGGGCCAAACGCCTCCTGCCGGAGGCTCTACGCGGGGATCGTGCGGTCCATGGCCCTATACGGGGCGCCGGTGTGGGCGCCTACATTGAGGCGCCAACCAGCTCGCAAGCTGAGGGCGTCCCATAGGGTCATGGCGATCAGAATGATCCGGGGATATCGCACGATCTCCGGCGAGGCGGCGGGCCTCCTTGCCGGATTACCGCCATGGGATCTGGAGGCAAAGGTCCTCGCGCAAATGTGGGAGTGGCGCGAGGAGGCCAAACGCCGGGGCGTAACTCCGATGCCGCGGGAAATCGCGGCACAGCGGACAGAGCTCCGGCGGGATCTCATGGTGACATGGAGAGTGCGATTGTCGCAACCCAGTGCTGGGCACGCCACGATTGCGGCGGTAAGTCCCCTCTTTGAGGAGTGGCTTGAGAGGCGGCATGGCGTCCTCACCTTCCGCCTGACGCAGGTCCTCACCGGACACGGTTGTTTCGGGAGGTTCCTGTTTCGGATAGGGCGGGAGGAAACGCCCGGGTGTTTCCACTGCGAAGATCGCCCTGAGGACACGGTGGAGCACACGGTGGCGGTCTGCCCTGCTTGGGCGGAGCACCGCCGTGTCCTCGTGGAGGCGATCGGCGGCGGCGATCTCTCGCGTCCGGCCCTGGTCCAGGCCATGGTACGGAGCGAGAGGGCATGGGGAGCCGTCACCTCCTTCAGCGAAGCAGTGATGCTCGCGAAGAGGGAGGCGGCGCACGTGAGGGAGAGGCAGCATATGCGCCCTCGCGACCCCAGCCGCCGCAGGATACGGAGACGCCCTGGGCGTCGGGAATCCCAGGCCGATTTCCGGCCACCGTAGGCATGGGCTTGCGGACGGCGAGTAATGGGTAGCTCGCTGTCCGGTAAGGACCAAGCCCAAGTCGACGGCGCGTTGTGTTCCACGCGCGCCTCAAAGAGATGTCAGCACAAAAATGATGGGGCCCGCAAGGGCCGATGCCTGTCAGGGGTGCGGGTTCGTTTGAAAGAGATACCACAGCCCCTGGCATACGGGCTAATGAAGGAACACGGGTGGGTTTTAGTCAGTAAAAGTCTGACACGCCCTCCTGCTCCACCCAGAGCGGGAGAAGTTATTTGATGATTTCCCACCCAAAAAAAAAAAAAAAAAAAAAAAACATGTCAAAAATTGTTAGACGCTTAGACTTAAGTTTGCAATGTTTAAACTATAGAGTAACAGTGTACTCATTGTTGAGAAGCCTAATCAACAGTGATAGGAATAGGTAGTGCCTATTTGCCTAAACTTCGAAGAACAGAGACAAGAAACGACTTTCAACTTACTGAAGATTTTTCCCAAATCCCGGGAAAAAAAATTTAGTCCTAAGGAACTCTCCGTTTCTTGTCTCTGTTCTTCGAAGTTTAGGCAAATAGGCACTACCTGTTCTTATCACTGGTAATAAATAAATAAATAACAAGTAACCGTTTGTTTCTAAAATAACGCGGCCAGAAATGCCTATCTGGCCGTAGCCGGACTATTAAAATTCTAACTCAAATGGGGTCACCTGTATCTAAAAGTTCATCATACCGCTTCTAACTGTCAACTGCACAAAAACATTAGCTGCACTCGATTTCCCAATAACCTGTGCCCCCGAGGCGTGGCTAGCGTGCTAACGGGCTGCCGATGCCGGGCTGCCATGCCGGGCCGGTGTCAACGGAACGCCTGATCCGGCGCAGTGCGTGACTAAGGACCAGTCGCCACTTAGCCACGCGGCTGGTACAGCCGCGACCAATCGCCCTAATGCCACAACTGTTACTTGTTACATCTCACTCCACATCTACCAACTGGTCAGCGTAATATTTTTGTGCACGACGACGTTCTGATAAATGAGAATATAATGCTTGGGGACAGTAATATGCGTCATCTACATTGACATTGCTGGATGCGTTAAGTTCTTGTAACACTCTATGGAGTACGTGTTACGGTTTTCAGCACATAATACTTATGCTACTTTACATTAAAACGATAAAGCCATCGTCGCAAAAAGTGCGCACGAGTTGTCCACAACTGCATTCGGAGATTGGAATGCGGAGAGCTAAGCATGCTGCGTGCCTATTGACCGAGTTGTCGACTAAAGTAAAGGAGTTATTCTGTATTAGGTTACCATCTTGTAACTGTAAGTTTGACAACTGTTACGGTAACGTACTTATTAGGTTTGAAGATGACTAGTGTTGGAAAATCTAGTTTTGTTTAGTTTCTTAATCACATTACCTCCGTTTTATCAAATGAAATGTTACTGCCACAGTATAACATTTTTCGTCAACCCTCAACTTTACACGTCTCAGTTCTTGATACTTAATAAATACGGACATCAAGACACAGGAATTCTGTTGTAGCTCTTTCGAGAAACGAAAGGATTAATCAAATTCTGCCTTAGCTTAAAATAATTAGCTGATATTCTTTATTCATAATATCCATAGATCGCTGGTTCCTATCCGGCTCGAAGGATCAAAATATAATACCTACGTGTACAAATAACGTTTTGAATAACTTCAACTTCAAAAGAAATGCTAGGTAGGTACCATTTATTTATTTTTAATCTGTCACGCAATTCAGTATTTACTTTTTATGTCCCAAAGAAAATGAGTATCGAAACTTAACAAAAGTCAACCACGTCTTCGGCCTAAAGATGATACAATAGTCGTAATAGATTCATAAATAGAGGACTACACAGCGAAGTGGAGAGGCGTGACTGTGGTGTGACTGTGGCGCAGACGAGCATGGCCAATTGTATGATGATGTTACAGGTGGAACTAACCATTTTTTTATCCACCAGTCATGTGAACTAATTTCCTTGGATTGTGTTTTGTCAAAGAAGGAAGTAGAATTGATGTTGAACAGCTTCCGGTTAAACTGGGAACTAATTCAAATATAACTATGTAGTTGGAAACAAATGATAATGGAAACCAAGAAGCAATAATTTATGTTTACCAGTTTAATATTGCTTCTAAGTGGAAACGTTCCTCTAAGATGCCATCTATTCTGAACGAAGAAGCCAAAATCAAGTAGGTACTCGAAATAGATAACGGATTCCACTTGAATAGAAAAGATTATGTGCTAGAGAGCTTAGAAATAGCAAACTAATACAAAAATCGTGAGGTTATTAATATCTACACTGAAGAAAATAATGCTTGAAATTGATTAACTTTTGAAACTTTAATAGGTACAAAAAAAATACAATTTTCAATTCCCGTTATACTAGGAATTGATTGACAGTAACTCTGAAGTCCAAATTAAATGTATATCAAAATCTTTTACAAGAATATAGAAAATTAAAGCAGCGAATGAAATTCATGAGGTGACTAATAAGAGGACAATAAAAGCTTTCTTATTTCTTTTGATCACGTTCAAGAACATAATAATGACGACGGAATTCTGGCGGCTAATGTTTACAAGTAACGTTGAGTGACAACAAATGTCGTTTTATTATCTTCATAAAATGTAAGCCAAATTAAGCAGGAACGGGAAAACGTTGATGGAGCAGTTATACTGAGAATTATTCTAGCTCAATTCTGAAACGCAGCCGGTTACTAAGTTTTGCAATATCCCCAAAGTAGAGCAATGGTTTTGTTCATTGCAGTCACGTGACAGGAAGTCTGACCGCTCAGTTTAACCTCTTGAGCCTATAACAATGGTATGAAACCACTGTAGAGGTGCCTACGGGGGCTACAGGGATTTCCACGATGAATAATTACAGACCATTAAAATTATTGTACACTCGTAGGAAATAAATGATTGGCAGTTTGCTTAAAGATTAAAATCTGTTTTAGTATGGGATGTACACATAAAGAGGGAAGAAACGTATCTATATTCAAGACCAAGCGAGTTATATAATCCTCAATGATCCTTACGCCCTAATCCAAATAAAACATTGTCAGTGCAGTAGGTACCTACGTCTTACTCTTCCACACAAGCAGTGTTCATTTTCTTCCTAGCCTTATTAACCATTCATATAATCTTACCCTAATCTGAGAAATGAGATCCTATAAAGATAAAGAAAGTAAACTGCACAGTAAAATGAGACACTCTATAAAGGCAATGTCATTCATGCATAATATTTACGTAAGTAATATTAGGTATGCCTGGTTGGTAAAAATTGCATAAAAATAGTCCAAGGAAATAATTTCCCCTTTTTTTGTTAGTGTCCATGTTGTTGTGTTCGAGTTGACGAAAATAATAAAAATGTATACGAATTGAATAGTATTCAAACGTGAATGGATTTGATAATTGATTCGTCTTGATTGTTATCTTAAATCACGGTTTGTTATAGGTCGTTAACTTTGTTAAGGAGGTGCCACAGTCAGAACATTTGTCTCCGCTGATCAAGAAGTGATACTGAAATATATTCATCTATCTGAGGAGTAAAAATCTGTTTGTTTCAAAAGTGTAGCTCTTACGTCACATAAATGAGCTAGCGCGTAATAATTGTCGCCCAAGCATGAACACAATGCGATGCGCCCATAACAACTGCCTCCTCATAGCAAACGCGCTCCAAGCGAATCACGACTATGTTGCCCTGAAAATTGTTCTTGATGAGTACAAAAATAGCATCACGGGATATTGTGACAAGCTGTCCTTGGTCACCCTTCACGGATATTTAACTGTTTTGATCATTTTTAATGTCATCATGTGGGTAAAAGTACCTAGGCATTTCCTGTTGTTATTGAGTACGGACTAGCAGAACAGAACAAGGCAAGGACTGAACCCTGTGTGAATATACAAAAACAATCGACTTGCAAACGTGGAACGTATATTAAGACCATCAACATGCAAGAATGATTTGGCTTCAAATGGTGGAATCGATTAAGGCAAGCAGGCGACAATGCTCGTGACCGATAGATTAAGGTACCAACGCACTAGACAACTAGGCTTCGGCACCCGATCGGGCGTGAGTGCTGTGACACGGGGTAAGCACGACGTATTGGTTAATGCAGCCAAGCTATGGGCGCCGGATTGGCTAACGCGTGTCTCCGGCTTCGACAGCATTGCAGTTTGGTTATTTTTATGTAAGCGACTGACTGCATCCTAGGTTGAGCCATTACGCACATAAACTTTGATAACTATCTTATAGATGGAACGAAAATAGTATATCTATCTTTCAAATGATCGTCTTACCGATCTTACCAACTGAAATGATAATCCGTTTAACAACGTAGCAGAAGAAACCAGGTCTTCAAGTAATTAAGTCGTTTAACCCAATTGTCGGTGAAAGATACTTCAGGCTGTTAAAGACGTTTAGTACAGCAAAAATACCAATATTGATCGTTTCATTTTCCAGTAATGCAACGCTGTCTTCATTTATCCGATCTTGTTCGAATACATTGATTATATTTGTATCAAACTTTCTCCAATTCAAATTTGTGTGAGCATGAATTCGTCGAAAAAGTATAACAAATTCAACTTGAATAAGAACGTAATGATAATTAACTCCAAGATAAAAGATCGCGTCGGATTATTACGAAACCGGCATTCATTTTTAAGAGCATCACCATTTTTAATTAAATTGTAAACAGTTTTAATGTTGATTGTGTTGAATTCTCAAGGAAGTAAGTAAAGGTGCGAGAAAAAGTCTGTCAATCCGATTAACAAGAAAATCTAAGAGACAGAACAAAAGATGATCTGAGCGGTTAAGCGGAACCTTCGATGTTGATTGAAAGAGTGTCATTTAAAATTCAGATGTGACGTGAGACAATAAGGTCGAAAATGCAAGTGCGTGTGTTGGGGCGGATCTGGCCGGATCCGTATCGCTACAAAGAAGCAGAAGCTCGCACGAGTTCGTCGACCAACAACACACGATTGTTATCAGCGGAATCGCTACGCAATTAACGCGAATGTCTTCCCGAACGCTCACACGTCGGAAAAATATGGTGTGTGTGTCAGTTATGTAAGGAAATATAAGAATCATTGAATAATTAGAAGAAAAGTCTCTAAACACGCGGTTGACGTGAACGCTAGCTACGCTCTCTCTATGTGAAAATATAACTCTTAAGTGACATCCGCTCTAAGTTAATTGAAACCAGTTGAAATTATGTACCAGGAGTAACGATTTCTTATAGATGCACAAGTGGTGACAGATTTCTACTGCTGCTAGCCAATAGACACTTAAACATAGTAGGTACAATTGCGAATTAAGATGTCTCGGTCTGTGTAAACTTTAAAAAAAAACTGTAACCCAAGAAACCTAAGTGACATGGTTTGAAGAGGTAATAAAACTGTAATAATATTTACGCTACTTCTACTGGCCTGCTTCCTACACAATTAACAATACTTGAGCACTCAGGTCACACCGAAACTGTTAAAATTATGAATATTGCGATTATAAAACAAAGCAGATGGGATCGAGGTCATCTCGTCTGAAGCACACATAACAGCATCTTTATTCTTACCGCTTCCTCCAGTCTTGTATGAAGCTCCAGTCACAGTGCTCATCCTCATCGAGAACCGTAGCCTCATGGTGGTCAATCCCACCTCCGTGCACCAGCTCGACCAGCTGCCGAGCTCTTTCGAAATTTCCCTCAAACTCCACCACTAGGAACCCGTCAGAACTTATCGTTCCAAACACGTCCTTCTTGTACGTCGCATCGTTAATCGTCACGACGTCTAGTGTATCTTTACCTTCATCAGCCTTGATCTCAGAATATATAGCTTCCGGAATCTGAACTTCAGATACCATCTGTGTATTGCCTCCACCCCTATCTACTTCTCTACTCAGTCCCAAGTTACCAGTTTCCTCTAAAAGTCTATTGGCATAAATTACTTCTTCTTTAGCTGGCTCCTCTTTGAGCCGATTTTCTTCCCTTTTTTGCTCATTATGTTTACGAATTATAGAATCTCCAAAATAAATGACTACTTTGTTGTTATTCTGTGTGATCTTGTTCGCCAATCCACCTTCCGTAAGAGGTAAGTTTACTTTTTTGTTTTTTTCCTGAGAAAGTCTTTGCGTTAATTCCTCATAACATGGAAGCCGGTTGCTGTATACCTTTTTGTCCGCAGAGCACTTGCTCAGCTCTTCCTTCCTCTTTTCCACGCTCTGGTATACCGGCGGTCGACAACACTCATCGAACTGGGACTGTGGGCTCCTTATCGAGGGTCGAGGTTCACTATAGATATGTTCCGCGGGCGACGACACCTGCGGCAAAGGAATGTACTTTTCATGAACATTCTTCGAAGTAGGAGCTTCACTCTTTCTGAAATTCAGAACACTACGACGTACTTTTGATTCTGAAGCATCACTGATGTTAGTTTTCTTGTTCCGGGAATTCCCGAGGAGTTTGAACAGAGCCTTGTGTTCCGACTGCGGCTTCACCCGGTCGGTGCTGGGCGCGCGGCGCATGCCGAACGGTCCCGACTCCTCTTCGGAGGGGTGCGGGTACAGCTGTTCGCAGCTGGTGGACTTGTGAGTCGCGATTCTTGTTTTGTTGGAGGTAAGGGGGTCTCTGCTCTGCCAGTGCCTGACGGAGAGGCGCGCGGCTCCGCGGATGAATTTCATGGGCTCCCACGCCTCTGCTTTCTTTAGTATGAAATTGTCGCACATGTTGTTTTTATTGTTCGGTTTCCTGGAGTCCGCGGCGCGGCATGACTGCAGCTCGCGGCAGAGGAAGCACGAGCAACGCGCGGGGCACAGCATGTCTGCGCGGGCGTGCCGGTCGCACTGAGTGCGCGGTGCGCCGGCGCCGCTCGCCGTTAGCCCTCCAAGCAGCATTGTTGCCGTCGCCGTCGCCCCGCTACAAAGTCTCGCGGTAATTGCCGACACACGTGTTATCCATGGATTAATGTTACCGTTTTGATGAAAGCTCTATGCACTCGATCTTGAGAATTTTTAATTGCTCTCTCGTTGATTACTTGTAAAAGATCAGTTAATAAAATCGGTCGTTTGATATTTATAGACAGTTTAAATGGTTGTGCGGGCGGCGCTGGAGTGGTTTGTGAGATGTGTGGCGGTGGTCGGAGCCTGGAGTCTGGACGGGAACACTTGCATATGAAACTCGTCTATATTCAATGCGAGGTGAACGAAACCATAAGTTGTGTAAGCTAAATATAGAGTACACTTCAAAAAGAGGGGTTATTACTGAATCACTCGCAGTGTAATGATATACCGAGCCAGATTAAATCGCTGGCTGTGCAGTTTGTTTCCTCAGATACTTATTTATTACGTCAGCATAAAAAAATAAACCAGGTAGAACACTCGATAACAGTTTTGCAATTCGTTTAATGCACGAATTCACATAACAAATGTGTAAACATTACATTACATAAATGGAAAAGAACTGTCTAACCGATAAGATTGTAATTAAGAAAGTGAAAACCTTATCAAATTTATTTAAAACCGTAACTAAAACCAAAACATTAGCTTTAGTACTAATTAGAAATACCAAATACAAGCGCTTTCGTACAAATTCGAAAAATTGCGAGGAGATTTTTCAAATATTTTAATTTAAAGCCCGCCCATAGAAGTAGGTAGGTGCTTACCTAGGACCAGCCAAGCGGGTTTTTTGATTGAATGTCTTTATTTGCCAGAAACACGGTAAATGAAGGATATTATGAAATACATCTGAATTGCATTCGTTTAAAAGATAAAAGTATCTAAACTCAATATTAAACTGATAAGTCAAAGTCAAAACGTTTAAGAAGGTCAATTTTCGTAATTAAAAACGTTACAAAATATTGTGACAGCCTCATCGCGGCGACGAATACATTTCAAAAATGAATGAATTTCGAGGTATTTTTGACAGATTCAGACTGAGGCGGTTTTTAAAATAACAAGCATTTCCCCTGTGTAGGCACATCTATTGAGGATTTAATGTGACAGCAGACTTTTGCGAGCATTTAAATATCAGCACAATTTGTTTAGCATGCAATGAACGATTTAAAAAAAAAAACCGCTGAAAAACAAAATGCATTTTTTAAATCTTTCAGTAGATTAATTAATTATACTGATGCGGGCACCTACAACTCTTATAATTAGACTAAACTAGAAAAATGTAATTCGTAACACAAATGGAAATCTATTGCTCTCTTGCCTACTTAAATAGCGCACGCCTCAATATCGAGTGTGTAGCGAATAGCGGCTACTGGCTATTTTATGATGGGCACCACTATTATATTATAATATAACGCATAATATTATGCGTTTCCGTTCCGGTATCAACACAATTAGAGCAATTATAAATAAATATCGGACCCACAGACAGACTTATATGTGCTTTGGTTTGTAAATGTTTGAGTCATGAACAGACTGATGACAACGTACGCATATTTCTTTTGGTGGATAAAGACTCGTGCAGAGTAGCGCGACGCGACGACGGTCGCCTCGCGACACTCGTAGAAAAATTTATATGAAAACTTCATGGAAATCGTTCTATAAGTGTCGCGTCACACCTGTTTGAAGAAGCTTCAACAGTAACCTATTTATTCATACCAAATTGGTTCTCCGATCCGCCAAATACTTATTCATACAAACGCTGAAAATTAACTTTAACTCGAGGTTGAAACAGCACCCTAATTGCGTAACTCCCGATTCATCATAATCTGTATCGTTTTGAAACGGATTGTTAAACCATTGCTTCATATGTTCGAAAAATGTGTCTGTTCGACAACATAAATAACGCAATGAATATCGTTTAACTGTGAAGACGAAACCAATTATGATCAATCGTAAGTTACGCAATTAGGGTGCTGGACCCTGTTCCAGGTACTGGCTCCCCTTGGGATTGGGTAGCTTACTTAGTAACTGTCTGATATTGTATTTTAAACACAGTGTAAGAACTTTATATTATTTCTAGGTAAGATATTAATAGCTTCAAAAAGTCGCCCACGTGTTCCTGACTTACGAAGTAAATTAAAGTGGCAGTGTGTGAAACTTCAGGAACTACTACATATTTATGTACTTACCTACATTTTTCACATCTGCTTATGGCGTTTCCTATTTCCGTGATCTGCTACGCACACTACTACGCGCACTGCTACGCGCTACGTGCTACGCTACGGTTGCTGATAAAACAGTTTTTTTTTTTGGAATCTAATTAAGTTGTTAAAGTTGTATGTTTTATGAAGTTAGATCTACCTACTGTAATAAAAGATAAGGTATAGTTAAAGTAGTTTAAACTGCTGCCCGTCGCCGAGAAGCGAATTAAGTGGAAATGCTTTATTTAAAGGTACGGTACATACGAAAACTTGTGTCTCTTAATCGTCACGAAAAAGTTATAAAACTTCAGTGGAGGTAGCCCAATAATACGGCGCGGACAGGTGATGGAGAGCCAGTGAGTTCGGTCCTCATTGCACTATAGACATGAAACCATTCCGAACACAAGCGTGTTCACCAAACGTTTCCCTGGGTTCGTTTCAGCTGTAACTTCACAACTAGTTTGTATTAACTAACAAACAAAACTGTGCCAAAAAGCTTAGGTAACTCTTTAATTCTTTTGAATTACAAAATTATAATAAAGTTACGAAAAAACCGAGTGAAAATAATAATAAAACGAGCAAGTAACAGTTACTTTCATTGCATAAATACAGGTATTGTTCACTTCATAATTATAGTGAGATCCAACACATATTTCCCATCCCAGCCAGAGAAAGTCCTTCACTTTATATAAACTTTATTTAGCCATTGTTTTACTTAATTTTCACATGGAAAACTTTGTTTGTTATAGATGAGTAGGTACCTAATACACGAGACAGTGTCACGATAAGAAGTTTTATGGTTTCGTTGACATCTAAGTAAGAGCCAATGAACAAAATATAAATAAAATTAGGAATAATTTGTCAAACAACATGTCTCGTAAAATCTACGAAAGAAAATAGGTAATAACATGGCACGTGCTAATTTGTCTTGTCTATTTAAATAAACAGGTTTCAACATACCGATAAACCTAACTTTCTGGCGTTTTAACGACTTTGTGAACACAAAGTTATTCACCTAAAACTAAAAGCTTCTGTGTATTATTAGGTCTATAGGTACGTACTCCCTAGATTAGCTTTTATGGCGTGCCTGCGCACGGAGCACCATGGTTCATGCGCAACCGTATAAGTACTAAAACACATGCTGTTTTCATCGCAAAAACTGATGGAAATAACATAATTTATTCCAAAAACCTACGAATGTTACAAGCAATTCAGAATTTTTTGCCATTATTATAATTAATCGTTTATTTACTTTGCCATGTTTTGGATATTATGGTGTAGCTTTAATTAAGATTTTTTTAAATCTTTATGATTTTTCCCGTATTTTCAATAAGTGTGTAGATATTTTCTGCTTGAGAAAGGGAGGATGATGATGTACATATTTGTACACCTTGTGTCTTATTTTCAATAAAAAATTTAAGTAGATACGCTTTTAAACGCTGATGTCTAACTGCAGTTTTACCATTTTAGCAAAACTAGAAGGCGCATTAGAGCTCCCGCAGATAGGTGTGATGAGACTCTTGAAGAACAATTTCTATAAAAACTTCATGGAGATTGTTCCACAGAATCGAAATCGTCAATCGTCGCACCGCACCGTCACGTCAACGACGACGTCACGAAGTTGATGTTGCTAAACTAGCTTTAGATTTTACCCCACTATTTAATGATCACTTTTCCTCATTCAAGACGTCAAATAACTGCATCTCCAAGTCTTCATCTAACTGTAAAAAGCAGAAGTTACACGAAGAAGATTACAGTTACGCGTAAGAATGAAAGTATCCATTGATATCTGAGATAAAAACTCGCGTTCGCGTGAACTCGCAGTTAATTGTAGGTGTCGTCTAGTTATTATTGTATGTAATAATTAGCCGCTCCTGAGGCTTTTTGATAGCTAAACCTGTTATTGTAACGTTGGATGAATGAACTGTTGTCTCGCAAGGTCTGAGGCAAGCAGTATAATTTTTATTCGCTTGTAAGTACCTACCTATTTTAGTGTAAAGCGATGTTTCCAGTTCATTAATAAGTTTACAAAGAGCAATTTTGTTAGGACAAAAGAGTGCCTAATAATTATGGGGGATTTTGGCTGAGCAGTGCAAAAATCTTGACGTCGCATCGGACCAAAATTAATACAAACCTCACACAGAATACCGCATCTAAGGACCAGAGTATACCGGTTTTCATTTCCCCTCTTTTAGCTTCATTAACAATTCATTCAATAATAACACTGTATACAGTCATGAAATGTTTTGAGAAATTGACTTGCTTAGTCAATTCACTGTGTTATATAGCCAATGGTTACATAGAGCTATGTTTAGTTTAGCCATTTCATACAACAAGAATGACAGTTGTGATCCAAATATACCTAGAGCTATGGATAATTTATTTCGGTTGTCAATTTGCAATTTGAACTTGTTTTTAAACCTATTTACTATCGCCGTTCAGTTAAACACCTCGTTCTACCATTGAACTGTCAAATATACAAGTGTTGAACTCTTGTAACCTTTCATAAAAAATAAATGAGGACTTCCCATACCTACTTTTATGATGGGATTATAAAAAGGGATGTGCATTATTTTGGCATGTCTGTTTCGTGATTCGTGGAAATTCGCAGATTATTTCGTAATTTGCGCTGCGTCTGCGGAGGGTTGACGAATTATAATGTCTTCATTATTTGGGAAACACAACTTCGTTTTCATAATTCACTTTTTTTTTTCTATTCACTACGGTTTGTTAATATTTCAAGACGTTAAATAATCTTATGTACCAATATATTTACGAACTGAAAGTATATAAGTAAGTATTGAAGATATTCCATCAAAATAATCGATACCAAACATTAAACCAAATAAATCTTCGGACACTACACCTGTACATTTCTGAAGCCCGAAGAAATAAAATGAATATATTACGTCCAATTCAATTGAACCCACAGCCCTGCCGGCGGCTACCGTGCGGCGATCGCTCAGCAATGGCGTCAGAATTGAGAAACAGGAATTATCAGAGATGTGGAATGCCATCAGTGTCCGGCTATAGGGGTCCTTATAGCCCTATGGTCCCAGCGCGATACTGTGCGGTCGGACAGTATCGCGCTGGGCGACAAATGTCCTCTAATTATCTCAACCCGGACATACCAAAGCTACCAACGAAAATAAAATTTACCTATTGAGTTCATCAATTCCAATAAAAATTACCAGGAATGGAGACGTCTAAAAACGTATGAAACAGAATATAATTGGGACATTCTCTGGCCATTTTAGACTGGCAAATGATTTAATATAAAAGTTTCACGCGAATGATTAAGTGAGAATTATCATAGAAATGTGTTGCCTTCACAGTTATTTAAATTGTTCAACGAATAACTGCAAAATGGAATCAGCCACGCAAAGGCGTAGGGTCGCAAACGTTCCAGAAAATTGTATTGTGTAGCAAAACCATTGGAAGTATTGGAACCGATCGAAAAGCGACAAATCAACAAATGTAGTGCCCCGTTATGCATACTTATCTGATACTAAATAGCGTAACAGTCCAATAGATCAGATGGCTGGAATGATTCCGTGTAAATGCTGGCAGAGAGTGCACGCAACGACGGCAGGGCAAGAAGGCTTTTGTTGAATATGCTGTATTTCAACAAAACCCGTCTTGAATCAGATGAAGCTGAAACGATATTTGTTTAAATTTCTATGATTTTGGTGTCACGATTATGTTCCTTGAAGCAGATGAAAGTAAGTGCCAACCTAGCTATGATCAACGCGGTCATAGGAATGACTTTGTGACTTTGAGCTGCGAGCTACTGCTCAATAAGTTCAATAGCACTTTTCCCATTTGCAAAACATGTCTGAGATTACCTACATGGACCCCAACAACGCGTTTTACAGAAATATCTATGTACAAAATAATGCATTTCATTGCCAAGAAAAGTCAAACCGACTCTTATCCTATCTCACCGTGCCAAAGCAGGAATTCTAAATACGCGTCCAACGAGGTCCACGCGCCGGCCGTCGCCGGATGACACACGGCCGGTCCAGCTAACGGCACGGCACGGCTCGCCAACTTACGATACTGCCACATCTGTCCCATTTACGAGCACAAAACGATGCATTCATATTAAATGTTTGCGGTCTTTAATGCTTTTACAAAGCTCTCATTGGACAAGTTATGATTACGACGATTTATTGTAAAAGTAAGTAGAAAGCTATTTCCGTCGGGAAACGCTTTGGTTAGCTGTGGGAAACTCGGATGCGAGAAAAATACGCTGATCCATGTGGAAGCAATTAACAAGAGAAACTAAAGGTAGTATAAAAACTGTCTTACAATAATAGTGTTACGACACAGGAAGTTTTGCACCACATGTTTTTGACGCTTAGCTGAGGACAAATATGGCCACGTCCAAACATACAGGGTAAGTTTTTATCCAGTGCGCAAATTGTAACCATGAATTCAGCATATCATTCTAGAACCCCTAGCGCAGTGATTTTTCGCCGGTTTTATAAAAAAAATCAGCTGTTTCATAGAAATGTGCAATACCTACGCGGTCAAAATTTATGGAACAGCTGATTTTTGTTTGTGTATCCGGCGAAAAATTTGTCTAGAATGATTTGCTGAATTCATGGTTACAATTTGCGCACTGGATAAAAACTTTTCCTGTATTATAAGCAGTGTAGACGCGTCAAAATCTTCTTGACAATCTTTACGCCTAACTGCACGAATGGTCACAGGAAGCGCCCAACTAGGGACGCAGGACGGGTTTTGTATGCAACAATAAAACATCGCTGGCTTGGATCAGACAGATGTGATATAGTGGGAGATATTATAGGTAAAGTTTATGAGTAATGAAATAATGATATTAATACATAGAAAGATAAGTAAAATCTAATCTGGAAAAGCGTTGCATGCTAAGACCATATTTTCTGTGAGACTTACTTTGAATAAAGTCGAACAATTTTTAAGTCCATGTCAACTAAGTAAACTCTTTTCGAGTTGCTAAAGATTCGCCTGAGCTTTGCTTTTGCACGACAAGACAAAATAACTTATCGGCCTTACAGGGTTTCAACACGTACCGTCTAGGTTTGGGTCGCAGGATCTCGTGCGGCGCGGGCTGCCTGCGCGGCGTCCAGGCGGCGCAAGCGCAGGCTCGCTCGGTGCGCGGCTCCCCCGCGCCGGCGCTGGCGCCGCTAACACTCAGCGGCGCCTCCTCCGCTCGCGGCGTGCACGCATCCTCACTGAAGACAACAAACTCATTGTTAGTTAATATTTGTATCGAATATATTCGTAAAGCCAGCTACGCGCTACGCAGTTTAATTTATCGATTTTTTTTTTTTTTTCCTCGCTATGTAGGAACCATCAGGGTGTTGTACAGACGCCAGTACATCAAGCGATCCCAAACTGTCAAATTTTCCTAATTGAACATGAACCATTGCCGCCATGGGATCTGGAGGCAAAGGTCCTCGCGCGCACTTGGAGTGGCGCGAGGAAGCAAAAGGCCGGGGCGTAACTCCGCTGCCGCGACATATCGCGGCACAACTGACAGAGCTCCAGCGGAATCTCATGGCGACATAGAGAGTGCGACTGTCACAACCCAGTGCTGGGCACGCCACGATTGCGGCGGTAAGTCTCCTCTTTGAGAAGTAGATTGAGAGGTGCCACGACGTTCTCACCTTCCGTCTGACGCAGATCGGGAGGTTCCAGTTTCGAATTAAGCGAGAGGAAACGCCCGGGTGTTTCCATTGCGTAGATCGCCCAGAGGACACGGTGGAGCATACGGTGAAGGTCTGCCCAGCTTGGGTGGAGCACCACCGTGTCCTTGTGGAGGCGATCGGCGGCGGCGATCTCTCGCGTCAAGCCCTGGTCCAGGCCATGGTACAGAGCGAGAGTGCATGGGTAGCCGTCACCTCCTTCTGAGAAACAATAATGCTCGCGAAGAGGGAGGCGGCGCACGTGAGGGAGAGGCAGTATATGCGCCCTCACGGCTCTAGTCGCCGCAGGAGACGCCCTGGGCGTCGGGAATCCCAGGCTGATTTCCGGCCACCGTAGGCATGAGCTTGCGGACGGCGAGTAATGGGTAGCTCGGCGTGCGGTAAGGATCAAGCCCGGGTCGACGGCGCATTGTGTTCCACGCGTGCCTCAAGAGATGTCAGCTCCAACTGATGGGGTCCGCAAGGTCCGATGCCTGCTAGGGGTGCGGGTTGTTCGAAAAAGATACCGTGGCCCCTGGCACACAGGCAACTGAAGGAACATGGGTGGGTTTTAGTCAGTAAAAGTCTGACACGCTCACACGACGTGATAAGTTATTTGATGATTTTCCATCCTCAAAAAAAACGTGAACCTTATTGTTTTGTTTATAAAGTTGAAAAACTATCAGATTGGACTAGCTTGATGTGCTGGCGTCCGTCAACAATCTGATCAATCAATATCAATAGATTATTGGTCGTTTAACACGGAAACTGTTATAATTGTGCAAGGATAATCTGCGGTTTTAATTAATTCTAGCTACCGATGAAAATGGAACCAGAGTCTAACAAATAGCTGTTTAAAACAAGTTATACCCAGCCCTTTAAAGCCAAGTTATAAATGTTCCTTTGCAGCCAGCCCGTTATAATAAGTATCCCAAAACTCGCCAACGATAAGTCTTGAAATACATTTATCTTTTAAAAGGATTATAAATATTGGCGTAAACTAATACTATTAGCAGAAAGTAACCGTTCACTTTACTGTTAACTATAGTTTATTCAATAAGATAGCCTTGTAGGCTTTGTGGTAACAAGCTTAGCTTTGGACTGTATAGCTTTAAGCTCTAAGATTCAAATCTCACAAACGATTGTTAATTATTTATTGTTTAAGACACAATCATGGTTGCCAGCTGTTGTTTGAGCTTTCGCCAGGAACGCTGGAAAATGCTTTCAAGTCGTCATACATACTTAGCTTAGGTATACCACCTTACAGCCTCCAGGTGTAGAGAATTGGGATATATTTTTCTTTGGTAAGTTACTACCTTTCTGAACCATCTAAGATTCGCTGATGACCTGGGGGCTTACTCTTGAAACTAATTTTAATTTCAATCTAAAGCCAATACAATTCCAATGTCAATTTTGCAGTCACGTGATTCGGTACTCTTGAACACAATAGTGTCAACATTGGATTGAAATTGGGATTGCCCCGCCATTATTTTATTCAACGTGAAGTTAGCTACGTTACGGGCCGCAATAGTGTTGTTCGACTCATTACGATAAACCGGTAATAGAGAATTAAAATGCTTTATCCTTTAAATAACGCGGCCAATAAATAAATATCTTATAAATAGTTGCTTAATTGAGTAAATGTGACGTAATCAATTCATTTGGGCAATCAATTCATGCGGTAGGATCGTTGCCATGCCCTACACTATCTACTAATAAAAAAGACGGCGTAGAAGGTCTCAATTTTCTATAGTAAAAGTAGTCAAGTTTTAGTTTGTTTAGCACAGTTAGATATTGTTCGCGTTTGGTTCCTTTGTAGTAAGAAATACCCAATGGCGTTCTTTATTTGTGTAAAATAACAATATTGAGTGTGTCTATTAATAATAAAAAAACCTAGATGAAAACCAATGAAAATGTAGTGTGGTATATTTTCTCTTACATAAAATCTTGAATATATTTGGAACCCGTGGTGCGCTTTACATAATTCCAACTGTAAAAATGGTTTTATCCATAGATCTATCGTTTAAAACAAAAATAAATAAAAACTGTACATAAATAAGAAATCTCATTTTCAACTTACGTAATTATACGAGAACCTTACATTATTTTCAAATATTCCTTATAAAACTCAAATAAGTACAACTGGATTTTAATATGAAAACTATGTAGATAGTAATGAGATCAAATTAAATTAACTAGTTAATTAGAAACCTATACATTGAGTTGAGCCAAAATCTCTTAACATTTCTCGTCTTTGTTTCCATTATTTTTTAGGGAATTACGTAAAACACTGTTTAATACTGCTAATCGTGCCATATTAAACTCCTTTTACTTGTTTAAAACCACCTAAAATGTAAAACAATTTCAAAAAAGTTACACTTTTGCTATTGGAAAAATCACAATCTACAAACAATCCCAGCGTAATATTGATGCAATACACAGCTGTCAAAAAAACTCAAGAGTAGCGATTACCGCGCGCTAAGCCCGATCCCGATTTCATTTAGTTCTCCAAAAAGACGCGCAATTTAAACACGATTTGGCGCTAGCGTCGAACTCAAGAGTACGAAACGTCACAATTCCAATGTCGATCGATCGGAATTGAACTCAAGAGTAAGCACACTGGTGTTATTGGAGGAGAACCCAAGAGTATTGGAATCCATGATACAGTCCCTAGCGGACAGAAGCCGAGAAGTAGGTCTAGAAATGAACTCGAGCAAGACTAAAATGATGAAAGAAAGAAAAGAAGAAAGAAAGAAAAAACGTTTATTTGCGGTAAACATGACGCAAAAAGAACAGGAATACAAAAATAAGAAAAGGTTGAGGGAAACATGCGTCACATCCACGCAAAACGGCTATCGCTCAGCATTGATGATAAACTCAGTAGCTACAGACATAATCATCAACGGACAAAAACTTGAGTATGTAGAGGAATACGTGTATCTAGGTCAGATAATTTCACCAAGCGATCAAATGTCCAAAGAAATTGATAAAAGAATTGCTACTGGGTGGAGAAAATTTTGGGCTTTGAAAGAAATAATGAAAAGCAAGGAACTCGGCATTAAGATCAAGAAAAGGACTTTCGATACCTGTATTCTCCCCTGCATCACATACGGCTGCGAAACCTGGGCCTTGACGAAACATCACAGGAACAAACTCGCAAAATGTCAGAGAGCCATGGAAAGGAGCGTACTAGGGATAAAGCTAAGGGATAAAGTCAGAAATGTAGACATCAGGTGTAAAACCAAACTAACAGACATCCTATCACGTATTGACCAACTAAAATGGAGATGGACTGGACACCTGCTTCGTTGTAAGGAACAAAAATGGAGTAAACAGGTGACAGTCTGGTACCCGAGAGATGGGTTTAGAAGCCGAGGTCGCAAAGTGAGGAGATGGGAGGACGAATTAAAAATGACTTTGGGCCCCCTTTGGTTAAGAGTGGCGGCTGATAGGAATCAGTGGAAGGCGTTGGAGGAGGCCTATGCTGTAAGGCACACCGAACGAAGAGACATTTTGTGAATATATTATTTTAGTATTTAAGTCAAACTATGTAGAAGTTCGGAATAAATGGCTTTATTATTATTAAGTTATTACCTGAGGGGCAATTCTACTAATTTTAAGAACGTTCACAGTCTGATCTCAGTGTCAATCTGTCAAAAATTCTCATACATTTTCGTCAAATTTTTGAAATTCGATTGTCGCCGAGATGACACTGCGAACGTTTTTAATTAGTAGAATTGGCCTTCTGATTCAAATGAAAACGACTACAACATTATTATGAGTTATTGTAAAGCTGTTAAATATTTATTCAACGTGTTGTCACCCCGTCAGTCCACTCGAATATTCGCTCCTCCCACTCCTGCAACGCTTACGTGCAATCATGCACCCTCAAACGTCGCGGAACTGCGTTCCCATCACGTACGTGGCGCGGCGGACAAGGCACCCGTTGTTGGTGGCACAATGAGCCCCCTGTGGCCGCGTGCGGCAGGCATGCGCACGCGCATTAACGTGCGTACTCGAGGGATTGCGGTACCGGTTCGTTGCTATTTGAACTAGATACGCGGTACTGTTTGTAGGTGATAAATGTGATAATATAAAAAAGCTACGAGTATGATTTGGAACGGCTTATTTTTACTTTGTAGAGATCCCTTCGAAGACTTTTCCGAGAGAAGGGTATCAACAAGGCGATGTATTCCTGGGCAAAACGTGTGTTCAGAACACAATAGGCGGTTGTCAGTTTTAGCACTTATTTACTTCATTTTCTGTTATATTCCTGGAACTATTTGCAGTAGACATGAGCCGTGCATGAGCCTAATGATTAAGTTGATTCATGATTATAGCATTGTTGAAGGAAAGTGCTGTTTCTTAGGAGCCCATCACATTCGTCTAATGGATCCCTTACGTTTAACGATAACTGGTAGATGTATACGAAACAATGTTTATTTAAACAATAGGTAGTATCGTTATAACTAATGATGATAGAACCTCGAAAGCCATCCGATCTTACGTTCCTACAGTTCCTCCTACAAATACCTATTTTGTAGATTCCTACGTATACAGCTTTTCTCGTAAGCTTTGACATAAATTTTCTCCATTACAATAAAATGATATGAGGAAGAAGGGCCGAGTGAATTGACACAGGAAGCCATGGTCACTGCGTCAACCATTGTTTGGACCACGGCCCATCGCACAAGTGGGTGTGGCTTCCTTGCTCTCCCCTCGGAACCTTCCATCATTGAAGGTTCGAAAGTAAATGTTTGGGTTTCGTTGACTAATATTGACTGGGTTACCAACTTTTAAAATTTTGGTTTTTTTTTTTTTTTTGGGTGGGAAATCATCAAATAACTTCTCCCGCTCTGGGTGGAGCAGGAGGGCGTGTCAGACTTTTACTGACTAAAACCCACCCGTGTTCCTTCAGTAGCCCTTAAGCCAGGGGCTGTGGTGTCTCTTTCGAACAAACCCGCACCCCTGGCAGGCATCGGCCCTTGCGGGCCCCATCATTTTTTGTGCTGACATCTCTTTGAGGCGCGCGTGGAACACAACGCGCCGTCGACTTGGGCTTGGTCCTTACCGGACAGCGAGCTACCCATTACTCGCCGTCCGCAAGCCCTTGCCTACGGTGGCCGGAAATCGGCCTGGGATTCCCGACGCCCAGGGCGTCTCCGTATCCTGCGGCGGCTGGGGTCGCGAGGGCGCATATGCTGCCTCTCCCTCACGTGCGCCGCCTCCCTCTTCGCGAGCATCACTGCTTCGCTGAAGGAGGTGACGGCTCCCCATGCCCTCTCGCTCCGTACCATGGCCTGGACCAGGGCCGGACGCGAGAGATCGCCGCCGCCGATCGCCTCCACGAGGACACGGCGGTGCTCCGCCCAAGCAGGGCAGACCGCCACCGTGTGCTCCACCGTGTCCTCAGGGCGATCTTTGCAGTGGAAACACCCGGGCGTTTCCTCCCGCCCTATCCGAAACAGGAACCTCCCGAAACAACCGTGTCCGGTGAGGACCTGCGTCAGGCGGAAGGTGAGGACGCCATGCCGCCTCTCAAACCACTCCTCAAAGAGGGGACTTACCGCCGCAATCGTGGCGTGCCCATGGGTTGTTGAGCTTGATTTTTGATCGCAATTTAACGGTGGCTGGGATTAAGCAAAAAAATATATATAATTAGATTAACACTTGCAACCATAGCTACTCGTATCTATATTAAATATATAAATATTCTCATTCCTCAGGCAATATGTGCATGTTTGAGGAGGAGGAGACAAAAGCACTTAATTCGATTCCCAAAATTCCCTCTGGTACCTACACTGGACGTGGTTATCTACCAAAGGGACTAATTTGGTTCAAAATTACGCAGTCGTTTTGGAGATTTTGCACTTCTTTTATTACTTAAACACGCCCAAAGTTGGTAAAATTAGCAAGAAAAACGAATCTTTGTTGGCTCATAACTTTTTAATAGCTTTTTTTTAGTATTCTGTTTCCGTACCGACAATATTAATAATGAGACAAAACCATACCATGTTTAAGTTTTGATGTACATTGTTAAACAGTGGAGTAAAACCCTTCCGAAATTTGTATGGAAAAAATGCGGACTTGTTTCACCTTAAAAGGCTCTTTTGAACGTCAACATTAAGATTTAAATACAATTGATTCTAGACGCCCCTTCCAAAATGTAGTTTCGTATGGAGAAGAATGGGCAAGAAACTCCAACGTTACTCTTTTTAAATGTTTTAACTACAATATTTAACATACCTACATTCATTTTACAATTATGTGTGAAAACGATGCACCCAGAATAAAATTACCATACCAAGATAGGTAACAAGAATTCAAATGAAGCAATGACAGATAAATTAATTTTATGATAGATACATGGTGCTCACTTATTTACAAACATTGTAAAAGTAAGTATAAAATTTTCCCAGAATATTAACAAGTAATAAGTCAGTTATTTTATTTTATCGCCGCCGGGTCCTTGCAATGACAATTATTATTATCAGGATCAGGATCGAAGGACCAAACAACTTTTGAAATGCGAATGATAAGTTTTATTTAAAATTCTAAGTGTCATCTTTCAGGTTATGATAGTTTATATTCAGTTATCAATGTACTTACCTACATAGGTAGGGATTTATCGTCGAGCTTGTATAATTACACAAATGGAGGTTATGAAAAACTTGATTATTCTTATAAAAAGAAATATTTATTTTTGCTACGATACCTAATAATAAGATAATGGGAAAAGGCAAGGCAGATTAATTGACCTAATAATAAGATTATTTCTTGTTAAGAACCTCAGTACCTACAACGGGACAACTTTGATTGACCACTATCGGTTCGCGACAAGTTAGTAGTACCTAAATATAGTTTTATCGCTAACTTAGTGCACATTTAAGTTCAATAAGATAAGAGCCATTACAATAATTGGCATGTTGAGGAGGCAGACTCAATAGCAATGAAATTAGCCATATTGGAAATATTACATGAACTTCAATACGTAAAAGTCACAGTAAATAACAAAAGCTCCAAACAAAGCTGAGTTGTGCCCGTCGTCCGGTAGCTAACATTCTGTTATTAATCACACGCCTGCGCGCTTCTCTATATTACGCAGCCAGAAATTAAGGTTACGAAGAATCACTACAAAAGACAGAAACTTCATGATGTTACAAAAACCATTGCATATGCTGTAATGGCAGGGAAGACATGCCGTATGCCCTTAGAATAGAGAAAGATTTGTGAGCAGTACCGGTTATGCATAGGAAATTGTATAAGTATCGAATAGGCATGGAGAGACGCAATCGCCGAGCTTTGTCTCAAGGTGCAATAATATCTTCTTTCCCTTTTTAACATCCCTTATCTATAGTTTTCGTTCTTGTAAATCAGTTAATCCTTTGGGTAAGGTTCACAGCGATTATTGTACCTACTTATAAGTAAGTGGTCTGTTGTGTTTGCCTCGCGCACAGTGAAAGTGTTAAACCATGTCTCTCCTCCTTCCAACCGTGCTTGTTTAAGACTGGTCCTTCGGTACATTCCGCCTGCCTGCGTTTCTTTATTACCCAGTAATTTGTCGTGGCCAGACACAGGCATTGTTTAAACGTGAATAACAACAAATATTTGTGTCCCAGCTCGCCATTTCATCTCTCAGATATCTCAAGCAGATACGGCGTGGTGGCCAACAATTACTTTGGAGATATTTTATTAAACCGAAAAGGTCACAGCATCAATAATTTATAATTATGTTGCTTATTATCGTTTTTCTATATTTCTTTCTTTTTGTGTAGTTGATTTTCCTTCAATCAGGATTTAGCCAATTATTTAGACTTTGAATTCTCACCTAAAATTAAAGTAAATACGTAGAATTCCATTTGCATCATAAAACTACAATCCAGCGAAATACGCTTAGTTTTTCCGAAACTAACAAAGAACTCTAATGTTTTGTTTCATACTTCTATCTCCGGTTTAACTTGGTCCTACCTACTACATAGCTTTTATGGCTCTACGCTTGGTGAATTTTATTACGATTCTAAAATACCACCAAATACCATAAAATGGTGTTTTCATGAAAATGGACCAAGAAATATACTTATTGACGCCGACTTGAAATCTTCATAAAGTCCAATCGCGTAAGTGTGGTGTAAGAGTGTGAATTGATAGGTTGGGGTTATACAATGCACTAGCCAGCATTACCAGCCGCATTCGTTACAGTAAAGTTTGTATTCTTTTTATCTATTTTAATCAATTCACAATCTTTCCTGATCCTGATAGTTTTAATAACAATAAAATTATATTTTACAAATCTAACATTAAAGTAAACGGGTTTGTATGTTGTATCTCATAAGAAAATCTACGTAAAAAACATAGATGTTTTGATCATATGAATAATTTACTTATAATGACTCCGAAAGTTTCTTTATTCGCTCATTAAATCCGATGAACAGACAATCTAAATACGATCAGTAACAACAGGAATCAATTAACTGTGTTCCGATAACACAGCAGATGTTACCTGACAAGGGTGCCTCTGTCGTCAGCTATGCCAGGATTATCCACAAATACTGCATTATTCGTAATGTTTGGCAATCAAAAACACATTAAAATGTCGATGAATAAATAATTAACCGATTTTTTTATAACTTTGATTCATCCATTAAAAATTTTACATAAATACCTAATCTTCTTATTACAATGTTAATACATTTTTATCTTAACTCCATGACATTCTTAATACCACTTTCATAACAAAAAAAAACGTAGAAGGCATATTTTGTACACTGAACAATTTACACGCAGCGGGAGTTTTATCCACTTCCAAATTATTTTGAAATCAGACAACATTTTACGTGTCCCGTGCGTCCGCGTCGGTTGGCAAACCTACTGTATACCTGACACAATGGAATCCAAAAACGGACAAAAACTGGCCGAAGGAGGATTTATGTGGCCCTCTCGGATGCCACGCGTTCCTTCGTTTTATATCCTACGGCGATATTCCGCATACTGTATATTTTGATGACATCAAATCCTTTTGTAAATGTCAAGTTTTCAAGCTACCGAATATTTGGTCAACGACCTGAATGAATTAAGTTCTTAATTGAGAGCCGTTGCGTGCTCTCGGATAGATTTGTTGGATGATGTTTCAATGTGCATGGGCATGAGTCGTGCGGAAATAATTTATTGTATTTCACATGCGGGGGTCAAAAACCTTTAAAAGTGAGAAGACACTACTTAAAAAACTTAAAAAAAAAAAAAACGTTTTATTTTTCACTTTTTAGCTATAGTACCTACCCCACACCAATTACAAATTTCATCATCCTTGGGGTCAAAACAATGCACATTTATGCTATAGCAGCAATTTCGGTTAATTTGCTGTCATTTTTCGACGAGTTCCGTTGTCTTTCTCCGAAACGCATCATCTGATCTACGTATACGAAATTTAAATGGGACCATTTCGAAATAACCCCTTTCGAACAAAAAAAGAGTTTTGCAAATCGGTCTTATGACGGAGTTATGCCGCCCGAACCTCCACCTAACTCCTATCCGTTAAAGAATTGTACCTTCCTTCATCAGCTCAGCGTCATGAGATGATGATGACCATACAAAAATGTCTTAATAGCTTTAGAAAATATTTGAAAAACATTGTTAATACCTACAAAAATTGAGGGTTGCCCTCGATTTCCCTGGGATTCCATCATCAGATCCTGACTTGGTGCCAATGGGACTACTTCAGGAGTATACTCTTTCAAATAAAAATGAAAAATTGAGAATCGGTCCACAAATGGGTGAGAAATCGATGAACATACATAAAAAAAACATAACGTGGAACATATTACCTCCTCCTTTTTTGGAAGTCGGTTAAAAATAGATCGGCGAGCGACCTTTGAATTAGATATAATTACGACCAAAAACTACAGCAAAATGCAAACATCTAAGCATAAAACCCATGAACTTTATCACTCACAAATTATAACAGTAGCACTACAGAATGTTCTTCTTGGCATCAAAACATCTTACAGCTTACGAGATAATAGCATACCCACCTATGATTAGAATAATGTCGATCATCTTTACAACAAAATAATGTATCTACCTAGCGTGATAAATGAGCTATGCAACAACAAATGATCGTAAATGTTCACTAACATTGCTTAACTTTCACTGGTTAGCAGCTTCGCGACGTTTTCCCATGCTTTTTGCATTCGACATGGGATTCTCACATGAAAATAATAATTGGTTATATTTTCTAAAAAAGCAAGCATCGTGACTTGCAGCGAGCATGCCTCTTCTACATATAACCATGTCAAAAGAATAAGGTGCAATGCCAACAGACTCGCTTGCTGTTGATTGACCGTTACTTTTAAAACTTTTCCTTCCATCCTATGAATAACATTGCATGTACAACAGGCTTTAGCTATTCATAACGACAGGTATTGACATCGATCTAAGTAGTTCGTATTTTTCCTGTCCCTATTTTTCTCCGTTCGTAAGTCAAGAGAAGTTGAGTTTGTTTCAATTATTTATGGTCCTGTAGCCTGTACCGAAGGACCAAAATATCCGGCTCCAAGCCGCTATGAATATTGTTCTTTATACCAGGGCCCTGTTTAATAAACGTTACAAATATTGTATAATTATTACGATTTACAATTCTATAAGTTTCTGTTTAATAAAGAATACAATTTACAAATTTACCATGGTGGAAAACTGTCAAAATTGTAAAATTGTACCTACAATTTTACATATTTCTGTTTAATAAACATTTTCTCTTTACAGGTGACAATTTACATATTTGTAAGGAAACTTGTTTTATTGAACGCATAATTGTAATTACAATTTTACATATTTTGTAAATTGTAGAAAAATTCCGACAGGTGGACTCGCCTTTTGTCAGAATTTTACAATTTGTATTATGTGAAGAAATTTAATTGTTGTACATTAAATAATGGTTCTAACAACTAGTATTGGAAGTAGCGATAGTGACAGTAGTGATGATGACTTTATAGTCATCATATGAGTGAACGGTAACGGCGAGTTTTTCGTAAAAGGATAAGCTTTACTTTTGAAGTGAAGGATTTTACGTTCAACGAAAAATATCGGGTCTTCAAAACTACCGTCGAATACATTATACATAGATGCCCAAAGATTTTAAGTTTTCTGCGAAGTCTTTCCACTTTTTACTTTTTATATCATGAGTTAGTTTTTCACTAAACCGACCGAATACTATATCTTTATTTTCATTATGCACCGTGAAATTTTAGTCCTTACAAAGATGGTCCACTCAATGTATTCGACATACAATACCTCTAGGCGCGTTTAAAATTTGTTACCATTAAGTTAAAGTTACAAAGAATAATAAATAATGCTTTGGAGTTATGAAACACCCTGTTAATAATATTACGTATCAAAGGGTAGAAGATACCTATACCATTACCTTCCATCATTCATTCCATCTTCATAACAGGCTGTTTCAAACTGCGTCATGCGTCTTAGCGAATATTTTCTTTTTTTAAATTATTCATAAAAGTTCCATTTATTTTTTATTTTTTTTATGTATTGTAGTCATTAGATACATGAAGTGGACTGCCGTTGTAAGACGACTAAAATGTCACGGTATATATTAGAGACAGAATGTGATTACGTATTTTGCTCCATGACTTTCGTTATGAATCAAACAAATGGAAAAAAGTAGGTACTCTGTAAACAAAATAATTGTAATGTTTTTACTTGTAAAATTCATACATATTTGTAAAAAACAGCACTTGCAGGTACTTATTAGACAGCACTTGTCATATTTTTTTACAAATATGTCACTTATTTACAAAATTGTAGAATTGTAATGTTTATTAAACAGGGCCCTGATTAAAACAACTTCAAATGATATATCAGACACTACATTCATCTTACTGTTCCACAAATCTCTGTAACTGTATTTTTATTGCTGCATGCACCATGCTGCATGTATGAGGTCCATCAAAATTAGCATAAGTGTTCGACCGAGTGTGGTTTATGAAAATGTACGAAGCAACACGTCGAGTGCACTCTGATGCGTATTTAATTGCTTTTAACTTTGACATGACGTTATCCAGGCAGGCTTCTTGAACCAAAATAAAGCTTTTCATTGAGACCTGTCTGGTCGGGGCTTATGTGCATCCGTAACAAGCAAGAGATATTTCTGAATGCAAAGTAAAATAATTGTTTACAAAACAGTTATTCTTTTCCACAGTTGGTTTCATCATCAGCCTATAGCAGTCCACTGCTGGACATGGGCCTCTCCAATTGCACGCCATTCAGCTCGATTCTCGGCAACTCTCATCCAGTTGCTACCAGTAACCCTGCGAAGATCGTCACTCCACCTAGCCTGAGGGCGTCCTACCTTACGTTTGCCGATTCGCGGTCTCCACTCAAGAACACGTCTACCCCAACGGTCATCGGTTCTACGGTTAATGTGGCCGGCCCATTGACACTTCAGCTTGCTAATTCTGTGAACTATATCGACAACTTTGGTTCTCTGCCGGATCACCTCATTCCGGATTCTATCTTTCAGAGAAACTCCGAGCATAGCTCGTTCCATAGCTCGCTGAGCGACTTTGAATTGATGGACCAGCCGTGCCGTGAGTGTCCACTTTTCAGCTCCGTAGGTCATAGGTCAGTTGGTTTACTTGATAATTATTAGGCATAAGTAGTATAAAAAATCACATAGAATTTACATTTGAATTTCCTTTTCATTTTATATTAAGCACCTAACCACCTCGATATCTTAGATAGTTTAGAAATTGCTGAGACCGCAGGAACCTAATCGAGTTAATTCTGCAATTCAATGACAAAAAATTAAGAAGGCCTTAATTTTATAGGTTGTGTATTTCAAGCTCTACCAACCCAATCCGCACTAGGCCCGCGTGGTGGATTACGGCCCACTCCTCCTTCTAACAGAGAGCGGAGCACCGCCGTGTCCTCGTGGAGGCGATCTGCGGCGGCGATCTCTCGCGTCCGGCCCTGGTCCAGGCCATGGTACGGAGCGAGAGGGCATGGGGAGCCGTCACCTCCTTCAGCGAAGCAGTGATGCTCGCGAAGAGGGAAGCGGCGCACGTGAGGGAGAGGCAGCATATGCGCCCTCGCGACCCTAGCCGTCGCAGGATACGGAGACGCCCTGGGCGTCGGGAATCCCAGGCCGATTTCCGGCCACCGTAGGCATGGGCTTGCGGACGGCGAGTAATGGGTAGCTCGCTGTCCGGTAAGGACCAAGCCCAAGTCGACGGCGCGTTGTGTTCCACGCGCGCCTCAAAGAGATTTCAGCACAAAAATTAATGGGGCCCGCAAGGGCCGATGCCTGCCAGGGGTGCGGGTTTGTTCGAAAGAGACACCACAGCCCCTGGCTTAAGGGCTACTGAAGGAACACGGGTGGGTTTTAGTCAGTAAAAGTCTGACACGCCCTCCTGCTCCACCCAGAGCGGGAGAAGTTATTTGACGATTTCCCACCCAAAAAAAAAAAAAAAAACCTAGGTACTTAAGTAGAAGCAGTGATATGACTAAGTAGTCAGCTATGTACCTAACTAATGAACAGCTTATTTGTAAACACAATTGCACATGTTAGATCATAAACCGAGGGTCCCTCTAATACGTTTAACTAGCCCAAACACCATATTAGCGATGTCAACGTATGGCAAGTGTGAGTCTGGAACTCTTGACAAGTCACCCTGTTCCCAAGTCTCTATAATACCTATGTAGGTACCTACCTATTATTGAACAGGGCGGGAGAACGTAGGTACCTATTCGAATATTCATAGATTATTGTGATCACCTAAAGGGCCTATATTCAGTTAGGATGGTGATTAAATAATAGCTACTAGGTAGTTAGGTAAACCGTAAGGTCTTTGACAGAGAACGGGTCTTAATAAGTCCGTTGTAAATAGCAATTGTAAGCAGTAAGTTGAAACGAAATGAATGTGGAATGCGACACTATCGCACCGCCATCGACTGCAAATGAAGTAAGTAAAGTGGAACGTTGCAGCATGCAGGTAAGCAGGGCGCGCGCAACTCTTCAGATCAGACAGCGGCCCAGTACCGCACAGCGAGTATTTGATTACACAGCTAATATGCCTAATGAAACCTTATTTGAATATGACCCAGGTGAGCTTTTTCTTCGTACTGAGGTACTGTGAAAGCAAAAATGGAATTAAACGGACGCTTTAATTGAAGCTTTTTCTCGAATCGTGTGGTCTGGTCCTCCGGCCTCTACTAGTAGCTTGAGCCCAAACATAACAGTCAGCTTTATGCCATCATGTTACCATTTAAACCGGTGTCCGAGAGGAAAAGATGAAGAATCGACGATAGAGCATATTCTCAAATTAGTTGATGAAGAAGATCACACACAGGACTATCGGAGCTGTACCTGTACCTTTCTTTCTTATGTTACATACATTAGGTAATATGTGTCATAAACGGGAAGCATTATGAACCACTGATTGCGGACGGCAATCAATCTGAATCGAAAACCGGTGTAGCCAATAGCTCGGAGGCGATGGCATCAACATGTCCATCACAATTAAATGGTGTCAATGATTATCTTTAATTTGCCAGCAGTTGTAGGAAAGATAGAAAAGCAGTGTTATTAAATATAACAAGCTTCGTAATGATACACGTAGGTACTAATAAGATGGACTCCTGTGACTACCACATTCTGTCGTCCGACTAAGCAAAATGACTATAATTTTCAGTGAAAACCCTCACTTTTTGGATGTTCAGCCATCGTGGAAACGCCGTCATAAAAACTGTTGCGCGCAATGATGGGGCAAAAACATTGCCCGCAACAGTTTTTATGACGGCGTTTCCACGATGGCTGAACATCCAAAAACACATGATGCTAGATTGCTAGGTTATTTTTTGACTGAAAACAGTAGTCATATAGCTTGCTAGTTAATTCGGCTACACCAATTACGACAAATAGGTACATGGTAAGATTTTAGACCTTCTGGTTGACTCTCTACCTTGCGATGTACCTAAACCGTCATCATCTTCCTGCCTAGATAACTTAGTTCAACGTAGCACGTCTTTTATTCTCTTCTTTCCTAGCTATCACATTTATCAGTCCATCTTTTCATTGACATGTTTTTTCAATTATAACAGTTTTCTTAGTTTTTCGTTCATATAGTTCTCATTCTCATTCCTCCGCAACACATGTCCGTTACTACGACCGTCGGCAGCCAGCCGACTCCTCAGCTTTTCAGGATTATTCACTTCCATTATGTTTTTCTGGATTTTCTTTTGCACTGTTGAGTCACGAATGAAATAAAGTAACAGTTCCATTCATACGTCTCTACGTCTGGCTTTCGCTCCTCCTCCTCTTGTGTGAGCCACTCATTGTGACTGTCCAACTCTCATTTAATTCTATCTCGATGAGAGGGAGTGCGGCCTAATCTACCACGCGGTCCCAGCGCGGGCTGTTGGATGTCAAAAGTCTTCGAATTTTTAGTCCTACAATATTCCAGTTTCCTCACGATGTTTTTGATGCGTTTTATGAGCAATGGTGATGAATTAATTTTCACAAAGTAGGTACCTAAGTAAACTGTACAACTCGTAAGTCACACAATATTTTAGTTTGCCTGCACTTTTGTTGAAGCATTATTTTCTCTATGATTATAAATAATGTTTGACTGATGTAGCTACCTATTATAATTTCTATGTACTTAGGTAAGTAGGTACCCAGGTTCTAATTAATGGAATCCCCTGTATTATATTTTCAGTAAACAAAACGTTCATATCAACATGCCTGCATTTCCCGAAGGGAAGCAGATGTATAGGTAGGTATATCTAACCACATTTCAGCAGGTGTACATTTTTATTGTCAATAGGCCCAATGTAAACCCTAGGTATTTTTATTTACAATGTAGTAGATACTTAATATAGTGTTTACTAAAATACCTAATTATTTTCCCATCCCGAACAGTGCCAGTAACCGGTCTGAGTAGAAGTCTGATTCGCAACTGGCTCACAAGTCACCCTGGGCCAGCACGTTGCATTAAGTTGTTACAACTAAACTATGCACACAGCACTACACATCTACATAGTCCCAAGGCCCTACCAATCTATAAACATCTAGTGAACTTTCGCTGCGAGTTCCACAATAGGCCAATTTCCCACAACCGTGGGAGTATTTTTTCCTCTAAATAAGACGATGCATACCTAGCCATCCATTCCAGTGCTCTCGTCTGTTTCACTACCACTGCACTGCACTGCACTGAAAACTTTTACTTTTCCCGGCGTACGCAGGCGTCCACAGGCGCGCTGTCGACGGGCGGCGCAGGCGCAAGCGAGGCGCGCACGACACTGCCGCGACCCGCGCCCGGCTCTCCTATAAATTCTTTACAAGACTCGTGCCAGAGCTTGGCCCTGGTACAGTCGGGCACGGCGGCACGACTGCGTGCGCGCACGCCCGCCCTTACTTTATCAAGCTTTGCTGAAAGCTTACCTGACGATTCTACAGTATTAGTTCGGAAGATTTCGATTTCGATATTAGAGAGGAACCTATATGAAAAAGCTTAGAAGGAAAACAGTACCTACAAAGCTTTTAAGTACCTAACTCAAATAATAACAGTACCTAGGTAGGTACCTAAGTAACAGGTTATCACAATCATACGTACCCACCTACATAACACCAAACACGTGCTTCGTAACTAGTGATAACAATATGAACAGTGCGAACTGAAACAGTCAAAAGTTTAACCAGTTTTCATTTGGCGCAGAGCGCAAAGGGACAATAATGAAGACAATAACAATTTGGATGCCATTTGACACATTTTAGTTTAAAGTATACCTACCTAAAATTCTTATGCCAAAACTGAGCGAAATCTTTTTATTAAAGGAAAAGGCGGAGAAAACACCCAAGGTGAGAGATAACATGGATTTTAAACTGCATATTTTCGTGTCGAGATATAATCTTGAGCGACCACGTGGGCTTTAATTATAAAATTAAGCACAGGATTGTACCTGTGGCCGGCGCGCGCGCAGCCTCCGGTCGTCGTTCGAGCAACCAGTCAGACCGCATACTCCTCCCCCGCCCGCACACCTCTGTCCCAAACTTTCAACAGCAGATACGAAAACATACTGTAACTCTGACCGACAAAGTCCAATTTGGAATAAACACTATTGGTGTTTAAAACTGTTTGATTTCGAACCCAAATACCTCTGCTATTTTGTACAAGACATGCCGTACAGGGTTCCCTACATATTTGTCCAAACTTGGCGGCCGGTGCACCGTATTGGGGCGGCATAAGGCCGCATTTGTCCGCTCATGTTGTAGAATGAATGCACCTGCTTATAGGACCGTCACAATCATTGCACTTACTACAACGTTCACTGCGTTTGTTATAACCGCCGTATTTTGATAAAACACGTGATCCCCGAACTAACAATAACATCAAAGCAAAAGGTACTTACCAATACCTACGTTCTTTGGAACGGTGGAGTTCACGTTTATATAAATGCATAGGTAATGGTTAGGGTTATTTGGAATTTTATCTCAGAATATGAAGCGCAAATAATTGCTCGAATCTAAAAAAATCTAGCTCGTTTTTATACTGAATCATGCAACTCTCAAAACTTAGCATGGACAGCACACAGGCACAGCCAGTCAGCACCAACACATATAATCCCTCCTTAGATACTGTCTGGCCTGGCATTACATACCTCCTTCTTGCATCCTTTTTTAGAAAATTGGTCCAATGTTCTGTCAGAGATGATCTGATTTTTTTTAATTTTGACTTTCCTTCACCCTACCATCGTAGCTCGGATCTAACAAAAACAAATAATACAATGACTAACTATATTCAATACTAAACAAGAATATGAGTAAGTGCTTTGGAAAATATAAGAATAAAGCCTTCCTATAGGTACCTAGAAAATAAACTCGTTTAAAATAACATAAGAGCTGTAGATACATAGGTAGAACATGCTTGCAACCAGCCCAAGCGAGCTGAGACCGTACTCTATTATGTTATGTACCACTCCTGTCTTCATCTTTCCCACAAGAACCATATCCTAGCATTTAAAACATAAGAATGCACCGTGTCTAGACACCAACCTAGGCCTTTGTCTGCTTAGGCATCGCCACCGTTTGATGGCGGACGCGGTGGGGCCGCAGGGGAAGAGGAGTGTCGGTACAGCGTCAGCCGCTCTCCCTATCCCCTGCGGCCAAAAGTGGTAGACGGGACGGCGCGTTGTGTTCCACACGCGCGCCGTCAAAGATGTCAGCAACCGCCGGTGGGGTCCGCAAGGGCCGATGCCTGCCAGGGGTGCGGGTTCGTTCGAAAGAGATACCACAGCCCCTGGCATACGGACTACTGAGGGAACACGGGTGGGTTTTAGTCAGTAAAAGTCCAACACGCTACTCAGCAGAAGTCATTTGATGATTTCCCACCCAAAAAAAAAAAACCATTACCAAGTCCCAAACATTAATCTGGTCTCACCTTCGATCATTATTGATCGAAGGGTCTCACTTTAAAAGTAAATATATCAGTACCTACTTTGAAAAAAACAAACAGCTTCTGCTTACACTGTACCTATATATAGCCTTACTTACAGAGTCGCCAATCGGTAGACTGGATGTACATAGGTAACTACGATTAATTACTATTATGCTGATGATAGTGACAATTTCAGGCAGGTCAGGACGGCCGGGCACGCCAGGGAGCGGGTCATCAGGGCATGGCGGATACAGGTCGAGCGGGCCATACAGGCCGAGCGGACCTCGCCGGCCCGGCGGGTCTGGTGGCAGCAACGACAACGTCTTGCCTCTTATAACCGGGGTACTAGGCTCCAGTATACTCGCTTTCTCGCTCTACGTTTTCTCTCATAACCCCGGGCTTTTGGGAGAAATTGTACACGGGGCTGACGACTGCCTCGATCATCCCTCTGTCTGCGTCGAGTCTAGCAAATCAGCCGGCGCGGCTTGCGAGGGTTGCCAGCAATCCGACGAGGCTTACCAGGTATACGGCGAGGCTTACCAGCGCTACAGCGAAGCTTCCCAGCCAGTCCCTGAAACGGAACCCGCAACATATACTGGTCCTAAGATTAGCATCGAAAAGAAAAGGTGGCTAACAGACCGAGAAGAGGCAGAAATTAAAGATCGGAGGCAAAGAGAAAAACAAGTTAGGGGAAAGCTGCGAAAAGAACTTTCGGAACATCTGCAAAAAGTAAAAGAAATTAGGGATGAACTGCACAAAGAAAATAAAGCCAAATATCCCTGGGAATGATCGCGATATTAAATGTGTACCTGTACGCAGCTGCCGAGGGGTTCGATACTTTGAGGACCCCCTGTCTATTCAGGCCACTTGTAGATGAACCAGATAAGGCTACACGTCGTCGGCCACGACGTCCTCACCTACATACCCATGTCCATAAATACATTACATATGCAAACCTTCACCGAAATAATACCTACGCCTGCTATTCACCCACCGCCACCTCCGCCCAGGCCGCACAACTTAAAGACCATCGCTGAAGCTGAACTCGGCGAAGAAAGCATGAAAATTTAACCCAGGCGAAGGTGGCCCGCACTGGATGAACAGTTGGAAGAAAAACAGAAAAGATGACAAATGATCAATTCATCACTACTGAAAGATAGCACAAACAAAAATATCATTATGAAAGAACATGTCTGAAGATGTCTTTTATTTTATGTACATTTCCACGAGACCTCTATTTCTAATGAATGGGGACGCAGTCGTCACCTATGAGCTCAGTACCTCACTACCGGAAGACTACGTTTCTGACAGTTGTAGTTCTCAACATTTTTGTTTTGCTGGCAACGTCAATGTTGAGACCTACATCTGTACACTACTTGTCAATCTACACTACTTTTTATATCAGTTGTACCTATTGCTTGCAACTTGCAAGCATCCACTCATTTGCATTGGCACCGCGTATCTCTATAGGTACGAAAATAAGTAGTACTAGTGACTGACACCTCGTAAGCCGATTGTTCAACCGTAAGATAACTATTTGCAGAACGTACCTATAGGTATGCATTCTCGGCTTGACACAAATATTGAAGATCAAACTGTCATAGGGCCCCAATTCTGTATCGTTATAATGATTCCACGCATTCTCACTACGTTCCAACTGCGTCAATAACGTGTTTTTTTTAGAAACCAATGTACCTAAAGGTAAGGAATCGAAATGTCATATTCTATAAGTTCCAAGACAATTTGTCGATATTATTAATACAATATTAGCAGAATTCGTGTGTGATTGACGTGGTTACGAGTAAGGAATCGTTAAGTGGTTATAGTGATTTCAGGCCCTGGTATGAGTTATCAGACAAATGAAAAATAGTCCCTAAGACCACATTCACACGGACTAAATATTTCGCGGCGGACTTTATTGCGCTCTGAATTTTCAACTTTCGTTGTTGAACCGAGCGTTGAGAATCCAACAGAAAGCATCCCAGCGTGTCCAAAATACACACTGCGCGAATTTCAACTCTAGGCGCTAGCAGAGCGCTAAAGATCCAGAGCGCAAACAAATCTCCCGCTTCGATGTTATTACGTCCGTTGGGAACGTGGGTTTGGGAGCCCGGAATCAGCATGTGCATCTGGATTGAGGGCCCATTTTTTAAAACCTTGCAAAACTAAATAAGACATTAAAGGAATTTAGTTAAAAATTAGTAAAAAAAAAAGCAATGGGCCATAAATTTCTTAAACGTGAATTGAAACTGTTATGATTAAATAACTTGGGCCCTCAATCCAGACGCGTGCATAAAGTGGCATAGCCTAAATCTGAGAAAGTTCATCTCTGGGTTAATAATTTTTATTTAAGAATTTAGTTAAGATTTTCCTAAATGTTTTAAGAAATTCCCAAATCTGTAGAATATGAGATTACAGATTTATGGCGGTATATCTAGGGCCCTCAGATTCTAGATTTAATTATAATCTTATAATCTTATATGTATAGATTATAATTAAATTTTAGATTTAATTATAATCTATACAACCTTATTTTTAGTATATGCGAAACCCGAAACACGTGTCTAGTATTCTTATGTAAAGAATCTATGTAAGTACAAAATTTCAAAGCTGTATCATGAAAAATCACAAACCTTGTTAAGTTACCTAGTTGACTACAGAAAGTTGGTTACCATAGACCCCACGCGCCGCCCGCGCGTCCAGAGTGATTTGTGCTCATTGATAATAATTAGGCAGTAGGTACCTAACCGTATGGCAATTGTTTTGTAATTAAATGATAACTAAAAAAATGTTTTTTTGCCAAAAAATATAACATGGTGTAAAAACTATTGGAATCGATTCAGTTCCTTATTCTGACCAAACTATATTCAGGTTTTGCATATATACTAAAAATATGGTTGTATAATTACTAATTAATAAATCTGTAGACGAGCTGTTTCTCGCCTCTGATCCTGTCCAAAAAAGTAACAAAATCATATCCACCCTACAAAAGTTTCTCCTACAGAAAATTGGAAATCAATTTTCTCTTAAAGTAGGTATGGCATTTAGAAGAATGGACGATATCTTACATTTTAGTTAAAAAATAGTAAAAAAAGGTATTCTAATTTGCGGTAGGCTATGAGGTTGAATCTAGCCAATACATCCGAAAATATTGGGCTCTCAGTTCAGACATTTTAGTAAAATTCAACGTTCAATTACTTTTCAACAAATAGCTTTTGGGTCATTATTTCTTTTTAACTTATTCACAGAGGTATCTAAGTAAAATATATTCAAGTCGTATGTAAGTATTTCTTCAGTAAAGACATGAGTGAATCTGAGGGCCCTAGATATACCGCCATAAATCTATAATCTCATATTCTACAGATTTGGGAATTTCTTAAAATATTTAAGAAAATCTTAACTAAATTTTTAAATATAAATTATTATCCCAGATATAGTGCTTTCTCAGATTTAGGCTATGCCACTTTATGCACGCGTCTGGATTGAGGGCCCAAGTTATTTAATGATTGATAACAGTTTTAATTCACGTTTAAGAAATTTATGGCCCATTGCTTTTTTTTAAACTAATTTTTAACTAATTTCCCTATAAGTCTTATTTAATTTTGCAAGGGTTTAAAAAATGGGCTCTCAATCCAGATGCACATGGAATCAGCGGCCAAGTGTGATTCGGACTCGCACACGAAGGGTTTCGTACCACTGTAAGATAATGTCATAAGTTGCTTGTATGTTACTACTACGGCCGTGACAACAACAAAGGGGAGCGACCATAGTAGTATGTGTACTACTATGGCCGCTCAAATTTTCAGTGTGTTCTGTGAAAATTTCGTGTTTTCCTATTACGGTACAAAAGATACAGCCCTTGGATAGACGGACGGACAGCGGAGCCTTAGTCATAGGATCCCGTTGGCACCTTTTGAGTACGGAACCATAAAAATGCTGATCCGTGCGTGTGGGCGTGATTTCACACGTAACACCTATTTTACAAAAAAAAAAGTGTTTAAAATAAAACCACATCAAATAATAATACATGATATTGTATTTGGAACAATCTCCTCTCTTACCGCATAATAATATAAATTATAGCTTGGTGAACGTCACTGATACAAAATATATAATAATTAATAGTAATTAATTAATAATAACTTATGTATAGGTCACCCGTCGCCGCTCGCACGATCCCGCTACAAAACAATTTGTTTTTACAAAAATGTCGTCGCCTTATGTATTACTTGCATTGGTACATGGCTTGAAGGCCGAAACACTCGAAGGCAGAATTTTATCCTTGAGGCTAACTCACACGTATACCTGTTCAAAGATCTTTTGGTGTGTGTGTCCAAAATGAGAAATACAGCCGACATCTTGTTTTTTCAATCCATTCAGAAAACAATGGGTAAGGTCAGGTAAAGCTAATTGTAGATGGCGTGATCATAGCTAGGTCCCTACGGCGAAGAAGTTTATAGGTAAAAGTGGAGGCAACACTAAATACCTATAATTAATACTAAATACCAACTAAAGACGACCCGTCGAACGCTCTCTTTCTAAATGGTTACCTATCATAAGTTCGAAAAATATTTGACCGAATTTCATTTCACCTAAAACTTTTCAACTATTATCGTTTCGTTTATTTTTACTTCATCGAAGTCACGTCTACCACTGTATCAGTTGACCTATTATCAATTCGATTTTTTTCTTTACTCCGACGTTTTATTTGGTCGAAAAACTTTTTACCGAATTTACACTTGGCCTAAATAACATTTGTTCGAAGTATGTTTCCGAACATTCATTAAGTATTCCACTGTTTGAATTACCATATTGTATTATTAATGATTTAAATGTAATGGCACTTAATAAAATAACGGATTATGAACAACAGTGGTTTTAAGTGGACCCAGTAAGAAGCATGCAAGCAGGCATTTAGCATGCAAGTATGCATCGTGCAAGCAGGCATGCAGCGAGCAAGCAGGCATGCAGCGTGCAAGCAGGCATGCAGCGTGCAAGCAGGCATGCAGCATGCAAGCAAGCATGCAGCGTGCAAACAAGTATGCAACATGCAAGAAGGTATGCAACATGCAGCAAGCATTGTTTCTGTCACGGTTCCGGCACTGCAGGGTTTGGGCGACCCCACGTCGCAGATGGCTTTAACGCTCACCACCGCAGCTTCAGCTTGATGGCCGGCTTCGCCGGCCAGCCTCAGCCGCGGCTCTTCAAACCAACTGCTCCTCAGCTCGCGGGCCGCCCCACCCATCCGCGAGCTTAAATTACACTCTTGGGGTAGGGCAGACAAGACTGCGTGAAGTCGGTTTTGCAGCAATTCGTTTCTCACTAAATATTGTAGCACAACATATAGACTTTTTATGACACAATTTTAATTTAATATTAAAAATGTTACCAAGTAACCGGCTACATATTTGTGACCAAATAATATTCCTTAAATTAATGTTGTTTCGATGTGGTGAAAATGTGGCAAATTAATCATTTGGCAAATGAAAAAAAAATTCTAAAGAGGCTTCGGCCAATAGCAAAAACTTATTTAGTAAATCGGTGAAAAATAGTTCGGTAAAATAATACCTGTGACACATGATACTTCGATGATCTAAAAATATGTTAAATTATGCATAAAGCGTTATGGTGAGCAGTGGTGGCCCAGTGGTAAGAGAGCAGTGGTGGCCCAGTGGTAACGGCCGCGACTTACTAGTTATATAGGTCGTGCGTTCGAACCCAGCCAGGCGCATTACTTTGTGTAAATAATTTCATCACCACTGCTCCCAAACGGTGAAGGAAAACATCGTGAGGAAACCGGCATGCTTTAGAACCAAAAATTCGAAGACATGTGACATCTACCAACCCGCACTGGGCCCGCGTGGTGGATTACGGCCCTCTCCCTCTCACTGAGAGGAGGCCTGTGTCCCAGCAGTGGGAACGTTATAGGCTGAGTATGTAGTATGTATGCATAAAGCAAAAAAGACGTTGGTCAATCGTTTTCGGTAAAATGAAATTCGAACAAAAAAAAATCGGAAAAGTGATCGGTTCCCTTTCTAAATACACACATTGGAACGATACAGTTATATGTATTTTCCGGTCTCATAAGTATGTAAGTATTAGGAAAGTGTATCCGGCCACAGTAGTCTTCATGTAGGTATTAAGAGTGTTGCCTCCAATTTTATCTGCCTACAATTAATTTGGCATTTCTTGTTTATTCATGAGTTAGGTTTCATTTCAATATTTTAAGGGCTGTTTTTTCAATAGTCATGGCAAACTATCATATTTATCCTTCAGATAAAATTATCTCAAATCAGACCAAAGACAAGTACCTATTTTAATAGCAATTTAAACATAAATATTTCCTCGTGATAGTCTTTCGGAAAACGGTGGAATCCAATTTTGGAGTACACATAAAACGCAACAATTTCGTTCAAATAAAATAAAACCACCTCACGCCTTGTATTATTCGCTTGTTGGGAATTTGCTACGACAGCGCCATTTTGACAGTTGCCTTCCCCATTGCACGAATGTTTTCTAACAGCACTACCCTCTCAACGTCACTCGAGTAGCGATGGGCGATTCCGAGATGTTTTAACAATCGAAAAAATCGAAGTCGTTAAAATAAACCATCGAGTCAACCATCGACTCGTCGTTCTACAAAACAATCGAGATGTTTTTCGATTGTTTCGAGTCTGTGGAATCGACCGCTAGTTTTCGGTTGTTTCGAGTCAGTGGAATCGACCGCTAGTTTTCGATTGTTCGAATCGGTCACCGAGTCTCGCTCGGTCCCCGAGGTCAGTCGATTGCATGCTTCGAGGCGAGGCGCAAGTTAGTTAGAGGCGAGAGCGTGCCAGACATGAGTCGAGCGAGCTGCGCGTAATTTGTGAACGTTTACCTTTACTTACGATTACGATGCACTATTTTATTTTTAACTAGTTTTTAAATTCATCAAAATGCCACGAATTTTTAAACAATCGCGCCAACTAACCAACTCGCGAAATCCTAAACCATCGAGGAACAACCCTCGACTCGAATAAACGCGTCATACGCCAGTCGCAATAACAGACCGAGTCGGACTCGAGTCCAAATCGAAACAATCGAGAACCATCCAGATGTTCGAACAATCGAAACAATCGAATAAAACCTCTCGCCATCGCGCATCGCTACACTCGAGCAAAAGATCATTCTAGGAGTATAGTTGGAAGTTGACAGTGCCTTTGTGTCCTAGTAATAAAGGCGGTTTTCCAAGTTTTACTCCTGAGATGCGGTTGAACGTACATACTATGACTTTACAACCAGTTTTTTCGGATTCGTTCCTAGTCTTAGTTGATTCTACAATATTTCAAAAACGGAAGCAGGGCGCTGTATAATTATTTGTTGGTTTGATGTCGGTATTTCGCAAATGTCACTATAGTTGAATTCGGCGCTGCGACGATTTTGTGCATTGCGACCGTCGTCAAAAGCGAAGGCAACTCGTACAGTTCTCGGCTATAAATATAGCACATCGCACTTTAGTAAAACTTAGGCTTTGCAGCTTTGTGTCTGTCAGTTCCCGAGTGACAGTCTCGTTCTAAAGCTCGATGTACGTTTAAATGCTAGAACATGATTCCATACAAGGGCGCATTCCGTATTAGACAAATAGTGATAATATCGCGAAGCCAACCAAAATAAAAATCAGTACTAATGATCTAATAGCTCTTAAATTTTTTGACTATTCAATTTGGTCGGGTTCGCGATATTATCACTTTTGTTGCATTTCGGAACACGGCACTAGTTTGCTACTACAGAATTCCGACATTTTTGTGGTTCTTATGTGGTTAGAATTGGTACGTGTGAGTTAAGCCTAATTGGTGGTTACCACAATTTAAAACTGAGTGTTAGGACGAATAACTTCTTTTGCAGACACTTGGTTTACAAAAGGTTTTAAAAATTTGAGTATCCATCAATCCTATTAGCATGGGCAGATAGGCAGTATAAGTACGCATTTGACATTTTCTTTATACGCATTATACAATTACAAGCCACACTTAGATCACACATTGATACGCCATTATAAAAGCATTATATGCGTGTTAACCAACTTTTAATTATAGATATTTAAATGTTACATTGTTTACATTAACCTGGGTTTGCTGGTCACATATGGTGTACGGGTACACAAGTACCTAGTGATTTTTTTCCAAAATTTGTTTCGAATTCGTCCGACTCGTTTTGAACTCGAACAGAGCTCATAGTTTATAGCTCACCACAGCAGCGAAGTCGCATGATACTCCAATATTGCTGGTAGGTGGTAGTAGATACAAGTACTTTATGAAAGACTGCTGTTTTTCCAAACACAAATAAAACTATATAAATTGAGTGTAAACCATCACCATTGCACTGATGGGAACTTGCTATATTACGCCACAAAGCTTCACAATTCTGTCTCCTAAACTCAGCCATACGTGTGATGGTGTCTCGGCGACGACGTAGAATGCTAAAACTAATGGCGTTACATGTGACTAACTTATCTGTCCATCGCGCACGCACACATCAAGCCTTCTTGTATCACGTGGCCACATCAGCTGTAGGCTGCAAACAATAACATAAATTAAATTAATTAATTAGCATTGAAGAAAGGGTAGGACTTTTCGGGGTCATAGCCTCGTCGACCCCAGAGTCCAGTGACCCTTAAGTGTGCCTGAATAAATTCAGATGCAAGTAAACAGACACTGAGTCCAGAATGTATTGACCCAGTAATACAGTGGATAAACTTTAAAATAAAATGGTTAAACGATTGTTTTGAAGCTGAACATGATCTGAAACTCATGCTGAAGTAGCAACTGTAGGGCTTAATTACATGATTATTGTGACCTCTGAGTTTGTTTCGGCCTTACTTCTCAGAGTAGTCAGATAGGAAACGCCGTCCTCATCTAGTTTAAAAAAAATATGATTGACGTGTAAAAGTGTTTGTACAAACCTACTTACAGAAATAAAATCATTTATCAAGGTCTTTTGTCCACAAAATTACTCAAATGTAACTCAAATACACATGTGACATTCTGGGTACTCGTTGGAGTAACATACCCAGAATGTCCCAGCATGTATTTCAACTGTCATCGAAATCCAGAGCCAGATCCATACACACAACACATGTGGATACTTGTAAAATAAATTATATGTATTACAACTGACTCCTACCAAAAGGAATGGATCGCATTAGCCAAGGTCCGAAATGTGTGAACTGGAGGTGTTCGCCTTGCAGGGGGACAATAGACAATACAGGCTAAATATAAGGATCTTTTGCGAGCCTGAATAACATTAGCAGGGGGCGCTGATTTTAAACAATTTGTGAAATTGTCACAGAAATTGTGTTTAACAATAAGATAGCGGTGTTAGTTCACCTTGTATGATTTGTAACCAATTTTTTTTACAACATTTTGATTTATAAGAGTACCTATGAAGTTTCTTATCCGTGCTTCTCCATAGGTACCTACTATGCTTTGGAACGGGCAACTAGCTTCATCTTTCTAATTGACCGATCTCTTGACAATAGGGTATTTTCCGATTTGATAAAAACTATTTTAATTTGAAGATTGGGACGATATATTTAACAGAAAAATAAAAATAAATTTATTAATACACATTTTCTCAATTAAAAACGATTAAAATCTAATTTATTTTTCGTTGTTTTTAATTTACCGCCAAAACGCTCCTTACGATGACTTTTTATCACGTGATATATTACGTCAACTCTGTTTATACGGCACCGGTACAAATACTTAGTTTGGCGCAGTTTTAGAAGTATTTGTGCACAGAGGCACTGCACACCAGTAATATCACTATCAATCCATTAAAAATCTTGTTAATTATAAACTCGATATTCACTTATTTCCTTTAGTTTACACAAAGTTGACGTCACGTGATAAAAAGTCATCGTAAGAAGCGTTTTGGCGGTAAATTCAAAACTACGAAAAATATATTTGGTTTAAATCGTTTTTATTTGAGAAAATGGATAGAAATCAATTTCTTTTTATTTTTCTGTTAAATATTTCGTTCCAATCTTCAAATTAGAATAGTTTTTGAAAAATTGGAAAATACCCTATTCAAAAGGCCTGTAACTGGTTTATCTGTAAATGTATAAATCAATCCCTATTTACCTTGGTCACGGCATCACACGTGAACGGCTGGACCGATATTGCTCATTCTTTTTTGTTGTGATTGTTAGTGTCAGGAGCAGGTTCTTAATATCCTATATTTATAGTTTTGACAGGACAACTTCTGTTGGATCAGCTAGTTTGCAATAAATGCTGTGAGTTGGAGTTGCGAGTTTGAGTTCCGCTTTTGGCCAGGTGCCACAAGTTGTAAACAAGCTTGGATTATAGTAAATAGAAAATGTTACACTCACCACTAACAGGTGTTATTTCCTAGCCTGCAGCGCGTTGGAGAGCCAGTCCATCGCCTGGTCGAGTCCCTCTCCACGCACGGCTGAAGTCTTGAAGATCTGGAAGGTGCGGTCGCGTAACGCGTCCAGACCTAGCGCTTGGTGCACTTCGGCCACCGTCAGGCAACCGGCCATGTCCTGCTTGTTGGCCAGGACCACTAGTATTGCATTGGCTAGTTCTTCCTCCTGGAATGGTAAAGGAGGTTATATTTAGTTAACTGGTCTACTGGGTCTGATAGTAGTGGAGTGATTACCACGAACTGTAGAGCTAATGACTCAAGAAGGCTCCATAGGAACACAACAGGTTTATTATGAAAAAAATAATTATAAAGAATAGTTTTGTAATAGCAAACCTGTCTGCTTTTACAAGACTTTTGTGAAAAAAAAATGCCTCAAAATATGTTAAGATTAAGGACAAAATATTGGCCTAAAAGGAAACAGCTCACTGATAACATTGTGAGTGCCTATTTAATTATTCAATTGATTGTGACATAGGCATTCACTTCCTTTGCCTGAAAAACAAAGTTGATAAAAATAGTATCCTTGCAGTGACTTCAACAATTCTGACTTCTGCTTTAATTATTATCTAGCTAGAGTAACCTTGACTTTAGGACCAACAGATATTAATTAGTGTGATAAAGAGTCCATTAATTACGTTAGGTACGCAATTTTTGCGATTTTTCGACCCCTCCCCACTTGGTGAGATATGATCTTGATTTTGGCCCGACCAACCCAAATAATCTAACTTGTTTATTTTTTAAATGTGCAGTTTTTGTGTAAATACGTTACAGATAGTTCAATCCGCGATGACGCGCTCCTCTCTGCCCATTTCCTTTGATTTTGACTGCTCTCAGTACAAGTGTCAAAGAGTGGGGCGCGTCTTCATGGATTGAACTATCTACAATCTGTGCTTATTCGCATTGGGTTTGGCTGGCTTGGTTGGCCGGTGGCGGCTTAACAATCGAGAGGTTACTGTACTACTTTGTGGCGTTCGCATGACCGCGTTAAATATTATTTTGTAGGATTTAGCCACATTTTGGAGGAAAAACATTTCTACTTAACTCGGTTTTCTCGCAATTTTACATTGATTCTTGTGAAAAAAAAAAGACATTAGTTATTTGCTGAAACCCCCTTTCCCTCTGTGAGATTGGGTGAGTTTTATTTTGAACCCTTCCCCCACCCCTAACGCGTTACGTAATTGAGCCCTCAATGTAGTAAGTCTGTGACAGTCTGTGTGTATTGATTTGTTTCCATTTCTAATTCTGGAGCTGAAAACGATTAAGTATACTAAAAATGAATTAGATGTCAAGATAGTTCTTTTTAATATCACATTGGAATTTATTATTTGTGGAAATAAAATGAAGTAATAAAACACTCAATTAGATCCTTACAAACAAAGGTTTTGAGAGCAGTGGTGGCCTAGTGGTAAAAATCGCGACTTATGAGTTGTATGTTGTAGGTTCAAAACTAGATAGGTGCTTTACTTTGTTTAAAGGTGTTGCTGGCCACATACCCATTACTTATACCTATTTACTTTGTGTAAATTATTTCATGACCACTGCTGTCAAAACGGTGAAAGAAAACATTGTTAGGAAACGAGCATGTCTTCTAGCCGAAAATTCAAAGGCATGTGACCAAACTGGGCCACTGTGGTAGAATACGACCCACTCCCCCCCCCCCCCCCCACCTGTGCCCCAGGAATGGAAACATTAAAGGCTGATTATATTTATGAAACAAAAGTTTTGAGGAAATAATTACTAACTTAAACTTACTTCCATAGTAAGACTGGTAATTGAGTCAGGAAATGACAATTTTTGATAATATTTATTAGGTACTAGAAATTACTTTTAAACCATTAATAGTATCATTAGTTTAATCTTTGTGAACAATCAGTTAAAATGAGCAATCATCCAATCTACATGACATGTTAATTAAAATTGACAAATTGTAATGTGTAAGGTTGTGTTGAAAGAACAATGTACGCACGGCTACACATCAAGCTATGTAATTCCAGTTTATGCTGAACTCGCACCGGACGGAAATCCTATACAATGCGGGATCAGCTTATATTGGAAATGTATAGCTTGATGTGTAGCCATGTGTACATACTATAATAAATTGTAATCAGTATGAGACACAAACCATGAAAACCACGAAATAATATGAAAAAGTTAATTATAATAAGGGGGATCTCACTAGCTCTCTCTTATGTTGAAGTAAATAGTCATGGTAGAGTTAAATTCGTATATTTACTCTTACAATGTTTGTAAATATGTGAGCACCATGTATCTATCATAAAATTGATTTATCTGTATTGCTTTAATTGCATTTTTTTTTCACCTATTTTGGTATAGTAATTTTATTCTGGGTGCATTGTTTTCACACATTATTATATAGTGAATGTACTTTGTTAAATTGTATTTAAAACATTTTAAACGAGTAATGGTGGAGTTTCTTGCCCGTTCTTCTACATTTTGGAATGGGCGACTAGAATCAATTCTATTTTAATGTTCAAAAGTGCCTTTTAAGTGCCTAATTGAAATAAATGCTTTGACTTTGAAACACATGTGATTGATCAATTTCATAAACAGAGTATTAATAGCAACATTTATTTAGTACTAGCTTTTGCCAGCGGCTTCACCCACACGGAGCGTTCCCTTATATAACTCGCATTGGGGTTGAATTTCAAAAAATCCTTCCTTATTCCTTGTCTACATTACAAAGTCAAAGCAAAATTCCAGCTTTCTAGGCCCAAGGGTTTGGGCTGGGCGTTGATGAGTCAGTGAGTTAGTCAGGACTTTTCTTTTTATTTATATAGATAGATAGACAAATATGTAAAAGCTGCTGATTAATAGAATAATTAATGCTTGTAATTAAATTGTACAGCTTATTTTAGTATTTAATTAGGAAATAGCCACATCAAGTGCTTTCTAGTGGTTTCAATTGATTACAGTTTTATGGCCTCTTATCAGCTTGTTACATGGCCACCCTAGTTTGTCTACATTTTCTCAATAATGATATTCATATGGTGATTGAGTGCCAGTTTAGGTAAAGAAGTGGTAGAATAATTGAAAATTAAAATAATGTTCCCGGATATACTACTGTATAAATTCAATCCACACTAAATTGAAAAGAGAATTCTCAATAAACTGCACTAGCGTGGAACAGTATGCATGCAACACAAACTATGGAATACTTAACTAGTCAAGATAATTCATGACAGACAGAATGATGTGCAACTTACCCTCAACATGTGTACCAATTCATCTTTAGATATCCCTATTCGATCTCTATCTGCTGAATCTACTACATATATTATTGCATCCGTGTTCCCATAATAACATCGCCAGTAGGGCCTGGAAACAACAACAATAACACATCAATGTAACATTACTTACACAAGTGTGAACGTACTGCAGGTATTGTGTACAGACACAGAAGGTTGTCAATGACACAAGAACAATAACCGTGTCTAAACAGGACCTAACCTAACATACATTGTACAACAGTAGCTCACCTAATACTGGTCTGTCCACCAAGATCCCACACTTGAAACTTTAAGTTCTTATATGTGACTTGTTCTACGTTAAAACCGATGGTAGGAATGGTCGTCACCACTTCTCCGACTTGCAGTTTGTACAAAATAGTAGTCTTCCCGGCACCGTCCAAGCCGAGAATCAAAATCCTCATTTCTCGCGCTCCTAGCAACCCTCTGAAGTAACTGAATAGACCACCTGCAATATACCAACACAGTTACTATATTATCAAAGCGCTAAACACGATTTTAATACATTTTTATGACAATTAAAATCACTTACCCATTTTCTGATAAGCTTAGCCTATTTTAATGCATTAGTTGTTACGTCTAAGGAATGATTTTGTATTATGTGTGCGCATCAAATGTTTCCAATGTTTTATTTTTATTATCTTCACTTTCAAATTATTTATTCAATCACTTTTAGCGATAAATACAGAACATTTTATCGTAAAACCTAGCAAATCGTTTGACGTGTAAGCAAGCACTCAACGTCGATTGCCAGCGCAATAAAATATTTAAAGACGATAAAAACGAAAGAACAAGAAAACAAAATTAGAGAGTTACGTTTATTAAATGTCAAAATATTTAGACAGTTTTGACATAATAGTTAAATTAAATATTCTAATCTACTACTCGCATTATTTCGTTCACAATAATTACGTTGTAACACTTCATGACAAATATTTTCTATTTCTCGAAAGCAAATGCCTTCATCCATTCAGCCTCACAATATTGTACAAATTAATCAAACCTAGAGAACACCTCATACTTTAATAATTAGATTATTTTATTATTAAAAACAATGCTATCCTATTACTGAGTAAAAGAAAGTACCAAACTTACGCACCTTTGCCTTGTTTACACACCTGAGCAAAGTGCTGCACGGCAGTGATATTATTATGGCGGTGAGTTTGAACGAAGGCGTTAAATAAAGTCAACAGAACAATGGACTGGAGAAGACTCCTCATAGAGTAATATAAGTAATAAAATTCTCCTCTAACGCGACTTCCAAGACTGTTGTGATAGATCGTCGATCTTCATCGTAAAATTGTATTTCCTACTGTTTTCAATCCACTAATCGTTTAATTAAGTAATGTGGACTTTCCACTCTTTAATATGTAGGTTTAAAGGTGGGTACGTAAATTATAATTAGATAGGTAGATATCACAAATTAAATATTCAAACAACCAGGACGTAGTCTTACACAAAAAAAGCGAATAAAATTAAGCACTTAGCTACCTACCATTATTAAACATTTTTATGATTTATTTATAGAAAAAGTTGCACAGTTTAGATTGGCCTTGTGCTGATACCATCTGACTCATGGATATATAGTTACATGGGGGTTTTCCAAGCCGTTTAGTTACTAGTTACTACCTGGTCGGTGTACCTATTTATTACTATATTAATTATCTGCCACTACTTAAGTAATTGTTTCCGCTCCGTAAACGAGTTAACGACATGTCCCTGTTGTTGGTATGTGTTGAAAAATAACATGTCACTTATGACAGGATTGAGGATACATTACCATAAAGACAAATAGCGTCAGTGGCTGGCATTGGCAGTGAGTGGTGTATTATTATTTATTACACACAGATTTCGCCAGTTAAACCTAGAGGCGGTGGAGAGCACTGGTGAGAGATAACGGCCGCGACGTAGGTACTCGTTGTTGGTCGTAGGTTCGAATCCAGACAGGTGATTTACTTTGTGTCAGCAAAAATATTTTATTACTAAAACGGTGAAGGAAAACATCGTGAGGAAACCGGCATGTCTTAGAACCAAAAATCATGTGACATCTACCAACCCGCAGTGGGCCCGCGTGAAGGATTTCGACCCACTGCATCTCACAACTGAGACCTCACTCCCAGCAGAGGAAACTATCCGTGTCCGGTGAGGACCTGCGTCAGGCGGAAGGTGAGGACGCCATGCCGCCTCTCAAACCACTCCTCAAAGAGGGGACTTACCGTCGCAATCGTGGCGTGCCCAGCACTGGTTTGCGACAATCGCACTCTCCATGTCGCCATGTGATCCTGCCGGAGCTCTATCCGCTGTGCCGCGATTTCCTGCGGCAGCGGAGTTACGACCCGGCCTCCTCGCGCAACTGCCAGATGTGCGCGAGGACCTTTGCCTCCAAATCCCATAGCGGTAATCCGGAACATTACTGCTTCGCAGGAGGTAACGGCTTCCCATGCACTCTCGCTCCGTACCAAGGCCGGACACGGCGGTGCCCCGCCTAAGCCGGGCTGACCTCCACCGCGTCCTCCGAGCGATCTACGCAGTGGTAACACCCGGGCGTTTCCTCCCGCCTTATCAGAAACTAGTTATATTCCGTTACAAAACATTGATTCTTAAAATAATTAAACTAGGCAAATAAAACATTAAACTGTACCTCGTAATAGTTAAAATAATTTTCTTCGCACTTTCTGCTCTGAAAAATCTATAGATAACATTTTCTGATAAATTTATACCGTCACAAACTTTATGTTCTATTGAAATCATAGCTAAGGAAACTTAAAAAAATACTATTTTGTCGGGCTGCTTGGCATGGTAATTTTTATAAGATTTTTCACTCCTACAGATAAAATTGAGGACTTCGTGCAACCCTCAATTTTGCCGCCCCTCATTTTTGGCGCTCTGGGCATTTGCCCAGCTTGCCCCCCCTAGATCGGGCCCTGAATAAGGGTAGAAAGGGGGTGACTACTAAGATATCGAATTATCGAGAAGAATAGAAAAAGACATGCTGTCTCGACCCCTCGACCCCAAATGAATTTGCATAAAGGCAACATACCTAATGATGAAGAGTTGATGTCAGTTAAATAAAAACATTAAAAAATACAAATATAATAAAAATACAACCGACTTCCAAAAAAACACTAGAAAGTGATTTTTTTTTTTTTAAATATTTTTATTTTTCACTTTTTAGCTATGGTAAGTACCTACCCCAAACCAATTCGAAATTTCATCATCCTTGGGGTCAAAACAATGCATATTTATGCGATAGCAGCAATCGCGGTTAATTTGCTGTCTTTTTTCGAAGAGTTCCGTTGTCTGTCTCCGAAACGCATCATCAGATTTATATGAAATTTAAATGGGACCATTTCGGAATAAAACTCAAACTCAAAGCATTTATTTCAAATAAACCAATTACAGGCACTTTTGAATTGTCAAGGTCGGTGAGTTAGAAAGATGAAGCTAGTTACCCATTCCAAAGCGTAGGTACCGAGAAGAACGGGCAAGAAACTCCATGGACACTCTTTTAAAATCATGATTTTGTCATAAAAAGTTGGTCACATCTTTATGTTGAAATTATCAATATGAGAACGATGTAAAAAGTGCACATTAAAAGCGTCCGTAATTAGAACAAAGATAAAATAACAATTCAGAAATTAAAATAAGCCGTGGGAGCTAAGAGATGACCAGTCCCTACTGGCGGCGCCCGTTCACGGACATGACGTATGCATCAGCACCATTCAGCTCAACCATTTTGAAAGGAACTTAATGATCCAACACACACGCCACCACCAGCGAGACATTCGAGTGAGCATGACATATTCTCAGCTGCCAGGGCACATTCAAGTCAATGAAAGACGTACCCTGTAAATGTTTGCTTTATAGTAGGAACATAGTGCTCACACATATGCTATGCAATTATACAATAGGTACTAAAATTTTAATTTATACAATGCAAAGATATCTAGCTTTTACAGTCTTCAGCACCTCCAACAATGTTTTCAAATGTTATTCAATTTAGTTTAAGCTACCTTGTGGAGCAGGACAAGCAGCGTTTAGCCAAGCATTTTTGTCAGCGATGTAATCCCCCAACTTATAATAAGCATGGCTGCATAGTGTGCGTTTTATACAAGATTTAAATTTCGATTCATTCAGTTCGAATATGTGGGGAGGTATTTTATTGTAACATTTTAAACAGTACCCCATGAAGGATGAGTCTACTCGTACTTTAGCCAGTCTGAAGCCTGGTTGAACCAATTGGTGCCTATTTCTCGTTCTAATGGTGTGTCTTTCACCTCGTTTACTGAAAAGATTTAAATTTTTCCTGACGTAGGTACATGATGTTCTCATAGATATATTGACAAGGTACCGTCATGATATTGATAACTTTGAACAGTTCCCTTAGAGAATCCCGCGAACGGAGGCCATATATTGCTCTAATGGCTCTTTTCTGCAGAATAAAAATAGACTCGACATCCGCAGCCCGTCCCTATAGTAAAATACCGTATGACATGAATAGAATAGAATAGAATAGAATAGAATAGAATAGAATAGTTCTTTATTTGCACAGAAAGTAGGTACATGTCTCAGGTGTTCAGTTTAAAGTGACCCTTATACTAACTACCTTAACTAGGGCATGCAAACAGTTCAAGTTATATTAGGTCTTTACCTATGAAATTGCCGTTCTGCAGTACTGGCCATTTCAAATCAAAATAATTTTTGTTTGGCTAAGAATTCTAATTTCAAATTAATTTTATTTTAAAAACATGGATTTTTTTTTCTAAAAGTAGTCATTTCTTTATTGATTAGTGTTACATTTTCATCGCATTTCAATCTTTTTCGTCATCATGGATACGTTAAAAATTCGAGTAATTATGGAATATGAGTACCGTCGTGGCAGCAACGCGGCACAAGCGGCACGCAACATCAACGACGTTTACGGAGCTAACACTACAAACCAACGCACCACCTGTTATTGGTTTGCTCGCTTCCGTTCTGGAAATTTCGACCTGAAAAATGAACCTCGCGGTCGTCCGAAGACTTTGGTCGACAATGACGAATTAAAGGCGATTGTGGAAGCTGATGATACACAATCTACGGCTGAATTAGCAGCAGCTTTCGACGTTAGCGTCAAAACAATATTGGTCCATTTGCGTCAAATTGGCAAGGTAAAAAAGCTTGACAAATGGGTGCCCCACGAACTCAATGATCGCCAGCGCGAAGTACGCGTCGAGACGTGCCTTGCACTGCTCAACAGACACACAAATGAAGGAATTTTGAACCGCATTGTTACCTGCGATGAAAAATGGATTCTGTTTGATAACCGTAAGCGCTCAGCAAGTTGGTTGGATCCTGGTTCAGCACCTAAACAATGCCCTAAACGAAAACTTACCCCTAGAAAAGTGATGGTCACTGTTTGGTGGTCTAGCGCCGGTGTGATTCATCACAGCTTCTTACCAAACGGGGTGAGCATTACTGCAGATGTGTACTGTGAAGAACTGAACACAATGATGAAGAAGCTGGCGCATCTCCAACCAGCATTGGTCAATCGCTCGTCTCCGCTGCTCCTGCACGACAACGCGCGACCTCATACTGCACAGCAGACGGTCTCCAAGTTGCAAGAACTGGGGTTGGAAGCTCTCCGTCATCCGCCCTACTCACCAGACCTTGCGCCTACAGACTACTACTTTTTCCAGAATTTGGATAACTTCTTGGCGGGAAAAAAATTTAACACCCGAGAGGCAGTACAAAATGCCTTTGAAGAATTTGTTGCCTCCCGTCCAGCTGATTTCTTTAAGAAGGGCATCAATAAACTGCCACTGCGATGGCAAAGATGCATTGATTGCATGGGTGATTACTTCGATTAATACAAATAAAAAATTCATGAAAAAAAATCGTTTAAATTTTTTCATACAAAACGGCAATTTCATAGGTAAAGACCTATTATTAATAAAAGACTAATTTATCATACATTATTAAACACATTCGATCATATAATACAAGTTTACTATGTCGAAAACGAATTCAGTGAATACATAATGTCAAGTTGAATAAAATGGGATTAGAAATAAATTCGTCAAGTTCGAGGTCAATACAATTAAATTAAAAACATAAATGATCTAATACAAGTCAAGAGTAGGTTCAGGGATGTCATTTTATCAATTTAAATTATCATCCGTCAAAAATTCGCCAATTGAGTAATAACATTTATTAATTAATAGGGCAGTCAATTTCTTTTTGAATAATGGAAAAGTCTCATTTTTTAATACATTGGGTATTTTGTTAAATATGATCGGACCCATACATATAACACTTTTCTTTAATAAGGCGGTATCGGAACCACTAACAATTAGCATATCCTTATATTTTTTCCTGATTGGCCGGTTTCTATTTTCTGACACTTTATTAAAAAGATGCATATTTGATTTAACAAAAACAGCCATCTCGAAAATATAGAGTGATGGGAATGTTAGCAATTTTAGGGACTTAAATACAGGTACGCAGCTATCAGTTACTGTTAAGTTACACATGGCCCTTATACAGCGTTTTTGAGCCTTGAACACCTGTTCCCTTAGGCTACAGTTTCCCCAAAATATTATGCCGAATCTCAAAATCGAGGCAGATAAACCGTGGTATGCGATTAACCTTGTGGCCATATTTACTTTTTTTGATATAATATATGCAGCTGTACTAAGTTTTTTGCATACTTCTTCTGCTTGTGGCTTCCAAGTTAGTTGGCTATCTATCATAATTCCAAGGAATTTCGCAACTAGTACTTGGTCAACTTTTACTCCATTATAGTGTAAATGTAAGACTTGTGGTGGAATCCGTTGATAAAAATGCATTATATTGATCTTCGTTAAATTAATCATTAAATTATTTTGGTCAAGCCAGTGTATAATATTTATTAAAGTATCATTTATATCATGTTCATATATTTTTTTGTCAAAACATTTAATCAAGGCAGTACTATCGTCAGCAAATAAGACCATAGGATGTTCAATGTGGCGACGTAAATCATTTATATATAGCAAAAATAACAAAGGGCCCAGCACACTACCCTGATACACATGATACTATGAAAGTAACTGAAATAGACTAGCCTCGCGGTTTCTACATTAGTGAATTGGCGGATTTTTCTTACAGCATATGCTGCTGAACTTAGCCGTCCTGCAAGAGCTGTTAAATGAGGACTCCACTGTAGTTTTGAGTCGAGCGTGATCCCTAGGAAAACAGTTTTATCGACGAATTCTAGTTTCTCTTTATTCAATACTACGTCACAATCAGTACTTTTAACATTTGGTAAAGCAAATCTTATGCATTTAGTTTTTTTTCCCATTTAACACTAAATTATTAGCAGTGAACAAATTTTGTACCAGCAGTAGGGCATTATTTACGTCGTCAAGATTTGTCGCACGTTTATTTATTATAAAAATTAAGGATGTATCGTCAGCAAATAACACCATTTGTGGTTGGTTTTTTTAAGAAATGGGGTAGATCATTAATATATACTAAAAAGAGGAAAGGACCTAATATTGAGCCTTGTGGAACACCCATTTTTATTTTTAAACCATGTGAATTGACACCATTTATATGAACTTTTTGCTGTCTATCATTTAAATAAGATTTTACTAGACTGAGCGCAAGTTTACCTAGTCCGTAATGCTCAAGTTTTAAAAGAAAGGTTTCGTGATTAACGCAGTCAAATGCCTTGGAGAGGTCTCAAAAAATTCCAATGGCATCCTGGGCCTCCTCCCAAGCTGCAAATATGTGTTTTAATAAGATAACACCGGCGTCAGTCGTACAACGTCCTTTGGTGAAACCATATTGCTGATCGTGTAAGATTTTGTTGGTATTAAAATGATTAAGCATTTGATTGAGCATTATCTTTTCGAACACCTTGCTGAATACTGGCAGCACGGATACTGGTCTATAATTGTTGGCGTCTTTGCTTCGTCTTTGCGTCCCCAGATTTGAATAGAGGTAGAACCTTACTATATTTCATTAAATCCGGGAAGACTCCTTGATCCACACACAAATTAAATATTAAAGCCAAGTATGGTACTATGGTCTCGATTATGGATGTACAAACTTTTATAGACATTCCCCATAGATCTTCGGACAATTTGATTTTGATTTGCTGAAAAGATTTTAAAACTATCATAGGGTTTATGTGCTTAAATTGAAATTCAACCGGACAGCTTGGAACGTTCGCTCTTAATAAATCAATTGAGACATCGGGGGACGAATTTAAAGCTTCCGTCGTTTAACATGGTATATTAGTAAAGAATTTTACAAATTCTTGATCTACTTCTATGTTAGAGCTTATGGCACCACGCGAAGTCTCCAATGTATAATCCGTATTTAGTATTTTTTTCCAACCAGTTTCGTTATTATTTACTTTCCAAACTGTTTTTATTTCTATTGTCTGCTGTTTGGATCTTGTTGCTAATGTACAAGGCTTTAGCTAACTTGCAGGTATTTCTAAAAAAAATTGAATATGTAGCAACATACTTGTTGAAAGTTTCGGTGTTAATGTAAGGCTTAAGGCCATACAGCTCGAACAGTCTTTCCCTGCTTATCCTAATACCTCTAGTAGCCCAGTCACTAAATACAAATTGAGGGCAAATAGCTTTTGTTTTCTTTTCTAAAGTTTTACTGAATTCAGTGTGCACTACTGAAAAGAAATCATACAATTTATTTGCATTGTCCATATTATGAACGCCCAGAACATTCGTTCGAACGCCCGTCGTTATTGGTCTGAATTGTATTTGCACGTTTTGCAAAGGTGTTCTAAACTTAAAATTTCCCGTTTATCCACTATGATCGGACGGCAGATAATTTACGATGGCTTTCTCCACATATTCACAATCGCAGAAAATATTATCGATACAAGTAGCATATGTTGGAGTTACTCTAGTCCAGTGATTCTCAAACTATTTTGGGCAAGACACCCCTATTCCAAAATTAACTGATACCTCAATGTAGTGTGGTGTATTTAGGGGTAATTTGTTAGACCTCGTCGACCCCCAAAAATCAGTTTTCGTTTATGTTGACCCGTAGGAAACCTATATCGACTCCAAGGGGTCGATATTGACCCCTTTGGGAATCACTGCTCTAGTCGGTTCTATAAAAACATTCGATAAATTAAACGATTTAAAAAAGCTTAGTAATCTACTGCTATTTGAATCTTGTTCCAAAATATTGATATTAAAATCACCACATATAATTGTGGCTTTATTACTGGATGCAAGTTTCGCTGGGGTATCTTCCATTATTGACTCAAATAAAGAAAAGTTTTGATAATTAGGGGGTCTGTACACGCACACTACAACATGCATATCTAGCTCAACACAGGACAGTTCAATACAATGTTCCACTCAAACTCTTTCTAAAAAAAAAGAATTATGCAAATCGGCCTATAAGACGGAGTTATGCCCGAACCTCCACCTAACTCCTAACCGTTAAAGAGTTGTACCTTCCTTCATCAGCTCACCGTCATGAGATGATGATGACCATAGTCAAATGTCTCAATAGCTTTAGAAAACATATGAAAAACATATGTTAATACCTACAAATTTTGAGGGTTGCCCTCGATTTCCCTGGGATTCCATCATCAGATCCTGATTTGGTGCCAATGGGACCACCTCAGGAGTATACTCTTTCAAATAAAAAAAGAATTTTGAGAATCGGTCCACAAATGAGGGAGAAATCGGGGAACATACATAAAAAAAAAAAATACGTTCGGTGGAACATTATAATCTCCTCCTGTTTTTGAAGTCGGTTAACTACTAATATCTGGATGACCGAGCGTTGCTCGGTTTTTTGTTTTTTGTTTGACGTTTTCTAAAAATTAAGCTCAGCTAGATCGATTTTTCGCCCCCGAAACCCGCTGCTTACTAAATTTCATGAAAATTGTTGGAGCCGTTTCCGAGATTCAGATTATATATCGCACCTTTAGAATTATAGAGATCTATTTTGCTTGCTGCTGATTTCGCATTAGGTCTCTATCATTCTAAAGGTGCGATATAAATACAAGAATTGCTCGTTTAAAGATATTAGATAAGGTACAATAAAGGTTGACACCGCGCTATCCACTAGTATAGAGCTATTATGCCGGTGGCCCGTATTGCTCTATGTCCACTAACTACGAGATAAGCTGACGTAAAACACCGGTTGACGTAGTGTGACGTAACACCGCGACCCCGCCTCCGCTGAGAAGAGCAGCGCACGCGCACGACACATTGGGAACAGTGATCCATCGCGCTAGCTAGACACACCGACTATGAATAATGATTGCTCAAGCTGATAGGATCTAAGAACAATGCTTGTATGTTCAGTGAAAGGTTTTCTAATGAACTTTGATTTTATGGCCGTTTCAGATAAGGATTTCGAGGAAAGGTTAAGGTAAATAAATGCACTTAGCACTTTGGGAAATTCATTTCAGGCTAACTGAAGACTGGATATTTCTAGAGGAAGTTGACTATGGGTCTAACCCAAAAGTCAGAGCCAAAAGCCACCATCGTCATAAAAGTTATATACAGGGTGGTAGGGAAATCGATGCGCAAACTGTAATCAAAGAATTCAGTACATATTTTATTATTCTGAAACCCAGGCGTTGAAACTTGTAATCAGTTATCCCATATATAATCTGCTGTTTCATAGAAAAGTGCCATACGCACACTTTACCACGGGGATTGGAAGACACTACAGAAGAAAGTCACTTGCTGCGATTCTTTAGGTGGGTAGTTTTTATGCTTCTTCGGCCTTCATACATCTCGACAATTAACTTCAACGATAAAATTAGCACTAGTAAGTAACAGGTTCCTGCCTGCCTGCAGCATCCCATTGCTGGGCAAAGGATTCCTAAAAGTGAGCAGTGAAATAATAATCCCCAAATATTTTGTCATATTGTTACTCATTTCCTTGTATGTTTGTACGAATCACGCAATCTATGCCAGGAAATCACACAACAGACGACATGTGACAATTATATCAACATTTTTACAACATCCCACGTCCACTGCTACTAAGAATACCTATCCCATGGCTGCGGATGACCATGGGATAGGTACTTTATTCTATATGATTATCGTTGGTAAGGCGACTCTTCTTCTCAGTTCTCTGTTTTCTCTATTTCTCCTTTTTTTCTTTTACCCGGAGGTAGAAGTCTATATTTCAGCAACGAATTTTCGAACTTAGTATCTTTATCAATAACTAGGAGCACCCCGCGGTTTCACCCGCTTAGTTCCTGTTCCCGTGGGCATACGGGGATAAAATATAGCCTATGTCACCCGGGGATAGTATCGCTTCCCAACAGTGAAATTTTTTTTGAAATCGGTTCAGTAGTTTCGGAGCCTATTCAATGCAAAGAAACAAACAAACAATCAAATCTTTCCTCTTTATTATTAGTTTAGAAGATATAGATATAGATTTACACTTAGGTACGCAAAATTCAAAATAGATGATCTTCTAAAGTTTTATAGAAATTGTGTAATGTTACAATATGAGTATTAGTAAGTACTTATTTTAGAAACTTTTATGAATAAGGTTTTTAATGAAAGCTGTAGCTGTAGCTTTTGCCTTTATCAAAAGTTGCAATAGCTATTCCACGAGAAAATCGCTTTCGAACCTTGTTTAGGTACCGAAGTGTAGGTAAGGTACATAGGTATTTATGGTCGTGATAGGATTTACCTATACTATACCTATAATGTTGTCGTTACAGTCCCGCTGTCATACCTAGGCTATCGTAGCAATATACCTGTGTTGAAATGCCTAAGACTAAACAAGAAAAGATTTTCAGTGAAAACAGGGCATTGCGCATTTAAAACGACCTACAAATTCCACGCAAATAGGTAGGTACAGATTCTAGTTCAACAAACCTAGTAAATCTAACTTTAAAGGCATGTCTCCCGCTGACTTTTATGTGAATTTTATGATGATGCCGACTTCCGATAGAATATTCCACAGGAGTTTCTTGTTTATGCTTCTCCATGAAACTACCTTTGGAAGAGGTTCTTCATCATATCAGCTGAAAGACGTCCACTGCTGGACATAAGCCTCCCCCAAAAGGGGGGGATTTGCCATAATCGCCACGCTTGGCAGGCGGGTTGGCGATCGCAGTATGGTGGTAAAATGCTTAGAGAACGCTGCTGCCCATTGTCTAGTAAGTTCCTTAGTCGCCTCCTACGACACCCACTGGAAGAAATGGGATGGTGCTATTCTTTTACGCCCGGACACCACACGGGACATAAGAAGGAAGAGGTACCTAACTAGAATCAATTCATTTTCTTTTTTGTTGTAAATGACGTTCGAAACTGCGTTCTAATTTGAATTTGAAATAAATGATTTGACTCGTGGAAAACAAAAATGATAATATGGATTCCTGCACACATTTTAACTGCCGGTATTTCTATTGCCACATAGAGTAGTCTGCCGCATAAGCATTATTCTTAGCAAAGTCGGAACGACACATCTTTCAACTATTTATTAGCTGCAAATCCATTTAATGTGCTCTTTAATTATCAAACATCTGGTACAGTCGCAAACATAAACATTGAACATTGTTTTTTACCATGAGCGCTGATTCAGAATGCTAATTCCGTAAGATTCGGTATTTATACCGCAAATATTTTGGATTATTTTTAACGTAAACCGATGATGATGGACGGTCTAAATATTGAATATTGCATGTATAGCTGTGCCCGCGACTCTGTTTGGTTGGAAATCGAATGAAGTCGTGGCGACTTAGGTACCTACGTCTTCTAGTCATAGATACCTAATATGCTTTGACAAATTAATAAACTCTTAGAATAACATTCCCGGTGGCTGACTTTTGTAGGGTCCGAAAAATGAGCTAGTTTTGCAAACAATTAATTAAACTCATATGAAGTCATACGTACGTCTTTTACAAAAATGATTCTCCGTTAGTGAAAATTATTTTATGTTCAGACATACCTAATGCCATAAGAATTTCCTTATAGTAGATAGTAGGTATAGATTTAGATCATTCATCATGCCATGGTATTTATAAAACGAGTGAATCACGACGGTTCATTAAGATCACGAGCGTGCCTGGCATCTATTGTTTTCAAAAGATCTCACGTGAGAGAAGAATTTCTGGCTAACTTACAATAGGCCATGCTTTGTTGTTTATGTTTTAAGTACATTGACCATTTATATCCAAATCTTGCATCGTTGCTATAGTTGTCACATCTGCTTATCATTAAGGACGGTTCCATTCCCATGTCGGGCAAAGTTTTGTTTTCCATCAGGGATTTCTTAGCATCCTGGAGTCCGGATTCCCTGGTCACTTGTAGCGATTCTTGGGGGAGGCCTATGTTTAGCAATAGACGTCTTTCGACATACTTACTTTTTAATCGAGGAAGCAATGGCTTGCGATGATCTTCCAAACGGCTCGAAACTTTCTTGCAGATCTTGGTGATGACAGCTTTGTGATCAATTTTCGTTCCGTCTGCGTTTGCCTTGCAGTGAGAAAATTACAGGCTGGCATTATCATTTTCTTATCAGGTATGTCTTAAGATCCGCCCCTTTGTCATTTACAAGATAACCCCATGATGTTTAGCCTCCAAAACTTTCATTATTCATTCTTAAATAACGTAAAAACCTCTCGTTGCGTTCGTTCCTAGAGCCACCTGTTTTTATTCCAACAAGACGGATGCAGATGCGGACGGCTAATTATTACAAGCAGAGCGAGAGCACGACGAATCGACGCTATGCTGTTATCTACGGCAGATCTGCAACAACAGAGCATGAGCGAATGGAGACACCATGCAATGTGCGAAAGCGGTGAACTCATGCTGAGTAGATAAATAAGTCATCGCAAACTCGCAATCGTTAAATAAAATAAAATCCATTAATTTCAGGTTCTCCCATAGTACAATCACAAGTTACGAAACACGAGATAAATACAAACCACAAAATAAAATTTAAAAAATAAAATGTCATCAAATCATAAATACAATGCCAAATAAAAATTAAAACTTATAATTAGTCGGAAATTAATCATATAAAATACAAATTAAAATAAAAGTTTAGGGCAATTTTGTATAAAAATAAAAACATAAATTAATAAAACATAGCAAATATCACATCGCTCAATTAACATGCCCTGGCTAAATGCCTACTGCAACACTTCCTAATATAGGGGCAGTCCAATCGTCCACCAATCATCACTAGGACAGCATTGGAGCTGACCCGCACCCTGCTCACCAAGGACGCGCACCGCTTGCACATTGTGGTGTGAAAACAGTCGGTGCGCGCTTCCGCAAACATGACCGAGGCACTACAGAAGCAGGGCAGCCCAATACCGCCCTGAATGCGCGTAAATGATGAGTCTTTTGATCCAATCTATCTAAATATAGGGGCAATGTGGCTCTCCAAATGTTTTAATAACAACTTTGAGGAGGCCCATTTCTAGCAGTAGGTACCTATGACAGTCGTCTTTCGGCTGAAATAATGATGGTGATAATGACGAATAGATCACAGGAGGACGTTGCTTTTAGCCAACAACTACAAAAGGGTAGATATGTTCTCCTGTCCAACTTGTTCACAAAGATGATTCGAAGGAAAAAATCTAATATCTATCCATATGAACACTTCATTTTGCAGCTATTCCGTGTCTGCAAGTCATTTGGGGCTTTCCGCGGACATTGTGTTTCTATTGACGTTGTTAGCTAAATTAGCTAAATAATACTGTTATCTATGCTAATCGATTCCCGTGTTGGTACCTACGTATAATTCTAGTAAACGCATAGGTAAGGATTGTCTTGGTATTTGTGTGTAAGGCAGTCCTTGAAAAAGAAGAATTTATAGGTATGTTTTTTAAGAACTCATGTACCAACATATAAAACACTATAATTTTATATCTACTGCCACTTTGGATGCGAAAAATATATAAGCTGGGCTCAATTTCCACTAGTGCCATTTACTTTTGTTGGCATTCTATTAAGAAAATGAGTCATCTTCGCTCACTATTTTCTTATAAAATGGACTAACAGCGAAGCTTAATAAAGAAATTCCACTTGTTTCCATAAACATTAGTCAGGTGCGTGCATTGTAACCAATAATATTACCGTCCCATTGTGTTAAAGACTTGTAGAAGTTAATATCATAGTTTTATATGAAGTTTGTTAGTCATGTGAGTTCGCTACTTGCTATTAGAGATCCCACACACCTGAGCGAGGTCGGGCTATGACGAGTTGACGATACAGTCAGTGACGCGCATCCCTAATTTCAATTACGGGTTGTAATTGTGTTTACAGGTACATTAGCTTCTGCCCATGCGTAGTAAAAGGAAAATGACATCATTTCAGCCTACTTACTGTAAAATTTTGCGCTGACTGAAATATGATACTTACGTAAAATCATCGGAAGAAGCGAGAAGAATCTTTTATCAAATGAAGGTTTGCCCATTTTCTAAGCTTAAGGTGACACTTGTCCACATTTTTTCCATACAAACTTCGGGAGGGTTTTACTCCACTGTCTGACTATGTACATCAAAAATTAAACATGTTATGGTTTTGTCTCGTTATTATTATTGTCTGTACGGAAACAGAATACTAAAATAAAAAGCTATTAAAAAGTTATGAGACAACAAAGATTCGTTTTTCTTGCTAATTTAACCTAACTTTGAGCGTGTTTAAGTAATAAAAGGAGTGTAAAATCTCGAAAACTAAGACGGTACCGACAAAGTTCAATTAACAATAAGTTCAATAAACTTTATTGGTCATTGATTTATGCAGTGGTTTTTTCATAAAACCCGATCTTCTGAAGGACTTTTCTTAATTTTTTCGCGATTTTTTTGCCAAAAATGCTCCTGCATCTCACTCAATAACGTTGTGCGTGTAGACTAGAGTCTAACTGCTTACCACTGATACTATCTCTGTCGGGTACGAAGCCTGGTGAGACAGCGTGATTTTTAGCCAGGCCCACCAGTGAGTTCGAGCCCGCGCAAAGTGTGCCCTTAAGCTAAATCAGCCCCAGAAAATAGAATCATGCATTTTATCTGCATGAGAGAAGTACTTCTCCTGAAATGTTTAATTGTATTCATCATCATCATTTCAGCCGAAAGACGTCCACTGCTAGACATAGACCTCCTCCACTTCGACCAGTCTTATGCTTCCCACATCCAGCGGATACCCGCGGCCTTCACAAGGTCATCGGCCCACCTTGTGGGAGGCCTTCCCACTCTACGTCTTCCGGTACGCGGTCGCCACTCCAGAACCTTTCGGCCCCATCAATTATCTGTTCTGCGTGCAATGTGCCCTGCCCACTGCCACTTAAGTTTGGCAATTCTTCGGGCTATATTGGTTGCCTTGGTTCTCCTGCGGATCTCTTCATTTCTGATTCGATCGCGTAGGGAAACTCCGAGCATAGCCCTCTCCATTGCCCTTTGGGTGACTTTAAGCCTTCTGATAAGGCCCATTGTGAGCGACCACGTGTCTGTACCATAAGTCATCACTGGCAACACACACTGGTCAAAGACTTTCGTCTTGAGACACTGTGGTATTTGGGACGAGAAGATATTGCGAAGCCTCCCGAACGCTGCCCAGCCGAGCCTACATTAATTGTATTGCAATGTTATAATTAACTTATTGTACCTATCTATAACATAAAATAACACCACGCCAATATCCCCGATGGGTTAGGCAGTGTAGCTATGTATCTCCGCAGTTTGCCAGAAGTCCCATAGGGGCGAGCCTATTTATAGCCCCCAACCGGGCCCAAACCCAGACTCCAGTTACTACTGGGATGTTGGTAATTATATTTATAGTGTCGGAAACAAGGAATTAGCCCTAAATATCCCCCACGGAAGAATCTGCTGCAATAGCAAGTGGGAAATTTAATTTATCAAGCTCTAGGAAAATCAAGCTCGCAGGGCAGCTGTCAGTGACACCTTATACGTCATCAGTATGACTCGTAGGGCAACTATCAGTGGCACCTACGTCATCGTTTAGGCTCGCAGCGCAACTGTCAGTGGTCCCTACGTCATCAATAAGGCTCGCAGTGCAGTTGTTAGTGGCACCTACGTCACCAATCAGGCTGTGGGTGCATATAACCGGCATTTCCCTTTACCAACCGAATCGAGTTCTCTATAAATTCCACTTGAACGTCAGTGACGTATTGCATGCATTTCTAAGTATTAGCAATGCTTTTTTGTGGCATGTGAGCACTAATAAATCCTGCTCAACATACATATCAGTACAGTCAACGATATAAAAAGGCAAAATTAAAAGCGATTTTCTGTTAAATAACTATACTTCCGTGTAAGAACGAATAGTATTTATCTAATTTTAGGAGAAGATCGCTTACCTACATTTTGCCAAGTGTATGCATACATATCGTTGCTCGCGACTGTACGTTGTGAAGGAGACCGGGGATTTCCCAGAATATCCGGGTGAGGGCGCCGGAGCATGTCCAGCTAATCATTTCGCAGCTCATTAACTGCTCTGTACATAACTATTAGTACAGCGAATTAATTATATTGTATAAAGTCTGTTGTTGTGCGTAAGTGTGCGTTTATGCTTTATTTATTATAGAACTACGCAGAAAAGATTTTATATTCTGCGGAGACTTAGTTCCGGCTTCATTGATCTATTTTTTAAGAACTTGATCTTCTTCGTATCGATGATTCCATTTAAAACTATATTTTAAATAAGCTTCTTCCAGAACTCTGTAAGATCCGGCTTCATTGATCTGTTTTTTAATAAATGTTCTCTTCGAGAGGTGCTGAGCTACAATCCACCACGCAGGCACACAGCAGGTTGGTAGATGTCACATGTCTTCGAATTTTTGGTTCTAGGACATGCCGATTTCCTTACGATATTTTTCTTCACCGTTCTGAAAGCAGTTTATTACAGCCATTTGATTGGTGGAAACTAGTTCTAAATACGCTTTTGCGTACTCTTTATTGAGGTTCTGTAAAGTGGTAGAAGAGACTCGAATAGACCAGCGGGGTACTTGCGTACCTAACGGTGCAGTGCAATGGAGTTGCGCAAATCGGTGGGATCACGGATAAAATAATACTAGTGGGATTCTCCGACGTTGTGGGGGTGGATGCAGCTCTACGCAGAATTTTAATTGTATTTGTCTATCGGTGTCTGTAACCTACTAACATTAGAAGGTAAGTAAAATTGTTACTAAATCTCCTTAGGTTTAGTAACAATTTTAGTTAACAATCACATAGAAAACAATTATTTCAGACCGGAGTCCATGAAACAGTTGTTTTCTGTTCTATTCTAACACACTTTACAGTAGCATCACAAAGTCATCCCACCTTTAATTTTAATTTAACAGTTCAACTACATTAATTGCGTTATTTACCTTGTGGAGCAGACAAATTTTTCGAACATTTGAAGCAATGGAATATCCGTCAGAAAGACTCAGATTGTTATTGATAGTGTGTTACGTATTTAGGGTGCGGGGAAGCACGGTAGTCACGGCAAAAAAACAGAGAGGGCCTATACTCAGCAGTGAGTGGAACAAGGCTGTCAATATGATTTGAGGTAATTTCGGAAGTCGGTATCTTTGTTTTTGTATTTTCGTTGTTTTTTGTTTGTTGTTTGTCACTGCAACATAAACCAGGCACGGAATTGAGGCGTGCTTAAAGTAGGTATATAGATTGTAAGAGAGATTCGATCAAAATAACAGTCGATATAACTAGTATGTACTGGTTTCACTAAGGTCTTCAATCATTCAAAAAACCCTGAGATTAAGATTATTTTGTCTGCATTGATTACAATCTGCTTTATCTACTCTGATCATTTTATGACGATTTAAATGACCGTGTTAAATGATACCTAGTTATTTTAGAGCTAAGTAGGTAGGAACATTAACAGAATATTTATAGGAATTGGTTATTCAGATTGTACAAAATCCTGTTTTTTTTTTCTTTAAATTAAATGTAAACGTGACCCGAGGAAGGGAGAATATTTTTAGGCCAAAGATTTGTCTTCCAAAATGGCAACGCTACCAGCCTTTTGGGCACTTTTGCAACTGACAGCGATGCAGACGAATATTTTGATGCCCAAAGAACTCTTCCGTTTATTTTCGTTTTTACATATACTTGTACATTTTAATGTTAAATTGTATAATGTATTTAAGTACCTAAGATTTGTTAAAATAAAATGTTAAAAAGGTAAAAGTTTGTTTTGTTTGCATGATAACGATGAATCAGTGATAGGTGCAGTGCAGTGCAGGGCAGGTGGCGTTATGTATGTTCTGCATACCCCCATGGTAAAAAAGCGTGAGTTTATGTATGAATAGTTATCGCTAGTGGTTTCACCCGCATGCAGTTCGGAAATTAGTCCACGGGAACGCACTACCGGGATGAAAAGTAGCCTATTTATGTTAAACCAGGTTAAAACTGTGTGCCATCCGTTCAGCAGTTTTTGTATGATTGAGTAACAAACATCTAAACATACAAACGTTCACATTTATACTAATAATAATATATAAGATTTATTGTGAAAGATGGTACGGTTGACATCTGTCGGGCATGCCACCGTCCGGGAGAATCAATCAGACACATAATCTCCGGGTGTTCTCGTCTAGCTAACGAAGAGTACTTGCATAGACACAACCTTGTAGCCAGGATTATCCACCAGCAACTTGCTCTGAAATACAGCCTTGTGGAATCAGAAGTGCCGTACTACAGGTATGTGCCCGACCCAGTTCTCGAAAATGGGCATGTCACACTGTACTGGGATCGATCCATCATCACTGACAGGACTATTGTTGCCAATAAGCCTGATATAGTGGTGGTGGATCGACTAGAGCGGCGTACAATGATCGTTGATATAACGGTCCCGCATGACGGGAACCTCGTGAAAGCCGAGAAAGATAAACAAATCAAGTATCTTGACTTGGCTCACGAGGTTGTCGACATGTGGGATGTGGACTCAGCGATCATTGTACCGATAGTCGTTTCAGCCAATGGCTTGATAGCCAAGAGCCTCGACCAACATCTGAGGAGGCTCTCGTTGGGCAGCTGGGTCAAGGGCTTGATCCAGAAAGCGGTACTCCTGGACACGGCTCGCATCGTCAGGAGGTTCCTCTCTCTGGAGCCCTGACCGCCGGTAGCTTGGACCTTGTTCCCGATACCGGTGGGCTACTATTTTTTATATTTTTAAATGTTTTTATATTTTTATAATAATATTTAAAAATGTAATTTATAAGTATATTTAATGGAATAAAGGAAATAATATATAATATATTTATAATAAGAAGTAGAATAATATTTAAATAAGAAAAAAACTCATAGTAAACTGACCTAGACGTGTACTGCAAGGGTTGGCGAGGTGGCTCTGGAAAACGATGCGTGGAAGGATTTGGGGGAGGCCTTGGCCAGCAATGGGACAGTGCAGACAGGAAATAGTATTTTCCTATTAACCTGTATAAATATTTTACGCCTTTTTCATCAAGTTTGATTCATGTTTTCTAGCCGAAATCTAAATATACCTAATGAATACAATGCTATTACAACATTAGGTAACTTTGAGGCTGACTCATTTCATATGAATCCGGTGGGAGCATTCACCTGTAAAACTTTTTAATATTCAGTGACCAAGGTAACTAGATGACCACTATGACCAGGCTATGAACAAATGTGATGAAACTCTTCCCTAAGGTCAAATTATGATAAATATGTGATAATCGGCCTTCTATGCTGGGGTTTCCTCCAAATATTATAATAAGGTTCTTGACCTGATAATGTGGAATTCCGTTACATTTATTATCTGTTAACTTTTTTTGGACACGGCTTCGGCCATGTAGACGTCGCAAAATAATGATCCCACGGGAACGTAGGTACTACCAGGATAAAATGTATCATTTGTGTTATTGAAGGTTACAAAATATCTGTATGCAAATTTCATCCAAATCCGTTCAGCCATTTAAAACTTGCTCCACACAAAGCGCCTAGCATACAGAAGCCTGGTTGGATCACCGTAAGAAAAACCTTGTAAGAAAAAGGCGCCACACAGGCCCACATTTAATTAATTTACCTCAAACGCTGGAGAGAGGGGCGCTACTATCAAGTTTCTGCCCCGGGTCGAAAAAAGTCGTAGATCCGGGGCTGCTGGTGATGATAGGCAGTAGGTAGACTGATGGCAGCAGGCTCGTTTCCTACTAAATGGGACAGACACATAACTGGAAAAATGTGGGTGTTACCTGCGCATCTCTCTGCTGTCCTTTAACTAGAAAGGAGTCAACCCTCACTTGGTCAATTTTTACTTTTTAATAGAATCTAGAACAGACATTTTTACAATTCAAATAGTTCCGAAGATATGAGAGTTTGTAGGCCGTTAACTGGAAAGGATTTTTTAGGAGTAACAGAAAGAAATATCAATTGATGTGTCCTACAATCAGTAACGTAAGTATCACAGCTTTTAAGAAATAATGATTCGCGCGTTTTTTTCCGTTTTCTAGGAAACAAAGGGCTTAACGTCTGCCTAATTAAAGGACTGCAGCTCTCACTACGCATATAGGCGTGATATTATGTTATATTCTAGTTACATAAGTTAAGAGTTAAAAAGGTAGTAGGTAAATTAATCCCCACCGCTCCTAGGTCGTAATATGTAGGTATGTCTAGGTACTCGAAAATAAACCAGTCACCATAGATATAAGGTGCAATCTACCATAGACCAGTTTTTCCTAATTTCTCTTGAGTCTAATTAGGTTTCCCAATCATTATATATTATGTTCAATCTATACTTATATACTTTATTTAAATATATAAAGCTGAAGAGTTTGTTTGTTTGCTTGAACGCGCTAATCTCAGGAACTACTGGTTCGAATTGTAAACATATTTAGTGTTAGATAGCTCATTTATCGACGAAAGCTATCTAACATCACACTACGTCCTTTAGGAGCCGTAAAAAATAAAAAACGTCACCAATACGAAGTATTCGCACGTGCAGGCGATGCGATACGACGGGGTGGGTCAGAAAAGCAAGATATTGACGCGGATAAAGTCGCGGGCAGAAGCTAGTTTTAATAAAACAACATAACACCTATAATTTTCGAATGGTTAGGCAGATGTGTACAGAGTACAGACCTATCTATAGTAGGTACCTACACCTACATTCCCCAGACAGGTATGAGCACCTTGTAATAGGTATTAAATTATACGGAACCAACGGCAATGGTGTACGAGTCTGACTCGGTAATAAACGGTTTTTATAAATTTAGTAGTTAAGTAGGTACCTACAGGCAAACCGTTTGGGAAATTCCTGCAATAAGCAAAACTGGTATAAAGCTGTTATTTATATCATAATCCGAATGCCGTTTTGTAATTAAAAACAACATGAAAATATTTGAAAAGATAAGATAAAGTAATTATTTACAAATTTCATATTTTAGTAGGTAATTATGCAACCCGCACTGCGCCCGCGTGCGTGATAGATTACAGACAAATACGTCTTCAAGAGAGGACGCTTGTGTCCCAGCAGTAGGAACATTGTAATATACCGACAGCCCCGGATCTACGATTTTTTCGACCCGCGGCAGAAACTTGATAGTGGCGCCTCTCTCTCCAGCGTTTCAGCTAAATTAGTTAGGTGTGGGCCTGTGTGGTGCCTTTTTCTTACAAGTCGCCGGTGAGCCAACCAGCACCCTAATTGCGTAACTCACGGATGGAGTACTTTTATTATATTTAATCATACTATATTACGATTTTGGCGCCCCCTGAAACTGCCGCCAGGGGCGGCTGCCCGGTTCCCCCCCCCCTCCCCCCTAGATCCGGGGCTGTATACCGATTGTGATAAGCAATTAGTTCATAGTTGTCCTGTAGGAGATGACTAAAACAAGCTCGATACATTCAGAAAGAAGATAATATTATTAGAGTCCAAGGAGTCAACATCAGCCTATCGTATTCCCAGCTATGTTGGGGTCAACTTCCAGTCTAACCGTATACAACTGAGTAACAGTATTTTACATGGAAAAAAAAGATCCTGCATCTCACTCAATAACGTTGTGCGTTTAGACTAGCGTCTAACGTACTGCAGTTCACTGATACTACCCATGTCGGACACGATGCCTGGTGAGACAGCGTGCTTTTTAGCCAGGCCCGGGAGGAGGGAGTTCGAGCCCGCGACTAGATTCCCCTTAATGGCGGATTCCAAAAATGTATGGCCAGTTGTAGGTTAAAATTAAGGCTCTTGTATGTTTACCAATAATGAAGTAAAGACCATGGTAGACCCTCCCTATTTGGATGTAACTACGAGTATCAAAGATATAAAAATAGCTTACGAAACTATTTATTTGCCCAGTTTGGAAATAAAAAAACTTAAAAAAAAACCGCCGAAAAACCGAAAAGTAAAAAATAATAAACTTGCTTTGTCCAACCCCAATAACTAAGTTCGGAAGGCGGTGACATATAATTAAAAACATATCCAAAGTCACCGACTTCCGAACTTAGTTAGACAAAGCAAGTTTATTATTTTTTACTTTTCGGTTTTTCGGCGGTTTACTTTTTAATAAAAAGTTTTTATTTTATAATTTTTTGTGGCTATAATCTACTTATTACTACAGGCTTAATTTTTGTTTACTTTTTGTAATACACAACTCTGTATTAAAAATCTGTGAGTAAACAATCAATCATCCCTTGTTTTCTTACCCTTAGGGTTGGAATTTTTCTTCGAAATTTATATGGGACCAACTTCGGGGTATATCCTTTCTAATAAAAAAAAGATTTATCAAAATCGGACTATTCTGGAAAAGTTATGCGTGGTCATACATAAAAAAAAAATACGCGACGTATTGAGTAACCTCCTCCGTTTTTTCGTCGGTAAAAAAATGCTACCAATAGTAAGCAACCGATCCGGTTTTGTTTATAGGAATTATTATCACCTATCACCTAACCGTAATCAACTCCCCCCCGAGTGGGTTCCCGCATTGTCGTTGCGGGGGGGCTTAGTAACCGTGGTCTCCCATCCACGGTGAAGCCAAGAGGAACCCAACGGTGGGGCCGCTCGTCAGGGCTTTTGCCTTCAAGCCATTGACGTAGCGGCCAAAAAGTAGGTTGCGGTGAGGTGCACCGCAACTGAGGTGGGCCGCGATGTCGAATGGGAGGCATCGCGGCTGAGGGTTACAGGCTGCGGTAGAGGAGGAGTGCCGGTGCTTCTGAGCAGCGCTCTTCCCTTCCGTGGCCTGGACGGGGCCGCCACCGTTTGATGCCGCTCTCCCTATCCTCTGCGGCCGAAAAGTGGTAGACGGGACGGCGCGTTGTGTTCCTCACGCGCGCCGTCAAAGATGTCAGCAACCACTGGTGGGGTCCGCAAGGGCCGATGCCTGCCAGGGGTGCGGGTTTGTTCGAAAGAGATACCACGGCCCCTGGCATACGGGCTACTGAGGGAACACGGGTGGGTTTTAGTCAGTAAAAGTCTGACACGCCCTCCTGCTCTACTCAGCAGGAGAAGTCATTTGATGATTTCCCACCCAAAAAAAAAAAAAAAACCGTAATCAACTAGTGTAACATTATTATTACCATACAGCACACTGAACATAATATTAACAAACAGATACATATAATAATAATTTAAATTCTAACTCATACCTATTACAAATGCAAACGTAGGTTTTTTTCTTGTTACGCTTTCAGGCTAAAACGGCTAAACGGATTTAGATGAAATGTTGGCACATGACGATGACCTAGATATATCGCATACTTTTTATCCCGGTAGTACGTTCCCGTGTCAATTTCGGACCTCCACGAAGCCGCGTGCAAAGCTAATAAGCTGTAATTTGAGGAAAATTCTATTACGGAGTTCTTTCATTGCGCCATCATTGTAGATAACAGTGAGTCACGCGCGATATTTTGCTTTAAAATAGGTACATTATAATAATGTACTTACGTAAATCAATTAATTTACATTCCTCCGATACCAGCCACTATCGTGGGAGAAAAATGCTCTTAAACATAAAATATATTGAACAACAAGGTTTGCACACGGCTACGCTCGTGGAATTAGGAAGAGGTAAATGTCCACTGTTTACTTCAAACACGTGATAAAAAAAAGATATTTGTTAGTCTAATTTAATTATAATTGTAATAATTTACTTTCATTCTGGTTTGACAGAACTAATATTGCACTGAGTTATTAATTTAGTGAAAATAGCAATTTTGCTATTCTGTTGTTGTCAATTTCATTATTCTATTCAACCTATTCTTTCTATAACTGACTATTTTAAATCGCAATTAAAAAGGTGTGGAATAAAATTAGTTGTCAAGAACTAAAATTCACACCGACACCTCGACTTGTGAAAAATAATACTGTCTTTTTTTTTTTTTTCTTTTGCTTATTTCTCGAAAATGGTGTGTCCTATCGCAAAAATAATTAAAATTTCGGCCCTCTTTATAATACTCTCATAACCCTCTAAAACTCCACATGTGGGTAATAATTTTTCATATTTTCCATACAAAAAGTGAAAATTCCATATAAATCACGTCGAGGCTGCCGTCTCTGCGTGCCTCCAGCTCTAAAAAAATTCACGTGGTAGGGCAAACAAGTACCATGTTGCGAAGCCAAAACATACCACATGCGAGAAATTCGATTTTAGTTGTGTCAAAATTGTTTATTTTTTAATTTAGAGACTATTTTTTGCAGAGTAGCGAGGAATTTTAGTAATAGTTTAGTTAGTTTAGTTCGGTGTACAAGAGAATCGGCACCATTGTGATGTATAAACTAACACACATTTACTTTTGTAATTTTCGTGCGCGAAAAACTAACATTTTACAGGTTTATTAATTTATTAGTGTTAGTTTGTTCTGTATGTACACACGGCCACATGACGTGTAGCCGTGCGTACAAAATCTTAGTCATAATTATTTATTTTGTAAAAAATTCCTTTGTAGAATGCACTATATCGATCATAAGCGATTTCACACTCCGACTCGCACTTGGTCGATTTCCGGGTGGCTGTGCCCAGAACCTTTTTGAGGGCTGGATCCACGCCTGTGCGTAGATTGACGTTCCACAAAGCCTGAGGGCGTTTTACCATACGTTTGCCGATTAGTGATCTCCACTCAAGAACCTGTCTACTTCATAGGTTGTTACTAAACACACAATTAAAACACAAAAATCAGTTATCTTTCAATATTTTTCCACTAAAGACTTATTAATAAAACACAAATATACCAAATATTCCCCAGATACAGTAGGTACCTATACCTACCGATATGAGTAACTGTTGCTAGGCCAGTTATCTCGTCTCGCAGACTAGCAGCAAGTAGGTAGTTTGTAACGTATTCAGTCAATGAAATGTTAATATTTCCGTTAAGACTCAAGGTTATCAGTGCATTAACATGTATTTCATTATTACCTAATTATCCTTTCTATAATCTCTGCGATAGTTTCATCGTTGAGCTAGGAATTTGACCACTGATTGATTAAAAGTTGTCTTGCAGTGTGCAAGTCTACCAAAGCGTGGGCCCGTAACCACGTGCTACTGCGATGCTAACTAGGTAAATCACTACTGTATTGTTTCGGTTGACACACCAGTGGATTCTTTTTGTATTTAGTCAAACAAAAATAGTGTATAAGTGTAAAGTACCTAGGTGGTACTTTTAGTATTCGTGTTACTTGAACACGTGGTGAAAATGGACACGGGCGCGGGTCCACCGATCAGATTAACCTGCTCTTGCCGCGGTTGGTCCGTGGATGGCTGACCATGTCTACTTACATACCAAGCCCCCGCCGTGCCTCGGAAAGCACGTTAAAACTTTGGTTCCGGCTGTCTGTTACGGGTCGTCAAAATCCCGGAAATCTGACAACCAGTCTTACCAAGGGGGTATCATGTTACCCAGTAATTGGGTTGTGGAGGTCAGCTAGGCAGTTGCGCCATGTACCTAAAGTACCTACTGGTATTCCGCTGCATCCGGTGAGACTGGCAGCCGATCTCAACAATGCTGGAAAAAGCCTCGGCAGATGATGATGACAAGGACAAAGAAAATTAACAAAATAAGGTGTTAATTGAAAGCCCTCTTTCTCTTTTACCTACTGTGTCTAGATCCACAATTGTAAGTTCAGTTTGTGGAACGCATGAAATATACTCAGGTATCAATTGACTACTGTAGAGATGGTCAAATATGTAACCCAGTGAAAACAAGACAAGTATTTTTTTTTTACTGCACACAAACAATACCTAAGCAGCCGGTTACAAGCTGTTTGTTAGTTGTGTATCTTGCTGTAACATTATGTATACGGTTTCTAAGTAGGTATAAACATAGTACTATTGCAGTGTATTATAGCTATAAAGATTTCCTCTATGCCATTAGAAGTAGGGAAATACTATAACTAAAAGATTTCCTCATGTGGGTCACGGCCGCGTGATTCAGTGACCCATATGCCTAAGAAAGATCTACTCCAAGCGTGACGTGTTCCCACAAATATTTGGAAAATGTTCCCGTTTAAGAAATATCCATGAATTTATGAACATTCTTCGTGTGATTTAGTAAAGTTCTGATTAATAAAGAAATGCTGTGTAAACTAACGTGTTATGTGCTACATGCCTCTTCTGTTTACATACCTAATAATTACCGACCCACATAATTGTTTCAGGGTGTTGTTTTCTTCCTACTTTTATTTTAAGGTGACCTGAAAATCAGAGTTATATTAGTTACAGTTTATTATTCAAAACATGTTTATTGGAATGTTTGTCAAAGTCAAAGTCATTTATTTTAATCAGACTATTTTAAGTCAAGAACTATAAATAGAATTTGGGGACTTCTATATGTGGATAGCCCGAAGCCGTTCCCATAACCATAATTAGGTACCGCGCTGCGAAATTAAGTAAGTTATTAGTAAATAATTCTAGCGTGTCACATGTTATAACACCATTAACGTTCGATTTTGAGCAAATGGGGTTAATAAGTAGGTAACAGTAAATCAAAACAGGAAAAGACCCAATAATGAACCCTGCGGAATACCCTGGAGAGCTTTTAAATGATAAAATGATAAATGATTTTATTTCTGTAAGTAGGTTTGTACAAACACTTTTACACGTCAATCATATTTTTTAAACTAGGTGAGGTCGGCGTTTCCTAACTGACTACTCTGAGAAGAAAGGCCGAAACAAACTCAGAGGTCACAGTCTCTTTTAAAGTCCAGACTTTTGTTTTCGAAAGAATTAGTGATCGCTACAGCACGTTTATGTTAAAAACATTTGATGTCAATACACGTTTAATTTCTTTTCAGATACTAAATAATCGGCTATGATAAAAATTACGTGTAGCCAATCATGTTTCATCATTAGGTTTATTGATAACGACATTGTTCGCATATTTTGCCAATAACTAATAGAAGGCTTAAGCCCTGATGAACCAGTTTACATTATTATAGAAGTTATCTTATCGGTCATTGGTATTTTGAAAATGTTGATGATTTCCTATCACATACTGAAAGCGTGGAACTCATGCTTGCTAAAAATAGACTCCTCATCACTTTGGGGGCGATAAAAGATTTAAATTATTACTAATTTAGTAGTTGACTTACTTAGATTCCTGTGATAACACGTCGATGCCAGGCCGTCGTACATAAGTGTTTGATGGACAAGTATTTGCTCGTCACCCAAAATTGTAGAATCATGCGCCTTCACGGCATGTGTGCTGAATATGAATGGATTATTGATCTCAATATTCACATCCAGTTTTTAGAAATCGTGCACCATGACTTGCAAATATTAACATTAAATGACAATTAATATGGTATTGGGTGTATGATGACACACAAAGGGGTAATGGCGGATCACACTAACACAGTAGGATTGGCTTTCATTCTGAAAATTCAACATCATTCATTGCGTTATTTATGTTGATGAGCTGACAAATTTTTCGAACGTATGGAGCAATGGATTAGCCCTTCAAAATTATTCAGATTCTGATTGCTAATTGCGTTACGCAATTGGGGTGCAGAGTAAGGTAAATGATTTTGTTATCTGTAAGTTTATACAAACACTTTTACACGACATTATTATTTAAAAAATTATATGAGTACAGGATATATCCGACTACTCCTGAAAAGAAACACCGAAACCAACTCGGAGATTACAGGTGTCTCGTTTAAAATCAGATAATGTGAGCACCATGCAGCTTAATGCCTAAGACGGTCTTTGAAAGAAAGAACCACACAGATTTGAGTGGACTTATCCAGTCAGTGTACGCATTTGTCAGTAATAACGATTATTATTTACATCCGTTTGCTAATTTTAATTTGATAAAAGCTAAGCCTTCCATATTAAGTCTAAGGTAGTAATTAGCACAGAATTTCACAATTCCTTATCATTAACCGATGCAGCTGCTTCAAACTAGATAACAATTACTGGAACTCGTAGTAATGTCATTACAGAGGTTAGGTCACTACGGATGACGTAAGATTAGCCGGCGTTATCGGGAATTATGTGGAAAAGTTTACAATGGCAGTTGATTTAGAGAGATAGAGTAACCTTTATTGCACATATTAAGGATATTTACATAATAAAATTACATGAGGTCGTTTCCTGCAATATTGGTGTCGATTAGGATACCGGGTATAAGGGATCGCCCCGCGTACTTGCTAACCGGTGTAACCAAGCCATATCCGATACCCTTCAGTGATCTTGAAGCAACCCCATTCATTATCTCCGAATCAATTCTCTATGTCGTCATGGATGCTGCGGATGGAACCTCACTGGTCTTTGCCGTGCTGGTGTCCCATCATAACAGGAAACACCGCTATCCCTATATTGCGATTTGGGACTAACCTCTAAGAAAAGATTCTAGGTCGTCCCGCAACCTCCTTCTGGGCCTGCAACGCTGTCGAATACTGTTTGGAGCCAGCTTTGTCTTCTTCTCTCTCTCTGCATCCGGCTCGCATCAGACGAGCAGATGTAATTCGCCCAATTCCATTTTGATATGTTTGGCAGCAGTAACGTCAGCAAAAAATTAACGAGATTCCACTCCATTAATAATTAGGTATTATAAAAACCGTGTCTGATGTCATAACGGCTATCTAATCTCAATCTGTAACGTGTTAGTTGATAGAGATGGTGACGTCACGGCACGGCACACGGATGCCCAAACGGATAGGTCGGCGAGATCAAGTCATTGTTCCGTGACGTCATAGTTGTTACACTGATTTTAATGACGGTCATCTTAAGCAGGGCCAGATGAGCTTAAATCCTGCGTCATTTAAACGAAGTACCTACCAAACTGAAGTTGCATTCAGGGTATTGATGTTATTTCTTATTCAAAATGAGTCGACTGAATGTCCAGATTATAAACAGTAGTAGCATTTTTTGCCGAGAATCTCAATTCTAGGTGGAACTGAATTTAGTTTTAGAATGTGGAATTGTTTTTTTTTACAATGGAATAAAGCTATTGCAAACTTCTAATTAATACTAACTTTTCTTCATACTGTACAGTAGTTACTAGTTACTGTAAAGATTGTCTGCAAAAGACGACCGGGTGACGATAAAATACTTTAATGACATTCGAACTGTCAAGTTAAGTTAGAAAGGGAATAGTAGAAAAGACAGTAGGTGTGAGATTGGGCTGACAAGCCGCAAGCAAGAAGATTAAAATAAGAATTGGTAGCATGATCCTCTATAAATACTTGATCCCGGTACAGAGAGACCTTATGGGTACATTTTGCGTGGGCTCGAACTCACCGGTGGGCCTGGCTAAAAATCACGCTGTCTCATCAGGCTTCGTATCCGACAGAGATAGTATCAATGGTGAGCAGTTAGACGCTAGTCTACACGCACAACGTTATTTAGTGAGACGTAGGAGCATTTTTGGCAAAAATATCGCGAAAAAATTAAGAAAAGTCCTTCAGAAGATCGGGTTTTATGAAAAAACCACTGCTTAAATCAATGACCTATAAAGTTTATTGAATTTATTGCTAATTGAACTTTCGTCGGTACCGTCTTGGTTTTCGAGATTTTACACTCCTTTTATTACTTAAACACGCTCAAAGTTAGGTTAAATTAGCAAGAAAAACGAATCTTTGTTGGCTCATAACTTTATAATGGCTTTTTATTTTAGTATTCTGTTTCCGTACAGACAATAATAATAACGAGACAAAACCATAACATGTTAAAGTTTTGATGTTACATTGTCAAACAGTGGAGTAAAACCCTCCCGAAGTTTGTGTGGAAAAAATGTGGACAAGTGTCACCTTAAGGCCCCAAAAGTACAATGAAGAAATGTTACGGTAATGAGGCTAAGCCCGAATGACGGATACCTGTGGCTATACCTACTTAATTATCTCTACAGTACAGTACAGTAACAGTGACAAAACAGTAGGAATTTATTAGGATTTATAACATATAAATCCTAATAAATTCCTACTGTTTTGTCACTGTTACATTCCGCACAATTAACAATATCACTGCAAATCCAAATGCGACTCTCAAATGTACAAGTTCATGTTTTTATACATTTTTGTTCGTGTTATATTGTGCAATAAATAGGTATGTATTGAAATCTACACCTACTTCGAGATGACAAGTCATATTATGTATAGTGACTCAATAACTACCTGTTGTAATCTTTTCTACATAATTATCGTAGTTCAGAATGTCCACGTAATTAAAAAACTCGACTTTGTACAGGTTTCAGGGTAATTATTATGTTAGGAGTTTATCTTTGCATGGCAAAGTTGATTGATTTGACTAATTACTGAAATACCAACAAAATAAATACTTAATTAATGACGATTGTAAAAATAAGTTGGCATTACCCGTACCTAATGTAGGCTCTACAGGTTTATATCTCTAAATGGTTTTCTAAAGTGTACGAAAATAATATTAGTAGAGAATAACGACTGGAAAAAGTAAGGGCCTAATTGATTTAATATCCAGACTACAACTAGACCAAAAGACGAAACATAGCGGCTACGGTGTAGTCCCATACATTCATTAAAAATATTACCACATTCATAAATTCATAATTAGGTACTTACTTATCTGCCTCTTTCATATAAACTATGTTATGAAGACAACAATCAAACAATATTGTGGACGAGATGAGATCCTCATCATCATCTACGTAGCCTTTTCCCATCTTTGTTGGGGTTAGCTTTCCTGTCTAACCAGCGGGCTTAGCATGACGCTTTGTATTTCTACGAAGAATAGACAGTGCTTTTTCAATACAAAGTGACATTTCGTTCCTACATTTTTGATATCGCACCGTAGATATCCTTGGGCACGCCACGATTGCGGCGGTAAGTCCCCTCTTTGAGGAGTGGTTTGAGAGGCGGCATGGCGTCCTCACCTTCCGCCTGACGCAGGTCCTCACCGGACACGGTTGTTTCGGGAGGTTCCTGTTTCGGATAGGGAGGGAGGAAACGCCCGGGTGTTTCCACTACGAAGATCGCCCTGAGGACACGGTGGAGCACACGGTGGCGGTCTGCCCAGCTTGGGTGGAGCACCACCGTGTCCTCGTGGAGGCGATCGGCGGCGGCGATCTCTCGCGTCCGGCCCTGGTCCAGGCCATGGTACGGAGCGAGAGGATATGGGGAGCCGTCAACTCCTTCAGCGAAGCAGTGATGCTCGCGAAGAGGGAGGCGGCGCACGTGAGGGAGAGGCAGCATATGCGCCCTCGTGACCCTAGCCGCCGCAGGATACGGAGACGCCCTGGGCGTCGGGAATCCCAGGCCGATTTCCGGCCACCGTAGGCATGGGCTTGCGGACGGCGAGTAATGGGTAGCTCGCTATCCGGTAAGGACCAAGCCCAAGTCGACGGCGCGTTGTTTTCCACGCGCGCCTCAAAGAGATGTCAGCACAAAAATGATGGGGCCTGCAAGGGCCGATGCCTGTCAGGGGTGCGGGTTCGTTTGAAAGAGATACCACAGCCCCTGGCATACGGGCTAATGAAGGAACACGGGTGGGTTTTAGTCAGTAAAAGTCTGACACGCCCTCCTGCTCCACCCAGAGCGGGAGAAGTTATTTGATGATTTCCAACCCAAAAAAAAAAAAACCGTAGATATCCTTCTACAATCTGTCATTTAGTCTTTCGTTTCTAACGATATTTGTCTAGGTCCTTATAAATGTAGACTATTTCAGAAGAATATTTCTTCCCAAACTGTCAAAATCTCAACGACAACAAACTTTCTACTGGACGGCCACAAAGTTTAAACGATTTTCTACAAAATCATGATTCGTTTAGAACTCATAACTGTGATAATGAATAGAAAAACATAGCTATCTTTGCCTATTGTACCTACATCACTTATTAATAATCATCTCTATTCTTCGGTCGACAAATCGGTGCTCGTGCTAAGCCTGCTGATGCAGTTGAACACCAATATTATAAATGGAGCAACTGCGTATTTGACCCTTGGTAAACTGCCCGGGTGTTTCCACTGCGAAGATCCTCCTGAGGACACGGTGGAGCACACGGTGGCGGTCTGCCCGGCTTGGCTGGAGCACCGACGTGTCCTCGTGGAGGCGATCGGCGGCGGCGATCTCTCGCGTCCGGCCCTGGTCCAGGTCATGGTACGGAGCGAGAGGGCATGGGTAGCCGTCACCTCTTTCAGCGAAGCAGTGATGCTCGCGAAGAGGGACGCGGCGCTCGTGAGGGAGAGGCAGTCTATGCGCCCTCGCGACCCTAGCCGCCGCAGGATACGGAGACGCCCTGGGCGTCGGGAATCCCAGGCAGATTGCCGGCCACCGTACGCATGAGCTTGCGGACGACGAGTAATGGGTAGCTCGCTGTCCAGTAAGGACCGAGCCCAAGTCGACGGCGCGTTGTGTTCCACGCGCGTCTCAAAGAGATGTCAGCACAAACCGATGGGGCCCGCAAGGGTCGATGCCTGCCAGGGGTGCGGGTTTGTTCGAAAGAGATACCACAGCCCCTGGCATACAGGCCACTGAGGGAACACGGGTGGATTTTAGTCAGTAAAAGTCTGACACGCCCTCCTGCTCCACCCAGAGCGGGAGAAGTTATTTGATGATTTCCCAGCCAAAAAAAAAAAACCTATGACTTATCCATACAACTGTTATTACTTGATCCTATTTTCTGTACCTAATAAATACCTACATCAACATGATACCTATAATAAGTCGACTCTACCTATATTACAAACCACTGTATTGTATTGACGACATGTCAGGAGTTCCCATCTTATAACACCGTCATATATGGCTCAACTATTTCCATTTCCTACATATTATCCTATTACCTTGGAAACTGGAACCATTGTTTTCTACCTCGTACGCCCGGGGCTTTCTACACCGGACAAGTAAAGGCATGAACTTAGATACGACGACTGATATGAAGTACGTGCCAGACGCTGCGCATGCGTCTGGTCGTTCACTGACATGTGATGAATTCGTGTACGGGCTTTTTTCGAGGCCATATTGGAGGTCGTGCAGGTAGGAACATGAAAGCGAAGCGAAAAGCGTGGAGCGTGACTAGCACATTCATTAAAAGAAGTAGCCTGACTTTGTGAACTTCTGAAAATACTGAAATACCTACGTAGTAAAGTATTCCTCAACGAAATATGAACCTTATTGTCACCATTTCCACATTAATGTCTTGGTAATCGCAATGATCCATTGCTACTCCTGACTATAACACGGTCCTTACGGACTCTAGCGTTTGAAGGGCCAAGTTGTACCACGCAAATAAGGACCAGGCTAGAGATCAACACCTTAATTGCGTAACATACCTGAATCATTTTGAAAGTTCAAGGATAGCTCATCCATTGCTTCATTTGTTCAAAAAAATTGTCTGCTCAATACCTATCATCAATCACGTAATGAATTTTGTTGAATTTTCAAGACGAAAGCCATTCTTACTGTAAGTGTTTTACACAAACCTTACAGGGCCCGTCAACCTTCGTTCAGGGCCGGGCATGTGACCCCGACCTTGACTTCCGGTTTTCACGGTCCTTGGGTCAAGGACCGTTACAAGGAAGTTCCGGCTTCGGACGCGCAAAGTTATGCAAAAGATCCGTCTTTAAAACATTCTGTAATACTTGTTCAACTGATACCGCCGGCACGTGTGATAAGACGTGTTACGTCACTATAAAGTTTTAAATCGACCTCCCATTTTTTTTTAATAATAAACACGTGTCGACTTGTTACATGTCTTGAGTGAATCACGAGTGATGTTGCTATGTGTTGTTGAACTATACAAAATAATAATTATGTGAGTCTGTCGTAGGCTCGTAGGTACTGCTGTGGCTATCTGCTCTTGTACTGTTCGTAGCGGAACTTAGAAACGATGAAGTAGAGCTCAGTTGAATACAGGAAAGTAGTCAATTTTAACTTCTACCTATTTTTAAGAAATAAAGAAAGGACCAAACAAGATATTTTACCATGTTAAAATGATAAAGATACTACAAGGACATTGCATTCAGTATTATTTTTAGTTTCAAGATAAAACAACGGCAACATTCCTGTTAAAAGAAAAGTTAACAAAAACTTTTGAGATTTATACAGGATAAGTTCTTATCCAGTGCGCAAATAACCATGAATTCAGCATATCATTCTAGAGCCTCTAGCGCAGAATTTCTGCGCTAGGGGGTCTAGAATGATATGCTGAATTCATGTTTAAAATTTGCGCACTGGATAAAAACTTTTCCTGCATTGTTCTTTCCATCGCTCTTCTTTTTTTATAATTTTCCTAATTGCCTTCTTTCTTTATCTTTATAATTCTTGTTAAATAGTGGTGAAATAACCGCACGCGTGTCTTCCTCAAGAAGCGCAAGTCATCAATGTTGTCATATTACTTATATATGTGTAATCCGCGGACTGAAAATAGAACTACATAGATAATTATGAGATTTACAGTCGCTGCCGTAGCGTCATGTTCAAACTTGTAGTTGTACTCGATCTTTGACCCACAAAGTGATACGTGACTCGTTATCTGCTATCTTCTACGGTCAATGGTACCCAATTCTGATACGGACCTACGTTATTTTGTGACCGATTGATCTAGGAACTTTGTTAAAAAGAATTCATACTCAATTGTTTAAGACCAAGAAATAAGTATAAGTACGCAGTTTTTTATTTTTTGGAAATTATTTCCATGAGGTCGAAAATACAGCTTTGAAGAGTCTCTTACTTCGAATACTTCTGACCCTCAACGAGATGTACCTAGTAGTTTACCTACATAGGTACATTATTTTGTGAATAATGTCGTGGGAAATAGTAATTTAAGGTTTAATTGCAATTCTTCTGACAATGCCGTCTACGTCCGGCGATTTTCAAACGTGTGTCACTATTTAATGAAACAGAACCTTCTGCAAACACTTTATGCTTTATATCAATAGACAAAAGAGTTAAATCTTCTTTAAAAAATGTCAGCCAAAGTGGCGTTGCGTCATAGGAAAATTGTGTAAGAATTCTCAGAACGACCTGATAAAAATGTCCAAGGCTTTGCTAAATATAGCTATAACAGTAATTATTTTTAGATAAGTTTTATCTGGTAATTGTCGTCATGTCTTAATTAATTCGGTGATGTTTGCGGGGGAGCAAGGGCAGAGATGTCGGTGTCGAACTGTCGACGATGACATTCTAGAGAGGGCTACATATCTGTTGTTTATTACATCACATGATCATGAATCTGAGACGGAAATTATAAAAGACATAGCAATTACTACTATTATCTGTGTGCATATTTTTTTAAAGGTAAGTAGTTTAGTTATCTGGTTGATGGCAACTTTTTTTATGAAGCAACCATGCCATGGTTGCTTCATAAAAAAAGTCCCAGAACTAAAATTATTAATTACAACATTTTACCTAAATCTGTTTAATCCTTAGCTAAATTTTTTGCTAACAACATAACACATTACATCACGCCTGCTATCCCAAAAGAGTTAGACAAAGGTGTACTACAGTACAGTCACGAGCATTAATATGTATACACATCGCCAAATTCAAACGAGTTTTTCTCTAAAATAACGATTGCAACGTTGAGAAAACCTAGGTATTAATTAAAGTGTGGGTTCCAAAATATTATTTTCATAATAACATAAAATTACAATCAGTGCAAGAGGAGAAAATCACTGTTATAAGTTGGTAGGCGTATACATATTAGTGCTCGTGACTGTACACCCAAATTTCGCAATCGACTGGACACACATCCAGACTTCGGGCTGGTACTGACAAATTCCTGATAAAAGGATCCAACATATATATCACTTATGCTTATCTAATTAAGAAGATCCTTTTTTATTGTTCCTAAATAAGATTACATGAATTAAAACAAAAAATAACAAGCTTCCTATCATTATCATCATCCTCAAAGACGTCCACTGCTGGACATAGGCCTTCCCTAGGCTCCTCCACTTCGACCGATCTTGTGGTTCCCACATCCAGCGGATACCCGCGGCCTTCACAAGGTCACCGGCCCACCTTGTGGGAGGCCTTCTCACTCTACGTCTTCCGGTACGCGGTCGCCACTCCAGAACCTTTCGGCCCCATCGGCCATCTGTTCTGCGAGCAATGTGCCCGCCACTGCTACTTAAGTTTGGCAAGTTATATCCTAACTTAACTAAAACGAATGGACGGCGAGTAATGGGTAGCTCGCTGTCCGGTTAGGACCGAGCCCGGGTCGACGCCGCACCCGGAAGGGGCCGATGCCTGCCAGGGGTGCGGTTTTTTCGAAAGAGATACCGCAGTCCCTGGCACACAGGCTACTGAGGGAACACGGGTGGGTTTTAGTAAAAGTCCAACACGCCCTCCTGCTCCACCCAGAGCGGGAGAAGTTATTTGATAATTTTACGCAAAAAAAAAAAGAATAAATTAAAACAAAGCGTCTAAAACTCATCCGGATCCTTTCCAATAACTTAACTGTAAATCGACCCAGGTTATTAAAGAACAAAGCTCTAGCATGAATATAGCTAAGTATTTGAAGCAGTCCCGTATGTGTTGCCGGGCGTAAAAGAATAGCACCATCCCATTTCTTCCAGTGGGTGTCGTAGAAGGCGACTAAGGGACTTACTAGAGAATGGGCAGCAGCGTTCTCTATGTATTTTACCACCATACTGCGATCGCCAACCCGCCTGCCAAGCGTGGCGATTATGGCAAAACCCCCCCAAAAAAATGACAAGCAGCCCTACAAAACGGCCCCTAGTACCCGGCGGCCCGCCTACCCTTGGCTACGGTAGCGGCCAAGGTAACGGTGAGGCAAGGGGTGCTAAGAATCTCCGGAAGAGATCTGGCTACCAAAACAAACGGAAACTGCACCTGGCAACGTACAACACGCGTACACTCCGGACCGACGAGAAGATTACCGAACTCGAGGAAGAATTGAGCAGGTTACGGTGGGGTATAGTAGGGTTATCTGAAGTTCGAAGAGAGGGGCAGGACTCGATAATCCTCAAATCCGGTAACCTGCTCTATTTCCGGGAGGGCGACCAGCAGTCCCAAGGTGGTGTCGGGTTTATTGTCCATAAGTCCCTTGTGACAAACGTGGTGAAGATCGAGAGTGTGTCGACCAGGGTGGCGTACCTTATACTCAGAATATCCGCAAGATATTCGCTGAAGGTCATACAGGTCTACGCCCCGACCTCGACACACCCCGACGATGAGGTGGAGACCATGTATGAGGATATATCCAAAGCCATGCATGGCTCTAAAACTCATTTCACCGTTGTCATGGGGGACTTCAACGCGAAACTGGGCAAACGGAACGAGGATGAGCTGAGAGTGGGGCAATTTGGAGTTGGACGACGGAACCACCGGGGTCACTTACTGGCCAGTTTTATGGAGAAGGAAGGCCTCTTTATGATGAACTCCTTCTTCAGAAAACGGGAGCACAGAAAGTGGACCTGGCAGAGCCCTGATGGTGCAACTAAAAACGAGATTGACTTCATTATGTCGACGAAGAAGCAAATATTCAATGATGTCTCTGTGATCAACGCGGTGAAAACCGGAAGCGATCACCGCATGGTAAGAGGCACATTGAATATCAACATCAAGCTAGAAAGATGTCGACTAATGAAGTCTACGCTCCGTCCAGCACCGATCCAGGTCCAAAACCCCGAGAGCTTTCAGCTCGAACTCCAGAATCGTTTCGAATGCCTAGGGAGCTCCGTGGACGATTATAACGATGGGTTCGTGGAAACTGTCCATACGGTCGGGTCTAAGTTCTTCAAGACCCGCCGTACTAATGGCAAAAAGAAACTCTCTGATCCTACTCTGCAGCTAATGGAGGAGAGGCGTGAAATGATCCTGCAGTCTTCAGACGACGCGCTAAAGTACCGACAGCTCAATAGACAGATATCTAAGGCCTTGAAAAGCGACCTTCGCCGTTTTAATACGGACCGCATAAAGGACGCGATAGAGCGGAACAAGGGCTCCAAGGTCTTTTCAAGAGATCTGTCTATTGGACAGAGTCAGCTTGCGAAACTGAAGACCAATGATGGCAGGATCGTTTCCTCCAAGCCGGAGCTGTTGAGAGAGATCGAGAGTTTCTATGGACAGTTATACACGTCAACAAGCAACCCCGTTACGGATCTGGCAAACGACCCAAGAGCCAGATTGACCCGACACTATACCGAAGATATCCCGGACGTTAGCTTGTACGAGATTAGGATGGCTCTGAAGCAGCTAAAAAACAACAAGGCGCCGGGTGATGACGGAGTCACGGCCGAACTCCTGAGGGCCGGCGGAAAACCCGTTCTTAAGGCCCTCCAGAAGCTGTTTGATTCCGTCATACTCGAGGGCAAAACGCCACAGGCATGGAACAGAGGTGTGGTGGTACTTTTCTTTAAGAAGGGTGATAATACTCTTCTTAAGAATTATAGGCCCATCTCACTTCTGAGCCATGTCTACAAGCTGTTTTCGAGAGTCATCACGAACCGTCTCGCGCGCAGGTTTGACGACTTCCAGCCTCCCGAACAAGCCGGATTCCGTAAAGGCTTTAGCACCGTAGACCACATACATACGCTGCGGCAGGTTATACAGAAGACCGAAGAGTATAACCTGCCTCTCTGCTTAGCGTTTGTGGACTACGAAAAAGCCTTCGATTCGATCGAGACATGGGCTGTACTGCAGTCTCTTCAACGGTGCCAGATCGACTATCGGTACATCGAGGTGCTGAAGTGTTTGTATGAAAACGCCACTATGTCAGTCCGACTCCAGGACCGGACTTCGAAACCTATCCTTCTGCAGCGAGGTGTGAGACAGGGAGATGTTATCTCTCCGAAACTGTTCACCGCTGCACTGGAGGATGTCTTCAAGGTTCTGGACTGGAAAGGGGCTGGCATCAACATCAATGGCGAGTACATCACTCACCTTCGGTTTGCCGATGACATAGTCGTCATGGCTGAGACCATGGAGGAGCTCAGTGCAATGCTCGATGACCTCAGTAGAGCTTCCGAAAGAGTGGGTCTTAAAATGAACATGGAGAAGACAAAGGTCATGTCGAATGCCCATGTAACACCCACTCCCATGACGATCGGAGGCGCTACACTCGAAGTTGTGACCGAGTACGTTTACCTAGGACAGACTGTCCAGTTAGGTAAGTCCAACTTCGAGAAAGAGGTCAATCGTCGAATCCGACTCGGCTGGGCAGCGTTCGGGAGGCTTCGCAATATCTTCTCGTCCCAAATACCACAGTGTCTCAAGACGAAAGTCTTTGACCAGTGTGTGTTGCCAGTGATGACCTATGGTACAGAGACGTGGTCGCTCACAATGGGCCTTATCAGAAGGCTTAAAGTCACCCAAAGGGCAATGGAGAGGGCTATGCTCGGAGTTTCCCTACGCGATCGAATCAGAAATGAAGAGATCCGCAGGAGAACCAAGGTAACCGACATAGCCCGAAGAATTGCCAAACTTAAGTGGCAGTGGGCAGGGCACATTGCTCGCAGAACAGATGGTCGATGGGGCCGAAAGGTTCTGGAGTGGCGACCGCGTACCGGAAGACGTAGAGTGGGAAGGCCTCCCACAAGGTGGACCGATGACCTTGCGAAGACCGCGGGTATCCGCTGGATGTGGGAGGCACGAGACCGGTCGAAGTGGAGGAGCCTGGGGGAGGCCTATGTCCAGCAGTGGACGTCTTTCGGCTGATATGATGATGATGATGATGATTTGAAGCAAGATTCCAGTTTAGATTACTTTGAAATCTGAAGAATGAGTTTTGAATCGAGATTCATGCTTGGTCATCGTTCTTAGAATATTCGCTACAGATTTCAGTTCATGTAAATGCAACCTAATATTATTTGAATTTTAAACATGATTCATGCTGAAGACTCGTACGTATGTCAACTCCGTAGATAAGTCACTAAGTATACAAATTGCAGTTTAATATCATCATGATCATCATCACTGTTGGACGTAGGCCTCACCCAAGCTCCTCTACTTCGACCGGTAGTGGGCAGAGCACATTGCTTGCAGAACAGATGGCCGATGCAGCCAAAAGGTTCTGGAGTGGCAACCGCGTACTGGAAGACGTAAAGTTGGAAGGTCTCCCACAAGGTAGACCGATAACCTTGTGAAGGCAGTAGGAATCAGCTGGATGCTGGAAGCACAGAATCAGTTTAACATCGTGACAGAAAAAAAACGAATTAATTAATTATTTTTATTTTATTGTAGGTACCTGAGTTTCATCTATATCTGCTGAAAAGTGAAAATAAATTAAGTAAATGTATTTTATACAGATACAATTAAATGTAGACGATCTATCATATTTGCTCATTTACCGATGTAAATATGGCTTCTATGGGGAAAACCTTTCCACGTTTTGTGTGGGAAATAAATGTAACTACCGGTAAGAATATAAATAAAGCTTCCTTAACTACGCCTAGTCTAGACAATAAACGATGCAATTAGATACAATTAAAACAACAAGCTAATATAACTGCGACACTTTTCCTTATCACCCGAGGTGAACCGCTAACGACCCGACACCCGTCACTCTTGCCACTCCTAGATGGTTGCCAGAACATTTCGGAGAATAGCTTTCACTGATCTGATGCAACTCCGTGTAATGTCACATCAAGTGTCCGGCATTCGTAGACAATGACGGAGCTACGGATGTTGCGGAGTTACGGTACTTCGCCGAACTTGTGAGAATTGATGTTACCGGCCTCGTTGACGACCTTAGGTCGGTAACCGTTACAAAATATCTTGCGGTTACTTTTTCCTGGTACTTATGATTAGATTTACAAAAATTGTATGTATTTATTGTGATGCAGAACAATATAATGTGGGACGCAGATCAGGTTATTTTGTCATTCTGAAACGAAGGAGCTCCTCTGGAGAAACTATTATAACCACCGCCAAACCAATACAGGGTCAAATTAAACTATGTAGCTAGCGAGTGTTTTTATTTTATCGCTAAACATGATAAAATAAAAGACCTGACTTTTTTGTTGCCAAAAAAAATACGAAAAAGATCAAGAACTTTCATATATATATATTTTTCTTGGGTCTTCCACTTGATCTTAGTCTTGACCTACATATTATAAGGAATTCCGGAATTTTTCCGCCATCTCAGCTTGAATGGACAGTGTCGCGCCTGCGCAGACTGTGCTGTGGAAGTGCGACCGGCACGCTCTTGCCACGTGCGCGTCGAGGTCGTGTCTATAACCCCGCCCATAACGGCATAACGTACACAGCACTGCACTCGAAAACCAACAATATGAACTAAAACATAGAGATGGAAATACAATGGCTGTGAAAAGAAAGCTCTCGTGATCTCCTACAGGTGAAACATTGACTTTGTTGTAAAAGATAGAGTTCGTTTTAGCTTGGCAGAGAACAGAGTTACGATGTCTAGTGTCGGCAGTTGTTTGAAGGAAGCGAACCGTAGTATTTCATTCATGAAAGTGCAAACGAGGTCGCCGTAGTACTATGTGCGTGGTTTTCGTTCAAAGATAAACTAATTAAACGTTAGATAAGCGTGAAGAGTCTAACTATCTCCAGTTAGTTAGCGGATTAGATGGGATTACTTGTTTAAATAGGAATTTGTGTAATCTTAATACCTTAATACATAAGTACTGTAATTACCTTAAGTAATTGCAATAATTAGTTGTTAACTCACTTAAATATTTTTTTATTTGGGTATGAAAAAGGGTAGAGCTTAGCGCACTTGGGTAATAATAATAACCCATAATTTTCGTATGATTTAATTACTTTGGATTCCTAGAAAAAACTATTTGCTGGATAATTAATCAATGAATATACTAATTAACGAATTCGTATTTCACACGGTCCTACAAAGTGACAAAAATCGATGTAATAACTTTTTCGTAGATATTTATGATCTACACAGTTACGTATTTCACAAAGCAAGCAATCAAGCATTCTTCTTTATGTAATACTGCTGAGATAGTTCATATAAAAACATACACAGACAAATCGAGCACCTCCTCTTTCCAAATCGGTAAAAAATAGCCGCTGCAATCAATCCTCTGTTTTGCATCAGCCGGCACTCGAAGTCAAGGCCCATTGTTACAATATCAAAGTTATTTAGTAACGTTATTGCATTAGACACATTACCCACATTACAAACATACGTATACATCATGTGGTTTCAAGTGTTTGCATGGGAGAAAGTGCTGATGTAGAGTTGATGGGGTTTTACTATTTATCTATGTGACGTAAGTTCCCATCGATCCACATAGCTAAATACCAGACATACCATTCTTACACGTCGTGATTAGTGACCTTCTGTGATTACCGTAAGGCCCCATTTATACGGACACCTAATACTTACGTAAAGTCGTTAGGTACTAGTCTTCAGAAGCCTGTACTTGGCCTTAGGATACTTGTTTGATTTTGAGGTGCATTCAAATAGTCCTCGACTGAAAAGTGTGACAATGTCCATACAGTATTGACAAATCTTTTATATATTCTTGTGCTACCCTAATATTGTCAGTGAAAACTTTTAATTGGCCTTCTTTCACTAATGGTTAACTATCTGTATCCAGCTGTAATTTTTTTAAGAAATAAAATAAAATATTATTGAATACATAATTGGACCTACGCCTGGCGCCGCCTAAGCAACGTCATCTTATATCTGTAACGACATCAGCTATTCTCACGTTGTACCAATTTGAGGGAACAAGCTTCGGATGTTCGGGTTGCTTGAAACCTCCACGTCTACACCATCATCTAAAGACTCTGGACAGGAAGTTGGAGACGGCGACCATTAATCTACAGTAAGTAAGAGACTGTCACTCTGACAGTCAATCATATCTATTGGTTGCAGAGATAAAGTTCTACAAAGCCGACAAACTTTTGTAGACAACACTCCAGCCACGTATGGTATTACGCGTGCGTGCAGTGTTGTCTCTACTTCTCCTATCCATCCAAGGTTGTCTTTGAAAAATCGCTTTTATGACCGCCCATGTGTCACCCTATGTAAAATTTCTACATTTAGATATATCTGTAATTTATATACTATTTTATAGTACTTAACAAGTATTCTACTCTTTCTACAAATCTTGGTATGCGTTATTATTGCTATGTAGGCATTATAAACTTTCAAGCGTCAACGGATAGTCAATTAGGAAAATCTGATAGCTGGCTTTACGTATAATTTTCCTTTACAAAACCGCTGTCGTCAGCGGATTATGTCAGTTAAAACTAACTAGGCATTTCGGAACACCGTCACACATCTCATGTTGGTACGGTACATGTTAAGAATAAAAACCATTTTTACATACGTCATAGTGAGAGTGGAATATACCTGTAACAGGAAAAATCATTACGTTGAAGCATATCTAGGCTGTTGATGGTTGTGCATTGCATAAAAATGCGTCATTATCTTAAGAAATACAAAGCTAGGAACTCTTATTTCCTTAAAAGAACTTTGGTTGTAAGCTGCATGATAAGTACAGTTTAAAAGTCTCAAGATTAGAGCTTCGTGCTTCGTTTTTGGAGTGTTTTTTTTTTTTAAACTGTCGTCTTTCCTTTCTGCACTATTAATGTTAGTTTCGTTGCGTGAATATAATCGGCGTTTCAGGTACAGGGACCATTGCCACTGCTACCTCTTTAGATGACCTCTCTTAAGTTGATTTACAGATTCACTGCTGTCTAGTAATTTAACAGCTGGAGGATTTGGGGATCAGCATAGCGTTTTTTATGTTTAGTAATTTCGTCAAGAATAGTAGGAGCGTTGAGAAAATCACGAATTTCTTCATTCCGTGTGAACCATGGTGTTATGACAATATAATCCTCAAGATGGTGTTTGGAGCTCTCTGAATGCACATAATATGTTACTTTTAGAAGTTGTCGGAGGGGTTTGTGTTGTGGCCAAGTAATGACAGCCGTACGGGTCAATCGGTCAGGTTAAGCAACGCTTGCCGCGGTTGTTCCGTGGATGGTTGACCCTCTTTAGGTATATACCAACACCTCTCCGTGCGTCGGAAAGCATGTTAAACCGTTGGTCCCAGCTATGATTCCTGGATCTTTGACAGTCGTTAAGGGTCGTCAGAAGCCCGAAAGTCTGACAACCAGTCTTACCAAGGAGGTTTATGTTACCCAGTAACTGGGTTGTGGAGGCCAGGTAGGCAGTCGCTCCATGAAAAAACTGGTAAGTATTCAGTTTCACAGTTGGGAAAATGCTAGGCAGATGCTAATGGGGTCGGTGTTTTCTAACTGACCACTTTCAGAAGAATCACCGAAACAAACTCAGAGGTTTAAGCCTCTTTGATCTTAAGTTAAGTATCATCCCTCTGCCCTGAAGTTTTAGGTGACGGTTAAAGTTGCATCAGAATGTGTAAAGTTTGGTTCTGACTACCCATAGGTAATGTTGAATATTTGAATAAAACATAATAGTGACTCACTACCTATTAAATTTTTTGCTAGTATTTAAAGCTATGATACTAGGCAGTTAGGTGTGGATGAGCCAATACTAACGCAACTTCTTGAACAATAAGTATAGGTGGAGTAAAATGTTCATTTGACACAAATTTATGCATGACTAGCTGTTAACTTTCACCCCCTATTTAACTCCCTTAGGAGTTGAATTTCGAAAAATCCTTTCTTATTCCTTGTCTACATTATAAAAGGAACCTCGGTCCAAAATTCAAGCTTTCAAGGTCCAAGGATTTGGGCTAGGCGTTGATGAGTTAGTCAGTCAGGACAGTCTTTTTATTTATATAGATTTCAACTTTAATATTAGGACTTAAGGTGACACTTGTCCACATTTTTTCCATACAAACTTCGAGAGGGTTTTACTCCACTGTTTGACAATGTACATCAAAACGTAAACATGGTATGGTTTTGTCTCATTAATTATATTGTCGGTACGGAAACAGAATACTAAAATAAAAAGCCATTAAAAAGTTATGAGCCAACAAAGATTCGTTTTTCTTGCTAATTCAACCTAACTTTGGGCGTGTTTACGTAATAAAAGAAGTGTAAAATTCCCAAAACTAAGTCAGTACCGACAAAATTCAATTATCGATAAGTTGAATAAACTTAATTGGTCATTGATTTATGCAGTGGTTTTTTCATAAAACCCGATCTTCCGAAAGACTTTTCTTAATTTTTTCGGGAATGTTTTGCTATAAATGCTCCTGTATCTCACTCAATAACGTTATGCGTGTAGACTAGCGTCTAACTGCTCATCACTGATACTATCTCTGTCGGATACGAAGCCTGGTGAGACAGCGTGATTTTTAGCCAGGCCCACCAGTGAGTTCGAGCCCGCGCAAAATGTCCCCTTAAAAGACTAAAAAACGGATGTCAAATTAGACTGAAAAAACAGTACTTTTAAGCAGGTACCTACCGTTTTCAGGCAATGAGTCATTAACAACATCCCTGCTAACTCATTAAACATGATGATAAAAATGCGTCAAATGCAGACAAACCTATACAGAAAAAATTCTAAGAAAACCACAAAATACAGTAACTACCATATTTGGTAACGCGACGACGTAACAGATGATAACACAATAACATGACACTAACCGCAGCCGTAAGATAAATATAATAACAAATCGTAAAACGGACAACCAGCACATGTATGATGTACCTATACTTTTAGTGACGTGCAAAAAATGTGTGATTCATAGATTTAGGTGTCTCGGTACCTAGGTACGATACGACTAAAATAAGAATGAGAAGTTGATGACGTCGGCGTGACTGTCCGTGACACGTGCTAATATGTCGAGGAGAATTTTACGCTTTGAAGTGTGGTTGTGTATTAGGGAAACACGGCGGTAGACACGTTACTTGGTATGTAGTCGATAATGAACAGGTATATTTTTAGGTAACGGATTAAATTAACTTAAAGAGTCATATTGCTGATTATAATTCTGTAAATATGTACTTATGTTACCATCGCGAATCATATTTTAAAAACATACAACCTGACTCTGATCTGCCAATTGTAATTTGCGTTGAATTTCGTGGTCTACTCCGGCTGGAAGGAGACGTTGCTCCGAAGGAGAAAGTACCCTAGGAAAACTTGCTTATAGCTGCGCTAGTGAAAACTGTTACTGAAAGTTTCTGTATGTTTCAGGAAGCTTCTCGAATATTTTTCAGTGTCAATCGACTTTCATAAAGATATTAAATTTGATTAAAGTGCCAATCAAATAAGGTTACCCTTTACGACCACTTTAAGTCATCGCTCCCTGTGAGTGGGAGTGCAATTTGAGTGTCAATTAAACGCGTGGACGTTACGTCATAATGTAATAACCGACGCACCTCTTTTTCATCATTCTTTCCCATTTTTAACCTCCGACGCAAAAACGACGGGGTGTTATAAGTTTTTTGCCAGTCTTGTCAACGTCTTGATACAGTGGAGGGTAACCGCTGGCCTTAAATTGAGATAGGGCTGAACTTTTATAATATTAACTCGTAGATTCATTTTTGGGTGCTAGTGTAGGCTTGTACCTAATTTGTAGCATGGCCTTTTGAACTTTGTCTCTGGTATGGCAACGCAACTTCGATGCCTCTGGAATCGCCAATGTTCATATATGGCGGCGGCGGTAGTAGAGTTTACGAGAGATTAAGAGCCCTTTACATGATATGACCAAGATTATGTCTGGACTTTAAGAAACAGTGTGAGTTGGTTTCACAGCCTTTATTTTCAGAGTAGTCAGATAAGAAATGCCGACGTCATCTTCTTTTTAAAATATAATTGACATGTAAAAGTGTTTACTTACTTACAGAAATTAAATAAGCCATCAAAAACATAACTTGTAAAAAAACCAAGTCTCGCAACTCAGTTCATGTTCTGTAAAAAATTGTAAGATCCATGTAATACCAAGTCGGTTAATTTATTCAGTCCCTACTTACGAGTCCTTCTGTCTTAAGTAATTATATGTTTTTTCAAAATAAAGAAATATTCTACTCTATAATAATTAGCTAACCTAAAAACATCTCATAGTGACCATATCAATATTAAAAATCTATCATGTTTTAAATAAATAGATTGACTTGGCCATTCCATGAAAACGGAATGGATCTCACAAGTAATACTTACATATTAAATTAAATTAGATTGTTTTTTTATTTTTTAGTTGATATTTCTATTTACTTTTTTTTTTTAGATTAAATATTTAATTTAAAAAAAAACAATAAAATACTAACTTAACTAATCCTTATCACAAATTAAAAAATAGCGTCAAAAAATTCGTCCTCATCGCTGTCGACTGGTAATGTTCCCAAGAGACTGGCAGCATTACCACGTTGAATGGCAATGCTTAGCCGCTGGCCAAGGTAGAAACCAGCCCTTGGGTCACGGGAAGTGTCAACCAGTCTTTTCGAGATTTCCTTAAAGAGGCCGTGAGCACTCGGACCCCACGGCCCGAGGGTTTCAACCCCAAACGGCTCGAAAATATAATTACCAATTAGGTTGTTATACTTTCGCCGCTTGAGGTTTTCCGCAGCCGCAGCGGCAGCGCCAGCACAGCACACCGAGCCAGGAAGATGGGATGGTGCAAGAGGATCGACACACGTTGCATCCCACACTAAAGGCCTACCCATCTTCCATGGAAATAAAGACATTCCGTCCGGTCTCTTGCCATCGTCGCGTGCCAAGCCATTGGGTTCTAATACAGCTGGAACGCCGACGGTGACAAGAGCTCGTCGGATGATGTCGTTAATGTTTGCGTGCCGCGCTAAGCGGCCCGCGCTTCGGCTGCAAGACAGGCCGTGGTGTCCTAGACTGTTGACAACTTCGCCGCAGTGACAGCGATGAGGAGAACAACAAGGAGCTCCCAGTCGTAGGGAAGCAGCGAGGCGGAAAGTAGTGTCAATGTTCGACGACGGTAGTGCATTAAGCCACAGACCCGACTCCCACTTACCCACAGCCAGCAGGCGCGCACGCTCCGCAGTAGTAGCAGACGTGTTAAGTAGATTGTCTTGTACTACTCTGCAGAGCGGCTCATCCCACCTTCTCTGGGAACATGGATTATCGGGTAGATCAGAGTTCGGGCAAGCGAGTCTCCAGGCATCCAAAGCCTCGGTGAAGTACGGCACGTCAAAATTAATCAGTGTGGAGGCTAGGATTTTCCTGATTAATTTCTCAGTGCCGTGGACCGAGGATATGAAAGCCGGTAAACTAATACTAGAAATTTTGCGGACGCCGAGGCCTCCCATACGAATGGGAAGAGTAGCTTGTGCCCAAGCTCGGTCATCCATGGCCACATTTAAGATCGAAGTTAGTGTGTGCCGGATAATTTGGTCTATTCTGTTTAATAGATGAGTGTGTTTCCATAAATGGGAAGCGCGAAGGACGTATGTTAATTTGGGACCGAAACAGCAATAACGAATTAAGGTGATGGCCGAATGCATGTTAATTTGGAACAATCTTTCCGAAACGTCGTTGAAATTTTGAATTTTTTCCTCAATAAAAACGGGAAAAGAATTCTCAAAGATTGGAGACCCAAGGAGACGAAGAGAGCTTTTTTCAATTATTTTAATATCTGGAGCTATTGCGTTAAATTTGGAAAGTGTCAGATGTCTGTCAGTACTGTCCGTTATGTAAACTTCACATTTCGAAAGGTTAAGGTCAAGGCCAATCGAATGAAATTCATTTTTCAAGGATTTAAAGTCATTTAAGACCGTTTCTACATCGCCTCCCTAAGTTCCATCGTCAAGATACCAAACATTAAATTTGGAATTTAGCTGCCGAATAATTGGATGAATGGCTAGGCTGAAAATCACTGGCCCGAGGGGGTCACCTTGTTGGCAGCCAACAGCAGATTCCAAAAGGTTGTCCCGATATAGTAATTTTGAAGGGTGTCTGTAACATTGCCAAAGGAAACTATAGATTTGGGGTATTTCTTTTTTAGTTTCTGCCAGCAAGGTGTCCCTATTAACTGAATTAAAGGCATTCTTTATGTCAACCTTCAGGATGACCTCTCCTTTGCCGGAATTTAGGTAGGTCGACAAGGCGTGTACGGCAGCCTCACAGCCCCCTTTGGAGCCGTAACCTAGCTGAAGGGGCTGAAATTTTTCCGAAACCACCTCACCATAAAATTTGCAACAAATTTTGGCTGCCATACGCCGGGTACGTAGTTCCCACGGCAATAGGACGAATGCCGCCATCCTTCTTACGCAGGGCGCATAGATTGGCCCCGTACAGAACGTCGATGACGGCCTCGTTCACCTTGCCGGAGAGCATAAGGTTAATCAGAGCCGTGAGCTCCTTCAAGAGCAACTCACCAGCTTCCCCGGCGCCTGAACAGATTAGATTGTTTAGTAGTAGAAAAGGATGGTACCAATATGCCGTGCCGCTTTTTTGCTCGACTTGGCTGTGCTCCCAGATTTACCCCTATGTCGAACAGTGGCCTGCTTTATGCTGATGATTTTGATGACAGGCGGCCATACGTGACCACTCCCCATCCAGTGGACCGCCCCAGCTTTTTTGTCACTGTCATTTTTTTTTTTTTTAAATCAGTTATTCGTAATTGGAAACTACACAACGGTAAAAAGGTTCTAAGAAATATGCGTGTCTCCGTGACCTCTCACCATTAGACGGCTGTTCAAAGGTAAACGTTCCCTGGGCCGCCCGGCCGTGAGTCAAGCTGTGGGCTAGGCGTGTGCTGATGTATTATATCTTGCACCGAGTTCGTTCAGCTTTCGCGGAAACTGATTCATTCAGTCACCTGTAGTCCTAAGACTAAGGCGAAAAGAGAGGCGGCTGTTTGTTTTATGGACACATTCGACTACCTCAACAATATTCAGTCCATGCCCACGAGCGCTACTGCTGATCATAAGATCCCGGGATCGAGCCCCGGGTCGGGCAAAGTGATATTTGGTTTTTCTATCTGGAATTAATCAGTAGTAGCCCAGAGTCTGGGTGTGTGCCCGGTTGATGGCAATAGGGTCGCCCCTATTGCATGGAACTTAAACATTACTGGCTTAATGTGGGTGTACTATATGTACATCACTGCCCACCCCTTCGGTGAAACAATGCGTGATGTTACGCTATGTAATAATTGAAACCATATAAGTAATAATTGTTGAACGTTTTGAATTCTTGCGGTAAAATATTATCAAGTTTGACTAATTTCAGTAACAAAACAATCAATTTAATTCTAGAAAGACACCAAGTAAGAGTTTTATACGGAACTTAGACAGATGTTACTCAAGAAACACGACCTGTCGACATGTCACCGTGCTTGCGAATACAAAATATTAAGGTTGCAACGGAGTTACGAAATAACTTCCTACGTAATTAATTAATCAATGATTATATAGTTATCAGTATCCGTAAATTACTGTCATAGCGCTATTAACAGCATATTACGCGTCTTTCACTGCATAATCGTTGATCTGTGACCGTCACGTACCTACAAACGGTCGATATCAAACCGTACCGGTATCGGTATCGGTATCAGTCGTGATCTCTACGTGAAAGGATTTTCCAGTCTGACACAATGATTAACAGGATATATGAACAGTTCTTGTTAATACCTATAGAACCTTGAAGCTTTGTTAAGAGGGGCTTTAAAGAATTGTAAAGGCCAATGTCTTGAATGAAGTGATTTATGGACAATGTAGATACCTATGACAAATAATTTTTAGTAGAAATAACACACTAAAGCGGTTTCACACATGCGGAATTATGATTAAAAATGAAATCAGAATTTCCTTAAAAATCTGGTATCGAGACTGAACAAACTTTGAACTGATGCATAGATACTATTTACATACCTACCGGCTATTCCGATTTGCGTAATCTTATAAGTCATGAAGTTAGATTATACACGGTTCATAAGTTTAAATCTTGGTTTGTAAATTTAATACCTAATGAATAAACCGATCAAGTCAGGATAGATGATACGGCGACAGGTCACAGGTACAACTTGTGACCCATGTCCCCACGGATTCAAGTTAAAAGTTGCTAAAAGTTCGTAATCTGCTAAATTCATAATGGTCGATCAGTGATCGGTCAATGGTCTCGTAATAGAATTGTGTTATAATGGCATTGTCGTATTGCCATTATTATAAAACACGTCAGTAGAAATGAATTTCGAAAAAATACTAGGTACTAAATTTGAACATTTATTTATGCCAGAACACATTTATATGTATTTATTTTGACATTTTATTTTTAACATAGTTTTAGTATTTTAGGAACTGTCAAAATTTTAGCAGATTACCGCCTAAGTCAGTCATTCATTTGTCATTATGTACGAGATTACCAATAAACGCCATTTCTTTCAATGGAGTGTCAGTGGCTGACCATTGGAAAGTCATAATGACGCTTTTATATTAGTAGATTACCAAAGTTGTCAAAATCAACAATTATGAAATCAATGATAGTCCATTCTGACACTATTGTAATAGCAGACTTGAGGCCCAGTCCGTGACTTATTATAGACTGGTCTGTCGACTCTGTGGACTGGAATGAGATTGCATGCAGGAGAGATCTTGAGATGGATGTGACGAAAATGGATAGAAAATCGTTTTAATTAGAAATGAGTAGGTATATAAGGAGAAGTTTAAAAGTGGCGCTAGTGACATAAACTTTTCTGTCATATGTGTATGGGCAAGTCTTTGAGGAGGGAAGAAACGCATGTGAATAAATAGTAATGAATACAAATGTTGAGCCGAAATGTTCCGTGTGGTGCCGTAAAGAATAGCATCATCCCATTTCTTCCCGTGGGTGTCGTAGAAGGCGACTAAGCAACTCACTAGAGTATGGGCAGCAGCGTTATCTATGCATTGTACCACCATACTGCGATCGCCAACCCGCCTGCCAAGCGTGGCGATTAAGGCAAACCCCCATTTTAATTTATTTGGGGAGGCTTATGTCCAGCCGTGGACGTCTATCGGCTGAAATGATCATGATGATGACAAATGTTAATGACACGTAACATGGGACGAGGGCAAGTCAAAGACAAAGCATTTATTTCAATCAGGCACTTAAAAGGCACTTTTGAACGTCAACATTTACATTAAAATAGAAATGATTCTAGTCGCCCCTTCCAAAATGTAGTTTCATATGGAAAAGAATGGGCAACAAACTCCACCGTTACTCTTAAAATGTTTTAACATAGTGTGAAAACGATGCACCCAGAATAAAATTACCATACCAAAATAAGTATGTAATGTAATGGAAGCAATAAGGATAAATTAATTTTATATATGGTAGATATATGGTGCTCGCATAATAATATATACAAACATTGTAAGAACTTACTTTGATGAAAAGGTCTGATATAAACTACCTTGTTTACCTTGTTTTTCATGCATGCTTACTCTAAGCATGCAACGATTTATCAATTATAAAAAGCAACTTATAAGCGTGTATTTTCTTGCAAATTATCTAAGCTTGTTCAAACATACTACGACTAAGACATCGAAGAGATTACCTAGGAACTCTATTTGAGTTGAGTCACAGCTTAAGGAAGATCGCACATTATTACCTTAAACAAACCAACGTTTAATCTTCTATGCATTAAGTATGATTCTTTAACATTACAAACAACTGTATTATATTATATTTGTCCCTTTTGCATTGCATCACTAAACTTACATGTGACGTAGATAGACGAATTCTAATGTTTGCTCACGAGAGCGGCTATTCTACTTTGTACTGGCGACACATGAATGATAAGTGATAACAAGGTGTACACACGACGAACTATCAATGACATACAGCCACGACGTAGTAAGCCACTTTATGTACATTGATAGATGTGATTACGCTGTTAGGTTTAGCAGATTGTATCAGATTTTTATGTGCCGATAATTTATTAGATTTATCGCGTTATATGCTTGTTAAGTGATGATAGTGTGTCGTCATTTTTGTTGTACGTTACTTGTTACTCCATAGAATGTTACAACTATCTGTACACCGGCCTACAAAGGGTTTGATAATGTTTTACAGAAAAATTGAAAATTATGAAGTGTCTATAAAATACATAATTTTATTGAGTTGCGAGTATTTTGGTGACATAAATACAGGGTGGCCGGAACATTGACGCGCATCCTGTAACCACGGATTTAGCATGATTCTGAACCGGGGAGGGTTTTGCCCTGCAAATTAAATTTTTCCTCGGTTATAAAAAAATTACTGTTCCATACATTTTGACCGCGTTTTGAATAGCACTTTTCTATTATAGTACAGCAGATTTTTTTATTATTTATAATGTGCTGAATTCATGGCTGATGTTTGCGTATCCATGGGCCACCCTGTATTTGATGATAATAATAGCATATAAAAGTAATAACCCTCTTTAATGGATCAGGAGAAAATGCAGTCAAAAAGGGTGACGAAGCCCAACTCTACACTTTGCTGTCCAAAACCACCCGGATGCCTCGAGTTACTACCGCAAAAGAGTTGTTGGAGGAACACCGAGTTTTATCCAGGCTTAAAGTAGGGAAATAAGGTTGAACCTATCTAGCATGGAAGAGAATGTGTTTTTTAGGTATTGTTCGTCGAATAATTGAGCTCCGTAAGTTCTGAGTTGAGCTGCACGATTTCTGATAAATGCGCTGACTGGACAGATCCACTCAATCTGTGTGGTGCTGTTCTTAAAATATCATTTCAGACACCAATCTAATGGTCTTCACATGTCATGATCTGACCGTGATTATGTCTGGACTTCAAAAGAGAGTGGCGACCTCAGAGTTTATTTTGAACTTTCTCCTAAAAGTAGTCAGATAGGAAACGCCAGCCTTATCTAGTTTTATATCTAAATATGATTGACGTGTAAAAGTGTTAGTACAAACCAGCATATACATAAATAAAATTAAACATTTATTATTTGTCATTAGAACAGCAGGAGTGGCTTCTGGGCCACGTGGCCACAGACAGCCACGTGCCTATGGCTTGTTTCAACCTAAGTGCCGTACCTTACTGTAGCTGACTGTAGGGTAATTGATATAGCATCATCTGTTTAGTTAGATGAAAAAGGGAGAAGAACGTAGTTCTAAATTGTAATGTTGACAATTATTAAGTATAATGCCACTCCTTAATCAAAAATGTCGTCATGTTCATGTCCATTGCAATTCGTCTACAATAGTCTAACCCATAACATTGATACCGCGCGGAATGTCGCCTACCCGCAGCGCGCGAACAAATATCATAAAGATATGACAATATTCCTGCCAAAATATGAGCACTGCTCTTTGGACCTGTGTGAAATACCCATCGTGTCATTGTCACCGACAATTTCGTCAGTAAACGCAATAAAATAACCGTCGGCCGCCCTATATGGGCACCGGTATTTTTCAGAAGTATGAAAGAACTTCCTTCAAGTTAAACACTTGTTTGGTTTTAGTCACCGTTGGTCGTCGGCGCAGGCGCCGCACTATTTCATCGAAGCCGTCATAAGGCAGGTGCGAAATGAATGACTATTAGATCTTTACAATTTGATAAAAGATAAAAGTATGAATGTGGTAGGATTTTCCTTATAATGATTCAGGGTTTGTTGATTGGGGTAGGGACTTTTGAACTGTTCTTCTTATTGAACACGCGGCACCTACTTACGATTCAGAGAGAACCTATTGTAAAATTAAACAGACAAATGCTGCAAGCTTTAAAGAACTGCCTTATTTACATTGACTTATTAAAATAGACTCATGTGGGTGTATTTCTGTAAATTGGACGAAATACATAGTTAATAAAAGAGTTTATTAGACTTTTGTAATAGAACCCGCAGCTCTCAATAGGACAGAGGAGATATTTTCATCTCTTTACGACGGAAATCCCACGCAAATTGTTTAAGTTATGCTATTCCGAGCTATTCTGGATTTAAATTAGAGTCGTTAATTAGGAAATCACTCAGCATTCCAATGGACTTATTGAAAACATTTCCCCATAAACTGTTAGCGGTCGATCAGCGTGGGAAATTCTCTGGAAAGCTAGTGTTTACGCTAACTACCTATATTAACTCGGCGGTAATCGCCGAAATATTCGAATAATTCGCATTACTCACATGCTCGTCGATCGTAACACTTATCATTCCATCAAAGAGCCTGGTGTTTGTGCCAGACGCGTGTGTTCGCACTAATGACAGCATGTCGACAAATAAAAATATCGAAATAATTCATAGCAATTGACGTTCATATTTTTACATCAAAAATGTGTGTTTGGCGTTTGCGCTAATAATGGAATGGTAGAGATAGTTTCGATTGTTTTTTTAAATCATTTGACGCAATTATATGGGAAGAGAGAAGGGAAGGGAGCAAGATATTTTCTGTAATGGTTCCAAAATACATTCAAGATATAATATTTTTCGCAGACAGGCTGCGAGTGGGATTATATTTTTCTTAATTTTTGTCACATTTTATGATTAATTAGTTCTACTGACATATTATTGTTTACTGACCATTGTGTACCTACTTGGATTGATCAAAATCAAAATATTTTTATTTCATATAAACCTGCATGGTCACTTATGAAACGTCAGAAGCTAGGTGCACGGTTCCAAATTGTTGTTTCCTATGGAGAAGAGCCGGCAAGAAACTCCACGGTTACTCTTTTAAAAATAATTGGCTTTAACAATATTTTCAAATTACAGAGATAAAATGTATGGGAGGACAGCGCAGGCTTGTCAATAAGTACCAGGTACTTAGACGAATACAGAATAGAAAATCGTCTACAAATCTACAGTCAGTAAGGCCTACAACGTTCTCTCATTCACAATATGTAAAATATTCTACATAAATAAAATGAACCTAAATAAAATTTTATTGATGTATAATGTCAATTAATGACGAGAATATGTCAGCATTGTAAAAATAAAAAGAATAAAAAAGAACATTGTATTTGAGAGCAGTTAATAGACTTTCACATAGTTATGCTGTTAATGAGGTACCAGGGAAGCCACATGTGCAGAAGAAGGAATTAATGCCAAACTTCCCTGTCTTCAACGTAGTCTTTTATCTTATAATATGCTTCTTTGATAAGGACACGTTTGATGTGCGTTTTAAACTTTCCATCTCTAAGTTCTGTAACTGACTTTGGCAACTTGTTATAGAAGCGGATGCTTTTGCGAAATTTTGGAATCACAATTTCATCTTTACTACGTGTATTCAGATTATGGATTGAAGTGCCTTTACTAATTTAGTTTTTATTTTGTTATTATTTTTTATTTTATTTTGTACATTTTATAAAGTCAAAGAGGCAAAGGCATAGAGGTGAAACATGCACGCATGAAATATTAATATTGTGACAATCTGCATGCTTAATTTTCATGTAGGTACTCGTATACACATGTTTTGAAAAATTTAATTGTCTTTATCTTTATCTCATTCAATAAAACAGCCTCCACATGTTCCATACCTTTACCACAATGTGAGAATTTGCCATACAGTTTGAACCGATGCGAGAGAAGAAAGAAAATATAGAAGTATAACAGAAGCAAGTAAAAAGAAATGAAAATTCATGAAAGTGAGACGCAATCATCTCGTTTCCTTTGATTATTATAAATCTAATAACATGGCACGAGCTACAATTAACTCATTGATAACAATTAAACTGATACTAAGTACTACGTTTTAATCGTAATCTCGGTCACAGAACCAAGTTAATGAGACCAGGAAGTGATCGTTATTAGCAGCTTCACTGTTATCAGTCGTCGGCGGTTCACGGGGGCACGGTGATGCGTCGTAGTGCAGAAAAAGATACCGCCATAATTAAATTAATTATTGATAATTTGATAATGATTTATGAATGCCAAATAGATCTGCGGCAGATTCAACGAGTTTAGGTTCTCAGTCCGTTGAACTACTAAAAATCAATCGTAGTGATGCAATATTTAAGTCTGCTTAAATAAATGCACTAAATTTTGTTAATTAAATGTTATTTCATGATGACATTATTTGACGAACATTTTTCTGACTTTCTGAGTAACATTGTGGCCAAGTTACCAACATAGATACCCAAGTATGATAAAACGGTTCTATGACGTGTGAAGCATCTTTCTAATAAAAGCTAACCGACATAGCCCGAAAAATTGCCAAACTTAAGAGGCAGTGGGCAGAGTACATTGCTCGCAGAAGTTGCAGTACCCATGGTCGATGGGGTTAAAGGGTTCTGGAGTGGCGATCGTGTACCGGAAGACTAGCGTTGGAAGGCCTCCCCACAAGGTGGACCGATGACCTTGTGAAGGCTGCGGGAAGCCGCTGGTTGTAAGCAGCACAGAACCAGTCGAAGTGGCGTTGCTTGGGGAAGCCCTATGTCCAGCAGTGGACGTCTTACAGCTGAAATGATGATGAAAACAGCTCGTGGTTTCAGCCCATTCACACAATAATGAGTCGTACTAGTTTTCCGGAACGTCTTCCTAGGGCCATAAATTCAAACGAAATTGAGAAAAATGACGATTGGCCAAATAAAATAATCATGAATGATATGTAGGTAAGTAATTTCATATTTGTTGAGAAAAGATCGTCATAATTTGTTATTTTTAGCTAAATAGCGGTCAATTACGAAGTTAATTGACCGCCCTAAAAATATTCTCATGTAAAAATATTTCCAGTCGCATATTAATAATTTATGATGGCCGCCCACTAGTGCTGTACTGCGACATCGCCTCTATAATAAAAGTTGACGGAATTTGTTTTGTTCTAATTTTATTTACATCAATCTACGCATCAGTCTATCCGCCTGCATTCAGATCTAAAAATGAAATAAACGAAAAAAAATTGTGAAGATTGAGCAGATGACGTAGTTCCAAATTATTTGTAAGTATATCAAGAATTACAGCTACTTATTACACCTGAAAAAATACCTTAATTAAGCTACAGGCGCAAATCAATTTTACTAATACTTTTAGTTTGTGAAAGTTTTCTAATAGGTTAAGTTAGCATAATATAACTTATGTGAAAATAAAACTTTACGCTTTGTTGTCTACCACAATAAGGCAGATCTTATCTCCGCACGTAGATACATAGATACAGTATATGTAAGTAGCTACGTTCTTTAATATTGTGTGTTTGAATAAACTTCTGACGTTGAAGTCACATGAGAAAAATTCGAGCGAGTCAACAATCAGAGTTGATTCCCTACGTCAGATCTCGAGCTTTAATAAAGGAAAAAGGCTCCCATAAAAGTCCACCTGCCCTAAAGAAAAGCACAATGTATTGAGGAGTTACCCAAGAAATAACCGTTACCTACGCTTGCTCTGTTTAGCGGGTAAACCATGTTGGTGACATCGTGACATAACGATGAACCGATGAAAGCGCGTTACAGGAAAACAGCGACATTCCGTAGTACGCATACAGGGGAAATACCTTACTTAATCAGACTAGGGCGGAAAGTACTGAACAAATAAGCCATGATATTCTGAAATAAGTATAAAGGATAACTACTGGATAAGTCCAAGATTTAAACAGTAATAACCACGGCATTTCAACTTTATCCCCAGGGTGGGAAATGCACCTATGATGCGTCAGCGGGATAATTATATAGTAACACACTGACAATTGCAATGCCTTTCATTTTGATAATTGTTGAATTGCACTATTTACGCAGTCGAAAGTTTTGAACTTATGGAGCATTGGAATAAAAATTAACATCAATTTCCATCGGATCGTTATAGAAAGTATGTAGAGCAAACGAGGTGATGGTAGTTTAGATATTCCTAGGAGGTGGTGACAAGTTACTACCATCAAAACAATCCCTAGTTACGAATGACGTGATGCCGGTGATATAGCAAACACTGAAATGGCCAAAGAACCTGTGATTATGATAACGGTCAGTTATCATAATCAACAATCTTCATTTGTAGAGGTCATTTAAAGACTTGCAGAAGACTCATGTTCACAGGGTGATAAGATGACAGTGTCGGCCCTATGATCACGACGTGATAGTGTGGTGATAGTCACGCATTCATGACCAATTGTGTGTTACCTGGCATTCAGAAAAACAATGGTTATTCTTTAAAACCTAATTGGTTTTAACATTTTTTTCATGTAAGGGACAGCGTACAGTAGGTCAACAAATACTGTACCAGGTACTAAATAAATTAGAAAATATTCTATAAGTCCAAGACCAACAACGTTCCCACAATTGTTCACAATATTTGTATGGCCTACAAGTAGTTGTTCCGGGTCTGGCCGTTTGTGTATGTGAGTTTTAAATGTTTGTAAACGCACCCACAATACAGGAGAAATTCCTAGTGTGGGGCAACGTTTTTTTTTTGTTTTTTTTTTTATTATTACAAAATATAAAAGAATCTACATATAAATGAGATTAATAAAACATAAAACCAGTTTAAACCAAATGACATGATTGACATGATAAGCACTAAAAAGAGTTAAATTAGAAATGTAGGTAGGTATACATAAAATGTCAAGAAATTAGAAAATTATGTCTTAGAAGTACGTAATAAATTTAATTTAGCATCGTAAAAGAGCAAATAATAGACAATACATACATAGTACAATACATTAGCTAGTTCTTGGTAATAGGGATCGCGTTCAATTATATGGGTATGTATGTGAGAAAGGATTAGTATATATTGGCATTTTATCAGGAAACCTATTCGTGTTGCAGAAGACGACTTTAATGGACCGTCTCCTGTCTTAGCCCATTTATTAATATGTCTCACAAGAAAGTTAGCCACGTAATGGTTTTTTTTTTTTGTTGAGAGCCTGTACTATGTGATGTGTCCTCTTTTTATAACGCTTTAATTAGCTCGGGTTGTATGTACTCGTATGTATGTATCTATAAATGTAACGGAATCTTTGAGCTTAATTTTCATTGGTTTCTAGACGTCTGATCAACTTGAAACTTTGCACACGTCTTAAGGGCCGATGACAATGCAATAACCCGATAAAAAAAATCAAAATTAAAGAAAAAAATAATAATAAAAAAAAATACAAATTTTTAAAATTTTCCCGATAAAAATTTGATCGAACGAAAAAATGGAAAATAAATAATAGGTAGGTAATAATAGGGTGCTTGATATTTTAATTATTACAACTATTCTATTGGCAACCATCTATGAGAGAAGAGTCATGAAAATATAGGAAAATGCACCCCACGCTTTTTACTCTGAATTGAATTATTGACTTCCTACTACTGTAACATAAACTCTTTGTAATTTAAAATTATTTTCTACTTTTTAGCTCGGTCAGCAATAAAAGCGTGTTTTTTTAGTTTTTTTAAACTATTATTTATTCCTTCCAAACCTCTTGTGCGTTCTCTGGCCATGTTGGCCCTGCAACCTTGATCAAATCGTTACACCACCTTCGCCGAGGCCTACCTCGACGGCAATGTTCTCCCTCAGGCTAAACAGTGCAGCGTTGCATGTCTTGGCTGGAAGAGTCTGTTTCTCAACCAATTCCCATCAATCAGTTATAAGAAGTGAGGACCATGATATTCAATATTTTTTTAGTTAGGTATTTGGTCTGACCCCCTGCCGAGAGTATTGACATGTGAGAACTAGAGATTTTTTCCACTGAAAATCAGCATCGTCATAGGATAACTCGCAGCTTTGACCTCTATTATCAGCTACGTGATTCATTGTATCATAATTATTAATAAGTGTGGATATTACATTCGTGTCAATACAGATACAGCAATCGGCTAACTGAATTAAAGTAATTGCTTGAGATACCTCGAACGTGCCGATGATAATTCTGATTACGTGTGGGATCTGGGAACACGAAACCTCAGAGGTGACCGCCCTAAGCTTGGGTACTTTTCCAGGTACGTGGCAAAAACCTTTCATCCATAATGGATCAGCATCATAATTGCGTAACTCACGATTAATCATAATCTGTTTCAATTTCACAGTTCAACAATATTCATTGCGTTATTTACGTTGCTGGGCAGACACATTTTTCGAACATACGAAGCAATGGTTTAACAATCTGTTTCAAAACGAAACAGATTATGATTAATCGTGAGTTACGCAATTAGGGTGCTTTTCTATGTACTTTTCTAGTTTGACACCAAAATTGTAGATATATTGAATTATTCACGTATTATTCCAAGGCAGATTTTTCTTCAGGTAACCTAAATTCTTGTTGTTGTAGGTCGTGAGTTCGAACCCAGACAGGCGCTTTACTTTGTGTAAATTATTTCATCACCACTGCTCTCAAAACGGTGAAGGAAAACATCGTGAGGAAACCGACATGTCCTAGAACCAAAAATTCGAAGACATGTGACATCTACCAACCCGCACTGGGCCCGCGTGGTGGATTACGGCCCAATCCCTCTCAACGAGAGGAGGCCTGTGTCCCAGCAGAGGGAACATTATAAGGCTGATGATGATGATGATGATGAACCTAAATTCTTGTTATAGAAACCTCATTGTATAAAATTATAAGCAAATTGTATTTTATTGCTAAGTAATCAAATTTAGAACTTTCCACAAAGGCTGCAGCAAAGGTCTCAAAACTTTTCATAGGCTGAAATTAGCCATTGTACAAGTATGTTTTACTTGTGCATAAAGGTTTTAAAATTGTTAAAATTAAATTAAACTAAACTATAGGTGTTTCATAATATTATATTGTAACTTGATGTCAACACTGATAACTCAATTAATATGCGGTAAGCAACACTCAAATCGGACAGTGCACCTGATGATAAGTCACTACCACTGTTTTTGCTACACTAAGCAACAACAGCAGGTGCAATGGATTACATCTGGGTTGCTAATGTGATGTTTTAATGTTAGTGTGACCAACTTCTCAATCGGTATATTGGATACGACCTATCTAAGACCCTCTTTCAAAATATTATGTTAACTTCTAGCTTCTCTACATTGACCTAGTCCAGAATATGTAACAGGCAATAATGCAGTCATAACATAACACTATACTTTAACAGGAAATATTACATTCGCGTCAGATAATACGGGTCGATGACGAAAATCCCTGTAACATGCAAATTAATCATGGTACTTGTGTAAAACTAACTTTGAATTACAGAGAATTTTAATGTCGTATGGAATAAAACCTAGAAATGGTAAAAAATTTAAAAACCTAGAATTTAGCATTGAATTCGCGGTTATTTTACTTTTGCTTGTTTTCTCTAGTTTTGTTTGCAATCTCTCAAATCAAAATTATAAACGGCAGTCCATGTCGTCTTTCATCATCATTATTTAATTAATTACTATTATGTGGTTAACAGAAAAAGAATGTAATTTAGTTTAAAAAAAAAGATTTTCAATATTTGGTGGTGTTTTATTGAGTGGTAAATTATCCACAACATAGCCACTAGCTCTATAATTTTTTCGTTTTTCTCACTGACCCGTATTCTTTGTCCGCGAGTGTATTGTAACGAAAATGGATAGGTATTTCTACGAAATAAAATCTTAATTTCACTAACACCATAACGCAAGGCCTAAACTGCACACGAGTTCTTATTATAAAAAGCTGAGCACTAAAAAAGGATTTCTAAAATTCACTCCCTACACCGGGGTGAAAATTGGTCATTTTTGCCGACGGGAATGCCATACGCGGTTGGCTATAGCATAATTTGTATCGGACCTTATTGTTAGCATAATGACATGCAGCTGTACTATATGCTCCTTTTTGGGTTGCAATTTTAAAACGAATGAAGTGGAGGCGAAGTATGTCTCAAAAATAACGCTATGTATGCTTTTTTTTGATGATTTTTTTTTTCTTCCTTATTCTATTTTTTTTTTTTTATCTTTTATAATGTACTGTTTTTTATTTGTTTTTTTATGGATCATGTGGTCTGCAATAAAGATTTTTATTTATTTATTTATAACTTTAACCACATTAAGGCAACTTCAAAAATTGTTAAGGAAGGGTATGCTGTTTTGATGCCCCTTATTTCTGAGAAGCAGCATTCCCAACAAGTAATTAAGCATGCAGTACATGTTTTTGTGCTGCACGCTTTATTACTTTTTAGGAATAAACATTATCAACCAGCTCATTAATCACCCACACCTGTTTATTTACCTTTAAAGATCATATGATTAGTGATTAGCTGATATCTTTGACCAAAATGGATGTGGTCCTGATTACCCCGCTGGTCACCCGATGAATGGCGTGACTATAAGATTGTATCCTGAAACTTGATAACGCGATATACAACGTGCGGCGATATTTTATGACGCTTTGGGATTTATTGGAAACTAGCTTCTGCCAGCGGCTTCGCCCACGAGCAGGTCGGTGTATTATACATATATAAACCTTCCTCTTCAATCACTCTGTCTACAGGGTAAGTTTTTATCCAGTGCGCAAATTGTAACCATGAATTCAGCATATCATTCTAGAACCCCTAGCGCAGAAACTTTTCGCCGGTTGTACAAAAAAAAATCAGCTGTTTCATAGAAAAGTGCAATACCTATGCGGTCAAAATGTATGGAACAGCTGATTTTTTTTTGTGTATAACCGGCGAAAAATTTCTGCGGTAGGGGTCTAGAATGATATGCTGAATTCATGGTTAAAATTTGCGCACTGGATAAAAACTTTTCCTGTATTGATGAAAACCGCATTAAAATCAGTTGCGTAGTTTATAAGGTCTAAGCATACAAACACGAAAATCGTCATCGTTTTATACTACGTATATGTAAGGATGTAGGCAATATATCAACCTAAAAATTTCCAGCATAAGCTATCTCATTGTGCGAAAAGCTTAAGCAATGCGAGGTCAGCTAAAACTGGATTAGCTTGATAAATGTCGCCGTATGTAATAAGATTTAAAGTAGCAAGAAGCTTCTCTTAACTTTGTTGGGGACAGAATTGAGTTCCTTCATCGCTAAGTACAAATAGTGGATCCACCATAAACGCAAAGGTTATTCATGTAGCGCCTTCTTGAATCGCGAATGAGATAAGTGATCCTTGAAAACTTCACAGCATACTAAAAAAAAAACAAGGAAGCCTGTAGTGCCTTTTCAGATCATGAAAACCTAAAACATACTTTAAGCTACAAAAGTCGTTCATATGACATTTATTTATTTACGTAGGTACTCTGTAATTTCCAATGGTGCTAAAGCCATTGTGACATGTATAAATAAAGCATATTTCCTTCTTGGGATTCGAATCGGAACTCAAAGATCGGGTCAAAGCGATTTCAGCTACCACACAAACTAGGCCACCTGTTTGAACTCTACAATTAGCAATAATAACAATATACTTACAAGTAAATATACCCTTTAGAACACTATAGTTGGTTGCAAACTTCCCGTCGGCCTAATGAGCTGCGTGCAAAACGTCTGTTAGCCTACATTCCAATTTTTCTCACTATGAAAAATGGCGGCATTTCGAATAAACGTGACTGGTGGAATTCATTCATGGTATTTCAGTGAATACCGCTGTTTCTATGGTGTTCTAGCTGTGCATGGTGCGGTGGTGCGGTGGTGCGGGTGCCGAGCTACGTCATTATTTCATGAGTAGGCAACTTTCGTGTGTCAAGGTTGCTTTCTGGCTAATCATAAAGCGCAAGCGTGTTCACGGTATTGACACTATATATTTCTAGAAAGTTCTTCAAGTGATTTTTGGTATATTTGAAGACCTTTCAGTTGGTATATTTCTGTGGTTAGTAAAGCCTAGAGCTCTTGGCAGCTTTTATTTAACACATTCAGAAAATCACATTTAATGTCGGTATTAGAATTATACCTAAGTAAACATGTAAAAATAAACACTGAGAGCAAATAGCTACTTTAAAATAACCAATTCTCCGAAAAATATCATATAATTTACGTAATAATAACCTTAGACCCCCATTGCGGATTGACTACATCTTACTTACCTAATTAAAATAACGCTGAGTCATCACAAATCATCATTACTTCATACAGAGCAAAGAAATTGTCATAAACCGAGATAGATCTGTACTCAAAAGTGAATCATAGATAAATGAAAGTCTAATACAACTCTCGTGAGATAACAATGATGAATGTATCAAATGGTGATAGCGGTGCGGACGGTTCACTTGTCTTATCAGCCTCGCTTTCAGTAACCTTTAATGCTGTACTTACTTATTCTAGAAAATTACTAATTTAATTGATTTTCGTATTATCTAGAAGTTATTTTGTAGCGCTAATTAAAGCTCATGCTGTCTTTACACTCTGCTTAAAGTGTTAACAGAATGACAAAAAGCATGGTTAATCAGACATTAATAATTGTTTAACTTTATTAATCGGAACATCACTTATATAAAGTACCACCCACATTCCACCAGTTATAGTGAGCTCCCATATCCCATCCCAATAGGGGGCCAGCCTACTGTCGTAAATTGGGTACAAATTCAGACGCTGGGCTTCTACTGAAAAATTCCAGACAGAAAAACCCTATAACACCTTACCCGATCTCGGAATCGAACCCAAGACCTCATGCTTAGCCGTAGCGCTTGCGGTCACTAGACCAACGAGCAACTCTATGAAACGTTAGTAAATAAAGGGCATAATTCAGTAATTATTATTACACCTGTGTGCACAACTCAACGTTGGTATAACTTAAGCACTAGCTACAATTTCCTGAAGTATTGTAGGTACAACATGGAGGAGACAAACTTAGTTAAAAGAAAATTTTCATATTTTCTTAAATACTCGCACAGTTTAGGCGTAACATCAAATAATGCCCTTTTTAGCCATTCACAAAATTTAAGGCAACGAGAACGCCAGAACGACGTCCAATTGGCATTGTTACAACACTGACCATTCTTAGCACATTATATCACTGATCTGTGCTTAGAACGAAGACTGCACTGACAGCCGATAGACAGCTGGCAGCCATTCAAACTGACGACTAGCTTTGTTAATGAGTTAAACTAACTGAAAAAATGGGCCAATGTTGTAACGGAAACTCGTGTAGAAGAAAGAGTTCAAAGTCCGACGAGACTTTGGCAAAGGAATTGACTGAATGTGAAGCCAAAGATACTACTGGGTCAGCTTTTTTATTCTTTTGCAACTCATCATTATCTGAGACTGTTTCTAAGAAATTTCATAATTTTTGGCACTTTTTAAAAGTCTTATGAAATAACCATAAGCAGAAACAATCACGAAGCTGTTAAAATGGTCACATGATTATTAACATGATCGGGTTTATTTTATGCGAACACTCAAAGAGGGTGTTCTGGTTGACAAGAAACTTTCAGTTTAAGAAGATCTGGGTCACGGGCAGAAAGTAATGAATGAAACACGTAGGGCACGTCCTGCCAACGTGACGTACAAGTTATTGTAGTTGTTAAACGAAGAAGGTACCAATTAACATCCGGCGGGGTTGGCTACCTCACCTTAATCTAATAAAATGTCGGTCATTCAATCGCTCGTGGACTGTACCACCACTTCTGAAAATCAACCTCACACCGCGAGCGGCCGGGGGTGGTTCACATTCCAACCAGTCACCATGACATGTGACGTCATACAACAGTCAAACTATGACGTGTACCCGCATACACGCTTTCCTAGAATTTTTTTCACACAACACAGCTTTAAATTAGCCTTCATAATTTCATAGGAATAATTACTAGCTAGAACCTGGTGCTCATGCAAGTCAAGTTTGTCTTAATCTAGGAAAAGGTGTGCGTTCCATGAGCTAGTTAACGTTTACAGTGAAAATATTCATGAATTCATAGGTTAGTGTTAAAAATGCAAATAAATTAAACAAGTGTGTTTTCTAAAACTTAATCCTACATTTACGTCACGGAAGTGACATAATAATAATAATATATTGTCAGGCTTGCAAGATTTCCTTCCGTATCCTTATTATATTCTTTTTAATCGATGCAGGTACGTAATAAATGAAGCGTTATTTTATGCTCAGCGTGATCAACTCTCAGGGGAAGCACCGAGAGACAGCGTCGAGTGCCTTTAGGGAAATGGCATCAAGGGGTGTCTGAAGGAAAAACCGAGGAAGAGGAATAGTTTTCTTGAGGAAGATCTTATCTTAAAACGGTGCCTTTCGGAGCATTTAAGGACCGGTAAGGATTGAGAAGACAAGAAAGGGAAAGTAAAAGGGTCAAGGTAGGGCATTACTATTCTGTAGAACGTTCAGAAGCAGGTGCAAGGAACCCAGAAACTGAACTGATAACTTATCAGATGGCGCCGCTTTACGTGGAACGCGTGCGCACGTACAGATTACAAATTAGATCATATCTTAAATAACAATCACTTAATACTGACCGAATACAAATATACGATATTATATTATTTCATGATAGCCGACTAGGAATTCCCCACGACATTTGTAATTTGATCCAATCAAGTCATTCTTTGGTATTTTAGCTGCATAAGTATTAGGGAAATAATTTGATAACAGTTTAAGTGATATTGCTTTATATTGCGTTATTGTTGATGTACCTCATATAAAATCAGTACTTATAACTCCGACTGACTTCCCAAAAAGTATCTGTAAAGTTGAATCAATAAAAGAATGATGAGAGAATGTAGGTTAGTGCCGAGTGTGGGCGCAAGCAGTGACTTGTCCGTCTAGTTCAAACATGTCACACGCAACATTTAAACTTGTTACATTATTTGCTCTGCACCGATAAACAAGGTATCACTGTCATACCTCCTAATCGGTTTACCCCTTTTGCAAAAAAAGCAAGTCGGTTAGAATTGCACAATATTTTATAATCGAACCTACTTTCTTCTCTACTTTCTCAATTCTTGGACTGTCAAGGTTGTTCTCGTTAGTCTCTGGCGGACGCCGGTCACACTGGTCAGTGGGTGAACCCTGCAACCGGTCTGCGACCTCAGTACCGGCGGAAACTGCTCGTGACGTCATTAAATTACCGCTGCCGCCAACTTGCTACCTTAGGAGTTTCCATACGCGCACTTTGCCGCAATCTCGACCAAATTATCGTGGGACTCGATTTTCCAATTAATTATATAGATAATTACTATGGAAAGGATTAGGCAAATTGATAAATATTTATGATGAAATTCCATTAGATTATGACGTAGAGTTCGGCCACTCTCTTGAGGGAAAATATTTTCTAGAAGGTATTTGGGCCCTGGCGTGGGTTGAGTTCCGTTCGAAGTTCCGAAAATTCGGGAACAGTAGCAAGTGGTTCATGAAGTTTTGGGTTGTCAGCGTGGTGACGTAGCGTCAGCTGTGCTAACAGAGCACGTCGGCGATGACGCAAGGAGCCGTGCCCTCCGCGCTGTCCCACGTGTTGAGTCAGGCTGCTTTATAACAGCATACCGGTCCGCCTTCCAGCACAAGCCAACAGACCGGCAAGCGAGTAACACGCAGTGACAGTGAACACGTGAACACCTCCAGATAACAGTGCTAATAAATCGTGAATTAAAAAGTGATAATTAAAGTGAAAGGTGAAATAATAATAATGGCTAAAATCGTAATATTGTGTGTGGTGTTGTTTGTGGTGGTAGCTGGACATAAGCACCACCCCAAGTTCCCCAAAAGTACTGAGGATTATATCATACCGATGCCAAGAAAAGGTGAATGTTTAATTTGATTTATTACTTTCTTTCTGGTTTACAATTATTAAAAAAAAAAAAAACTAGTTCACTGAAGCAGCCAATAAGTTTTTGGACGTGCATATAAACCCTATTTTTTTTTTGGAATTGCCAAATAAAAAAAAAAACTTGGTCTAATATTTTTTTTTTTGTCCTCAGTGGCATGCTCTGGTGACAATGAACGTGAACGTGGTAACATTATTGAACAGTCCAAGTGCGGAGACCCTAAAGAGGTCTTCGAATACTTGAAGGTGAAGGCTGCACATGAGCAGGTAAATATCACGCATTATACTCAATTTACAAATGATCCCTAATTAATTAATGACAAGTAGGACATACTGATTTTTTATATAAAAATTATGTATGATACAATTAAGTTTTGTGAGCCGCGTATTTTAACGTGTCATTACATTACAACTCATTATCTTATGACCTTATTAGCGCACAACTCTTGACTACCGCGCAATTTGATCATTACAAGGCAATGACTCCCAAGATAATTATAGTTATTAGAAAACATAAATCCCGTCCTTCAACTGTGTTTGGTCAAATATTTGCAATCAGATTAGCTATCAATTGCTGCGCTGTGCTGACATCTCAAATTTCGTCATTAAATAAATCATCAATGCTTAATGGATTAACATTTGCCGGATTATCAATTACATTACTCATCGGCAAATATTAGATATTATTGTAATGTACATCCGCGACCGTTTCGCGGTTACTAAACACGCCGTGATTAGCGTTGCGTGAGAACATCTCGTCTCCGACTTGTATTGTACGAAAGCTGACGATTCTGTATTTCCCCAGATCAGTCCGCGCGCGGTTTGGGTGAAGAGGTGCGTCGGCCTGTGCGAGTACGACAACGAAGGCACCTGCGTGCCCACTGAGACCGTCGTCCGACATATTCCCGTAAGTACACACTATCTTGTTATCTACACTCAGCTAATTCTCATACATCCTTGACCCGCTTACTATATTTGTACAAGAGTACGCCGAGTTGCGTAACTGTGACTGTCCTTAATGATAATAGTGACATAACTGTCAAGAGTTGCTTCCATGAGTCTGCACATTCGTGGGTCGATAGTTCTAGATGATTGAATGTTCAGGTGGTTGACGGAGATGCTAATGAGTGTGTTCTTACAGATACGAATATACAACGCGAAGACCAACAAGGAAACGTGCGCGACGTACCCAATCGTGGAGCACGTGTCGTGCGGCTGCTGCTCGCTGTCGCCCGAGGAGTGCGCGGCGCCGAGGGTGTACAATCCTCGTAAGTGCTCCTGTCAATGTCCCAACATGGAGGAACGCCGCAATTGCCTCAAAAAGGTTCGTAAGATAATGGATGTCTGTCAACACTAACGTATCGTCGGGCGCATGCCTCGCTCACTCAGCGTCAGCACTTTCCTTTCCCGCTCTGTTAACACGCTTCTTTTATTTCTCTCTCGATGTTATTTATCCTTCACAATTCTACCTGTGTGATCCGCGTGTCTAGCTGTGTGTGCGCGTAGAATGAGGTCAAGTCAACACTGGCTTATGCTCAAGTAGAAGAAAAACATATTTGGTTAATGTCTGACGCCTGCTCTGTGTCGACGCGTTTTGTACTGACATCCATTGTCTTTCAATCTTTTGCTTTTGTGTGCACTCTTAATTTTTTTCGCATGTGTTTTGTCACTATTTTTGTTTTGTTTTTATTTAATCAGTTGCAAATTATCATAGTTTAAAAAGTCACTTCTCTAAATTTGATTACAAAAACCTAATGTAATCATTAGTTACCCAAAAAATGTAACTTTCTATTCAAGTTTTAAATCATAGTGGCAAACTAGGTACTTTTTCCCCGACAAGGTTAGCAATGTTCCTTTTTCTTTGTTACAGCGGAACCAGAATATGAGGTGGAATCGGTCTAAATGCGCTTGCGAGCAGCGGAGGAGAGTCTAGTGCATTTGCACATATAAGACATAGCGTGCCCCGCCAAGTGGTGGGCCAGTGATACCTGAGTCCTGAGGCAGACTAGTGTTGTGAAACTTAGAGACAGTAATGTGAACAGAGCATGAAAACATTGAATAGTGAGGTGACATCGACAGACTTTCTTCTGTGGAAGCTAGTGACGAGTAAAGTCATGTCGTGACTCACACAATATTTGGATACGATAGTCACCGGTCACGAGGTGACAAACTAGAGTCTCGTGCAACCAGTATACGTATTTAACGACTGAGTGAAGTGTCTTAATTGTTCAGAATTTAACAGTATTATAGTGTTGTAAGTTATTTATTTGTTTAGCTTTAAGATCAAATGGGGCCAAAAGGTGCTGTGAGTACACAATGCTAATATATTCCATGACTTTTTGGTTTGCTGTCTAATGTACTTAATATTGTAACTCAATCCGTATTATTATTTGTAACTAATTTATTATAACTAGTTGTAATATTCCTCAAAGGAAACTCTTCAATGGGTGGGTAGAAGTAGGTTGGCGGGGTTCCAATGGCCACTGATCAGGCTCACTCCTAAACGAGCTTTTAAAGTTGTTAATTTCTCAGTCTCACCCAATTCCACTTTTACCCAACCTTGGAACCAAACCTCGCACGTTAGCGGTCGTAGTCCTAATACGTACGAGGCTAATGTTAATTATTTGTTTTATGTTAATATGCATTTTTCGCAATTCTCCGAGCGACATCACTGTTCAGTATTTTAGTAATTTTAGTATTTAATGACGAGCGTGAAACTGATTTTGCGCAATTCCTAAATTGTGATAATAGGTATTCCATTTCTGATAGGTTAATTTTAGATTTGTTAAGTACTTTAAGACTAAATTAAACTAGATTCTAAAGTATTTGCTGTCTAGTCAAGAATTAAGTTTGTTTAAAATTGTATTTTATTAGTAGCAGCTCTCTTTTTAGTTTAAATTATGTAAGATCTAATTTAGTTACTGAATTTCAGGCACCTCCTGTACTTACTATATTAGGACCTAGTCTTGTATTGTGCCAAAGGCATAGAATCTCGTAGGTTGTCTTATTTATTTGATTTATTATTTTTGTAATTTATTTATTATTACTGAACGGAGGTACTCGAGCTTTAAAAGCTAAGCGACGGACATGATTAGAATTAAGCTTTTGTATTTTTAGTGAATAAGTTATAAAATAAACAGTTTTTAGAAAACAGTTTCCATATTTTTTTTTTTTTTAATTAAACTTATTATCCTTAACTATCTTGGACCAAATGTAGACCATTTTGATGGTTACATACAAATCCATATGAGGAAACGGAAAGATACTTCGGGAAACATCCCATAAGTAGGTACAAAAGGTAAAAGTAGATGACATCCATATTACTTTAGGTGAGTAAAGTAAACTCAACACAGTGTATAAAACTCCTTTCATTTTCCGTGAAACCGCCACATCACAAGGCCAGGTGAGGTTATAGCAAGAGCAGTAGATTCACCTTGTCTTATGGGGATGGGCTAGAATCTTATAGAATAGAAGACATCTGGATGGGCCGATGACGTAATCAAAATTGAAGGAAAATGGAAATGCCCCTTCTCATTGCGTATTAGAAGAAAAGCTCAATTTGTGTCAATTGGTGATTTTAAAACGTTTTAAGTAGTCCAACACTACTGTTAATCAGTTTCTGAATCATCTCGAATATTATAGCTAATCCATTGCTTCAAATGTTCGAAAATATGTCCACTCAACAACGTAAATAACTCAAATTATTGTTGTTGAACTGTTATAATAAAAGCTAATCTGTCTGTTAGTGTGAAGTCATTACCCCGCCTGTTTTCTTAAACTGTTACTCATTCAGTGAATCCCTAGAAGATAAACTTACAAAGTAAATACGAAAATCTGTTCCCTTAATCACGCGACCATCACGAGATGATCATAAAGCTTTGTCACATAACTTAGATAATAGGTCTTTACCTATGAAATTGCCGTTTTGTATGAAAAAATTTAAACGAATTTTTTTCATGAATTTTTTATTTGTATTAATCGAAGTAATCACCCATGCAATCAATGCATCTTTGCCATCGCAGTGGCAGTTTATTGATGCCCTTCTTAAAGAAATCAGCTGGACGGGAGGCAACAAATTCTTCAAAGGCATTTTGTACTGCCTCTCGGGTATTAAATTTTTTTCCCGCCAAGAAGTTATCCAAATTCTGGAAAAAGTAGTAGTCTGTAGGCGCAAGGTCTGGTGAGTAGGGCGGATGACGGAGAGCTTCCAACCCCAGTTCTTGCAACTTGGAGACCGTCTGCTGTGCAGTATGAGGTCGCGCGTTGTCGTGCAGGAGCAGCGGAGACGAGCGATTGACCAATGCTGGTTGGAGATGCGCCAGCTTCTCCATCATTATGTTCAGTTCTTCACAGTACACATCTGCAGTAATGCTCACCCCGTTTGGTAAGAAGCTGTGATGAATCACACCGGCGCTAGACCACCAAACAGTGACCATCACTTTTCTAGGGGTAAGTTTTCGTTTAGGGCATTGTTTAGGTGCTGAACCAGGATCCAACCAACTTGCTGAGCGCTTACGGTTATCAAACAGAATCCATTTTTCATCGCAGGTAACAATGCGGTTCAAAATTCCTTCATTTGTGTGTCTGTTGAGCAGTGCAAGGCACGTCTCGACGCGTACTTCGCGCTGGCGATCATTGAGTTCGTGGGGCACCCATTTGTCAAGCTTTTTTACCTTGCCAATTTGACGCAAATGGACCAATATTGTTTTGACGCTAACGTCGAAAGCTGCTGCTAATTCAGCCGTAGATTGTGTATCATCAGCTTCCACAATCGCCTTTAATTCGTCATTGTCGACCAAAGTCTTCGGACGACCGCGAGGTTCATTTTTCAGGTCGAAATTTCCAGAACGGAAGCGAGCAAACCAATAACAGGTGGTGCGTTGGTTTGTAGTGTTAGCTCCGTAAACGTCGTTGATGTTGCGTGCCGCTTGTGCCGCGTTGCTGCCACGACGGTACTCATATTCCATAATTACTCGAATTTTTAACGTATCCATGATGACGAAAAAGATTGAAATGCGATGAAAATGTAACACTAATCAATAAAGAAATGACTACTTTTAGAAAAAAAAAACCATGTTTTTAAAATAAAATTAATTTGAAATTAGAATTCTTAGCCAAACAAAAATTATTTTGATTTGAAATGGCCAGTACTGCAGAACGGCAATTTCATAGGTAAAGACCTAATATAACATTATGCAATTGTGGCGTTACCTGCGCTGGAAATGTAAACTGCCATTGACATGCGGTAACACAATGATAGGTTATATTTAATCATTATTTTAATAACTACAATGCATATTCTCTTATCTGCTTTTCAACGAAATCACACAACTGTGGCCTGTGATTGGTTGATTTCAGATTGTTGATGAAACGAGAATTTGATTGATCGATGTCAGCCTGTGTTCAAGTGATAGTTTTTCACATCGTAACATTTGAGTCACTTTTTAGTAGGTACTATCAAGATTCACTAATGCAGTCGCATACTAAGGGCTATATTGCTATGAAGTGGCGGTCCGGGCCGTACCTACAGCTGTGTGTATAAGTGATGTATTAACACAAAACTCACCGCTCCACTCACACACTGGCGTTAATCTATGTATTTTATGCATACCGTCGGCGACGACAGACATGACCTTGGTCGGTTCATACCATTGCTAAAATTTACTTTTAAAATTTGAGTTCCGGTAGCGTGCAGCGTATCGTCTTGGATTAAGAAACTCATAGGTCTGGGTTCAAATCTCGCGATGAAGCTTTAATTTTTCTTTTTAACAATCATCTTCATCTGTTCTTTTATTATTCGATTTATTAATATACCAGAATAATAATGTAACATTTTTTTATTATTACTCGTATTGTTATTTAAATAAAGGTTTACATACTCAGCCTATAAACGTTCCCACTGCTGGGACACAGGCCTCCCCAATGGGAGGGAGTAAAATAAAGGTTTACCAATAATAAATGATTACAAAATGTTTATTCGTTATAACTTCATGAAGAATGTATAAAAATAACTAATAATAACTTCTTGTTAAAACAGTTTATTTTCTCATAATAGTACATTATGGTACAAGTGTGTAACGTTGGTGATTATCGCTGAGGCGCCATTGAGACCCGAGCCGTCAGGCGAGGGTCTTAAGAGAGCCGAGGACGATAATCATCAATACACACGTGTATCATACGACGTTTTTCAACACACTTGCGAAGAAAATAATACTAAATCATCATTATCATCATCATCCATCATCATCCATCGTCATCCATCATCATCCATCGTCATCCATCATCATCCATCGTCATCCATCATCTTTCATCATCACCCATCATCATCCATCATCATCATCATCCATCATCATCATCCATCATCATCATCCATCGTCATCCATCATCATCATCCATCATCATCCATCGTCATCCATCATCATCATCCATCCATCCATCATCATCTATCATCATCCATCATCACCTATCATCATCCAGCATCATCCAAAATCATCATTCATCATCATCCATCGTCATCCATCATCATCCATCATCATCATCCATCATCATCCAGCATCATCGATCATCATCCATCATCATCGTTTTTAAGAACAAAGCAACTCAAACAAAAAACAACCTATAACTCACTAAGAACAAAGCAACTCAACCAATTCTATAACTCACTAGTGAATAATAGTAATGAAAAAGTCACAGTTTGATAATAGGTGTCATTATGTGCCTAACTGTAGTGAAATTAGAGCCATTTTATGAGCAAGTGTGTTGAAAAGAACAATTTATTGAAGTAAATAAGCTAGTTGGTGAACTATGATAATCAGGCTATTGTATCTTAGTAATATAATAATATTGTGCTGATTACTACTGTGTGTCGGTACTCTAAATAAATCACAATACCTATTCTACAAAAATCTACCCACGTAAAAGTAACAAATGCAGACAAGTTGTCACAATACAATTAAATGACTCAGTAGTACTACTTTTATTCTACTGCGAGTGAGTTCGTTCTAACTCAAACCTCAAAGTTAACAAATCGTATTTAATAGGACTTAAAGAGGTTATAGCTTAAGTGTTCATTTTCATTCCGAAAAGAAGATTGAAACTAAACCTCAAAATAATCCAGATTACGGATAAGACAAAATATTATTTGAATATTACTAAAATAAATAAATATTTGTAATTTATAACTTAATGTTAATGTTTTTTCCGTTAACTATGTTTTTTGAGCAGATTCTCGAGCTGGCCTTCTGCGTTGAGTGCACGGCGCACGGTTCGTAAAGATGTGTCGAATAATTCGGCAAAATGTCTTGTCGTTTTGAAACCACTTGTTTCAAATTCGCTGAACGTGTGCCTGTTATAGGAGCTGGGGTCTTCCACTTTGCTTTCCACGGGCAAGGCTACCGCCTTCCTCGTATCTTTTCACCCACCGACTCACAGTATTTCACTAAAACAAAAAAGGGGTAATGTTAGGTTACTAAGCAAAATACACACTTTATGTATTACCTACTATTTAGAAACAAAATTATTTAAAAGGGCAATTTCACAAAAATATTAAGTATAATGTTATTTTCATCGTTCTATAATCTAGGAAATAAATTTACATCGAAATTTTATATTTTTATTCTATTTAGACCACGATTTAGACATTATGATATTTATAAAACGTTTTAAAATAACTACAAGGATCAGCAGTTATACTTTAATTAAATAAATGTTTAATAAAATATTTAAATCATAATACTCACACTCAGTCCGGTTTCATCACATAGGTATTTGTGATATAGGTAATAAGTCCACTTTTATGCAGCGCAATAATATTCGCTTTCATTTCTATATTTAAATTTGCTTACATTTTAAAATGAATTAGAAGAACGCTAATAGATGAAACACACGTCACTAGCACACAATATCAACCAACACCGTTCTATAAGTCGCGGTGAATGAGTCGTAAATCATTTAAATTTATTTAGGTTTCTGTGGGTATAATGATAAAGTTTTACGAGTTTAGTGAATACGACGAACAGAACAAGAAACTATACTCAAAAGTGATTTTTAAAACAATAAAAAGACTATCACACAGCGAGTGGGATTCGAAACCGCGACTCGCTGCGCTCAAACGCGATAATCAAGTGCGGTAACCGCTCAGCTATCATGCCATATGCTTTAACGGTTGAATTTAGGAAATACATTCATTTGTAAACGTATGAGAGTGTGTGTGTCTATAGTATTATAGCCTATAGAAACTGCTTATTATAAGAAGGTCGTAAGTTAAAGCGAAGTGTCAATCTATTGCTTTTTGAGATTGGGGCACCATTAGTGGGGGCTACTGTATATGTAAACCTAACTAGTTTTTTGTAAACCTAACTGGTTTTCATACGTTTACGGACTTTACGGGATACTTGACAAATGTCGTAGAAAACTTCTAGATTAAATGGGACTGAAACAAGATAATCTAACAAATCTACCTCTAGTAGGTATTAGATTTCCTACGGTTGAAATGATTATGATGATCAATCTACTGAAAGGTGACGTATTCTGTCATAGGATAGGCTTCCATTACTACCAGTCAGAAAATTGGAAATGAGTTTCTGCTAGAGGGATTTTCAGTTCGCCCATACACGCCGGAAGCAGGGTGCATGGGCTGCATCAAGTTATACATTTCCAGTATAAGCTGTATAGGATTTCCGTACAGTGCGAGATCAGCGTAAACTGGAAAAGTATAGCTCTATGAGTAGCCGTGCGTATCTTCAAGATAAAAAATAAATATCAAAACATTCAGAAGTAAAAAAATATCGCCTTAAAATAATAGAGAACTCAACCTATTTGAGGCGCGATTACTAAAATTTTCGAGCTCGCTTTGCTCGTACTTGCATTCTCTTTACTGCTAAGATTTTCTACACATAATTAGTCGACAAAGTTACTTATTATATTAATAAACAAAGAATAACATAACATATCCGAGTTGATGTGAAAAAATGATCGAACTCGCTTTGTGGAGCTGAAAATGCGCGAGCCCCTACAAAACCATATAAAGACTCCTTATAGAAACTTGCCGGCTCTCATGAGTTCGCCTATGCATTTGCACCGAGTTGGCCTTTTAGAAATATACTATAATGATGACGTTGGAAATCTTTGAATAAGCCGACTAGATAACAGTAATACATTGATCTTATCGGTGGTGTTATCACGATTAGGCAGTGTGTAATACTTGCACTGAGCTTGGTGCATAGGTTGTACAGCCGACTACAGACACGTCACGATTTTTTTGTTGTTATTTGTCTTTTCGAATCAATCTATGTTACATAACATCACGCCTGTAAGCCCCAAAGAGTTAGGCAGAAATGTAGCTATAGAACACTTAGACCCTATTGCAATGAACCGAGCTTAAATCAAGGTTCCGGGCGGCTATTAAGAAATTCCTAATGAAAAACCCAATATCACTTTTCCCGATCTGGGAATCGAACCCAAGACCTCATGATCAACAGTAGCGCTTGCGACCACTACACCAACGAGACAGTCATGAAGGACACATAGGTTAATAAAGTGGTAGTCAAATTATTTCAAGGATTTTGAATAAGTATGCCGAGAACTGTTGCCGACAAGCCTAACAGTTATCTAAAGAGGTAGGTCATTAACCTACATAGTCAAGATTTAGACCGAGATTCGAATCAGAATCTAGGTGTACAATTTTCACCCTCGAATAAAGAAGCGAAAAAGAAGAGAGAAACCAAGTTTTTTGAAAAATAACCCATGCATGGTTAACGAAAATAACCTAATGTCAGGTATTCCCTACACTTGCAACAAAATTGCACGAGACTAGAATAACTATGCAATTATTCTACTCAATGTATGCATCACCAGGAAAATGGCATTGTTACTGATAAGAGCTTGCTTCCTAATAAAATGGTGTTTAATGGGTTGGATTTACCGATCTAAATATGTAACTATAGGTATACTGCGTATATAACGATGTTATATCATAAATATATCGATAAAGTAATCGCATTAAACCGGTCTTTTAATTATAAACATTTATGAGACGATGCGGGATGCCCCTGTGCCTATCAACGGCTATTGCAGATCAAGGAAATACCTTAAAAACTACAACAAACGAAACTACATTTGAATATTAATTTAATTAAAACCACAGCATTCGAATATATAATAAACATTGCGGTTTAATGATTTATTTGGTTTTGAGATAATTAAGTAAGTAAATGTCACGTGCCGAACAGGTTTGGAAAAAAATACCTAAAGATACGATTACGGGTATGTCCCAATACAATAACGAAGATGAGTTTCACCACCTTTATCACGAGAGTAGCTTTTGCCAGCAGGTTCGCCCGCGTGCTGGTCGGAAATTGTACCACGGGAACGTACTACCAGGATAAAAATGTGTTGATCCAGGTTATAACTATTAATGTACCGAAATTCATCCAAATCCGTTCGGGCGTTTTTGCGTGATTTAGTAACAAACATCTAAACATACAAACTTTGACATTAATAATAATGTTAGTAGAGCATCCGTAGCCTGGCTACGTTTCGGTGACCTCTTTAGGGAAACCGAGGGTTTTGTCTGTGCAATTATGGACGAAGTTATCATGACGAACAACTACCGGAGATTTATTGTGAAAGACGGCACGGTTGACATTTGTCGGGCATGCCACAATCCGGGTGAATCAATCAGACACAGTATCTCCGGGTGTTCTCGTCTAGCTAACGAGGAGTTCTTACATAGACACAACCTTGTAGCCAGGATTATTCACCAGCAACTTGCTCTGAAATACAGCCTTGTAGAATCAGAAGTGCCATACTACAGGTATGTGCCCGACCCAGTTCTCGAAAATGGACATGTCACACTATACTAGGATCGATCCATCATCATTGACATGACTATTGTTGCAATAAGCCTGATATAGTGGTGGTGGATCGACTAGAGCGGCGTGCAATGATCGTTGATAATAGGTCTTTACCTATGAAATTGCCGTTTTGTATGAAAAAATTTAAACGAATTTTTTTCATGAATTTTTTATTTGTATTAATCGAAGTAATCACCCATGCAATCAATGCATCTTTGCCATCGCAGTGGCAGTTTATTGATGCCCTTCTTAAAGAAATCAGCTGGACGGGAGGCAACAAATTCTTCAAAGGCATTTTGTACTGCCTCTCGGGTATTAAATTTTTTTCCCGCCAAGAAGTTATCCAAATTCTGGAAAAAGTAGTAGTCTGTAGGCGCAAGGTCTGGTGAGTAGGGCGGATGACGGAGAGCTTCCAACCCCAGTTCTTGCAACTTGGAGACCGTCTGCTGTGCAGTATGAGGTCGCGCGTTGTCGTGCAGGAGCAGCGGAGACGAGCGATTGACCAATGCTGGTTGGAGATGCGCCAGCTTCTCCATCATTGTGTTCAGTTCTTCACAGTACACATCTGCAGTAATGCTCACCCCGTTTGGTAAGAAGCTGTGATGAATCACACCGGCGCTAGACCACCAAACAGTGACCATCACTTTTCTAGGGGTAAGTTTTCGTTTAGCGCATTGTTTAGGTGCTGAACCAGGATCCAACCAACTTGCTGAGCGCTTACGGTTATCAAACAGAATCCATTTTTCATCGCAGGTAACAATGCGGTTCAAAATTCCTTCATTTGTGTGTCTGTTGAGCAGTGCAAGGCACGTCTCGACGCGTACTTCGCGCTGGCGATCATTGAGTACGTGGGGCACCCATTTGTCAAGCTTTTTTACCTTGCCAATTTGACGCAAATGGACCAATATTGTTTTGACGCTAACGTCGAAAGCTGCTGCTAATTCAGCCGTAGATTGTGTATCATCAGCTTCCACAATCGCCTTTAATTCGTCATTGTCGACCAAAGTCTTCGGACGACCGCGAGGTTCATTTTTCAGGTCGAAATTTCCAGAACGGAAGCGAGCAAACCAATAACAGGTGGTGCGTTGGTTTGTAGTGTTAGCTCCGTAAACGTCGTTGATGTTGCGTGCCGCTTGTGCCGCGTTGCTGCCACGACGGTACTCATATTCCATAATTACTCGAATTTTTAACGTATCTATGATGACGAAAAAGATTGAAATGCGATGAAAATGTAACACTAATCAATAAAGAAATGACTACTTTTAGAAAAAAAATCCATGTTTTTAAAATAAAATTAATTTGAAATTAGAATTCTTAGCCAAACAAAAATTATTTTGATTTGAAATGGCCAGTACTGCAGAACGGCAATTTCATAGGTAAAGACCTAATATAACGGTCCCGCATGACGGGAACCTCGTGAAAGCCGAGAAAGATAAACAAATCAAGTATCTTGACTTGGCTCGCGAGGTTGTCGACATGTGGGATGTGGACTCAGCGATCATTGTACCGATAGTTGTTACAGCCAATGGCATTATAGCCCAGAGCCTCGACCAATATCTGAGGAGGCTCTCGTTGGGCAGCTGGGTCAAGGGCTTGATCCAGAAAGCGGTACTCCTGGACCCGGCTTGCATTGTTAGGAGGTTCCTCTCTCTGGAGCCCTGACCGCCGGTAGCGATACTTTTTATATTTTGTAATGTTTTTATATTTTTATACTAATATTTAAAAATGTAATTTATATGTGTATTTATTAAAATAAAGGAAATCATAATGTAGTAGGACATTCTTTTAGCCTTTTACTAAAACAAATTGCCAAGCCTAAGGTAGGTTCCACAGGGCAAGAAGTCGCTTCGACGGCGGCTGCTGGAGGCGGTAATCATTCAAACGGAGTGAGCGTCACAATGGTTGACCCACACAAACTGACGGCTTGTGACTATTATAACAATGCTGAATGACAGCTAGCTTGCGCTCAGGTGCGTCAAATTCTGACACGAATATTGTTCGTAAAGGCATCCCTAGTCGATGCCGGAGCAGCGATTCTGTGCTATGTGGTGGGTTCATATAAAATATCATATGAAATAACAAAGTAGACAAAGCACGCACTTTCTTCAACCGCATCATCACTTACCATCAGGTGAGATAGTCATCAAACTGGAGCCTATATTATTAAAAATAAATTGAATACAGGTTGTGATCGCCACCTCAAAGAATAATGTTTTAATTATATACCCAGTGTGCGAAATGAGGCCATAATTCATTTAAATGTAAGTTTGAACGTTAGTAAGGTTCCTATAAATATTGGCTTTATGAACACCTTCTCCGTCCGCGTAATTTTCATAAAATACGGTACAAAGTTTTACTCTACGTATTAATATGTGCACGTATTTTTTTTTTTACGCTGCTTTTAAAAACGATGTGTTTAACGTTTGGAATGACTATGAAACAACAAACCATGTTTGTACAAAAATATACAAATACTTGATTACTATAGTTACTTACCAAAACAATTATTTTAAATATGTATTTGTTTTGACTAGATTCATACAAATAACATGTATCTTCCTTCATAGACTGATGAACTACAGTACATTAGCATTGATGTATCAATAAGAGAGTACAATTACCTTCAATTCTGTATGCAAAATGTATGAGTAATCGGACATGTAAAGGACTACCTCATTAGTCTATTAATTGATCCCGGATCGGAGAGAGTTAATGGGATTATTCATTTAGTTAATTCTCAGTTGCAGTTTGGGTAGGAGTGACATATTTTTTACTTGAGTAGGTACATATCTTAGGACGGCTTTATGCAAGAATGCTCAATTTGAATCAATAAACCCAATAAAATAATATATTGTTGTGATCGGCCACAGGTGGCTACGGCGAGCTACGCCGGCGCTACGGCGTAGCGTGTAGCGTCGCATTATTTATTTTGGAACGGGCCCGTAGCGGTGCAGCTACGCAGAGATTTCAGTATTTTGACATTGTTTTGTTTAATCGTTTCTGAAATTGTTCGTTTTATAATTAAATATTATAATGATGGGAACATATAACGGTTTGAAAATCTGTTAGACTTTTAATCAACATTAGAAAAACTTAAAGTTTTCTATGAAACTTTAACTTTGAAACGTAAAGTTCTTCAGAAAGATCACTTAAATATTCTTCTTCTCTTTTTGTCGAAAATGAAACCGCCACGAAAGTATAAAGATAAAACGATTTAGTTTATACAACATGAAAAAAAATGGAAGCAATAAAATGGAGTAAAGTTGTACCTTTTTTTTACAAGAAACATCAACATTGCTAATCGCACATGCGGGAATACCAATTCAAATCAAATCAAATCAAATCAAAATATTTTTATTTCATATAAACCTGCATGGGCACTTATGAAACGTCAGAAGCTAGGTGCACGGTTCCAAATTGTTGTTTCCTATGGAGAAGAGCCGGCAAGAAACTCCACGGTTACTCTTTTAAAAATAATTGGCTTTAACAATATTTTCAAATTACAGAGATTAAATGTATGGGAGGACAGCGCAGGCCTATCAAAAAGTACCAGGTACTTAGACGAATACAGAATAGAAAATCGTCTACAAATCTACAGTCAGTAAGGCCTACAACGTTCTCTCATTCACAATATGTAAAATAATCTACATAAATAAAATGAACCTAAATAAAATTGATGTTTAATGTCAATTAATGACGAGAATATGTCAGCATTGTAAAAATAAAAAGAATTAAAAAGAACTTTGTATTTGAGAGCAGTTTATAGACTTTCACATAGTTATGCTGTTAATGAGGTACCAGGGAAGCCACATGTGCAGAAGGAATTAATGCCAAACTTCCCTGTCTTCAACGTAGTCTTTTATCTTATAATATGCTTTTTTGATAAGGACACGTTTGATGTGGGTTTTAAACTTTCCATCGCTAAGTTCTGTAACCGACTTTGGCAACTTGTTATAGAAGCGGATACTGTTTATTAGAAATGACTTGCTAGTTTTAGTCAATCTAAATTTTGGAATCACAATTTCATCTTTACTACGTGTATTCAGATTATGGAAATCGCATCGTTTTTTGAAAAGGCCTAAGTTTTTGCGAACATACAAGATATTTTCTAGGATGTAAAGAGAAGGCAGAGTTAATATATCAATTTCGCTGAATTTGTTTCTAAGAGACTCGCGAGGCCCCATTTTATAGATTGCGCGGATTGCCCTCTTTTGTAAAATGAAAATTGAATCTACGTCAGCTGCCGATCCCCACAGCAGAACGCCATAAGACATAATACTGTGAAAATAAGCAAAGTAAACTAACCTAGCTGTGGCTACATCAGTCAACTGCCTTATCTTTCTTACTGCGTAAGCAGCTGAGCTTAATCTACTTGAAAGAGCTCTAATGTGAGCACCCCATTGCAATTTTGAATCTAAAGTAATTCCCAAAAATACAGTTTCCGAAATAGCATCCAGTTTCTTGCCATCAAGTTTTAAGTTTAGACCTACTTGGGGTACATTTGGTAACGAGAACTTAAGACATTTAGTTTTGTTCGCATTGAGTAAAAGATTATTAGCAGCAAACCATTTCGAAAGAACAGCTAGACTATCATTGACATGTAAGACATCCGTATCTTTCCTATCTATTCTAAAAATAAGAGAAGTGTCATCAGCGAATAAAATTATATCCGAGAATTTAGCCATCAGGTAAGGAAGGTCATTAATATAAACTAGAAATAAAAAAGGGCCAAGAATTGAACCTTGAGGCACGCCCATCTTAACTAGAGACCCCGAGGACGTCGCCCCATTAACGTTTACTTTTTGCTGCCTGTTTGATAAATAGGAAAGTACAAGATCAGCAGCTTGTCCACGAATTCCGTAGTGGTGTAATTTACAGATCAGTGTATTGTGGTCAACGCAGTCAAACGCTTTTGAGAGGTCACAGAAAATGCCAATGGCGTCCTGGGAATTCTCCCAGGATTCCAAAATGTGACTGATGAGTTTTACTCCTGCGTCAGTCGTCGACCTACCTTTCGTGAAACCAAACTGTCGACTATGTAAAATCCCATTCGAGTTAAAGTGTGATAACATCTGGTCCAGCATGATTTTTTCATAAATTTTGCTCAATGCTGGAAGCACAGATATAGGTCTATAATTAGAGGGATCGCTCTTACTACCCGATTTGAAAATTGGTACTACTTTACTATGTTTCATTAAGTCAGGAAACGTACCGCTGTCTAAACATTGATTAAATATGCCTGTTAGGACAGGGGCAATTGTGTCAATGATATTTTCGAGAACTTTAACGGAAATCCCCCATAAGTCTTCAGTGTTTTTTATGTTAAGACTTTTAAATGCTGTTTTAATTGTGGCAATAGAGATGGGTTTGAATTCAAAACTTGGAATGTGCTTGCTGAAGTTTTAGAGCTTGCTGGAGTTTAAAATTAATTAGTTGTGATATTTCTTAGAACGAGATAATCAGCACTATCTACAATAATATACATATTGTAACATTGTTGCAATCGCAGACCACAAGAACATAGGTACCACTTAATAATTAAATAAAATGCCATTATTTTATGAATCAATGACATTTTCTCGCGGCAATATTTAAAACTACCCTTTTCCAGCGGTTATTGTCGGGACACGGGACCATACTACCGGGATTAAAAGTTTTTTTGTCCTGACCTACATCAAATTCTACCTCTATGTCAAACTACATCGAAATACATTCGGCTAGTGCACACCATGTGTACTGATAACAATATAATTTCTATACATACATACATAGCCTATAAACGTTCCCACTGCTGGGACACAGGCCTCCTCTCCATGAGAGGGAGTGGGCCGTAATCTACCACGCGGGCCCAGTGCGGGTTTGTAGATGTCACATGTCTTCGAATTTTTGGTTCTAGGACATGCCGGTTTCCTCACGATGTTTTCCTTCACCGTTTGAGAGCAGTGGTGATGAAATTATTTACACAAAGTAGCCTGGTTGGGTTCGAACGCACGACCTACAACTGGTAAGTCGCGGCCGTTACCACTGGGCCACCACTGCTCCATCAAAATAATTAACACTAGCTTTCGCCAGCGGCTTCAGCCGCGTGTAGGTCGGTGTATTATACATATATAAACCTTCCTCTTGAATAACTCTGTCTATTGATGAAAACCGCAATAAAATCCGTGGCGTACTTAAAAATATCCAAGCGTACAACACGCAATGTTACTCTTTTATACTAAGTAAAGATGTAACACTAACAGGTACCCGGCTCGTTGTTGCCTACAAGGGCTGCAAAGTTGCTTGTACTATACCTATAACCTTGGCACAAGTGCATGCAATAAGTTGACAAAATACATCAAATCCGAACAAACGTTGTTTTTTTATATACCTATAGATAGTATGGCCACTTATGTATAAAATTGAGTAAATTAAACGAAGACGACAGACGTTCGTTTGTCATCTTCGCATTCCGTATAAACAAGATGGGGCAAAAGTAATGTCATACCTAATGTGAATTGGCTGTCAGTTGGTTGGAAATGCTCAGAATTGGCATTGGACTCTGTTTTAATGGAAAGCTCATCTAAAGATGTAAAATGTATGACATTATGACGCAAAAAATATATCGGTCAAACGACCACCTCCTGAGTTGATGAACACTTGTGTTTGTTTTACGGCATTTTGAATTGTTGTTCGCAAAACATCCTCTAACTTGGTGTTTAATTATTTAATGTTAGCTTTCAAGGTTTGTGGTGTGTTGTGATTGACGCAAGAGTTCGAAAAGCATCAAACAAAAAAGCCTGGCGCCGTCAGGTCTGGCGACCTAGCCGATCAATTAAAATTGCCAAAACGTGAGATCCGCTCTCGAACTTGGTTTTGGCAAAATCTCCATCGTTGCATCGCTCCATGGCATTGTCAACCAATTATCTATCTGTCTACAACATATGCATCAAATAACAATTAGGCACTTTCATATTCTGACATTACACTGCCCCACCTTGTATTATATACGAATTATTCGTTTTTAAGGGCTTCATGGATCTTGATGTGATTTTCCTTTCCCATCATCATACACACCAACTCCTTCAAATACGATTAGATCACGGTTCTTGGTATCGACTCACGTTATAATAATGACCTGATGGCCTAAACTCTCGATCATCACACAAGTGGCTGTCAAAAGGCGGTTGGTACAAAATTTTGACAGGTAGACTCCCGAATCCCTGACCGCAGGTTTCGAAGGATTAAAGATAATAAATCAATAGCAGTCATGGAGAGGTTTGACTTTTTATATCCAATGATAAGTATACCTTTACAATAAACGAAGTCTTTTTGTTTACTTTATGGACTTACTTATGTCCTTATTTCGCCCGCAATTTTCAACACGACTTTACACGACTCATCTTTTTGATAATTGACTACTGTAACGCCTGCAACATCTAATACCTAATGAATACCAAAGTAATCAGTATAATCTATACCATAAACATGATAAGAGGTTAAATTCTTGAGTTTGTATACAGGGTGGGGGGGGGGGGAGTGACATGAAGTTTCGCAAGACGTTATTTCGACGCACGCTATTTCGAAAAAAATTACTCGTGGTACGCCAGTTCGAAAGCACATTGAGTCGAAAACCGCTATATCGAAGGACGTTGTCACGAACACGCTGATTCGAAACTTCATATCACTCCGGGGGGGGGGGGGGGGGGGGGGGGGGTAATCTTCACAATTACTCATCCGGGTTCGTAAATTCTTTCACTACATTATTTCCGAGTGTCATAGGATATTTTATGGGAAAACAAGAAATTACACGCGTGTTGATGTCACGGGTAGAAGTCACTTTGAAACAAGATCTTAGTGATTCCCCTACCCGAGTAATGGCGCTAACGCTATGTAGGTAATTGACCAGCTTGAATGCAGTTAACAGAATACAAACAAACCGTTTATTATGAAAGACGTTTATATTGCTTGGTTATAGGTTACACGAAACCCGGCTATAGTTATAGGTATTCCTATGGTGCACTAATCGTTTCCCATTGGTTTTCCCTTCATGTATGTTGATTTTACAGTTTTTCCTGAGACTTTTGTAAATTTGTATATTCCACAATTTCACATTGACCCTTATTATTTACTTAACAGCGTAATTTCAATATGAGTATTAATATCAAACAGTCAAGTTCATATCAAATTTTGAGTATCTTATTACCAAAGCCAAGAGATGAATGTTGTTGAAAAAAAATGTAGGAAACCCCACTTTTTATCGCGGCATGTGAATCACAATTTACTGTTAGGATTCCGCAGCCGAATGAATAAAACGAATCTTCATTACAGGTGGAAAGACGTCTCACCAATTCACTATCTAAATTAATGAGTTGTCTGTGTCTGACTAAAATGTCACATCCAAAATAAAAATTATTACATGGAGAGTTGTAGACATAAACAAAGTTTTTTTTTTGTTTATCGGCTCTCTAGGTCAATATAAAGGATATTACTTATGATTGTCAATCCATTTATTTGTAACCTATGTAGGTATATCTTTGTGTGTTGTGTTTTCGTTTTACATCGTTATCTTAAGAAAAGGCGGGCCGGAATTGGTTTAAAGTTATACTCAAGCTCTACATAATTATATTACTTCTATTGAACCCGATATAAACACCACACACACTTGACCAGTTTTGTTTTTCATGTTTATCCACTTAATTAACTCCAAATTGTAAAGGATGCAAAGTTCGAAGATATTCCCAAAAAAACTAAACGAATTAGTTCGGGTATCGTTTTCTAATAACCTCGAAATTACCATGATACTTAAGTCAGAGAAGTTTTTGTGAGAACTTGAGAATACCCGGCGGAAGTGCATTTGGTAAACCCGTTGTTTGGCCTTGATGTCTTGAGCGCTTTTTGTTAGTAACACGTGTATCTAGCACCTACTTACTTGTGCTGGTCATGGTGTAAGTAAGCACCTACTTCTAGCTGAGTTAAATAGGAGAAGGAGCGGATCTAGATTTTCCGTCTTGCCGGCTTAGTCTATTTTTTGTAGAAGGTCGTGTGTGGATATGAAAGAGAAAGAGATGTTGAAGCTTTGTCTTGTCTTCACAATTTTTTTTTGGTTCGTCTCAATCCTGAAGTTAGAAGTCCTATAACATTATAGCACGTTAAAGTCCCGGTTGTCAATCGTAGATCTTTGACAGTCATTACGGGTCGTCAAAAGCCCAAAAGTTTGACATCCAGTCTTAAATATAGGTATATATCGGGTATCATATTACCCCGTAACTGGGTTGTGGAGGTCAGGATCTGGAGTGGCTCCATGTACACTACTGATATTCAGCTGCATCCGGTTAAACTAGAAGACAACCTTATAATAGTTGGGAAAAGGCCATGATCAGTGGCGTAGCTACTACCGTATCAGCCGAATCAATGATACATGGCCCTCAAGCTACTGGGCCCCCTAGAGCCCCGACGTTATTATACAGCATATAAAAAAAATCAACACCACAAATATTCCTGCCAGGGGTGCAGGTAATTCGAAAGAGATACCGCTGCCCCTGGCATACAGGCTACTGAGGGAACACGGGTGGGTTTTAGTCAGTAAAAGTCTGACACGCCCTCCTGCTCCACCCAGAGCGGGAGAAGTTATTTGATGATTTCCCACCAAAGAAAAAAAAACACCTGAAATACTTGTTGATGATGTCGCTTTTTGCTTTCGTTTTGAATAAAAGTAAGCAATATCATGTTTTTAAGCCTGGCCGCAGAGGGGTAAAAGGGGGGCCCCTAACAAAGTCTGATACAGGGCTCCTTTAGGACTAGATACTCCACTGGCTATGATTGAATTTTTAAATAAACATTCACAAAAAGTGGACATCTAGCAATCACAGCGGCAAATATTTCCCTTGCAATGGTTTATTACCGCCTTAATCTACGTCACGTCGATGCCACGAATTGAATTAAATTGTGTTGGCCCAAATCTTCGCCACTTAGAATAAATTAAGAAAAACTTTAATAAATATTTTACAGGTGCAAGTAAAGAGAGTTCGGAATAATGTTAGGTAGGTTTATTCAAACCTGTGTTTCAGGTCTATAACAGAAATGTGCGGTCAAATATAAGGATGTGGCAGAGGGGCTTGTGGCTAAGTAGTAACAGCTGTACGAGTTGATCGGTCAGGTAAAGCTACGCTTGCTGCAGTTTGTCCGTGTATCCGAACATCTAAGACATACCAAAGTTCCTCCGCGGCACGGAGGAACTTTGGTATGTAAAGATTCCGTGCCCCGGAAAGCACGTTCAGCTATTGGTCCTGGCTGTCATTCGCGGATCTTCGACAGTCTTTACGGGTCGTCAGAAGCCTGAAACTCTGACAACCAGTCTGATCAAGGGGCATCGTATTACCCAGTAACTGGGTTCCCGACCCTATCATAATTGGGAAAATACTAGGCAGATGCTGATGATGATGATTTAAGGATGTGGTGCAGGACAGCAAACTGGACACAAAACTGGCTCATTGAAATCGACATCAGTCAAGTCAATCACAGTCCACTGCTGGACATAGGCCTCTCCCAAGCTGCGCACAACACACTGTGCTCCGTCTTCCGCATCCAGTCTGGCCAGTCACTACATTCACGGGTCGCGTAAGTATTGCAGTTTTGTAGCTATGGGACAACTAATTTTATTTCGCTATTATAATCTTGGTCCCATGGAGGAAGAAAGTTGTACAGTTGTGATGGTCTGTAGGTATCATCCGTATAAACCTGGTATTTTCTCAGAAAATACCTTTTATTGAGGTAGGTCCATACGTAGGTTTCTTAGTGTAGGTATTAAGTAAACAAATGGCTATGATTTACCTCGACTATACCTATGTACGTAAGCTTTTATTATGTATGTCATGTAATTGTAATTCCGTAATTCAAGTGGTTTTCCTTGAACTGGGTTCAACTAAAATAGGTACTCGCACTTTGTACCACCTGTTGTTCACAGTGATTATTATACTGCAGAGCTGCACAGCAAATGCGCAGGCGCTAGTTTTGCTAAACTAATATTTGTCTCAACAGATTTCTTTATGTAAATGTGTACTTTTACTTAAAATTGTCACATCTATGTGTGACGTCTTTCATATTTTTCCGAACTTTGGAGTTATTGTTTAGGTATTGTTATCAACTAACATAGTGCAAACGAACGATGACATTTTAAAACAACACTTATCGTGTGGACACAATATAATGATGACATTTTAAAACACTTTTTCACAATATGTGAACTATCCAAAAAATTCTAGATCAGTACGAACTAAGTTTCGTCACGACCCTCAAAGTGTCGTTCCCGTTAAAACACTACAGTAAGTCATACAAAAGTTTAACCTTGTCGTTTGACGGCTATCGGCAAATTTCACCGATAAAACTGAACACGATCAACACATCATCTAAAACGGGTTCAAGAGTTGAGTTTCATTGCTTTAATTAGCTCTAGGTTCGCAGTTAAAGTTGACAGACTGTAATGCAGTGTCGGGCATTCAACTCGGTGGCCACCTTGTGTAGGGACTTCCCGAATCCCTTCCTTACCGAAGATAACAGTTGGTAGGGTTAGGTTCATAAAACCATGCCCTTTAGCTATGTAGCACATAGGTACCTATCTATATACCGCGAATAAGTTAACTCCGGTAACATATACCTACCTATGTAACTACGGAACCATAAACAGAGAGTTTCGTCAACGAGTGATTGACGTGTCGATGTGAGACATTTTCATTAGAAATCCGATAAGATGTTATGCTAGTGTTACTCACATATTAAGTCTATACCTGTCACAATAAGCCGAGAGGCCAGGCCCACATGACTTCTCCCCTCTATGTGTTATGATAACCTAATCTTAGACAAACGCTTGTGACTTGGCTGACGTGGAGAGTGAAAACTCGTAAGGTGTTTTCCAGCGTGAATCACTCCTGTCTGATATTTCACGAGATGAGTATTTCATTACCAAGTTTAAAAGAGTTTTTGAAAGTGACCTGTCTGATACTTTGTTACTGACTGTTTAAGTGCAGCAAACTAATAAACAAATCTACTTTAATTCAACTACACGCCTACTCAAAATTCCTATTTGTTCTTAAAAAGATGACGAAAGAAAAGAAAGCAAGAAAATATTTTTTTTGCCAGCCAACCTTTGATAAGGACATGGCCTGGGATGCCCTCCTCCTGCCCATACAGGGTAACGCACGCTCCACACGTTCCCCAAACACGTTCGCACGTCAGAACCCTCGTGATGTGTGCTGTATTGTTAATGAGTCAATGTTTATGTTACCCTTGTTCATAATACAGCTTTATTATGGTATTTCATCGCAAAATGTCGGTACACATTCCTGAAGCGTTACTGTTGCTGCATTAACATGTATCTGTGGGCTGTGTGACGTAGAAATAACGTCATAACAATGAACATTTTTGAGGTTATGATGTAAAGATGTAAAGATGTGTGTTCACTACCTGGGTATAGGCGATCAAACTTCCATCCCGTCCTGTCTGACCTCACAAGCTATGTTGAGCGATCGAGTGCTACACCCACAATCCTTGGCCGGGTCTCTACCCGGCAAGGATTGTGGGTGTAGCACTCGATCACCTACTGTGGTGTCTCTCTAGACACCACAGTTGGTGTCAGGCATCCGATGTGGCAATTACTGGGCTCGGACGGGACCACTTGAAGAGTACGACAAGGTGACTGATGATAAGGATGTGATGTTAGACAGTTTACGAGATTGCCCGTGTTGCCTCTTGGGCTTAATTAACAAAGGATAAGGGGAAAGCAATAGTGGCCCAGTAATCTCATTACCACTGCTCCCAAAACGGTGTAGGAATACATCGTGAGGAAACCGGCACGTCCTAAAACCAAAAAATCTAAGACATGTATCAACCCGCACTGGGCCGCCTGGTGGATTATAGAGCCCACTCCCTCTCGAAGAGAGGAGGGCGACGCCTCAGCAGTGGAAGTTTTATTGACTAGGCATGTTGTTGCCATAAGGGAAAAGCATGACGCAAAAAAAGCAAGGCTTTTCGTTTAGAGTCAGTGGCTTGATGCTATAAAACAGAAAAAAGAAGCTAGCTCCAGCCTCCGCGAGGATAAGGTCTAAGTATTAAATACCTACTTACTTTAGAGTAGGTTTGGCCCAGCTACTTCGGTCCAAACCCTTGTTGCAGCTACCAGGGCTAATCAGGCAGATGAACGTCATGGTGTTGTAGACCAGTCGGCTACGAACCAAAACATGTAGTAACTAATGAGTTTATGGGTGCAGCAGCATCAACCTGACCAACAATAATACCTCCGTACAAATATGTACCACCATCGTCTATATCTGTGCTTGGTATGTAGGCCGCGGGAAGTTAGCACATGTGCAAAGGCCGGAAATCGAATGATATCGACCAGAAACAACCGAAATTCCAAATACAGAAAGCGAGAATAGATAATGACAACTCTTGGCACGACTTTACACATAGGAAACAGATTTCCTAACAATTTACAAGATTGTGCGAGAGCGAGTAATGCCCATAAAAGGGTAAGTGTAAGTAAAGCATGCGGGCAGACTGGGTCGAGGCGGGTCGCGGCGGGCGCGGGTCATTGCGTTAACCGCGGCGTACGTGATGTTATTTTTATACTGCAGCTTCAGATTTAGTTCAATCCACCGTTATAGCACCTAGGAGTGTAAACACTAGGTTTTAATTAGGAACAGTTGAACGTTACACATGCGCGTGGGCATGCGTGGCAGATTGATGGGCGCCGAGCGCCGTTTGTTTTGCATTGCGAGGGAAATCAGACGTGTTTGTTTTGCCACATTCGATTTAGTGTAAATTCACTAGGACCGCTGATAGATGCCGTGATATATCGGAAACATAAGCATAATAGTTTGTGTTCAACACATTACTATATACAAAGGTATTCGGGGCTTAATATAACTCTCCGATATTTTTATTCGAGCACCAAAATAGCAGGTAGAATTTGTAGAAATGAGGGTAATCGGTTTTCAACTATAAACGAAAGGCAAATAAATAATTAGGTATGGAAATAAGTAACGATTAGTTTATTTTTTCAGAGTTAACTAACGACTGACTCTGCGGAAAGTTTTGAACTAGATGGAGTGGATAGCGTCATGCAGGAAGATCTGTTACATCAGTAAATCTAATAGATTACAAGCATGTTTCTTCAAATAAATAGGAGAATCCAGCAGACATACAGGAGCCCATTGATGTTGAAGGTAACAAGTGCGGTTATATAATAATCTATCCTTCAGTACTTCTGCGCCATCATTATCTGCCTAAACGTTTTCCAACTAAGTTAGGTAGGCCGTTGTAAACACAATAAGTGATTACAAAGTGTAGTAATGCCACTGATGCAGCAATAAATGTGGCCACCTACTAGGGCCATACTATTAATAATAAGTATACAAATAGGTACCATCGACACGAAAAGAAGAAGACTGCAAAACAATAAAAGTTATATCCTACTTTTTCAGATCATTGTCGAGGATAACGAGTGCATAAAATGTCGTTTTTGTAGAAAGAGGAACTACAAAAAAAAAGCCAATAGGTATCAGCCATCGGTATTACACCTTGCTGTGGACGTCGCCACAGCAAAGAAAATAATGAAAGAATACTGTCTATTTGGACACAGTTCGTGAAACACAAAATACAATAACAATACAGCAAGATGTAATCTATGGCGGGGGCCTGTATAAACCACTGACAATTTAATCGAACCGTCTGAGAACTTTCCGCCTGGGCACGCGTTACCATGGCCGACTTGGAAATCTCTAAATACACTTCGAACCCAAGTCTGCCGGAGCAAAAACAATCTTCACAGATGGAGGCTCACGGACGGCTCAGATTTCATGTGCATAGTACCTATAGATACGGCACCTGCCCACAATGTCCCAAAAAAAACACACTTTCCATCCAGCGCCCTGTCACCAGTGCACTTGATGATCTTATGGCTGCGTCAGTGAGCGGAGTTCGCGCAGCTGAATTTTGGGCCAATTTTTATTGAACTTTTTGCCATCGATACGCTAAGAAGAAGAGAGACGTATGATAGGCATTATCAACACCTATTGTCAAATTTTAAATTTAAAAACCCTGTTGTATTAAGTTACTAAAGACTATACCTGATGATGATACCTACATAATTTAAAAAAATCCATCATATTTAAGTGTGGATTAGCGACAAAACTGCACAAAAACCCACAAATGCCCTGTGAATGTCATCCAGCACTCTAGTCAGAACTAGTAGGAAGCCTATTGCTCACAAAGGAGAGGTGTCATGCTACCCTGTAAAAATTAGGTATAGGTCAGAAAAGCAGTCGCTCCATGAAAAATACTGGTACCTATACACAATACAGCTACATCTATTACCTAACTTTCAACACTATTGTCTAATCTTTTTGGTTGTTTTAACGATCTTCACATAAGATCGTCTCTAAACTTTTTACTATGATAGTTTTTGATGTAGTGGTGAACTGTAACACAGGCTTTTTCGAAAACCTATTTCAGGCACCAGTCTCTTACAATCGTGGAATATAACATTACCAAAAACATTGTTAACTTTTAAGGAAACCAATATTGTGAAGAGAGAATAAATAAATGAAATTATAATCTATTTAGACTGGATGCCGACCCCAACATACATAGATGGGAAAAGGCAACGCCGATATTTTTTCGTTTTGGTGCTTGTTTTAACTTTATCTAAACAAATATCATGTCTATCTATGTTCACCAATTTTCTAGCTGTTATAGCTATCCATTATATGTAAAAATCTTTTTCATATTCTTACAGCCATCTCCCGGGTGTCCATGGAAAATCCCCGGCTGGCTCACAGTTGCACACGAAAGGTGCGAATTTGAGCACACGAAAAATACCTCTGTTATTACTCAGTAAACCAGAAACGAATTCCAACAGGTAACACGCAAATACACGTTACACAAAATTAATTTTAACATAGGTAGCGCCCACGTGCATAACTCTTGGTCCGCGGGGTCGATCAAAACAAGTTATTTTCTTTGTTGGTAAAAAAGGTAAAAATAAACCGGTATTTTTAAACGGTCATGTGAGGAAATAGGGTAATGATATCGTAAATTGTTCAGGGTAAGGAAACTGGGAAAAACATGCGGCTTATAACTTTATTGCTGTTCAGTAGGTCGCGGACATCAGTCGATCTTGTGTTTAACAATAAGGTAGTCTTCAAATAATTATGAAGCCTTAGATAAATCGACCCTTTGGGATAGTTATTGCGTATCTATTCAGGATGCCTTGGATAAAACTAGGTAAATGATAAATGATTTTATTTCTGTAAGTAGGTTTGTACAAACACTTTTACACGTCAATCATATTTTTTTAAACTAGATGAGGTCGGCGTTTCCTATCTGACTACTCTGAGAAGAAAGGCCGAAACAAACTCAGAGGTCACAGTCTCTTTTAAAGTCCAGACATAATCTTGGTCAGATCATGTGAAGACCATGTGGATTGGTGTCTGAAATGGTCTTTTGAGGAAAGAACCACACAGGTTGAGTGGACCTGTCCATTCAGTGCACGCATGTATCAGTAATCATACCGCTCAACTCAGAACTTGTACTTGGCTCAGCTCGGTACTTGTTCCCTACCACGACAAGACGTTTCGCCTACCTATTATCGCGTTTTGTCTAGTACTGCGAGAGTGCAATGGAGTAGAAAGACCTCTACCGTTTTCAAATAAATAATATTTTCTACTCTCTTCCCCTTTATGGAAGCAGCCACTACCTTTGGTGAAAATTGCTCACGCATGTCGGTGCGATGCGATTCTAGTTATCTGGTAGATCAATTTCCATGAAGTTTTCCAAAGGTTTTCGTAGGAGCGCACGCCGGATAGTATGGCACGCAAGCATCAATGACATCGTGCTCTTATCGCAGCTGTTCTAGAACATACGGAATCACCACATCAAATCAAATCAAATCAAAATATTTTTATTTCATATAAACCTGCATGGGCACTTATGAAACGTCAGAAGCTAGGTGCACGGTTCCAAAATGTTGTTTCCTATGGAGAAGAGCCGGCAAGAAACTCCAAGGTTACTCTTTTAAAAATGATTGGCTTTAACAATGTTTTCAGAGATAAAAGGTATGGGAGGACAGTGCAGGCAAGTACCAGGTACTTAGACGAATACAGAATAGAAAATCGTCTACAAATCTACAGTCTGTAAGGCCTACAACGTTCTCCCATTCACAATATGTAAAATAATCTACATAAATAAAATGAACCTAAATAAAATTGATGTACAATGTCAATTAATGACGAGAATATGTCAGCATTGTAAAAATAAAAAGAACATTGAGAGCAGTTAATAGACTTTCACATAGATATGCTGTTGATGAGGTACCAGGGAAGCCACATGTGCAGAAGGAATTCATGCCAAACTTCCCTGTCTTCAACGTAGTCTTTTATCTTATAATATGCTTTTTTGATAAGGATACGTTTGATGTGCGTTTTAAACTTTCCATCGCTAAGTTCTGTAACTGACTTTGGCAACTTGTTATAGAAGCGGATACTGTTTATTAGAAATGACTTGCTAGTTTTAGTCAATCTAAATTTTGGAATCACAATTTCATCTTTACTACGTGTATTCAGATTATGGAAATCGCATCGTTTTTTGAAAAGGCCTAAGTTTTTGCGAACGTACAAGATATTTTCTAGGATATAAAGAGACGGCAGAGTTAGAATATCAATTTCGCTGAATTTCTTTCTAAGAGACTCGCGAGGCCCCATTTTATAGATTGCGCGGATTGCCCTCTTTTGTAAAATGAAAATTGAATCTACGTCAGCTGCCGATCCCCACAACAGAACGCCATAAGACATAATACTGTGAAAATAAGCAAAGTAAACTAACCTAGCTGTGGCTACATCCGTCAACTGCCTTATCTTTCTTACTGCGTAAGCAGCTGAGCTTAATCTACTTGAAAGAGCTCTAATGTGAGCACCCCATTGCAATTTTGAATCTAAAGTAATTCCCAAAAATACAGTTTCCGAAATAGCATCTAGTTTCTTCCCATCAAGTTTTAAGTTTAGACCTACTTGGGGTACATTTGGTAACGAGAACTTAAGACATTTAGTTTTGTTCGCATTGAGTAAAAGATTATTAGCGGTTAGCGGCAAACCATTTCGAAAGAACAGCTAGACTATCATTGACATGTAAGACATCTGTATCTTTTCTATCTATTCTAAAAATAAGAGAAGTGTCATCAGCGAATAAAATTATATCCGAGAAGTTAGCCATCAGGTAAGGAAGGTCATTAATATAAACTAGAAATAAAAAAGGGCCAAGAATTGAACCTTGAGGCACGCCCATCTTAACTAGAGACCCCGAGGACGTCGCCCCATTAACGTTTACTTTTTGCTTTTCATAATGCCAGTAAGGTGCGGCCTTTGATGTGGGATGCAACAACTAGTTCAAATTAATAAATTACAGAACCAAAAAGAATGCACACAGGCGTAGGAAACTAATAGCTTGTATAATTAATAACCGATTAACGGCCTCCCCTTCTTACAAGCTATTCAGCAAATTAGCCATGTAGATAGGCCGAAGTTAAGAAAATCTGCTCAGGTGGAGATTCACAGATGACTCTGCCCGGCCCTGGACTTTAAATGTGGTACTGTCCTACAAACAATGGGGCAGTTAATATCTTGTCCACCGTGTCCTGTTGTCTGCACGCTACAGGAGTTGATGGACGCTTCTGAAAATGCTAAGCTTGTAGCCACATTCTGGGCTGACTGTATTTAGATTGCTATTAACATGATAAGAAAAAGATAATTATGTCTAACACACCCATTTGCCTTTGTCTCCTAAACGACGTGGATTCGCGTCGGCATTTAAACTAAATTAATTACTTAATGTAAGTAGGTACCTACTTATTGCAGATAATCGATTGGCACTAGTACCTACTTACGTAGTCGGTTTCGTTTTGTATGTTTTTATTAAGATTTGTATTCGAATAGTGTGACGTGCACACAAGGCCTTGCACATGGTGTTCATTGATCTGGAGAAAGCGTATGATAAAAAAGCCTTGAAAGAGAAACGGTTGTCCGGGAAGTATGTAGAGTGAATTCGTGCTATATACATACAGTCTCAACCTCGTACCTACCTCCGGTCGGCTACTAACAATTCCGACGAGTTCAATGTGGCTTTAAGTCCGTACCTCTTCCTGTTGATCATGGACGCTCTGACGTCGTACATACAGGAAGAGGCACCCTGGTGCATGCTGTTTGCCGATGATATTGTTCTTGTCGGTGAAGATGTATCCGAGATCCACAGCAGATTGGAGAAGTGGCAACAGTAGCTGAAGAATGTTGGCTTGAAAATCAGCAGAACCAAAACTAAATATATGATCTGCGAGTTCGGCGGTCTCTCCAGTTCTGGAGTCATAGCGCTTGATGGCGCGGTTCTCCCAGTCTGCTCCGACTTTCGGTATCTCGGTTCACTCGTGCAAAGCGATGGCGAAGTAGATTGGACGGTTAAGGACAGAATTAACACTGGATGGATGAAATGGCGGCAAGTCACGGGAACAATCTGCGACTCCCACATTGCCCTTAAACTTAAGGGGAAGATATAGGTATATAAAACCATGGTAAGACCTGCCGTCTTGTATGGGTCAGAATTTTGGGACACAAAAGGGATGAATGAAAGGCAATTGCATGTAGCCGAGATGAGAATGTTAAGAGGAATGTGTGGTGTTACACGAATGGATAGAATAAAAAATGAGTACATATGAGGAAGCCTGAAAGTGGCACCGATAACTGAAAAGTTGTGTGGAAATCTGTTGTCATGGTATGGGCATGTTATACAGAGGAATGAGGAAAATGTCGTGAGGAAAGTTTTGAGTATGAATGTCGATGGCTATAAGAGTAGGGGGAGACCAAAGAAACGATGGATGGACTGTGTGAAGGATGAATATGGTTAGAAAGGGTGTGACTACGGAGATGACGACTAGGTAATAGAGAAGTGTGGAAGAAAAAGGAATGTTACGCCGACCCCCAATAAATTGGGTTTTGGGCAGGAGAATGATGTAGATATTCGAATAAGGAACATCTGTGACTGCTCCTCTCCTAACACTGAGCCGGTAAGTAGGTAGGTAACTAGGTAGTGTAACTGAAGAGTCGCGAAACAGCGATGAATTTATCGATTTCCGATCTAGGGTTCTGCACTAGGTTCGACCCAAGATCGGGGGGTCAACCTACGTGCCTCACTCCAAGATTTTCGGCGGTTTCAAATTCATGTTTCAGTGCCATAGAGTAGGTACCTAAATCATGTAGATTATCGCCAGTTTAGATGATTTTGGGGGGCATAACTACTAGGTCCGCGACTGGGACCTCGCTCCACTTGCCTGTCAGGTTTAGCACCAAACTATTTCGTGATACACTGATACGTGACCAATAACAAAACATCAAGAGAGTACTCGTACAGTTTCACTTAACTTTATATTATTTTAATGTGACTAAGTTTCTAAGCAAGAGGGAATCATTGGAATCGTTGGCAGACATTCAACCGGAAACGTGCCGGATTGCGGGAGATCTTGCAGAACACATCACCGGGATCGAGTTCAACGGGACGGATGGTATTCGCTCCGGATGACTTTCTCATTGCGCATAATCAAGACGAATATTTTGAGGAAAAAATATCTAAGTGTACATACCTACTTGTTTACCAACAACTTTTTTCCTTCAAATATTTACTCAGGATATGTAAAAAAGTCGATAAGTAGGTAATTAAATACTAGGTAGTATTAACGGAGAGCAACCTGAGACCAAGTTGTTTCTTTTTTAATTAATCTGATCCTACCTGTACCAGCCTGTGCCTAACCAAAAAATGAGATTGATTCCGTCATGATGGCAGACAGGTATAGATACAAAAGTTTTAGCACAGAACGCACAACCCACGTATCTAACACGAGGCCAGCAGGGAAATAGGGTATTTTTCAATTTAATAAAAACTATTTTAATTTGAAGATTAGGTCGAAATATTGAACAGAAAAATAAAAATAAATTTATTAATATCAATTTTGTCAATTAAAAACAATTAAAATAAAATTGATTTTTCGTTGTTTTGAATTTATCGCCAAAACGCTCCCTACGATTTCATTAGTACATCTGCTGTCATAACGGTGAAGGAAAACATCGTAATGAAACCGGCATGTCCTAGAACCAAAAGACGACATCTACCAACCCGCACTGGGCCCGCGTGGTGGCCCACTCCCTCTCACCGAAAGGAGGCCTATGTCCCAGCAGTGGGAACATTATGAAATTATTATGCTAACAACATTAATTGCGTTATTTCCGTTGTTGAGCAGACAATTTTTTCTATGAAACAATGGACAAGCAATATCCTACAAAATGATTGCGCCTTTTCAAAAAATGAAATGTATTTTTTGTGGTGTACAATAAAATATATATAAATAATAAACCATTTTACTGCCCTGGATGTTCTCCTGTCACTCCATACGTCCCGCTACCAGCCAGGTCAAGTCAGCATTAAGGATTGTGGCTTAGGTACCTACTTATATTGTTCAAGACATGCCAACATTCCACTGAATCTTTGCTAAGCTGTTGAAAGGGTGGTTAAAAAAACAAAACAATCAATAACAAGAAACTCATTTATTCTCCTGAAAGGTTAACTATGATAAGTTACACGTATTTACAATGTACAAAAGTATAGATCGTCTATGTATGAACAGTACCTAACTATGTCTTTCTGAAGCATAAACATCTGTAATGGATCACGGAATCGAATCACAGATAAATATTCCTCTATTTCAGTATAGGTACCAAATAATATGAAAAAGATTAATAATGAGATAGTCAACCAAGACAAATTAGACAAGTGGGTATCGTTACAGGTCAACACGATTGACAGTTGTGTAATTACGTTGGTCAGCTAGTACAAAAATTTTGGAGCGTGTCTACCTAACGTTCGCGCGGAGGACGTAAAAATATCGCAACGGGACTTTATCGCGCAATGAATTTTGAACTATCGGTGTTGCGCCTAGCATTAATAATCCAACAGACTACATTCCAGTGCGTCAAGAAAAACAGTGTTATATTTTCATCTCTCTAAGCAGAGCGTTGAAATTACAGTGCGAAATACATCGCCCGCGCGTATTTTGCCTTAGAAAAAAAAAAGGAATGAAATAAAAAGAAAATTAAGGAAAAATTGAGAGTTACTTTTCCGAGCTAAATTTTAAAGTTTTGGTAGTGGCGTGTATGCCTTTGTAAAATGTTACCAGGAATCTAATGTCCTTTATTTTATAAGATCCGGTAACATGTGAATAAGTTAAAACAATCCATATTATAAAAATACTATACCGAAAACTGGAAAAAAAATCTGTGCGTATGTCAGTGCCTTTAATGGCGCTAGTGAGGTTTTTGATCCGGACAAGTCCGAGATAAGGTGAGGTATCTATTACATAAGTAACGCTTGAAAGAGTAAACAAACCTGTTCGAGTTGAATTGTTAGACAAAACACTCACTAAAGAGAATTAGGAACACATTCATCTGTTTTTGAAGATTTCAACCACTTTTTCTAACAATTATTGACTTGATATTATTTAATTGTAGTTAAAAAGAATGGTTCTAGAATTCGAATAATCAAATCAAACCACTGACTATATTGGAACTACTGGCATCCACAGGTACGTTTTCTGATCCATTTGTTTACATTTTCTTCAGATAATTTTAGAACAGACATGATTTATACCAAGGATATGCCACAGACACTGGCGACAGTAAGACCTCTTTGAAAGCGTGGCTCGTAGGTCTGGGCTTGGTGTTCCTGGATGTTGGACTTGGTGTTATTTGGATTTTACAATTAGGAAATTCTCATTAGCAGCTTAGAGACTAGATTTGTGCCCGTTAGTAAGCGCGACCCTATAAAAAATGAGGCTAGAAATATAACTGGCATATGCTATTTATTGGGTGTGCCTCGGACTATCCTTTAAATGCTACATGTTACTAAGAAAAAATACATTGAATGCTTGGTCAGTCAGTGCTGTTTATGGCATATAATAATCAAAATCGCTCTGTTTTAAAAAGTTTTTATAAACTTCATCAATATTATAATGTAATAAGTACCATAGGAATTTTTCCTGGGTGCTGAAAAGCTGATCATGTATCCACTAGTGATAACTATTAATTGCGAAATTATGTAGCATTATTGAACTTATTCATTTTTAACATTTATTTATTGCTTCCATTCATCGTATTGGCATGTTTTGTTGAACGGTAATAACAAATTGAAAAATACGTGTATTTTTGGAAGATTTTCCACCATTGTGGTACAGGGAACAGTGTTATAGATACGATAATTATGATTGCTGATACCACCAACAATCGAAATGACTTACTTCACAGGTTTCGTTTATACACAAGGATCTCTATGGCAACAACGCCAACCGGAGACGTTATGTAGAGTTATTCTTAGAAACGCCTACATTCTGATGACTGTTAAAAATAACAGGATAACCTGTGTTTTTTAATCATCATCATTTCAAGACGTCCACTGCTGGACATAGGCCTCCCCAAGCACCGCCAATTTGACCGGTTCTGTGCATAACGCATCCAGCGGATCCTGCGGCCTTCAGCAGGTCATCGGTCCTCCTCGTGAGAGGTCTTCAAACGCTACGTCTTTCAGTATGGTACGAAAAGTTGTTGCCCTAAAGATCTTGTTAAAAACATCACCCGTATAGCTTCAGTCATTGGCACTATGTGAACTTGACATAACAATGTTGCTATAATTCACCATTTATAAACAATGTATTTATTATATCATCGTAAAATTATGCATTTACTAATATTACGCTTAAGTTATACACAACATACATATTAATTTAAGCAAAAAATAAGAATTCAGTCTTTATTTCAGCACATTACTAGACATATTATTTCAGGTTATTTACAGTACATATTTTAGAGGTCATCTTTAGTTCATTTTTATAGTAAATAATATTAATTTAGGTATTTGATCATTAACTTAGAACTCATATAAATAGCACATAACTATTTAATTTGACTATACTTCTATATCATCAATAATGGTTTATTAAAAGGCCCCATTAATTGATTGCAAGTGATAATGTCAGACGCGCGACAATCATTCTAATTTATACCTTATTAAAACGACATACAAGTCACTTAACGCGCGCTCGTAAATTAAATGATAACTGTATCTATTTAAGTTTGCGCATTGAGTGATTGCGCAACACTTTCATGTCAAGTTTAACGCGAAATATGTAATATTATGACAGCTCTCATAATATTAAATACATATTACACGCCTACTTACCCATCCTAACACCCCATGGACAGCCAAGGAAATTAATAGTTTACCAAACTGGCACCCTACGTCAATCAGCCGTTATTGTCATTTCATTCAACTGTCAAAAGAATGACAGTGGTGATTTGAAAATACGGACAATTTGAGTTGGCAGTTACTTTGTTATGCAATTAATTTCTCTGACTTTATTTTAAAAGCTATCACTTGCATAACCAGATAATTCTAATTAACATAATTTTTATTGCTGTGTTTTCGTACTAGGCATCAATTATACTAGAATGTACTAGAATAAGACCCAATAATCAAATATAAAAAAATCGGTTGTCTGTAAAGTCGGTTTACTGACGATAGTTGAACGTGACAACGTCATAAGATTATACTATTGTTTATTATTGTATAGCAGCTGTCCACGCAGACGCATCGCTTACTCAAGTAGGAGAGAGACTGATGTCGAACGCCGGCAGCGTTAACGCGGAGGCCGATTGTGCCTCTTTGTCGCTCGTTCCGCGCTCTCGCTTGCACTTCAAGACTTAAATGGAACGCCTCAGAGCGAGGCAACGCCGCATGAGTCATGTTTTTTCGTGCGTGCAGCCGGCTCCATCGAATTATAAGACGTTGTCACGTCAAAAACTTGTTGCGTAAATGTGCCACGCAATTATTATACACAAATATTTTTCTATAAAAAGGTTAATAATTCATTTCGGTATATGGTTTTTCAACAGTCATAATAAAAATGTTATATTGTAAACAAGTCACTTAATTCTTTTAAATTTATTACTATTGACAAGCGTAGGTACATTCAAGTCATTATTTAATTAACTAAAATATCATATTTAAGAATCTTGCGTAAGATCAGTGCCAATATAAAATACAAACAAAGCAGTACAAACCTATTCTAATGTTTTATAAAATGTTACCTTATTATTTGACATATTTGGTCCTAAGTTATTTAGTTTGGATGCTACTAATATCGCTTTTAGGCGCTACAAAGCATCAGGAAGATTACTATCCCTTGTTTTTGCTTATTTTTATCATTTAAAGCATCTTTATGAACAAATTAAATATTTTTCACTAATAAATAGTTAGCAAAAACGGGACATGGAAAATCGTATTTCATAACAGCAGTCTTTATAAAATATTTTAGTCTTATGATACGAAGTCGCATCCGAGTTTGCCTTCATAGAATAAAAACCATGCAAAGTAGCGCCTGAACTTAGCAGCAACTTTAGTACTAAAGTTGAAATTGAAACTAGTTGTAATAGTTATCACAGGCACTCATACAGCGGGTATATTGTATAGCGCTGTAAGTCTCTCAATGAAACCATTCTCTGTGGTTTCTCCGTGGATGTCGCTCCTCACCTCCCGCTCTAGGTGACGCATGTCGTTTAGTGAAACTTGAGAGTTAGGAACGATAGTGTTGTTCTTCTCTATGTGTGTGTACACTTGCATCTTACCGTCAGTGTTCTCAGTCCGGAACACAGCCTGGTCGGGCGCCACAGTGTCGCACAGCACGTTGTTCCTGAACATCGGTCTAAGTATCGCGAGCTCTCTTTCCTGTGTTTCTTCTTCTTTGTATTGAGTTATAATTTGTTTAGTGAATGAGTCATCTAATTCCTGCTTGTAGTTAGAGTCGTTGTACATCCCTTTAACCGACACTACGTTCAGTTTGCTATAGGAGTCCTGCCGCGTGTCGAATACCTCTGCATTGTTGGTGTAGCTGTTGTCCAGTTGGTCTAAGGTAACGTTGGGCGCTCCTTTCTTGACACTCTGGTTCTTTTTAGCAGGTTTTTTTTTATCAGTCGTGAGAATAGTTCTGAGAATGTTGGGTGTTTTGGTGGTGGAAGCGAGGGCGATCTTTTTAATGTTTTTAGAAACTACGGTGTCTTCGATTTTGATGTTGAGATATTGTTTTTCTGCTATTTTGGCGAGTGGTTTCTTGTCTTCCTTGAGGTCTTTGAGCTTGGCCTTGTGCTCGGTGAGCCGGTTCCTGACCTTGTCGTGTATGAGCACGTGCCGGCGCAGGTCGCCAGCCACGCGGAAGCACTTGTCGCACTGCGGGCACTTGTGGGGCCGGTCTCCTGCGGGCGTGGGTTGGTCAGTCACATAGAAATATTAAAAGCAGGAGAAGTGGGAAAGGGGCGTGTCTGTGTCCGCGCGGTATGATCAGAATGATCATTCCTAAAGCAAATGGCCGTCTCCGCGAACTAGTGAGCTTTCGACCGCTGTCGTGATAAATCATAAGAATGGCGTGTTGTTCAGTGGTTTCTTGTAAAAACCAAAGCCAAAACAAAAACTTTGTGAATCATGGAATCACTTACCATAAATAAATACAAGTATTTTTCTATATTTGTCTTTAAAATCATGAAAAACAAGAAATCGAAAAACATTTCTTGCGTTTACTATGTTATTTTTGTTTTCAAATATCACAGCGACTGTATTATTTATGTACTAAATACATTGCTCCTAAACCTCTACCTAAATATTTTGTCGCTAACTGACTGGACAAGCAATGTAAAAATCACAAAACGATAAAGTATCTATGCGGACGCATTACGTAGTACGGCCGCTGGTTCTTGCGTCGAGCTAGTGTTGTGCTCGTGCAGATCCACTAACGTAGGCTATCGATAATGTCGATTCGCGAATAAATTTATTGCTAAATCGATGTGAATGAATGTTTTTTACTTAATTTGATTATTTTACAGCGTAGTAGAGAAATGCGTAAACAACAGTCGTAAAGTTAACAAAATTTTAGATAATGTCGGTGGAGTGTTATTGGGTTTGAATTATCGTATAATAAGTCTTATCCTCGTGTCCTTACTTTTTTTATGGTTTTGGTATTTTACTTACGTTAAAGTCTTCAAACGCTTCGTATGCGTTATTGTTATCGGCATTGTTCAGATAATATATTAGTGACGTAATACGGTTATCGTTTTAATTTTATCTTGTTTTCTGGACCCCAAAAAAAATGAAGTAGTACAATAATAAATAGAAGTATCGACAACTTTCCGATTTAGTCAATCACTACCGTATATGTAAAATAAATTGCTTTTGCACAGCACAACGGTAGCAACCGTTGTTTGTGTGAGTGAGTTGTACTTAAATGCACGCTGCGTTTGAAGGGATAAGGTCTATGTTTGATTGTGTAGTACGTTCTGATTTATAAATTGCGAGTGTGAGCGCGACTTCGTATCTATTGGTTTTACTAAATTGCATGTGTAGTTGTGGCGCGGTAGTGGGGAGCAAGTGGAGACACCGGGTTCCGATACATTTTCAACTACTTGGCATATCTTCTTCTTTCTTATATCTATGGTCAGTCACATGGAATGGGAAGTCATACTAGTACTGAGAGCAGTGAACTAGTAGGAGGTGGCATAATACACTGTTGCAGTATAAAGTAGCACTTGTACGGGGGCCATTCAAGTATTACGTAAGCACTACAGGGGGACGGGGTCTTTGCTTTGCTTATTTTTGATGACATGGGGGATGGGGCGTCTGGATGGTGATTATGTCAGCAGTATTTTGTATTTTTTACAAAATTTAGTTGATTTTGGTTTGAATACATATGGCAACCCTACTTGTCTATGAATGGCTCAAACAAAATGATGACAATATTCCAAAAACACACGAAAGTGAGCAGACACACAACATTGAGCAGCAAACATCCAATGTCCTCAAAGACTTGAGAGTCATGGATTCATAGATGGTCTGTTAATTGGAATTAATATGCAATTTATTTTAAAGAAGTTTGTTGTTTGTATATAGAGATTATAAAAAAAAATGCTTAAATAAATAATTTTGCGTAAAAGTCCTCTATTCCAAGCCTATTCCTTATTTTTTGACTTATAACTGCTGCTCATGAATCAATAAATAAACCAGAACACATTGAAAAATGCATGTTCAATGTTTACGTGAGCAATTTAAGAGCTTTGCTTACTCTTGCTGACGAGGGGGAAGGGGGAATAATAATTGCAAAAAATGTGCTTACGTAATACTTGAATGTTCCTACAGTCTATCCGCTAAAATAAAGGCGTTCCCCCCAAAGAGCGTGCAGGCATGTACAGACGCCAGCACATCAAGCTACCTCATTCTGTCAAATTTGTTTGATAGATTTTATCTTCATACCATAAGCATAAGGTTCATGTTTAATTGGGAAAATTTGACAGTTTGGGGTAGCTTGATGTGCTGGCGTTTGTACAGTAATATAAAAGACGGCATACAAAATTCCCAGAAACTTTCTGACGTGCCTTTAAGATTTAATTTTTTTAGATGTACAGACGACGATTAAGCTATGCATTTCCAGTTTTAGCTGACCTGGCATTCATAGGCTTTTCTTACAATGAGAAGTCAACTTATACTGGAAATGTATAGTTTGGTATGTCGTCGTGCGTACGTTTGTGGTGCCGTGGTTTGATTAAAAAAAAAACGGAGTCTTTTAATCTTCAGCGGGACGCGCTTCGAGTTAGGATTAAAAGGGCCACTAATAATGTGATAACGTGAACAGTACCGGTGTGCGTGCGCATGTGGCTGAGCCTGTAGGAGGAGGCGCGGAAGGTCTTGTTGCAGTAGTCGCACTTGTAGTTGCGCTCGCCCGTGTGGATGCGGCGGTGCACGTTCAGCGAGTACTTGCGCGCGAACTCCTTGCCGCAGAACTCGCATTTGAACATTTTCTGAAACAACCATTACAAAATAAATTATACTATTTTTCTATACATATTTTTATCCTTTATTTCAGACCACTAAGGCCCATAAATCACAATACATATAAAAACAATAACTGTAAACTAATACCTATTTTACAAAACAAACTATTATACACACACGTCGACATATCAACCTATACATATCCAATATAAGCTGACGAAATGCATTGTACAAAAAGCCTATACAATGCGAAAACAGCTAAAACTAGATATGTATAGCTTGATATGTCACCGTGTGTACTATTATTATTTTATTACATATGTATAAGTAAACATGAGTTTACCAACCGCAGGGCCCGCGTGGTAGATACAGCCCACCAGGGTCGGATTTAGAGGTCTGGAGGCCTCGGGGCAAAAAAGGAGTGGAGGCCCCCAAATTATTTCCTAAATAAAATGAACAATTTTTTTAGTAGTTTTTCAGTAAATAATTTATTGTGAAACCATGTACATTCTTTTAGTATTTAACAAACATATATAAATATAATCGGAAACAAGAATTATCTGAAATAAAATTTTAGCGTTAACGAACGGAACCTTCCGAGCTTTTTTGCCGAAAAATCGTTGATGATTTCGTCGATATCCAGTTCTACTGAGTACTAAGTCTATTTCAATGCTCAGGAGAGAAAGCTTTGATAGACGGTATTGTCCCATAGTCATTCGAAGCCTATTTTTTTTAATTTTCATTTTCATTAATCATGTTTTACAAAGGTATATGTAAAACGGCGAAAAAATATCAAAGGAAAAGTTGTTTACTAGTCGGAATTTGAAAGATTTTTTTCTCCGAAGTCTTTATTGTGGACGCCCCTCTTTTGTGGACGCCCCGGGGCTGTAGCCCCGGTTGCCCTAAATCGGGCCCTGCAGCCCACGCGCTTTCACTGAGAAGCCAAGACAGGAGGCGTGTCCCAGCAGTGGGGAAATTAAAGACACTTTATTATGACGTAATAAGCTGTGTTACCTGGTCGGAATGTATGGACACCTTGTGGTACTTGAGGTCGCTCCACTGACGGAAGTCCCGCCCGCACACGTCGCACTTGTAGGGCCGGTCGCCGTTGTGAACGCGCTTGTGTATCTGTGGGCAAGTGGGCACTGTGTACGCGTGGCTATGGGTGGTTGGTTATAATAAACTGGGAAATTTTAATACTGGTTTATGGCCAAACCATATACTATCGATAGCATTTTTACGTTACTATGTTCTTTCATATTAATTAACGACACGATTAGCAGTCATCGCGAGTGCTCCCTTGCTGATTTATATCATAACTTTTGGTCCGTTGAATATATTTATTTTACCTTAAACTCAGCAGTATCATTGACTAGCTTCCAAACTTCTCCAATTGGCAAATTAGTTTAGGTTTTTTTCAAAATCAAAAGCCATTTATTCAAACTAGGCTGGTGTTTTTTTTTTAACCAACGAAAAAACGGAGGACGTTACTCAATTCGACGCGTTTTTATTTTTTATTTTTATGTATGACAACCCATATCTTTTTACAGAGTAGTTCGATTTTAATAATTCTTTTTTTATTGGAAAGGGGTGACTTTGGATATGTATTTTAATTTTATTTCACCGCCTTCCGAACTTAGTTATTGAGGCTAAACAAAAAGGTTTATTATTTTTTGCTTTTCAGTTTTTTTCGGCGGTTGATTTTTTTTGTTAAAAGTTTTTCTTAGAGTTTCTCTAAGATAATCTTTTTAAGATCTTAAAAAAAATCTAAGAGAAACTCTAGCACCTAGTTGATAAATTGCTCAGGTCAAAACAGAGGCAACAGCACAAAAACGCAATACGGAAAGAAGAGTTCAAACTTTTTCCACAACAGAGACATTTACATTTGGGGAATGAAGTCTGCGTAGTTAGTGACTTCGACACTTATCTATTCGTGAACGCGTCCAATTTATCATGAATTTTGGTAACATTCATATGGTCATGATCATAAAAGCTATAAGATAGAAGATAAAAGATTTGCAAGCAGATTTACTTATGTTTTAGTTTTCCTTGGAACATTTAGCCAAGTGGACATTACCTTGAGCGCGGCGACAGTGTAGAAGCCCTTCCCGCACTCGCGACACATTTGCTGCTTGCCGCTGTGCGACAGCATGTGGTACAGGAGACTGTTCCTATAAGTTTTATTTATTTTGTAAGTTATATATACTTAATTAGCACGTTAACATTTGTTAAGCCTGATGACGTCAGTGTTTCCGAACACTAAAAAGAAACAATGAACTCAGAGCTCGAACTTCGAGACTGAGCTCTGAGTATTTCTTGTAAGGACCAGTTCAAAATAAATAATTATGTAAACCATAAATGTGGTCATACAGATGGTTCATATGAGACTAAGTTAAAAGTTACCTTACTACAAAAAAAAAGAGTTTAATTTTAGACCATTTTTAGGGTTCCGTACCTCTAAAGGAAAAAACGGAACCCTTATAAGATCACTTTGTTGTCCGTCCGTCCGTCCGTCCGTCTGTCAAGACCGTTTTTCTCAGGAACGCGTGGAGGTATCAAACTGAAATTTCTATATGATACTTAGTTCTACTGTCCCTGGAAGCTGTAGAAAAATCAACCTTCTAAGTCAACGCAATCAAAAGATACAGCCATTTAGGCCGCAAAATTCCGCAAATTTCGAAACTCGCACGGGAATCAAAACCTACAGGGTACTTCCCGTGAACTTAGAATCTTGAAATTTTGTACGAAGTCACGTCTTATAGTACAGATATAGGAAAAATTACGAAAACCGAAAATTTTTAGTTTCGTCATATAAAAAAAAATATTTTTGACAATTTTGAACTTTTACTTATATACCCACAGGTTTGTACGGAACCCTCGGTGCGCGAGTCCAACTCGCACTTGACCGATTTTATTAAGAAACTTACTGTGGTCGAAATACAGTTCATGTTACGAAACTGTGAATTTAGTACTTGTAATGTATAAGCTGTCACTAAAGTTTTGTAATAAGACCGAAGCAGCTCAGCCAACCGACGACCATTACCTGTGCTGGAACACTCGCTGGCACTGCTGGCATTCAAACCGCTTCTGTTTCTTCTTTTCGTCCGACTTGTCGTCGGGCGGCGGCTCGTCGGCCGGCAGGTCGGGCGTGTCGGGGGTGTCGGCCGTGTCGGCGGTGTCGGTCATCGTGCTGTCGGTGAAGTTCTGATTGTCGGACGCTACGTCTGTCTCTAACATTCGTCGGAGGAGTTCGTCTGGTGTGTGAAAGGAAAAAAAATTAAGCGCAAGATGACGGGACAGATAAAACGATGTCATTATACACGCACTTGTAAGTTATATAGGTAATACTTTGCAGACACTATTTATTTTAACTGTATATCATATACCTAATCGTTTATTGGGAACAAAAACACTTATACAAAGACAAACAATTTTAAACGGTGATAGCTGCAAAAGTTAAAACTGTGACACAGCTATCAACGCCCGACTGCTAGTGAGAGGGTAGGTTATTCCAAGACTAATACGTAACAAAGGTATTTAAACAAGAATATAAATATTCACAACACTCGTAATAATAATAGTATTACTATGTTATACTCTCTACGTACTGTTTCGTTTTGTCAAATAAATTGATTCCAATTTATGTCAAATCCGTACATAGATTAGGATCGTGAGGATCGCGATCAGACACGCCTACTTAGTGGCATGCAGAGTGTCAGATATAACAGTCGTGGGCGCAGAATTGGGATATGAGAAAATGAAGGAAATATCGCCTTGACTTTTTCAGTTTATTGTTACAGAGTCAATGACTAACACTACTTAGTGTCTGGGTCTGGCCTTAAAAGGAAAAATTGAGTAGTTTTTAGGTTAGTCGTGACCACGTCTCAATGATCACTGTCGGTCCATGGCCTGCGTCACACAACATACTTCTAGACTCCGTACAACGCTATGCAAAAGCGCTTGACTCGATTCCACATGTATTGATTTAGTAGTACAAGTTACCTTTAAGCAGCTTGAGGTGATGCGTGTCGTGCGGCGCGCCCGCGCAGGCCGCGCAGCACGCCGCGCCGCCCGCCCCGCCCGGCGCGCGCGCGTACCTGGCGGGCACGTCACGTTATTGTTCACCAACATAACATTAGATAATCAGGAACTAAACGAAAATAAATATTGTATTTAAATCCCTACTATCCCTACTATAAAAGCGAAAGTAGCTCTCTGTCTGTCTGTCACGCTTTCACGCCTAAACTGCTGAACCGATCGTTATGAAAGGAGATTGCCCGATTTGTAAGGAAAGTTGGGTCGCAATGGAAAATTGTTGTGCCCTAAAGATTTTTATTTTAACTAATAGTAAAAACATAGTATTTTCATAATCAGAAACCATTTTTCATTTATTCACCCTGGTTCAAAAGATATCATCGTTTTTCTGTTGTAAAAATCTAGGTTATAATTAGAAATTGACATTGACGTAATAAATCGTTATAGATCAATCGATAAAAACCAATAAAAATTACTTTGTTATTATGGGGTTTTCTAAATAAATATGGCTATTATTTTTGTGTCTATTGCTTTTGTGAACATTTATTATTTATGAATTTATGCAAACTATTATTGTCGTAGTTCCATCGGTTTTACTCGCATCGACTATGAGCAGTGTTTATTTATCCAATAGTTTTCGTCATCAAGAATACTTTACTCATATTTGACGTGCACCTATTGTTGTTCATTTCAGATATATGTAAGGAAATGACACATACCTATCATTTCTCTAATTTGAGTGACCGAGTGAGAACTGACGTGCGACAATGACAATGTGGTGCATGTCATTCTGATTGTGAGGTTAAGAAAAACCTATGAAATAGAAAATACCACAAGGATGTAAAGGAGACGATATTCGTGAACATAATAGCTTTGAATGTTGTTTCTTTATTACAGGTAAATTAATATTTTGTAAAGTAGTAAGTTCTTACCTACTTTATGAAAACAACTTTTTGTTAACAATAAAATGTCTTTATTACAGAAACGCAATTTAGTTATTTTACGGACGTCGGACCTTAAGATATCTTATAAAACAACATTCTTTGCAAAGGATATCTTGCAAAAATGAGCAAACTAAAATTTGAGTTTACAATTAAAAGTTTCGATGATCAAAAAACCAATGTGCTGGCAGTAACCTCAATAACCACAAAAGAAGGTAAAATCTATCTTATACCACAAGAACTGCAGCCAATAAAATACCATGGAAAATTGATGGAAACTGAGACTTATAAAATATTAAAAAATACATTACAAAAAAGACACGATAAAAGGTGTTTATGGATAACTTTATCAGAGGAACTAAGAAAGACTTACATGGATGATGATGAAAATATCCAATTCAAGAATTATTTCCTGGAAGAAGTTGTAAGTACAACTGGAGTCACACAACCTATAATAAATGAGGGTATATCTGAAGAATCACTGTCAAGAATCCTAGAAAAAATTGCAAATATGAATCCACAATTACCGAAGCAGACTAATTTAAAAAAAAATCTCAGACAAATTTGTAATTGAAAAATTCACCGATGAAAACACAAATGTTACTCAATGGATGGCCATTTTTGAAAAAGAATGTGCTAGATTCGAAATCGTTGAGGATGAAAAAAAAATTGAGATATTTAGACTGTTTTTGGATAAATCATGTTTGAATTGGTACAGTTCTATGCTAATAAGACTTACACTTAGTTCAGAATGGAAACAATGGAAGGAAGATTTTTGTGATACTTATGAGAATAAAGGTTGGACACCAATAAGATATGCAATAGAATTTAAATACAAAACAGGATCACTATTAGAATATGCAATAAGAAAAGAGAAAATATTGTTAGAAATGGACAGTACAATAAACAAAAGTACTCTAATTGATCTGATTGCAGTAGGTCTACCTAGTTTCATAACAGACAGAATTGATAGAAAGAAAATAAATGAGACTAAAGATCTTTTTAATGAAGTGAAAAGCTTGGAACATTTAGTTAACAAAAAAAGTTTTGATAAAAGGAAAATAACAAATTCTGCAGTGAAAACAAAAGAGGTTAAAGAACCATGCAAGATTTGTAGAAAACTAAATAAAGGAAATAGATATCACCCAGAAGACTCATGCTGGTTTAAAACGTATGAAGGCATTAAAGAAAAAGAAAATGTTATCAATTTTGTTAACAATTCAGAAGTAGAAACAGAATTAAATAATATGGATCAAAAAAACTAGTAGTGCCACCATTAATTAAAGTCAAATTAACATTAAATAACACGTTTGATGCATACGGAATATATGATTCCGGTTCAAATATCTCATTAATTAATTCAAAATTGCTGAAGTTAAGAGATGAAGAAATAAATAATGCACAGACTGTGAAGTTAAATACGATTAATGGTGTGAAAAAAACAAATAGAATAGTAAAATTGAAAATAAAAATCTATGAAATAGAAGAAGAAGTGAATGTGTTTGTAATTAACAAGAACAATTTTGATTACGACTTTTTAATTGGATTGGATATGATAAAACAGTTTAAATTGATCCAAAATGAAAAGCTAGAAATTACACAAAAAACACAAGAAATAAATAGAAATGCAGAAATGGATGGAGGGAGAGATAAAACAATAAGCTGTGACAAGTTTACAGTAAACTTTAACGAAGACGTTGATGAAACAAAATATAAAATTACAATAAACCAGCTTGGATATAAACAAGAAGTAGAAATAAATGAACTAATTGAAAAATACAAATCCATCTTCGCAAAAGACAAATATGATATTGGAACAGTCAGGGATTATGAAGCCAGAATTGATTTAATGGTCGATAAATATTGCAGTAAAAGACCTTATAGATGTAATATTGAGGATAAGAAAGAAATAGAGAGTCAAGTATCAAAATTATTGGAGAAAAATCTAATTGAGGAATCATACAGTCCATTTGCTGCTCCCGTAACGTTGGCATACAAAAAGGAAGACAATAGAAGATCAAGACTTTGTATTGACTTTCGCGATTTGAATAAACTTATTATCCCACAGTCGCAACCTTTTCCGCTTATTGAAGATCTGATGGTAAAAACAAGAAATTGCAAATATTTTTCTACACTGGATTTAAATTCAGCATTTTGGTCTATACCATTACGAATCGAAGACCGAAGAAAAACAGCTTTTGTAACGCAAGACAACCATTTTCAGTGGACCTGTTTACCATTTGGACTAAAAACATCACCAGCAATATTTCAAAGAATATTGAGTAATATTATAAGAAAACACAAACTTACAGAATTTACAGTAAATTACATAGATGACATATTGGTTTTCTCAAAATCCTTTACGGAACACATGAGCCATTTAACAAAATTATTAGAAGCAATAAAGAAGGAAGGCTTTAGACTGAAATTTTCTAAATGCACATTCGCATCGGATACAGTGAAATATTTAGGGCATATTATTCATAATAATTCAGTACGCCCAATAAAAGATAATCTAATATCAATAAAAAAATTCCCAGTACCACAAAATCAAAAAAATGTGAGACAGTTCTTGGGAAAAATAAATTTCTACAACGAATACATACCAAATATTGCAATAACATTGGATCCATTACACAACTTACTAAGAAAGAATCAAAAATTCATCTGGACCGAAGAATGTCAAAAGTCCTTTGAAAAAATGAAACAACTGCTATGTTCTGAACCTATTTTAGAGATATTTGACCCAGACCTACCTATACTAATTTACACAGATGCAAGTATACTAGGTGTAGGAGCAGTATTGAAACAGAGACAACAAAACACAAAAGAAAAACCAGTTGCATATTTTTCCAAGAAACTAAATGAAGTACAGAAAAGGAAAAAAGCAATTTATTTAGAATGTCTAGCAATCAAAGAAGCAGTTAAATATTGGCAGCACTGGCTCATAGGTAAACGATTTATAGTTTTTTCTGATCATAAACCACTGGAAAAAATGAACATTAAATCAAGAACAGATGAAGAACTTGGAGACTTGACCTATTACCTTTCTCAATATGACTTTGAGATAAAATATTCACCAGGAAAAAATAATCTTGAAGCTGACTGTCTAAGTAGGAATCCTGTATTAGAAGCACATGAAAATGAAGAGGAACAATTAAAAGTAGTCAATTGGATAAAACCGGAAGATATTATTGTTGATCAAGAAAATAATGAAGATGTACAAAAAGAAAAAAACAGATTAATATTAAAGCATTCCATATACTACAGGAAAATCAAGAATAAAAATAAAATTGTCTTATCAGAAGACTTCAGTATAAGTTTCATCAAACAAATACATAAAGAATACTGTCACATTGGGATTAAACAAATGCAAAATAAAATAACACCGTATTACACGGCTAAGAATTTAAGACAGAATATAAAGAAAACATGTAAAAGATGTGAAATTTGCATTATGAACAAATCAAGAGGGCAGGATAAATTTGGACTTATGTCTCATCTAGGACCAGCCACACATCCTTTTGAAATAATGTCCATTGATACAATTGGTGGATTTGGGGGCTCAAGATCAACCAAGAAATACATGCACCTCTTAGTGGATCATTTTACCAGATTTGCATACATTGTCAATTCAAAAACACAGAATTCAAATGACTTTATAAAACTTATCAAAAATGTCACAGAAGATAATAATATTGGTATGATCTTAACAGATCAGTACCCAGGAATAAATTCAAAGGATTTTAAAATTTTCCTAGAAAAAAATAATATTCCAATTATTTTCACAGCAGTAAATGCACCTTTTTCAAATGGAATTAATGAAAGACTTAACCAAACCCTGGTCAATAAAATAAGGTGCAAAATAAATGAAGAAAATAAAAAAATAGCATGGACAACGATAGCACATAAATGCGTGGAAAAGTATAATGAAACTGAACACACTGTTACAGGATTTGCACCTGTGTACTTGTTACAAGGAAAAGATATTACATTAACACCAAGAGAACTAAAAGAAGAGAGAACAGAAAATGAATTATTGAGAGATAGAAAATTGGCACTGAAAAACAGTATAAAATCACACAACTACAATAAAAATCTATCTGATAGAAATAGAAAATATTATGAGTTTAATGTAGGAGACATGGTATATGCAGAAAATGGCAATAAATTAAACAGAAGAAAACTGGATGAGTTGAAGATAGGACCTTATGAAATAATAGAGAAACTTTCCAACTCAATATACAGAATAAATACAGGACATAGAAAATCAGAATCAAATCTCTTCCACATCACCAAACTTGTCTGTGATTTGAGTGACCGAGTGAGAACTGACGTGCGACAATGACAATGTGGTGCATGTCATTCTGATTGTGAGGTTAAGAAAAACCTATGAAATAGAAAATACCACAAGGATGTAAAGGAGACGATATTCGTGAACATAATAGCTTTGAATGTTGTTTCTTTATTACAGGTAAATTAATATTTTGTAAAGTAGGTAGTAAGTTCTTACCTACTTTATGAAAACAACTTTTTGTTAACAATAAAATGTCTTTATTACAGAAACGCAATTTAGTTATTTTACGGACGTCGGACCTTAAGATATCTTATATATATATGCTACAATAATACATATAAAAAGGACAGGGATAACATCATTCTACCTCATCGTCGTAAAACAAAATGATAACACAGTAGCGTTGAAGTTGTCAAATGTTGACATCTAATTGAGATGTAAACTGTCCTTAGGTTCTAACTTAGTTAAAATAATTGTGTTTTTATTGTTTAGTTATCATTCTATTTTGATTTCGATTACTCAATTGATTATATGGTGGTATTCGTTATTTAATTCTTTAATACCTGGCAACTTTTTCTTGTATGCCAATCAAACCACAGACTTTATATATATGAAACAAAAAAAAAAGATATTGTTATGACCAAAAAATTCCACATCGCCGATTTGGTTACATTGAATGGAAGTTACAAAAATTTTTGTTGGTTTTTGGAAACGCCATCCTTGAACAGGCGAGCATGGTACGGTCCCCCTTGTCAAAATCAATCATAAAACCTTTAGAGAACAAGAACTTTTTAAACGTCAAATTAATTAAGAAGAAATGGCGCAACAAACGCACTAGCGACATGTTTTAGTCTTACTTGTAATAAATGAGACGGAGCATGCATTCTAGTTAATAAGGTACATAAGTTCAAAGAAGTTTCTCAAATCAGTAAATTGTCCATTAAAAATTTAATTGAATATTTTGCAGTCGAATTCCTTGATTTTAGAATTATAATAGTTTGTGCATACCGTGTACCGGGACAAAGACATAACAACGACATTGATCTTCATTTAAATTAGAAATTAAGAGAGACCTCATGCAATAATGTAAGGATGGCAAATGAAAGTGTAAAAGAATTACATGGTATCAGCCTGGTGCATCAAAACATTCAAGGGTTTTTGAACAAAGATTTAGAAGTGGATTTATTCCTTAACTGTAACAATAAAGATACTCTGTGTATGAAAGAATATTGGCTTAAAAGCCACCAATTCATGTTTAATTTTAATCATCACCAGGTTGGTAGTTCGTTCAGCAGAGTAAATGCTATACATGGTGGCTCATTAATTTTATTAAGTCATCATCATCATCTGCCTAGTCTTTTCCCAACTATGTTGGGGTCGGCTTCCAGTCTAACCGGATGCAGCTGAATACCAATATTTTACATAGAGCGACTGCCTATCTGACCTCCACCCAGTTACTGGGTAATACGATACCCCTTGGTAAGACTCATTAATTTTAGTAAGTAACCTGTAAAAAAATTAAAGAACGTAAGGATATCGTGAGCCTCTCTGTTGAGCGGACAGTTGAAATAGCCTCTATAGAATTGGAGCAGTTTGTTGTATTAAGGCCCTGGTAATTTTGAATGTTCTCACCGCATTGTCGTTATGAGCGATAATAGTTCTTACTGCAATCCGATACGGGTTTAAATCTGTTGTAATAAATTCGAATAATAAATGAGCAAACAGTGTCGTAAATATGAAAATAAAATCGTATAAAATTAGATATAAACTATTTGATAAAAAAATATCCATCACTGGATGCAGTTTGGCATTTGGAATTTTATGGTATATTTTTAATTACAATAATAATTGTTATTGAAGGGATAAACTGGTTTTAAAGATAATTAAGAGGTGACTATGATATTTTTTTTGCTGCATTAAAGTATGTTTATATTTTGAGTTCCATCACTGTACGCAAAAAAGACTTGAACATATAATGTACCTTTTTGCTTTCAAAATAAATTACGGTTAAAGAGATACACTGGTTTAAAAAAAAACACCTTTTTGAGCGTTTTCAAGAAATCACAGCCTTAAGTGTATACAGACCACCTTCAGGATTGTATGACTGCTTTGAAAAGGTAATGGATGAAGTATTTACACAAGATTTGTAACTCGAAAAAGTCCATTATTGTTTGCGGTGATTTTAATGTTAATTTATTAGATAACTCAGGTTATTGTAGTAAAATAATAAGTTTATTTAAGTTGTACAATCTTGTTAACTTATTTATGGAGCCCACAAGAATAACCCCTAGTATCTACTACTATTACTACTAATATTTATACAGATGTTGTACCGAGCTACAAAGAAATGGATTACCATTCAGAATCAAAATAAAAAATGGGTAAAAGGATATCATTGTTAACCCCAAAACTGCATTTCGCCTAAAGGCCTTTAAAGCCGAGGAAACCGTTGCGCATGTACTTTTCGAATGCACAGGCGTAGCACAGATTAGAACAGAAACCCTCGGGGCACCCAAATGTTACACGGATATTCTGAACAAACCAGGAGTTATAGCCAACTTCTGGAGAGAGGTGGGCTGGCTGGAATAATACCAAAACGCTGCCATGGCTCACGCACAATGGTCCACTTGAAGGACTAAGTGCGGAAACCAAACCCATTACATAGAACATAGAAGGCCTTTAAAGTTAAACTCGATTAATTCATTCATTAAATTAGACTCGGTTTAATTCCACTTTTATTCCCAAGACTTTCTCGATTAATAGTAATATATCTTTCAGTGATTAGGCTACCATTGGTATTCATAAAAGTAGAACACTACTTTATGAACTGTACAATGAAAGAACTTCTGTAAACACTGCTGAATTTGATTTGTATGTTAGAAATTATTCCAAATTATTTAAAAAAGTTTGTTGGATGGCCAAGTCGCGTTTTTGAGTTCAAAGATAATGTAATTAAAACGACTTGGAATATTATTAATAGAGAAACGGGAAGGTCTACTAACCGAAATACTGACTACAGCCTGTCTATCAATAACAACATAATCACATCAGACTCGCAAGTCACCGCGGCTTTTGAAAATTTCTTTACAGATATTCCCGTTTCAACTACAAAATCTCTAAACTTCTGTTGCTACGTCTTTGCTTAAGGAAAAAGTTAATGTTTGTGATTACCAATAGGGTATTTTACCTATTTTATTAAACTATTAAATTATTGACTATTTTAATAAACTATTAAAATAAATTGATTAATATCCATTTTCTCAATTAAAAATGATTAACATCAAATTTATTTTTATTTTTCTGTCACAAATTTCGTCCTAATCTTCAAATTAAAATAGTTTTAATAAATTGGAAAATACCCTATTTTATTTTGAACATATTAGCTGTAGAGATATCATTAAAACCTTTCACACTTTGAATGTAAAAAAGACTGCATTGCTATTATTGACATTGTAGCACCTACTTTAGCTTTTATATTTTTTAGACTGAGAACACTTTGGATTTTTTAAGTTTAAATCCATCAGACATCCTCTTCAGATACACTATTAATTTCGAATGTGTCCAGTTTTACGTCGTTATTAGAACTGACTAATGATTTTAGCATTGAGTAGGTACTTCAAAGAGTGGAAGGTTATTTAGTTTTGGCTAAGTACTGGAAGTAGGCCAAAAACACAGATTCTGAAAAATTCTTGGCGCCTCTTTCATTTCTCCATTCATTAAAATTACCATAGGCTTTCATATATTTCTCCCGCGATTTTCAGGTAATAGATTATCCATCACATTTCTTGCGTCAGTTCTAATACTTTCAGGAGTTCATTCTATACGTTCACTGTCACTTGAAGAATTCATTTTTCAAAACAAAACCATGAATTTCTAACAATCCGTGAAAACTGACGAAAACGCGGGCTTCAGTTCGCGCGTTTTTAATTTGATTTCTTTTTTTTTTTTTATTCAGCCGGCGGCGCGACTATGGGCCGTCGTACCAGCCAGTCTTTATTCAAACAATATTTGCGGATCTCTTTGGCGCTGAACACTAAAATGTTCCAAATTCGAAAAGTGCGCGGCAAAGATAATTGCGGCGCACTTTTATAGAGGATTAAAAACTCATTACTGCCCGCTAAAGGTTTCTTATAGAAAACACCACCTTTGGGTGCACTAAAAGGCGAACCAAGTCGTCCTTTTCGTATAGATGGAATGAAAATTAATTAGAATAGGCGTTTTGTTTCGAAAAGACGCGAGTACCTATTTTGACAGGCGCGTGGCACGAAAGCGTGGAATGAACGTAACAATTTTAAAGGTGATCGGTGCATTAATTCCGCCACATCCCCACAGACAGCACACACGAACGAACACGCCAGCACTCACCAGTGCCGCACGTTGTCCTGGTGCGCGTGCCCGTTCTCCACAGTGAGGTGCGGCAGCAGCGTGTGCTCGTAGTGCTCGGGCGGGTCGTCCACCGCCACGTGGATGCCCTCCATCAGGTCCTCAGGCTCGCTGAACTCGCCCATGTCTTCCAACTGTAAGCGTGACAGTCGTGTGTACTCATACAGTCAGGGCGTATTGCAGAAATCCTTGCTTACGCATTTTTATTTCATATAAACACGAATTCACCACGCACCACAACACCCACCACCCTTGGTTGACTGGTAGAGAATGCCTAAGGCATTAAGTCCGCCTTTGTACCTTTTTTGTGTGCGAGAAGTTTAAATAAATAAATAAATTGAGCGTGTTTTCTGGTTACTTTTGTTCTATCAAGATTGTAGAGTTTGTGTCTATTTCTGGGCCCCAATTCTGTATCGTTATAATGATTCCCCGCAAAATCTTACTACGTTCAAACTACGTCAATATCGTGTTTTGTAGAAACCAATGTAAGGGTAAGGAAACGAAAAGTCATATTCTGTATGTTCCAAGACAAATTGTCGATATTTATTTTTGTCGTGTGTGATCTTAAGAATTGACGTGGTTTCGAAGTAAGGAATCGTTAGGTGCTCATAGTGAATTAGGGCCCTGATTTGTTCCACGGTATATCTTAAGTTTTAATTGATTTCGGACATTGGAGCTATTCTCGCGTATACGCACGACTAACGTGTACCCAGATTGCGATGGAACTTTTATTATTCGTTTTTCTCAAATTCGTACAAAAATTCAGCCAGTTAATTTTCATAAATTAACTGGCTGAATTTTTGTACGAATACATAAGGTCATCATTAAAAAAGAATGTTAACTACCTCTAATAGTACGGGTCGTGCCATTAGTTTAAAATGTATTTTTATAGCGGCAAAATTATATCAACAATTGTTTATCCTTAATGCATAAGAGATCATAGGGGCAATTCTCGTAATTTTAAGAACGTCCACAGTCTCATCTCAAGCTTTATCTCTTTAATTACGAATTAGCCTTCTGAGCATCAGCTGCCTCAAAGTTAGAGCATGTCGAAATTGTTAAAAACAAAAAAAGTCATTTCTCACCGCGTTGTCACCCTATGGGACGATTTATTGGTAAACATCCCATACTTTCGAATTGCCAGATGTGCCATTGCAACAATCATGTTCATTTCATCATCATCATCATCATCATATCAGCCGAAAGACGTCCACTGCTGGACATAGGCCTCCCCCAGGCTCCTCCACTTCGACCGGTCTTGTGCTTCATGTTCATTTACACGGCTAATATTATATCCCCCCACTTCCATGCAGCTGTCTACTTTTTTCGTATTGAAGATGATTCTAAAAACCGTCCGATAAGGTTTTGACGAATTATGAAATGACTTTTTAATACGATTTTTTGCAGCTGTGACATGCTCTAACTTTGAACTCCCCATTGGGTGCGGCGACTGACTCTCACATACGTGATAGTTGAGTGTTAAACAACGATTACAAGTACAAAATTCGTTGCAAAAATCAAGCAATACTATAATAGTAAACAGGTGAATAGAATTCACTCATGCTCTGAGAAGGATCAACACAAACTCCTAAATAATGATAAAATACCTTCATATTAGAATGCGCCTCCTTGATATGTGCTTCACATTGCTTCTGCTTCCTAAAAGACTTGTTGCACTTCCCACAGGTATACAAATCCAGTTTATCCAGAGTATCATACAAATCCGCTTTCTCAGCCTCTTGAACTACCGGTGGCGGTTCCTTGTCCATACTTGCCATAGAATACTGAAGCTTATTGTTAGCGTACGTGAACGTTTTATCACTTGTCGTGTATAAGACGTGTTTGTCCATTGATTGGTATATGGTTTTTGGTATGGAATTTTCTAGAGACAGTTCTACTATGGAGTCTGGAATTGTTGCTACGTTATCTACGATGCACGAGTTGGTTATCTGCAAAGAAGATTCTAGATCAGTCTATGTAAAGATAGACTTGATTATTTGCAAAATATTTTTGCCTTGTTGGTTTTAAAATAGTTTGCAAGCACGGTCAACGAATATTAGGTTTCTTTTACATTCAAATATGGTGTACGTTACCCCAGCAAGAAAGTGTCTCCTAGAGTTATATGAGTAGAACGTATAATGTGTGCCTTTTCTGCTGTAAATGTGCCCCCACATAAAAAATGTGTGCCCCCTGTTGTTTTGGAGAAAAACGGAAAAAACGGTTCTTGCTGGGGTAACGTTTTTCTAGCAGGAAAATTCTAAACGAATGATCGGAGAGAGAAAAATTGTGCATGGCCAGAGAACTTATATGTGTGCCAAAATGTGCCCCCAAAAATTAAATTTGTGCCCCTTCAGGTTTTCGAGATATTGCATTTCCTGCTGGAGTAACGTTTTGATTAATCGTATATCTCTAAAACCATTGCATGTGCCCCTGTAGAATAAACATACACGAGTAGCTCTTAATGTGTGCCCCTTAGTGCCCCAATTAGATTTAAGAAAACATTTATAGTTTTCCAGTTATCGCGGTTTTATGAAAACCCGAAAAAACATCGCAGCGCCTAAATGAGACAAGGCACAAGTTCGCTGAAAACTGTATTCGGTCCTTCTTGACGCTATTAATAACCATACAAAGTTTCAAAACTGTTCATGCATGCGTTTTTGAGTAATCTTGCTAAAAGTTAAAACGTCATGTCATAACTTTGAGGGCAAAATACAAGGAACCGGATCAATCCCAGATGTGTAGGTGTAAACCAAAATCTTGTGCCATTAGTCCAAAACATATGGTGAAACGATTCAGCTTGGAATGTTTCGCATTAAGTTAATATTAACAAAAAACCAAAATATGTAAGCAACGGCTGGTTATCCGACCAAATTTGAATGACTACTAAAAAGCGACGGATTGATACATCACATGATGAAACTTTGTATGGTTATTAATAGCGTCAAGAAGGACCGAATACAGTTTTCAGCGAACTTGTGCCTTGTCTCATTTAGGCGCTGCGATGTTTTTTCGGGTTTTCATAAAACCGCGATAACTGGAAAACTATAAATGTTTTCTTAAATCTAATTGGGGCACTAAGGGGCACACATTAAGAGCTACTCGTGTATGTTTATTCTACAGGGGCACATGCAATGGTTTTAGAGATATACGATTAATCAAAACGTTACTCCAGCAGGAAATGCAATATCTCGAAAACCTGAAGGGGCACAGATTTAATTTTGGGGGCACATTTTGGCACACATATAAGTTCTCTGGCCATGCACAATTTTTCTCTCTCCGATCATTCGTTTAGAATTTTCCTGCTAGAAAAACGTTACCCCAGCAAGAACCGTTTTTTCCGTTTTTCCAAAACAACAGGGGGCACACATTTTTTATGTGGGGGCACATTTACAGCAGATAAGGCACACATTATACGTTCTACTCATATAACTCTAGGAGACACTTTCTTGCTGGGGTAACGTACACTCAAATATGACACACAATCGAAGTTTTATTGTGTTTTTGTCGAAGGTAGTTTAGTGTCCCGCAAAGTTTAATCGTCTTAGAAAAAATATGCCATTTCATCAGCTCTGTGATCAGATGAGTTGAGTGTGTTAACTAAACTTTATAGTAATGTCATATTTCTAGATGAACGGCAGAGATATATGATCAAACGCATAATTAAATTATGATAATGTGAAAGCAGCGTTAAATACGTTTTTGTTTACCGAAAATATGTAATCGCTAAAATAAATATTCAGCGTTACTCTTTAAATTACAAAGTACCTTATCAATTCCCAGGTCTTGCACGGGGTTCTCTATGATGATGTGGGGCTCGTAGTGCTGCTTCAAATGCTGGTAGAACTTCAACTGCTCCTCGCCGTAGAACTCGCCGCACAGCTGGCAGATCAAGATCGGACGGACCTGGCCATGGAAAGGCGAAACGATATTACTGTTTTCTCGTAATGGTTATCTCGTAATAATATTCATATTTTGTATACAGGGTGGCAATGGACGCGTTGAGTGTTACCATTCAGTACATGATTCTGAACTCCCCCTGGTTAAAAATAAAAAGGTTCGTAGGTGATTAAAAAGACATACATTTTAAACTCGTCTTCGTATTGCACTTTTATAAAATACCGCAGGTGTCTATGCTAGGAAGTTTCCCAGCCACCCCGTACGGGGATGTAATAATGTAAAAAAACCTACAAAATGTTACATTTTAGCAAACCACATTCAGCTGAACTGTTTTAAAGACCAAGATTTGGTCTTAACTACTTACTCTTTGCATACTCATACGTAAAAAATACAAAATATTACTTAGATGATGACAACAGTAATTTGTAATTGTCAAATATTTATCTGTGGTTAATGACTGTGTGTATGTTTTAATAGATTATTTATTTTTACCATACAGTACCTACTTATATTTGTATACAAATGAAAATTGTTGTAACTATAACAATAGGTGGTTGTATCGCTAGAATCGATATTTTGAGGGTCGTCTCCTAAATGCACCTCATCAAAATGGACATCATCGTCATCCACCTCACAACTGAATAAACATACCTCCTGTGTAATATGATGAGTCTCGACCGGCATGTGCTCCTGCTGCACAAAGTTATCTGGCAGGATCTCCTGCTCCTGGCCGTGGTCCGCGCAGCTGATGCGACCGTCGACGTCCGTGCAACTGATTACCACTATATCCTGGAAGCGCATGGAGTATATATGGCGGTGGTCGTCTACATTGCGCTATTCGTGTCGATGTGACATCCGCCAAATGCGGGCACTGGGCACGCGTGGTGGATTATGGTCCAATCCCTATCACAGAGAAGAAGCCTGTGTCCCAGCAGTGGGGACATTATTTGGTGATTGTGATAAATTATTTCTTAAGATCGCTTCTGATCTTACTGGGCGCCAATCTTAGTGATAGCGAGCGCGATATTGAACACTTTCGAAGCGAGAATTCTCTTTTATACCAAGTATTGCTTGTTTTTTTTTACAACATAAACCGGTAAAGCATTTTATAATTTAAGAATTGGGCCATTAACATCTTAGAAGAAATTGACTTTAAAAGATTTAGTTAAAATTATTGACTTTTTACATTTTGATAAGCGTTGCATGTATGGCCGATACGAATACCAATAACCTAATGACCTAACCTAATGACTGTTCACTTTATTATCGGTTTTGACAAAAACTTTTTAACAAAAAAATTTAGGCGGTGACATATAATTAAATACATATCCAAAGTCACCGACTTCCGAACTTAGTTATTGGGGTTGGACAAAGCTAGTTTATTATTTTTTACTTTTCGGTTTTTCGGCGGTTAATTTTTTTTGTTAAAAAGATTTTATTTTATAATTTTTTGTGGCTATAATCTACTAATTACTACATGCTTAATTTTTGATTACTTTTTGTAATACACAACTCAGTATTAAAATCTGTGAGTAAACAATCAATCATCCCCTGTTTTCTTACCCTTAGGGTTGGAATTTTTCTTCGAAATTTATATGGGACCAACTTCGGGGTATACCCTTTCCAATAAAAAAAGAATTATCAAATATCAATCGGACTACTCTGGAAAAAGTTATGCGTGGTCATAAATAAAAAAAATAAAAAAAAAATCGCGTCGAATTGAGTACCTCCTCCGTTTTTTCGTCGGTTCAAAAAAACGTGTACACCTCTGTAACAGCGTAACAGGGAATCGAACCTTGCGTGCGGTCTACATCAGCGTGCGGTCTACATTTTTGGGCAATAAGCTATTGCCCATTTATTTAGTCCACTTCATTTATTGCTCGCTAACAGGTTATTAATACTACGGGTCGGTTTTTGGGACCGACTTTGATTCACATTTAGTCGACTTTAGTTGGTGAGAAGCGTAACGTATGTCGACTGCGTCAGCTTGTTGATGATTTATGTTTTGCTATCGTCTTTGAAATACTACCAACAAAATTGCCCGAAATCTGAATTAATTTGGTTACGTTTTCAAATAACTCAGACATGTGGCTTTACAAATACTGCTACAAACATTCGTTTCGAAACATTTGAAACGAGAAGATATCGTAGTACCTAGCTTCCCGAAACTGCCCAGCCGAGTTGAATTCGACGATTAACCTCTTTCCTCTTTTAATACTTCAAAGTATTAAAATCAATCACTCTGGCTTTTTATTTCGACGTAGCCTTCATCATCATCATCATCAGCCTATAATGTTCCCACTGCTGGGAGACAGGCCTCCTTTCGGTGAGAGGGATTGGGCTGTAATCCACCACGCGGGCCCAGTGCGGGTTGGTAGATGTCACATGTCTTCGAATTTTTTGGTTCTAGGACATGCCGGTTTCCTCACGATGTTTTCCTTCACCGTTTTGAGAGCAGTGGTGATGAAATAATTTACACAAAGTAAAGCGCCTGTTTGGGTTCGAACTCACGACCTACAACTCGTAAGTCGCAGCCATTACCACTTGGCCACCACTGCTCTAGCGACGTAGCCTTGCCTGCTATGAATACCATACCAAACTGACCTGCTGAGGAGTACAGTTCCCATTATTCTTCTTGAGCTTCCTAGATATCCTTTTCTTGTGTGGAAGACTCTTCTTGCTTTGCAGTTTGTGCTGCCCCGGCGACGCTCCCGGGCCGACGTCTAACACTGGCCCGTCAGAGTCAATCATCGAAGAATCATCCTGTTATAGGTAGATACAATAACTTAATTTAATTTGGAAACTTAATATATTGAGTGCAAAATAAACTAAATTTGCGTTTTGGTATTTAAAAACAAATATCTTACAGAAGACATCAACAGCTAGTTGGCATAGGCTAAACATCGTTGGTATCCTACTGCGAAACAGTCATTTCGCAGAGGGAGGCTGCGGAGAGGGAGCGGGGCATTGCTTCCGCTAACCCGATCCGCAGCAGGTCACCGGCCGTCGGCGGAGGGCGGACAACGCCCTCTTCCAGCCCCCCTCAATGGGTCCAGGGGCAACGGATCTGGGGAAATCCGTCGCCCCTACTTCTTAGGACCCGAGATGGCTGCGCGTAGTGTTCCACGCGGACCTCTCTATAATGTGGGGGGGGGGGGAGTTTAATAGGTACCTCACTCCCCCCCTATCGCGAGGTGGCCCGCAGAGGCGGGCAGGCACTAGCCGGGGATCGCGGGAGTCTCACTAGTTCGCGTGATCCCCGGTGCAAGTGAGAGACGTAACACCAGGGTGATTTTAGTCAGTAAGAGTCTGACGGACCCCTCGGCCCTCCCAGGGGCGGAGGGTTTCCCCCCGTAATAAAAAAAAAGGCTTAGCATCATTATACCTATAGGTTCTGTCATACCCTCTACCAGAAGATACAGGATAGGAAAACGAATTTAGAATAGCAAGATATTTAGAATAGTTATAGCAAGATTGATCTAACTAACAGTCAGAAGGCACACTAATAAACCTCTATGTTTTATCTTACTTTGAGTGTTGATTTATTCTTATTGAACCAGTCATTTTCCTGACAGCGCTTCATCTCCTGCAGGGGAGGGAGCGGCGGCAGGGGCGGTACCTCCACCACTATTGGTTCTTGTGACTGATCCTGGGAAACAACATAATATCATCACCACTACCCTTTTTAATTTATTTGGGGTTGGTGCCACAAGACCTTTACTTTTATTTATCCCTGTTTCTAGCCATTTTTAACAAGAAAATACAGTAGCTGGTTTTTTAAGTTTGTCTTTATGATTAATATAAAGATTTGCTTACCATTGGCTGACCATGGAAGAGTCTCATGGAACTATCCAGTATAATTGATGTGTCCACATCGCCCCTCACTGTATGCACCTATAAAACATACATATAATTTAGGTAATTCGCGCCCGCACAGTCCATAAAAATGTTGGTAGATAAGATGCATTAAAGATATAAACTAGATGGGATTAGTCAAATGAAAAACTATGTCAGGAACTACTTTAAGACAAAGCTGGTCCTCAGCGGCATAATGCTTTGCCAACTTAGTTTATGGTTTAACCAGTGCCAAACTCCATAACTCTAATCACAGCTTGTTTATTTTGAGTCATATTCCACCTCTGTGATGATTCGATAAAAAAAACAGTAAATAATACTTCAATCTTCTATACCTATGCTCATTAGTAAGTTAAATTATTATAATTACATTTAGGTTTCTTATGTAAATGGATACATGTTGTAATTGAGTTTGTTGAATTGAGGTTTAATTGAGATATTATTTATAATATAGTGTACCTTATGGTGCAGTTGTTGTTGCCCTCTAGACTGTTGGGCAGTAATGTGGGCCATAAGTGCTGCCAGCCTGCCTTCTGGGTCCATGATCTCATCACTCCATTGGCCTTCCACCACATGGTCACCCACTGAGACTTGCCTGTAGCAAATATAAAGTCTATTGTACCAGACACCTCAGCTTCTTAGCATAGTAGGAATGTTAGAGACATCATTTAATAACCAGTAACAACAACCCAAACAAAAGATCATTGAAAATTACAGATATGACATGTTACGTAGAAATAGTACTTTTGTCAGCATTTAGTAAAATGTGAACTGTGACATAGGTCAATTAAGTAAATCAGCAACAGTAGATGTTTGTTGCATCTGATGATTTTATTTTTCAGCCTGTAGTTACGCAAAATATAAAGTTTTAACAGCTGATATGTCGGCTATACCTGCATAGTGATGTGGAGTAGGTCTGTGAATGCATGATGGCCACCCTGCCGCCTCCGTCATCCTGCACATTGAGGGCCAGGGCATTACCATCTACATGAACTGTCTGTGGACAAATGTATAGCACCAGTTAGATAATGAACCTCTTTCTACGTTCTCAGGGGCGTTAGTAAACATAGCATGGTCATTGGAACACAGGCATAAAATGAATACAGCTCCTTTTTATTTTCTATGCCAAATGATTAAGTTGTGAGGGCATTTTCTTTGTTAGAAAAGGGTTGCACATTGTTGGAAAAAAGATCTAGATTTAAAAGCTGACTCACAGCAAACAATTAGGCAAGATTGAAGGTAATTTGTGGTGGCTAATTAAAATTATATCAACATACCTGATCAGCTGGATGTGAAGATATATAGTGTGTGACGGTTTCATCATCCATTGTAACAAAAGATTTGTACTAAGCAGCCTCCGCTACATACAAAAAAACTACACAAGAAAAACTTCTTTCATCTTTCGTTTACAAAAATTGTGGTTAGGTTATATTTGACAGCTGTATTGCTTACGCTCAAGGTCACAAATTATTTACGTATTTTTATTCGTACTACGTTTAATATAAGTACTGTATATTATTTTTCATACGATAACTCAAACTAATATTAAACTTTATTTTATTTTATTGCGCTCTATTATCTAACAATATCTTTTTAATTAATTTCACTTTATAAAACAAAGCCCAACCCTAGGCTAGGAGTTTTTTCCATAGTGTTGGGAATGGAAAAGTTAAATTAGTCAGCCCGCAGCTGTAGTCACAGACTACATAGAACGACTATCTTTTACAGAGTTGAATTAAATATGAGCATTTTGATCTACTAAAACACCTGTTTTAGTAGATTATTTCGATTTTTACAATAATGAAGTACAGAGGCCAGCACATCAAGCTACCCAAATCTTTGATAGTTTTTTTTAGTAGTCAAATTTCTTTGATCGTTTTTCAACTTTATTGCAAAGGAATAAGGTTTATGTTCAATTGGGAAAATTTGACAGTTTGGGATAGCTTGACCTGCTGGCGACTGTACATCGTCCATTTTCAGCATTATCATCATTATTACAGCCGAAAGTCGTCCACTGCTGGATATAGGCGTCTCCTCCCAAGCATCGCCACTTCTACTGGTTCTGTGCTTCCCCTGGGTCCAGTTTATGCTTATTTTACATTAATCACAGTTATTTGGATCAGTAATGTGGTGCAGGATACGTAGTATCTCTATCTGCATTTCCTACTTCTATATTTAATGCATGCCGTGGCAGCCTTTAATTAAGGCTACAGTATAAATTGTTTGATTGTAAATGTAAGTGCTTTAACATGTATTTTTTGGTGTAAACTTTGTTGGTTGTCCCTACTGTTTATATGTCTGTGGGTTGTCCTTACTTAAATAAATAAATGCACAGACGCCAGCACATCAAGCTACCCCAATCTGTCAAATTTCTTTGATCGTTTTTCAACTTTATAACAAACGAATAAGGTTTATGTTCAATTGGGAAAATTTGACAGTTTGGGATAGCTTGACCTGCTGGCGACTGTACATACAGACGCCAGCACATCAAGCTACCCCAATCTATCGAATTTCTTTGAGAGATTTTCATCTTTATGACGAATAAGTATGTGGTTCATGTTCAATTGGGATTATTTGACAGTTTGGGGTAGCTTGATGTGCTGGCGTCTGTACTACATACATACTGTGGCGCAGCATGTCTTCTTTTACATTTTTCAGTTTGTAACTTTTTTCTTACACACGTTAATGATCGCAACCTTATGTAACGTTCTTAGAGCATTTAATGAATTTGAGGTGAAACATACGGTCTGCTCTCGGTCATATTCCCGCTAGATGGCGCTGAAGTCAACATTTTTTAGTTTATTTTGTTTTATGTGTAATTGGCACATTAGTAAGTCGTAGGAGTAGTCGAAGCGCTTATCGGACATTACACTTTATTGAATTAGGTCGTAACATTGCCTCAAAATCTACCCAATTCGACACCATTGCCGGTTTTTAAAATCTGCTATTGAATACAGGTCGTTTACACACACAGACGTATGCGAGTACTTCCAAGAATATAACACTAGGTGGCGTGTATTTAAAAAAATGCCGCCTGTTACGATATTTATGGATTATAATAGGTAAAAAATGAAATAGGTTGCTTGCGAAGCATGTGTGGTGTGAATACTGAGCGTAGTACTCGCAACCGGCGTGCGTGTATGACCCGCACCCTAATTGCGTAACTCACGATTCATCACAATCTGTTTCGTTTTGAAACGGATTGTTAAACCATTGCTTCATATGGTCGAAAAATGTGTCTGCTCAGCAACGTAAATAACGCAATGAATATTGTTGAACTGTGAAGACGAAGCTGATTATGATTAAGATCTAAGCGACGTTGCCGTACCATCCGTGATCCGTCAAGGACACAGTTAACCTTCACTTGACCTACGAAGTAAGCGTTGCCAAACTTCTGTGATTCTGTCGCCCGATCGACATCTAATAAAATACAATTTTGAAGCTCGCTTGTATGTATGTTTTGGCGCGCGGAATTTCTCGCGTATATTTTTATTTTGTATACTTTGCATTTTCATTGATTCAAATTGCAATATTTCTAGTATGTCATTGCAATTTATTGTAGTTATAGTAATAATGATTCACGATACGCAATTTTATTTTAAAATAAAAGTAAATAGGTAAGTACCTACCTATCTTTCGGCGGTTTTAGAAACAGCAAGTTAGCCCGTCACAATACTAATTACTCACCTGTCTCAATTTTTAAAAGTACACAGTCAGTGGTTATCACAACTTTAGTGTGTATGTGTGTACCTACCTATATTCTTTGGTCAACAATAAATTAAATAAGGAAGTACATATTATAATTCGGTAACCCTACGAGTTTGCAAACATTTGGAAAATCGGAGTTCCTACAAAATAGAATACCTTTTACGCATAATTATTGTGAACAGTTTCAGACAAACAAACATTATTTTAGTTTGATAGATAAATTGCATCGGCGCCGGCTAGTGATGCGTCGCTCACTCATGAGGCCCCTCATTTGAGGTACTCGTGATCGCAAATTGAAAGAGTAACTCGAATTTCAATATTGAACCACCTCATTCCTCATCACCCCTCATTTGAAAATTGACATTGACATTATTGACAATAGGAAATCGAGGCAAGCGAGTTCGTGACTCGCGAATGAGGATTGAGTAATTGAGTGAGCTCAGTGAGCGAATGAACCGACTCAAAAATTGTATGGAGAATTGGGAATGAGTGAGGTGAGGTGTGATCTTAAAGTTTGGACAACACCGTGGCACACCGCACAGTAAACATTATTTAAATTATTTCAGCTACGATTAATTATTATGAACTCTAAAAGCATTAGCATTAGATTGGTAATAAAGGGTCATTGATTCGTTTATTTTGGCGGTCTATTTATAAGCGAAAGAAAATGATGTGTGTGAGAGAGTGAGGACGTGAATAATCGGATTATCGGAGAGTCGTGACTCGTGAGTACTCGTGAGTCGTCGTTGCACCCGCCCGCCTCGCTCACTTGAAGCTTCGTTTGAGTTCGGCTCGGGCTCGCGAGTCGTGAGGCGAATACGCCGTCGTACGATTCCTCACCTCAAATGAGGGGTCCCTCGTGAGGACCTCATGAAGCAAATTGAGGGGCTCCCTCATCCTCACATAAAATTGATGAGTTACCCATCACTAGCGCCGGCGTGGTGCGGCGCCCAGCCCGTAGGTATCGACGATAGACTTATGGGTGCGTTCGAAACTTTGACTTTTGAAAACATTGGTTTAGAATTTTTTGAGTTTCTTACATCAAATTAATAAACGTGATTTATTGTTTGTTTATAAACAACTTATTCTAATCTGTTTATTATTTTTCTTATTCGTCGACCAATATTCTACAAGGAATATAGAGATACCTAAGTAACATTTTATTTTTATTGTTCTTTTTTCTGTAATGAATTTAGAACGTAACCCTGGCATGGGGAGCCGTCACCTCCTTCAGCGAAGCAGTAATGCTCGCGAAGAGGGAGGCGGCGCACGTGAGGGAGAGGCAGCATATGCGCCCTCGCGACCCCAGCCGCCGCAGGATACGGAGACGCCCTGGGCGTCGGGAATCCCAGGCCGATTTCCGGCCACCGTAGGCATGGGCTTGCGGACGGCGAGTAATGGGTAGCTCGCTGTCCGATAAGGACCAAGCCCAAGTCGACGGCGCGTTGTGTTCCACGCGCGCCTCAAAGAGATGTCAGCACAAAAAGTGATGGGACCCGCAAGGGTCGATGCCTGCCAGGGGTGCGGGTTTGTTCGAAAGAGACACCACAGCCCCTGGCTTAAGGGCTACTGAAGGAACACGGGTGGGTTTTAGTCAGTAAAAGTCTGACACGCCCTCCTGCTCCACCCAGAGCGGGAGAAGTTATTTGATGATTTCCCACCCAAAAAAAAAAAAAAAAAAAAAAAAAAACCCTGGCGCTGAAGATCTGTATCATTTGTTTGTATTTTGTAATGAGCAATAAATTCTAGCTAGAATGCTTGAATGCGACTACGTAGTTCTGCGATCTCATTTCATACGGTTGTGAAATTCGATACTATTCAATTACTCAAAAATATTATACAAAAAGCCAAAGGTGTGCATGACATGAGGTGAAGCATAAACTTGTGGCACGGAAAATTATAATGTGTAGCAGTGAGAGTGCTGCAATGGCAGCAGATTTTAGAAATGGTCCGCTTCCGCTTCTTTTAACCGGAGTAGGTACATGAAAACTGCAAGGATTATTACTGCAATGTCAATAAAACAGCTGCAAATGGAAGTGAAAACAAGGAAGAAAATCTCGTAGAAAGTCTGAAAAATGCTGCTCTAAGTAATTTATGCAGCCAATGAAAAAATTGCTTTGAAAGCAGATCCTTTGTCAAATGAGACAACAAATGTGGCAAATGTGCGAAAATATAATAAAATTGTGAGGCCTTCCTGTCTATCTACTGATGAAAAATTTGAATGTTTAGCTGGCAGTCCAGATGGTAAGTTTTTGTTTATCAACCTTAAATTTTATCTATTTATTTGGCAAATGTGTAAAATTATAATGCTAGGCTATCTATAATCGCGAGAGACCAAGGATTACGAGCACGATAGACAATTGAATTTCTTGTATCAAATATTATGAAGAGCTTCAATGTTTTATATTTTGTGTTGTTTGTTACAGGTATAATTGAAAATGAGTGAGCTGTTATTGAGATCAAGTGCTTTCCATCATTGACAAGGAAAAATCAAAGTTTAGAAGGCAGCCGCAATAGAAATGACAAAGTTTGTTCTAAAATTGGAGAATAATGTTTTAGTTATGAATAAAAGGCATGATTATCAAGTAAATTGATAATTCTATTGCATGCCCACTTTAAATTTATTTCAGTATCTTGTTTTCACTTACTGTAACTAAAATCTACTATTTCAGGTTCAAGGACAAATGCATGTGATCAAAATGGATAAGTGCTACCTACTTCATATGTTTTATTTCAATCACTGAACCTTTGACTGTGATAGAAGTTTGTCGAGATGAGGAATTTATCAGCAGTATGATACCGAAGCTATTAGTTTTTTTTTTAAACTGTATTCTGCCAGAAATCATATTGAGACATGTGCAACAAAATGCTAAATGTATAGATTTGAATGGTATGTATACATGGCTAGATATCAAGTTATTCATATCCAGTTTATGCTGACCTCTCATTGTACAGAAATCCTATACAATGCGAGATCATCATATACTGGAATAGTTTTCATAATTTAATGAATTCATAAATTTTGTCTATTTCAATGTCTAAAATATATTATTATGTTATTCTAGTGAAAAATCGACCATCAACATCAGTTGGAACTTCGAGCAACTAGTAAAGTTCCATTTTAGAGCAGCTTTGGAGACTGATGGTAAATTATATTTTTGAAATGAATGGGAAATAATATTCGTTAAAGTAGGTAACATAAATACTAAGTAAAGTTATTTTTCTTTGCAGAAGCCTTGTAGCAGTGGACAGACTCACGGCACATGGTGAAATCAACAAGTCAAACGATTTTTGTATAATTGTATTTTGACTATAAAATGAATAGGCGTATTTTTGTAGTAGTTATTACTTTGACATTTTAAAATATGTTTTCACCTACCTGGTTATAATCATAAACTAAAGTGTATTTTTTTGATTTCTTGTTTTTTTGCTGTTTTCTTGTGTCTGTTATGTGTAATGTCTGTAATTATTGTAATAATTGGTTATGCTATAAGTTTAATCATGTATCAGGCATCATTTGTTTCACTTCAAATACTTTTATTTGATAATTAATTAGTGCAAGGTAATAAAATAAAACTATCTTTATAAACTGTATAGACTCAAGTTTTTGTAACTGAACAGACAGTTGTGCTGCTGCGAAGTTTATTGCCTGCCTTACTGCCTTGTTGTAATTTTGACATCCGAAAAGTGCTGATTATCAGCCTAGTTTGAATAAAAGACATTATTTTATATGAATATAACTTTTATTACCCTATCATCATACTTCACGCCTTCTTCCCATGGAGGTACGCAGAAATTACAGAACGCCACCTGCTACGATCCCTACATACTCCTTTTGTCTCGTTTAGGTTCATAAATCTGCACCCTAATTGCGTAACTCACGATTAATGTTGCCACAGAACAATATTATGATTGTAATTAAGTGGTTTACGTCAATTATAGGTTTATTAATTATAAAGTTATTTTTGTTGAACCTGTTCATGAAAGGTAGGAAAGGAAATAAATTATTGTTCGTAATACATTGATTCAACAGAATTACAATAACGCCTGCACGCCATCTAGCGTTCTCATTTCTAAACTATCGCTTGTTAAAACACACGCACACATTTATGCGAATCTCAAATTTTGTTTGGATTTTACGATCGTTTTTCTCAGTAAATAATGTAAGTTACTTCCTAAAAAGGTCGAACGCGCAGACATTTAATTATACAAAAGTGATAAAATGATTCGTTTTCAACAAAGGGTGTCTATGTTTACCGAATTTACGCAAATAAAAATGTATGGACGGCCTATCGGAACATCCTCCTTAAATCAAGCGAACAGGCGAATTAAGAAAGTTCTTGGGGTGTCGCCAAATAATCGAGTTCTATCGACTACCCAGTTGATTTTAAAATTTTCACGTGACATCTCTTTACTCAATGCCAGATAGTTATCATGACACAACGGGCGCATTCCGTATTAGAAAAATAGCGCTGTGAGCGCTCACATCGATATTTTGCGTTCCGAGTTAGATGTCCTGATTCTGACAGTTAAGAAGCGTCATTTTTGTCATCAATACGGAACACTCGTGATCGCGATAAAAGTGCTCACTCAACGTTAAAACATATTTTCACGATTTTAGACTTGTATACACCACACATTTCTTCTTCTTAGATAGAAGCACTATTTCAAATTAATCAAAGTTAGTTAAAGATAAGATGCGAATCAAATAAATTACATGGTCGGCGTTATCGCGAGATGGCGAATGTCATGACGTCATCTATGACGTTTCGCGAGAAATCGTTATCGCGCTCACGCCAGGCCATTTGAACAGCAAAAACATTGACATTGGACGCATTCGGAATAATGATAAGGATTTGAGCGTGCTCACATATAGTCATGTCACGCGAATGGTCATAGATGATGGCGTCATGACATGCGCCATCTAATACTAAAAAGGACAGTTGTGCTGTTTTATTTTGAGTCGCATCGTATCTTAAGGTAATTTTTATTTGAAAAGAACCAGAAACGTGTGCTGTATAGGTACAAGTTTAATTATCGCGATCACGAGCGTTCCGTATTGTTGACAAAAATGACGTTTCTTAGCTGTCAGCATCGTGATATCTAACTCGGAACGCAAAATATCGATGTGAGAGCTTACAGCGCCATTTTTCTAATTCGGAATGCGCCATTGTTTTTTGATTTTGATGTATGAATGACAATGTGAGTGAGAATCGAATGAAAATTAAAATTGTTAATTGGGTGTAAATTACTGCATTGTGTTTAAGTTTAATATAAAAAGATAAGCTTTATGTTTCGGTTATAATGTTTCGCAACAAACTAAGGTCTTCTCTTATTTGCAGAAGTCATGACGTAAGTATCAAAATAACTTTCAGCTTTTACGCCTTGGGCCTGTTTTTTCAAGTGTAATGCTTTATGGGATGCTATGAGGTATAGGCTACTAGATAGTATGACAATGGTGGATGCTAGAAGGTCAAAATGATGCGAGTCTAAGTTTTTGCCAGTAATTAGCTGGGTATCTGGTCAGTGGGTCGTCTTAGGGACTCTGTTTCTAAGTAACTATTGCTATTTAGTTTCAGAGGTGCAATCATACAACTAAACTCGATGCTATACGAGAGAAACTTCGCGAAGGCCCCAATCTAGCTGATTTTGTGTCTGAAGACCGTCCAAAGGACTGGGAGGAGTATGAGGGAAAGCTGAAGAGAGAGAAGGGTGAGGCTGAACGACTGAGGCTGCCCCCCTGGTTGAAGACGACCATACCAACTGGTAACAACTTTTAACTTCTATTTCCTACATAGAGATATACAGACGGACTGGTAGGCTACCTTCTGAACCACCAAACAAACACTGAAATTCATATGGACTGTCCTTTTTATACTACCTACCTTGAGACTGTATTGTTGACGACATCTTTTCAATAATTTTACACATTATCATTTTGGATTAGTCAATAATAAAAACATTGTGTAATTGAAGATTTCCATTCCAAACAAGTTCTCGGTAGCTATATCATAATCATTTATCAGTGTTAGCTAGTCAATACAATAACATGTGTTATTTAATTTTGAGATGACTCTGACATCTCTTTAATTTAAGTTAAAGTCATTATTTGATCATAATAATGTTGAAAAGTCATTATGGCCTGCATTGTGGTAAGCATTTTTTTAACCATACAATCGTCTTTTGTCTACAATTGTCAATTTAACATTTAATTTCTTCTTGTCATTTAGACCGAGAATATTTGTTCTTTTTTTAAATTTTGTATTGTGCATGTAGGTGTTTACTTTTGAAAATCGAATAAAGCATAATTTGAACCAACTTGTTCCTACTTCTAGTATTGTAGGAAATGCATGTTTCACATCTTTTTATATTTTTTCTTCTCCTTTGCTTGGCTTTGTCCTCAGAAGTCAATAATTAAGTGGGTGTTTTGTTGTTTCAGGGTCCAAATTCACAGAGATAAAGAAACAACTCCGTGAGTTGAAACTCAGCACAGTATGTGAAGAGGCTCGCTGTCCTAACATTGGAGAGTGCTGGAGTGGCGGCAAAAATGGCACTTCTACTGCAACTATTATGGTAATATTACATCTAGTTCTTTAAAGTAAGTTAAATCAGTTTGTGTTTGGCTCTAAAAAGCTGTCCTGTCCACAGACAGGACTGTCTTAACACTCCGACCAAGAACGGACAAAGTAAATGTTACGTAAATTCGAACAATAAAAAATAAAAATGTTAAACAGAATGTGATAATGTTATGTAAATGCTTATGTAAGTAGTTTAGTTATGAGCAGTGATCGGAGTAGGTAGATTGATTTGGGGTCAATGAACTGGCACATATATATTAGTATGGATATGCCTCCAGGATTTTGAAATGATCTAAACTGCTTTTATATAATTTTCACCTGTTTTCATATTCATAACTAGTTATTGCATTGAATGCGAAAAAATAAATCTATAGCATAAATTTCTAATGTAGTAGTTTAAAAATACAAATTTCACAATATTTGATTCAATCCCGTAAGTACCAAAATGAAATCCCGGAAAAAAAGCTTATCCATGTTATGATTTCTATGACTATTCATGATGCGAGTACGTAAAATCAATCTACCTACTCCGATCACTGGTTATGAGAGAACATATGAAAATACATACCGGTCAAAATCATAGCCGTTCTTTTATGCTTTACCATAGTCAATTAAAAAGAAGCAGTAAAACTGGTCCTGTTTTTATTCAGATTACGCAATTCGTGCTTTAGTCGCTTTTGGTCAGGAGACAGGGTAACATGTAGCTTGTCTGTTATCGCAGCTCATGGGCGACACGTGCACGCGCGGCTGCATGTTCTGCTCGGTGAAGACCTCGCGCCGGCCGCCGCCCCTGGACCCTGCCGAGCCGCGCAACACTGCGCACGCCATCAGCCAGTGGGGGCTCGGGTACATCGTGCTTACTTCAGTGGATAGAGATGGTAACGTTAATAGACGTCGACTAGCAGTCCACCTTAAACCTCGAAACGCAGTTTCTATTTGGTACGGTTCTAAAAACTTTGCCTACATTGCCTTTTACTTTACTTAATTTTTCTTTCGAGTCCCTGAATCCCTCATGTAAAGAGAGGCCATGAAAACTACTTCGCGTGTGTTCTCCCAAGTGTCGACTTTGTACTTCATTACTAGCCTGGCGCGAAGATCTGGTGTGCGTCATGTCCCCGCGCGTATATTTCGGAGAAAACCTGGCGCAACGCGCTCGCCATCACGGCTCAGCTACCCATATTTCCTACGCTGTCTGAAGAGAAGTTCCTGACAAATTATTTTGCCTAATGAATAAGCATTAGGTACAATCTTTTTAGTGTCAAGATAAATATAATTTGGCAAACACTTTATACATGTATTTTACAGATTTACCTGATGGTGGTTCAAATCATCTTGCTGAAACTGTCAGAGAAATAAAAAAACAGTAAGTACTCATTGAACAGCATTTCATAATATTTTTATTTAGCCTGTGTTTTTATACTGCTGGGCAAAAGCCTCCCATATAGCTTTCCAGTTTTCTCTATGTTGCCTTCTGAGGCCAACCGGGGAGGTATTGACAATAATGAACTCGCAATATTGTTTACAATTTTCATATTTCTACTAAATATGCCAAACTAGTCTTCTTTCGTGCAATATAATTAAATGTTTGTATTTTAAGAAGAATGTACCGAATTTACTTCAAACTGTTTAGGAACAAGGACATCTTGGTAGAATGCTTGGTACCGGACTTCAGGGCGAACCGCGAGTGCGTGGCGACCATCGCGAACTGCGGGCTCGATGTGTTCGCGCATAATATCGAGACCGTCGAGCGACTGACGCCGTTTGTGAGGGATCCGAGGGCTGGGTAAGAACTTACTTGTGCTTACGTTTTAACTTGTGTTCTAGATAAATATACTACGTATATTGATTTCAACGCATAGGATACTTTTTTCGAGTAAAAAGTTCTTATGGCGGAATTGTGTAACAAAGGATCAACACGAACTTACAGATTTCTAATATTATTAGTGGCAAGATAAAACAATATAGTATACAGGGTGTTTGGCAGAACTTTAAACATACGAAAATGGTGGATAGATGGGGTCATCTGCAGTAGCAAATAAATTAGGGCTGAGTACTTACTCAGCCCTAATTAATTTGACCCTGGCACCCTGTTTTTTTTTTGTGTATACATGTTTTGGACAAATAAAAAATTATCTTATCTTATCTTGAGTTTTCAAAGTCGTCAGACTCAGCGAAAGCCCACAATTTCTTCATCAGATTTGTCTTTTAAGTCACAGTGGCGTACCTAGGGTGGGGCAGGCAGGGCAAGAGCCCTGGGTGCCTATCGACGGGGGGCGCCAAAAGTTGCGAATTGTAAAAAAAAAAACATCAATAAACAATTTCATACTGTTACCTATATCTAAGAAATCTGAAGAGCTATTTGAATATATTGTGCAGTACGGGGATGAAAGCGTATTTGCAAATCTGCCTGTTTCTATTCAAATTCTCTTAAAATTGCAACATTGGAAGCGATTTTTAGCAAGTTGAAATGAACACCTTCGTTATCGAAGGCTTATAATTGGTCAAGAAAGGTTATGCGACCTAGCTTTGCTCAGTGTTGACTGAGAAGATTTTTCACGAAGGGGTGCAAATGCGATGCGTGCCCTAGGCGCCATTTTCTATCGGTACGCCCCTGTCATCATGAGTTGGCCGCACAAGATCATACTAAAATCAACGGCACTGAAGATCACTTTATTTTTGGTCTATTTTCGAGATCTGAAACAAGTCATTTCAAATGTTTTTGGGTGTTGTCTGTCTCATCATGCCGCACCTACTCAGCTATCAACTTTGCGCCCTGCATATATGCTTGTTCAAAAATCAAAATGAATCGAACGTTTCGATTATTAAAACATAAAAAATTAAATACTTAATTAACCTAATTTTAATGAATATTCTCTATCCTCAGCTACCGTCAAACCTTAAAGGTCCTACAGACGGCCAAGGAAGTCAACCCCGACCTGATCACCAAGTCTTCAATCATGCTGGGACTTGGCGAAACTGACGAACAAGTGGAACAAACTATGAAAGGTCAGTTAGCACTTTTAGTAGAGTCTGTAACTATTAAGTTGTAGCTGGCGTTTTAGAAAATACACCTTGTCCTAACAAACTGCTAACATTGATACCAAGTAAAATTTGACTTAAATTGGGTGGCTGTACCTAGGAGGTTTGTGGCACAATCGCACGGGCCGATCGATCAGGTTAAGCTACGCTTGCCGCGGTTGGTCCGTGGATGGGTGACCATCTTCAAATACCAACACCCGGCTGTGATTTTTGACAGTCGTTACGGGTCGTCAGAAGCCCAAAAGTCTGACAACCAATCTTACCAAGCGGCATTGGGTTACCCAGTAACTGCGTTTTGGAAGTCAGATAGGCAGTCGCTCCATGTAAAATACTGGTATTCAGCTGCATCCGGTTAGAATAGAAGCCGACCCCAATGTATAAGTTGGGAAAAGGCTAAGCTGATGATGAGGTGGCTGTGCCTAAGTTTTTATAATCGTAAAGCAATGATTAAAATAATTTACAAAAAATTATTGATGCTTATTGGCTCCCTGGAAGGTATCGTTACCTTAGATAAGTAATTGTTGTGTCTTATTAGTAAAAGTTTGACAGGTTAATATTGTTTATGCAGATCTACGCGAGGCCGGCGTCGACTGCGTAACCCTAGGCCAATACATGCAGCCAACCAAACGTCATCTCAAAGTCTTTGAATACGTCACACCGGCCAAGTTCAAGGAGTGGGAAGAACGTGGAACCGAACTGGGATTCTTGTATACAGCTAGTGGACCACTAGTCCGGTCATCGTATAGAGCTGGAGAGTTCTTCATCAGCAGCTTACTTAAGGATAGGAAGGCAAAAAGCTTGTGACCCGAAGTTTTTTTTTTTTTTTTTTTGCTGTGATTAGAGAGATTTATATTTTAGCAAGTTAGATGTGGTTTTTTGCAGTCGCATGTATTTGTATAATGTCAGATGTAAAAAAATATATATAATAAATTAGAATGTTGAGCTAGGATGTTTAGTAAAAAATCACCAATAACTTAACATCACGCCTTATTTCCCCGAAAGGGTTGGGCAGATCACCAATAATAAAGTACTTTATTAATTGAAAGTTTATTTGACGATGTGCTCTTGAGTAAAAGCTCTGTTCGGATTCGAAACTAGTCAAGCAGACCCGAAATAAGTACCTACATCACAAAAACTTCGAACATTGCCCAAAAAAATAAGAGGTTGGCGATGCACGCTTGCCTAGAAATAATCTATTCACTCGTGGTTTTCTTATAGTTAAAAACACTTTTTTTATGACTTTTACCCCCTGCTTAGCTTAAAGATCTTGATAGTATTATTATCGACACTACTAAGTAAGGATGATTCACTAATTTTGCTAACTTGACTAAAGATTGACTAGCTTACATATATTATGATAACAACGTGAACACAACCTATATTTCTTAAAATACTTTTTACATCACATAGGTAAATTATTGTTTTTTTTTTTAATCAAACATCTTTGTTATTTCTGTATACTGCATTCGCAATTTACTTGCCTAACTTGTATGTGTTTTTGAAAATAGAACTTTAACCCACAGACATAAAGTTCAGTTTAGGCTAAAACTTCAAACATTAATATGACTTTTTTCAAAAGTTCAAGATATTCTGAATAAATACATTTACTATTGGAAATAATGATTTGAAAAGAATTTACGTGTATCGCTTCCTTCAAATTCGACTAATTAAACCACTGCTACATGTACCAAATATTGTTACATATTGTGTATATTATGGATTTGTATGATAGCGTAAATCATTCATAAGCTATTTATTGTAAACAAGTGTTTTGTTATTGTTAATAAATACATTTTTTCAATTATTGCATAATTTTTCTTTATTCACTCTATAGTTTTAATTAATATAGGTGTACGGTCACCAAAATAAATAACGTTACTTATCTGTTTTGGTGCGTGTACCACATATTACGTTGTTTAACCCGGAATGCTGAAAGCTTTTTTGCAGACCAATGCATCTTAATTAAATACTTTAATCATCTTAGGTTTTTATTGACTGTTTTTGCTGTGTATTTAGCAGGGTTCTTTTTAATATTTAATTTTATGTTTTTTATCCAACCTTATCCACATTTAAAACATATGTCAGAATGTCACAGGACAACTTTTATCACAGCTGCCACGTGACTAGTCGTGCAGTACATAGTTTGTGATGATTTGTAACCTTCTTTACATGTTTAAAAATAGCTTATTACATTTTTGCAAATTACGTTCAAGTACGGGAGGAATCACGCAAATAAAACAACGCAACGCATACAAAAATGCACTTTTATTGTAAAGAGCTCGTTATGAACGCCTCAACATAAATTCCTCATTTGCCGAACTTGTGCCTCATCTGCAGCTCCATAGACTGGTTGAAGCAGCCTGGCTTCCGAGCAGCCTTGGCGATGACGTTGAAGCTGCTCACGCTGTACTGCAGCGGCTTGTACGAGATCGTGACCACGTTCGACAGTTTGTTGAAACTTACGTTGGGGTTGGAAATCGAGTTCTGAACTTGTACTCGCACGTACTCCATTACGTAGCATTGTGGTGTCTGGAAGAGTAATGTCATTTGAAAAGGATTTAAGAGCGCTCATTCCACGCGGGCTAGCAACAACGCGTTTATAGTAGTTTTTCGTGATTATTTTATTACATACAAACAAAAATACAATTTTTTTTTCAGCCAAGCACTAGTTCTTTGGTATTTATAATTATTTTTAACATTTAATCTTTAATAAAAAAATATAATCGTAGGTACTTAGCAATGCAAATAGAAAATAAGTGACGGTATGTCGATTTTTATAATTAAATACCAAAATAACGATAAAAAAGATAGCATACAAACTTGAAAATACCAACAATCTAGTGCATGGCTGAAAAATTTTTTACCTACTTTTGTTTGTACGAAAAACTACCATAAATGCGCCGTTGCCAGCCCGCGTGGGGAGAACGCTCTTAAACAGTTTTGAGGATCTGCACACATATATTAGTGTCAGATTCTGGGCTCATAAAATAATGGTGTACGATTGTATTCATTTTGTATGCCTTCATTTTTCTAGAGCGTGGTCTCACGTACACGAGCATAACCCGAAAGTAAGTCATACCCCGTAAGTATTTACACGGACGAAATAGAATCGCGGGATTTTATTACGGCGGTGTGTACGTCGACTAACTGTATAGAGAGCGTAAACAAACAAGACACAAGAGTGAGAGTCATCATCGTCATCATCTGCCTAGCCTTTTCCCAACTATGTTGGGGTCAGCTTCCAGTCTAACCGGATGCAGCTGAATACCAGAATTTTACATTGAGTGAGAGTATCCGAATCAAAACAGCTGCATTCATTTGGGCCCAGGCATTCTTTATTATGAATGTGACGTAGAAAGGACTGTCGTAATTACTGCATAATATTTCTAGACTGGGTGTTCTTACAGCTAGCACTCTCAAACTCACATTCCTTTACTACTTACCCTAAGCTTTATCTGTTTAGTCTTCTGGAATAGCGAAAAGTCATCATCTCTATGATCAACTATGATGCTGCCGGGAGCATCGACGCCGAACTCCCACACCTCCCCCAGGACGCCGCGGGTCACCGACAGAAGGGCACAGAGTACGAGCAGTCTCCGTGGTTCCATTGCTCACAGTCCACTAGAAGCATCAGTGATGACGATTCGACGCACCAAAACTTAACAATTTAATTTTAATCCAACTCTGTACTTCCTTTAGTGGTACATAGGTACGTTAATTTCAATATCTACTATGTAAATGTGTGTCAAATTGTTTAACGTATATTGAATGCGCTATTTGCGTTTATTACCTTTAATTGATTTGTTACGTGTTCGTTTTACGCTTCATCTTGTTAAATATTGATCGGTTCTAGGCTCTCGTATGTTCATGTGTGAGGCTAAGTAATAACAACCGCACTGGGGCCTAAGTCTACTAATTTATAAACGTCACAATGGTCTCTCAATGGTAAGTTTTTGACAGATTTGCCATACAAAAACTGTCAAAAACACACCATTGAGAGACCATTGTAACGTTTATAAATTAGTAGACTTAGGCCCCTGGTTGATCGACCAGGTTAAGCAACGCTGGTTGTGGTTGCTCCGTGGATCTTTCCATACCAAGACCCTTCCGTGCCTTGGAAAGCACGTTAAACCGTTGGGCCCGGCTACCATTCTTGGATCCTTGACAGTCGTTACGCATCGTCAGAAGCCCGAAGTCTTACGACCACTCTTACCAAGGAGTATCGTGTTACCCAATAACTGCATGGGTTGTGGAGGTCAGATAGGCAGTCGAACCATGTAAAATACTGGCGCTCAGCTGTATCCGGTTAGACCGGAAACCGACCCAATGGGAAATATTTTAATTTAATTATAAATTATAAATGATTTTATTTCTGTAAGTAGGTTTGTGCAAATACTTTTACACGTCAATCATATTTTTTAAACTAGATGAGGTCGGCGTTTCCTATCTGACTACTCTGAGAAGTAAGGCCGAAACAAACTCAGAGGTCAGTCTCTTTTAAAGTCCAGACATAATCTCGATCAGATCATGTGAAGACCATGTGTATTGGTGTCTGAAATGGTCTTTTGAGGAAAGAACCACACAGATTGAGTGGACCTGTCCATTCAGTGTACGCATGTATCAGTAATCATACGGCTCAACTCAGAACTTGAGCAGCTCAACGATTTGACGAACAATACCAAAGAAAGGACATTTGGGTAGGCCGCATAAAATAGGTACTCAAACTGCCTGATAGATATATATATGAAGAGGCAAGTCTGCTGATACTACTTGTATTTCGTTAACGAGGATTAAAGTTACGCAACCCTTAACGTAACGTCAGTCGCAAACATTCCCGACTTGTGCCTATATGCCTTCATGTAGGCACATGTCAATGCCTCTACCTACCGTGGAGGTGTGTCTAGTTCACACATAATTTGCCAGCTAGGTGTGTTTGAGTGATATGTAATAGGGGGGCGAGCCTATTTTCTCTAGCCAAGTATAAATGCAGACAGGATTGCTACTAAGCGATGCCTGACAAAAAATCCCAATAACACCCTGCCTGACCTGGGAAAAGAGCCCTGGACCACACGATTAGCTGTGCAGGGGCTCGAGTAAAGTACTCAAGTTATACTTACATAATTACTGGTGCGACATCTAGAAAACTAAACTAAAGTGACTGCAAAAATCTGCTACTGGTTGAAAATGAAAGTAGTGAACTAGTGCTTTTGGTCCAGTTGTTTTGAAGCAGTTAGGCCATACTTCTTGCTATATGAGGTCTCGTCTTTCCTGTACAAAATGTCTCTTAACGCCGGGGTATCAGCAAAATTTAACCCCACTTTAGTGCGAAGTGCGCAAAATTAGTACATGCAATTGCTTTCCATGTTTCCATGTAATACAATTATCCAATTTACTAACATACATTTTCTTTTGATTGCTTTTACATTTGGCCATGATTGTATGAGTGGTATAATGCGACAAATATTGGAACGTATAAGACCATGATTGCATTCATCATCATCATCATTTCAGCCGAAACACGTCCACTGCTGGACATAGGCCTCCCCCAGACTCCTCCACTTCGACCGGTCTTGTGCTTCCCATATCCAGCTGATTCTATGATTGCATTGGAAAGATATAATAATATGTTATCTACAAAAAGCTACGTTAGATAAATTAGATGAGCCAGATTCTTACGGATACACACCAGTTTAGACGAAAGCTCGAGTTAACTCGGCACTGTAAGATGGTCCGATCTTAATACTTAAACTGAGACGGATATAGATGCAGAACTCTGAGAATTAGTTTTGACTGTTTAGGAAGTAACTTAGGAGAGGCAGCCCTACAGTGATATGCAAAATAATGCGGTAATTCAATGATTTATAGAGGTTTATGGAATAGGGTGTGCAGTTCCTCATCCTCCAAAGAAAATGAAAGATCCTTCGCCCAGACGGGTATTGTGTACCCGAGTGCCCGACAGTTGATATCGGTATGTTGTAGGTATGCTAGTCGCGCATATAACTTTGCATGAGCGATGTAGGATTTGGGTGAAGTCAGGTTTTTGCCGCGCCACGTAGGTATTGATAATTTCTGAAAGGCCGTGTTATCTCCTTTTTGTTACAAAAAGTTTCAATGCAGTAGTAACAAAATGAAAAACTAAACTCATCAGTTAATCGATTTTCAAATAACTTTCAAATTGTTCGGGTGACTTTTCTTGTCAGAAATAGTATTGAAATTGTATTACCGTTTATTAATTAATTATTAATTATAAAAAGCATTAAAAATAGAACCGGAATGAGAAGCAGCGGCTTGGTGTTGTTTGCGTGTGCTGGTCTGCTGCTCGTGAGTATTTTGAATCCCTACCTCAGCCCTACCTACTAAATTCATATATTGCAAGCACATTTGCAAGCTCTCGCGGCACCCGTGGCAACTAAATCAAATATTGAGGGGAAGGAATCGTCCATCAGGAATCTGTGACCTTTCGATCATATACTCGACCCGTAATAGAAAATGATAAAAATAGTTCTAGCTCATACCGAGGACAGATTGTAATTTGAAAACATCACCAGCCTGATTACATTTAAAATTATTGCAATCTGATCAACAATAAGGTACGTAATTTTATTGTTACCCGACTTATTAAAAACCTATAAAGTATTAAGTTTTACCTGTCTTAGGACGTTGCGGGTTCGAAACTACATAGGTACGAGTAGCTTACCTTAGTTCTTTATGAAAATAGTCATGTTGGTAGGTACCAACGAGACTACTTCAATACATAATTTTCTTAGCTGTGGTACTGGGGAGATTTTTATTCTACTTAAAGGAATGTCAGTAGTAAATGTTTCTCTGAATAGTTTTATGAAATTACTTTTCATTTGAGCAAACCTGGCCCCATGATCTCTGTAAGAGGGATGGGCCTTTGCCCTGTAATGGAAAAATAATAGGTTGGTATCTATTTCGAGTTTCAAAATATCTCCCAGGGTTTGTTCGACAACTGTTTAGATTATTGTTGTGTCTGTGTAGAGCGGCGGTGCGATCCTCGGCGGGTCGGTGTCATGGAGTCTACTGCGCATGTCCTACTATTTCTGGACGTCCGACCTGGGCGTGGAGCTGAGCTCCAGCGCGCTGTTCATGGCGGGCGCGCTCCTGTGCCTGCCCACCTGCTGGCTCTCGACCGTGGTCCCCTACCACACCAAGTCTTTGTCGTTGACTGCCACGGTAAGCTTAGGTTTTAGTATGTGCACTCGCAAGGAAGTAATGGAATGGGAATTAGCAGTTTACTACCATTGTTAGTACTTAACATAATCAACCTAAACAGTACCTATAATATTCCCACTGCTAGAACTCTCATCATCATCATTTCAGCCGAAAGACGTCCACTGCTGGACATAGGCCTCCCCAAGCTCCTCCACTTCGACCGGTTCTGCGCTTCTCGCATCCAGTGGATTCCTGCGACCTTCACAAGGTCATTCTTGTGGGATGTCTTCCAACACTACGTCTTCCGGTACGCGGTCGCTACTCCAGAACCTTTCGACCCCATCGACCTTCTGTTCTGCGAGCAATGTGCCCTACCCACTGCCACTTAAGTTTGTCAAATCTTCGGGCTATGTCGGTTGCCTTGGTTCTCCTGCGGATCTCATCATTCCTGATTCGATCACGTAGAGAAACTCCGAGCATAGAACTCTCCATTGCCCTTTGGGTGACTTTTAGCCTTATGATATGGCCTGTTGCAAGCGACCACGTTTCAGTACCATATGTCATCACTGGCAAACATGCACTGGACAAAGACTTTTATCTTGAGACACTGCGGGATGTGGCACGACAAGATATTGCGTAGCTTCCCGAACGCTGCCCAGTCAAGTCGGATTCGACTCACGGCACTCCGACACGGACACGGAACTCTAGCAGACCAAAGAACCGAATGAATAAAATTATGACACTGAGTGTTTCAGTAATTTCTACATCAAATCATTGACATTTTCGGCTGAAAAGGGGACAAATATCGTTGCGCTTTATAACGTGAGCAACTGGATTCTGCCCGCAAGGGTAACAGAAGTTTGTGTTGAGTAGCTAAATAACTGTTACGGTGTTCTTTGCAGCTGATGGCGCTGGTGAGCGTGGCGATGGTGATACTATCAGTGGGCATAGCATCGGTCTCGGGGCTGTCGCGAGCGGTGCGAGAGCCGGCCATGCTGAACAACAGCATGCTGCGGGCTATGGCCATTGACGCCTTTGACCCCGCTGTTCGGAGCTCTTTCGCGGCTATGCAAATTGAGGTGGGCATGCTCTTTTCTACTACCATGATCATTTGCAGGGCAGGTCAAGGTGACAGTAATGGTTTCAGATACTTTCGGTGATGTGTGCCGATGCCCGATCTGAATCGATCTTCCAGAAGATCCATTCATGGCCATACGATCTACGAGTACCTACCAGTTTTTTGAATCGATTCAACAGGTTGCGATCTTCGCCCAGATCGAATCGTATGCGCTACAGATCGTATTAAAAAATCGTATCAACTAAAACCGAAACATACCGTACGAACTACAACAAGTACGAGTAAGATTACCTACATTTAATTTTGAATGAGATCAGTTTCGACCGTTCCTACATTAATCAAAAGCGGTATTGAACGGTGGACAATGTAAATTGTGTAAACAGATTGTTAAAACAAAAGGAAATAAATACTACCAATTATTTAAAAATCATCTCGGATGTCATCACAAAAGCACCGTGGCACACTTTGTAATAGATCTGTTATGTAGGTTAAAGTTAAAATAAATAATGTGGAATGCATAAGTACTGTGCTTTTCATTATTTTTATAAAATTATGATACGATTTTACTCGATCTCGAAAGATCGATTTAATACAATACGATTAAGATCGTGAATCGATTCACGAGCATACGATCCATTACGATCCAGAAGATCGATTCAAAGCTAAAAATCGGGCATCCCTTTAAAGCTTGCTTTGTAACTTATGTAGGTACTAATAACACTAACGGTAACGTAGCACGTAAAGCACAATCACTCACTAGCAACAGACTTACGACCTGGGGCCTAAGTCTACTAATTTATAAACGTCACAATGGTCTCTCAATGGTAAGTTTTTGACAGATTTGCCATACAAAAACTGTCAAAAACACACCATTGAGAGACCATTGTAACGTTTATAAATTAGTAGACTTAGGCCCCTGGGGCCTAAGTCTGCTATTTTTATAAATTCGTCATTCCAACACGATCCCATTGGCATTTCTGCTTGTATTAAGGTGTTTAATGAACCCCTCATAAAGTTTTGACTTTTATGTTTTCACATATAGGCAATAATGAACTGCAGAATATGCCATGCCATGGGAAAATATATATCGATCGGCAAAAACGCAAAACTTCCATACAAACTTGCACCATTTATTTAACCCCTATAGAAGATGGATTTTCAAAAATCCATCCTTAGCACTCACTTTCGTTGAAAAAGGAACTTTTGTGCAAAATTTCATGCTTCTAGACCCAGCAGTAGTGCTGTGCCGTGTTCGCTGTCTGTCAGTAATTAATAAAAGATAGTCAGGCAAAAATTTAGTACAAGATGATGTGTGAATGATTCTTTCTGCCTACGCTTCAGTTGAGATGCTGCGGCGTGCAGTCGTACTCCGACTGGTACCTGCACCGCCGCACCCTGCCGCCCGCCTGCTGCGGACGTGTGTGGAACGGAAAGGTAATCATGGGTGTATGTACTTTATTGAACACTCTGAAGTTTTTTTTTTGGATGGTAAATCATCAAATGACTTCTCCCGCTCTGGGTGGAGCAGGAGGGCGTGTCAGACTTTTACAGACTAAAACCCACCCGTGTTCCCTCAGTTGCCCGTGTGCCAGGGGCGACGGTATCTCTTTCGAACAACCCGCACCCCTGGCAGGCATCGGCCCTTGCGGACCCCTTGGTCACCCTACGACGAGTCAGCACAGTAGCCCCGCTGCCTACCACTTTTCGGCCGCAGGGGATAGGGGACCGGCCAACGCTATACCGACACTCTTCCCCTGCGGCCCCACCGCGTCCGCCATCGAACGGTGGCGGACGCGGTGGGGCGCGTCCAGGCCACGGAAGGGAAGAGCTCTACTCAAAAGTACAGGCACTCCTCCGCCGCCGCAGCCTGTAACCCTCGCCTCCCATTCGACATCGCGGCCCACCACAGTTGCGGTGCACCTCACCGCAACCTACTTTTTTTGGCCGCCACGTCGTCGGCTTTGAAGCAAAAGCCCTGACGAGCGGCCCCACCTTGGGATTCCTCTTCGCTTCACCGTGGCTGGGAAACGACGGCTACTGAGCCCCCCGCAACAAAAACGCGAGAACCCACTCGTGGGGGGGGAGGGGTGTTCTGACAGTTACGTCCGCGTTTCTGTTATAATGTTTATCAAAATCCTTGTTTCCATTGATGTTAATTTATTACTTAAAATAATTATCAACTTTGTCTGACTGTAAATTATGTTGATTTTAGCATGACAAGTAGATACTGTTGAATAAGCGCTCCCTAGCAAGATGCACTAACGACTATTTTATGGGATAAACTCGATGCTGAACAACCAGCCGGTGATCTGGCGCAACAAAGTTTCTGCCAAGTGGTGCTTATAACAAGGATAGGAGCTTTTGAAATACTGACATTATAAAAATACTAAGTGTTTTAAAGTGTTTCACAATATTACTTTTATTATTGTTTGTTTTTGAACAAATAAAATAATGATGACTGCCTCGTTGGTCTTGTGGTCGCAAGCGCCACTGCTGAGCATGAGGTCTTTGTTTCGATTCCCAGGCCGGGCAAGAGTGTTATCGGGTTTCTCTTTCTGGAATTTCACAGTAGCAGCCCGCATTCTGAATTTATGCCTGGTTGATGGCAATAGGCTCGCCTCTATCACATGGGACTTTAACAAACTGGCGAAATGTGGTGTACTATTGGTACTCTTCTGCGCAACCGTTCGGGGAAACAAGGCGTGAGGTTATGTGATAGAAAATAATTATTTATTATTATAAGTTGGACGAGTCTGCCCAGCAGTGCTTTATGATAGCCTGAATTGCTATATTGATCGTGACATGGTGTACATTTCCAGCGAGGTGACTCATGCGAAGTGCCGCTGTACAGCATGGGCTGTCTGCGGCCCGCGCTCGCCGAGCTGCGCTACTTCGCCAATTCCCTGACCGCACTGTCCTCTGGCATCGTCATCGTCATGGTAAGCATGTGTTATTAAAGGAATGTCAAACTCTCTATGTCTTTAATTCGTGGCGGTCTCTAGGCTAAGCCTTAACTGGGTGCTTACTCTGGAATATAATTCCGATAGATCGACATTGGTCAAACGTCAGTTGGTTGAGTTAAACGTCAGGGATTGGCTGGACTCACTCCCCCTTATTACAGAACAAGGTTTTTCTTTAGGTATGGTTTAAACCATCGAGCCTGTTTTTGAAATAAGAACTTAGAACTGGATTAGAATTACAGCTCCTTTTACAAAACTGACAATTTAGCACTGGACTAACTTGTCAGTGTTGCAAAAGGAGCTGTATTTCGATTTGAGTTAGGTTCTTATTTAAAAAACAGACTCGATAGTTTAAACCATACCTAAAGAAAAACCTTGTAATAAGGGGGACTGAGTCTAGCCAATCCCTGACGTTTGACTGACAATTCCAATGTCGATCTATCGGAATTATATTCGAGAGTAAGCACCCTGATCTGTATTGATTGCACAAAACCAAGGTTAGGAGTTAATTATGTAATCGAAGCTTAAAAGTAACATAGCTAATGGAATAGTAGCATAGCTTTCAAGAGGTTCTTCTGGAAAACCAGCTAAATCCAAAGTGGACGTCAAAATTGATCATCCGCCGTTTATGATGCGGACGACGACGAATATGCCCGCTTAAAAGCAGACTAGCTATTCACTTGAGATATAAAGATCAAAGTCCATTCTAATTTAATAAAAACAGTGGCACTCCGGGAGTGCCGACAGAAGTGAAAATTTGAACAATTACGTGTGTGTTTTTTAGGTCGTCAATACAGGTTTTCACATTGGGTCCTTGGGTCCTGATTGCTCTCCGTAAAAAATGATAAACGAGCGATCGACTTCAGCAATTAAAAGCACAGATTTTTGCGATAAAAATACAAAGTTAAAAAGGGATAAAAGAATTAGAATTTCCTAAAGAAAGAGAGGGACTTCTCCAAAAGACATCAACGCGCGACTCATCCGTGTGCTTGTTCACCCATTTAAAAGGTGTTAAAAAAATAACTGCAAGAAAAGTAATGACTTGTTTAGAAGTATAAATAAAAAATATTGGCGAAAAAAAGATTTCAAAATAACAACCCGTTTCCGAGCGATTTTCACTTCGAACAAAATTATTGAATATGCGCACTGTACACCGCACGCGCGGCGGGGGAACCGCTAGCGAGTCGCTCGCGCGCGGTACAATGGCGGCCCAAGACGCAAGCGCAGCCCTGCGTAGAGTGCACAAAAAATATTTTAATAAATTGTTTTATTTAAGTATGTGAAAATTTAAAACCGCTCCAAAAAATTTTTTTTTTATGTGTTCGTTTTTCGATGTCTAGTAAGTGGACGAAATTCTTGCAGTTAATTTTTTAACACCTTATTATATACACAGTATACCTCAGAATACGGAAAGAACCAGAAACAGCGTTCAACTGATATTGCAAACTGCAGGCTGTGTCCAAACAAAACGAGTGACCCCCGCTCGCCTCACTTCCCACCCGCGTAATATTGCTAGCTCAGACATTATTTGCCCATTTTTAGGGTAAATGTTGAGAGTATTGGGGGTACTAAAATAATAAAATCAAAATTTTATTGTCCTTTTCTATACATGCATTATTACATACGGTTTGCTTTGATAACATTATTTTTTCAAGTCGTTAAAAATATTTTTTCAAGTAGTTTTATACATACAACAATGAATAAAAGCCCTCAGTAGGTAATAAAAAGAAGGGAAATCAAAACTCTAAAATTGGCAACACGTACAAGATGGACCCATTATTCACGATGACAATTTCAAATTGAACAAATTTTTCAATAATTAAATATGACAATAACTGAATGCGCTAGTCTTGTGCCTGCTCGTTCATTTTTGAGATCGCTCTATACCTACTAGTTCATTGCGGTCAGTGAATTAGTTAATTCTATTAGTTCTATTAGCTCTATTCGGTCGTCGCTCTCAGACAGTACTTCGATAGATCACAGAGCAAAAAAGTTTTATTGAAATCGTACCCGTCAAATCAGTCGCTGTCATTCTCGTTCTCGTTCGGTCATACGATAGGGCTCTTCGTAAATGTACGAGGAGCTATTAAAACGAATAGACCGATTACAAGTCAGCATTCGGAAACGTTTCTTTTAGTACAGTGCAAAGAAACGGTTCCTATTCGTTTAACGTTCACGAACTACACAAGACTACCTAGAATGCGCTACTTGCGTATGAAATGTGATCCCATCCTATCTTTTTAGCCCCGCTGAATTTTTAGAGGTAGGAACGACACAAGACGGCATAATTTAAATAAATTGAACACCGGTAAAACACGTCGCGAGATACGACAGTCACGGATTGACTGATCGGCTGCGCGTCAAACTACTCTATTTAAGAGTCGTTTTTGTGGCTTCAGTATTAGGCGCTCTCACGGCTTCTGGTTCTATTTGTATTCTGAGCAGTATACATATAGCTCATGGAAAGCGTTCGTTGTCGATGACGCGAGTTCCATGATTTTTGTTCACCCAAAAAGTGCTCGACGCGCTTAAAGAAGTTTTCACTTCTAAAAATTGTTCCAGGCGGTGACCCTGTTCGCGGCGGCCTTCACGCTGGTGACGGGCGTGGTGGAACGCGGCGACGTGCGCGGAGACGTGCGCGCGAGCAAGCCGCCGGCGCCGCTGCGCGTGGCGTGCCTGGCGCACGCGCCGCACGTACCGCAGGCGCCGCACATAACGCACGCGCCGCACGTAACGCACGCGCCGCACGTACCGCACCTGCCGCACCCGTCGCCCCTCGTGGCGCTCACCGCGCCCACCGCGCTGCCGCACGACAGCTCCCTGTGAACGCGCCCTAACACCAGCAGCAGCATGCACGCCACCGGAATTAACCACCGGCATTCAGAACTGTACCACCCCGAGTAGTTTCTAGCCAATCAAGTGACACAAACAACTGTCAGTTGTGAGTACAAGGACCTTACGGTTCATGGCCAAAATCAAAACTAATGTTCATTTTGGCCGAACGCCATCTTGTTTTATCGAAACAATTTATATAATCTCAGTAATGATGTTATCCAACAATGTTAACCCTTTCATTGTCATTCAGGCGCCAAGAGCTCCTTGTAATACTTTACTCGCTTAACTTTGTATTAGTAACTTTGTGTTGAGCCCCTACGCGTCCTCAAAGTAGTCAATCGTTGTGTCATATGATTGACCTGTAATAATGTCGCTAGACTAATACGGTAAGATATAGGTATAAAACTTAAAATTATACGGCCATTATGTTCCGCTATTGGGTTAGGTCAGACATAAATGAATGAAACGATAATTGACTGTTTTCTGAACTCGTTACCCACTCGTTCTACACATTCAGATTCTGAACGCAGCTGTTCCGGTGGTGAGCTTCAGCAGGATCTCGAGGTGTCGATTTCCAATATAGTAACTCAAATTCCTTCTAAAACCTTATCAATTAATGAAAGTAGCCAGGTCTATGATGGCTGTTCATTATTGACCATACCTTCTTTGCAGATTATGGTAACGTATGTTTCCTATTAGAAGGCACTTTAGGGAAGATCTAGATTTCAAATGTCCTTTAAAATTGTTTAAAGTCATACGTAAATGTGTAAAATAAATGTCTTTGTTGACAATATTTGTTTGCTTCTCGATGCACGGACTAGTAGAGGAACAAATTAATAAAATTAAAAGTCGAGGATATCTTTTTAATCGTAATTTTTTGAACACAATACAACATGCAAGCATTAAAATGCTTTATGAAAATCAAAAACAATCATATCTTTTTCTATATTTGGTACCTATTTTTGGTTACTTTCAAATTATACAAGAAAAACGATCTCTATATAAAGTCAAACAAAAACTATAATATATTATGAAAAATTTGGTACAACAGGGCGCGGGCGCAGGCGGCCGAGCAACCGGCCGCAGGGGCCCGGGGGCCACCGGGGCCCGGGGGCCACCGGGGCCCTGGGCCGCCGGAGCCACTCACGTAACATACTACACTATACAAACGTACGCACTAATGATTCCACTCAGTCGCTCTCACTAACTTAGGCCGTCTCGGCGGGCCGCGCCGCCGCTCGCGCCAACAATACACAGCGCGCCCCGCGCCCTCCCCCCCGCCCCCGCCCCGCCACAGCTAAGTACTCGACGAGTCTAAGATAATAATGTGAAGCGATCGACTTACGTTTAAATTTAGAATCGGAAGGGGCGGCGCGGGCTCGCGGGCGCTCGGCGCGGTAACATTAGATCTATCTAGAATAAATAGAGGCAGCCTCCGTGCGGCGCGCTCAGGGCGGCTCTAGCGCCGCGCGCCGCGGTGCTTGCGGTGCGTCGCGCGGCCCCGCCCCCACCACAGCGCGGCGCGGCCCCGCCCCCACCACAGCGCCAGCAGCGTCAGCAGCAGCAGCGCCCGCCGCGCGCTGCGCACACACTCGCCAGGTCACTCACCCCCCTGGCCCACCCGGCCGAACGGCGCGCCACGCAACGCTAACAACTCACGGACCGCGCCCGCAAGAGGTTGCCTCCGTAAAACAAGGAAATGTAGATAAAGGGCAACCGCATGCGAGCACGGAACAATATCGCACCGTGAAATCTTAGCCCTCAGAAGGCGCGCTGTTCAGTCAGGTCATCACATTTATAACCTAAGTTTAACTTATTTCTCCAACTATCTATGACTAGCACTACTCTGTACATTATAATATACAAATTTTGTATTGATTGGGATTAAAGTAATTTTCAAAAAATGTATAAACTAATTTGAATTTAAAATTCTAATTCTATCTAATTTCTAAACTAGTGGGGGAAGGTGAAAAATAACACAAAATAGATTTTATAACTTGCAAAACTTAAAAGGAAGTAAATTCTCAGCGTGACGCATTCAAGATGCTAAAATAATAACGAAGCGAGAGTTAACGAGATGTTGTTTATGAGTAAATGATAAAACATGCAACATAAAATGATTCTAGAATGAATGTCCTCAATTTAATACATTTTGTATTCGTGAACATTGCAACCCTGTCCATCACTGGCTAGGGTTGTCATGTCAAAGAAGACGACCCAGAGTTCAAATATACAAACTACAATGTGACAGCTAATGACTGATACATTGATTCTAGTTCAATTAATTAAAAAATAAAATTAATTGGTAAAGTGCCCTGGACAGGCCTGTTCAAAAGACTGTTCCGTTTTGGCAGCAGTGGTAACCAGTGGTAATACAAGCAATAAGCTGTTGGTTTGTATAGAGACAGTGATAATAATTCCTCTGTCCAATGAAGAAACATTGTTCAGAAGTGCTCATAACAAAGACCAATTTGGCATTCCTAATTTGTTTATGCAATACTTCATCATACCAAACTTACAGAGGAACTATTCAATGTCTCAACCCCTTAGCTGCCTGCATTAAAACCAAAATCATAATTATTAAAACCGATGTAATTAAATCAAGGACTCAAGCTAAAAACACGTGTTAATAGAGCAGATGTATGAATGAATTAGAAGAGTGGGGATGGTTACCGATGCACACAACACGCGAGATTGCTCACCAAAGTAGCACACTGGCTGCCCTGCAACAAGCATTAATGCGATCACACTCCGACACCGCGCCGACCTCCGATACCACCATAAAGTCTCCACCATGTGGTGTCAAGGGGAATCAATATCACCCACAGAGCACTGTTGTCCATTGGCTGCCCTTGCTAGAGGTGGCATTGTCAACACTTTCCATACTAACCAAGCGTAGCACTTTTCTCGAATTACAATTGACGCGTTGAAAAGTGACGGCTTTGAGTGGCCGTCCGTAACAGTGGCCTACTGTCGAATGCTCGGTTACTATACAACCAATGAACCCAAAACAACAAACCAACCAATGGTAGCATTTTTTTAATACCAAACTGGAAATTTAAATAGATTCGAAAGCTAATTTTACCTATGATAGCTACTTCCATATGGGAGGGTCTACTTTGAAAAGCTATGAGGTCTTTGCTTCATACTCGTAATTGGTAAATATACATTGGTCTTTTACATTAATCAATAACTGTTCCTAAATTATAGAAACCGACCATAAGTCCGTCAACGAAGATCAGGACCTGTCCGAAAATTGTTGGATGCTTCGGAATGAACACTACTCCAATTAATTATCTTTTTTGGCCAGGCAAAAACACATCGAGAGTAAGGACAACTGTCTATTCGTATTGTCATTCATTCTTAGTTTGAGCACTAAAATAATCTAATGACCATAGATGACACGGAGCAGGAAACGCCTATAACTGCGACCGAAACTACGGATTTCGTGATTAGAGAAAAGACCTTCTGGAGTTGTACGCTCTACCTGTGGCTCCACGAACTTTCTGTGCCACGAAAAGTGTTGCCGTCTATAGGCGCTGCTGGCGCGGTGATTCCGCGTTTTGTCCGATTCCCCATGACACCACCGACTATTAGTGATGTCGAGGCGCTAGCATCGGGGTGTACGAAGCGATTAGTTCAAGCACTGAGCACGAAGACACATGGGCGTGATGAGGCTGGCAGGAGCGAACGGGCTCAGAAAATTGGCGCTTCAAGTTAAGTTAAAACGGTTTTCTTTGGACATAAACATTGGAGTCAAATTGCGTCTCTAGAATTTTTAGAGAGAGCGAAGTTATTTGTTTAAAACTATAGACAAAACTATTTATTTTAGGCAAGCTGTTCGTGTCAACGCTAAAAATACCTATTCGAGAGGAAATGAATGCGCATTCTGTCCTGCCAACCTCAGTTCAAGCCGAGGTGTCGCTGTGTGTCAGCTGGTGTGTAACGCACCGTGCAGGCGGCGCAGTGCGGCGGCGCGCACCCCGCCAGCTCCAGGCGGCGCGGGGGCCCCGCCGGCCCTACCCCCGCCGGCCCTGCCCCCGCCCCGCCTGCCCCCGCGCAGCACCCCGCGCCCGACTCCCCGCACTCCGGCTCCCAGCAGTCTACCTCACCAAGCTGCAAGCAAACAATCACCAGTCAACACACAGATGAGCTGTCAGAAATTAGGCTTTGGAGGGAACGACAGCCTCACAGTTGACTTTTGTTTCCTTCGAATTGAACGTACCAAAACGGAAGATCATTTAAGGAAGAAGATGAGATGATGCTATGGTTCAACAGGCGGTACAGCTAAGAGCTAACCCCCAAAACACTTAAGTGGATACAAGACTTCTATCCCAGCCATTTTAATGTCTTTACATCTGAATAGGTCCCGTTGGTTGGGCTAGGCCCGTTGCTATCGGCGTCTATGAATGAATATGGTAATACTAACGAGACACTCGCAGATCTGGCACTGGTAGAGCCAGCGCTCCCCGCTGCGAAAGGTGACGTGGTGCATCTCCTGGTGGCGGCAGTGGAAGCGCGCCTCGCAGTGCGGGCAGCACGACGCCGGTGCCAGTGACGGTAGCGACGTGCTCTGTAACTGGTAACGGGAGAACCAATGAGAATATGGAGTTGGAAGGGTTGGTTGGGTGGTGGTCAGTTGGAGCATAATATACCATCACGCTAGAAAAGGCTTATTGTTAAAGGGAGCAAATTTATTTAGACTTTGTATTGCTTTTTTTCTAATACCAAACTAACTGCATTTTGCCCAACAACGGGTTCCAACCCAGCCACTGCGCTTTCGAGCAATAAACCAACGAGACAGTCTGAAAAATGTGGAGTAATCTGAACATAAACACCGAATTACGCTTCTCCTAACTGGCTTATACCCACAGAGTACGGGCCTTGCAGTTAGAATCGACGTCGTACATAATTCAGAATCGGGGCGCATTTCGAACGCTATCATCATCTGCCTTGCCTTTTGCCAACTATATTGGGGTCGGCTTCCAGTCTAACCGGACGCAGCTGAATACCAGTATTTTATATGTAGCGACTGCCTTTTCCGCCCTCCACAACTCAGTTACTGGATAATGCGATACCCCTTGGTAAGACTAGTTGTCGGACTTTCTGGCTTCTGACGACCCCTAACACTGTCATAGATTCACAACTGACAGCCGGGACCAACGCATTTCGAACACTATCCTTATTACCCAGATTCAAGCATGTTCTCTATATTCCGTTCTAAGCATAATTTATTGTGGAGCATTTCACTTACAATCAGTCTAGTTCGAGCGATAGTTACCGCGGTGGTGTGGTTGTCCAGCAGGTCGCAGGCGCAGGCGGCCAGCTGGCACGCCGCCACGCCGGCCGCGCACGCGCATGCGCGGCAGCCGCCCGCCTCCGCCCACGCCGCGCCGTCCGACATCATGCGGCCTTGCCACGAGCAGCCTGGAAACATGTAATGTTGAAAAATGCGAGCTAAATGCGAAAGATTTAATGGCGTTCATTTATGAGCTTTTATCTGACTCATAATTATGCACACTCATAAGATCTGATGGGTAGCATAATCCTCCCCAGTGCGTTCCCGCATTGTCGTTGCGGGGGGGGGCTCAGTAGCCGTGGTCACCCTCCCACGGTGAAGCGAAGAGGAACCCCAAGGTGGGGCCGCTCGTCAGGGCTTTTGCCTCAAAGCCGACGACGTAGCGGCCAAAAAATAGGTTGCGGTGAGGTGCACCGCAACTGAGGCGGGCCGCGATGTCGAATGGGAGGCATCGCGAAGGTATCTGATGATTTCCCAACCTCAAAAAAAAAAATAGGTAGCATAATAAATATTTACATAATTAATTTACGGTGTCGGGTATTCTCATTCTGGGGTCCAACGAGATGGGTTTCACTACCAAGCCGGCGGAGGTTCCTGTGTTCGGATCCAATCGGGGACAGTTCCGACGGTTAAGAAACTCACTTAATTCACAGTGTTCCTCCGAGTCACATTCACACCTGAAGCCGCCCTCGATGTTGACGCAGCGCGCGCTGGGGTGGCACGTGTGGAACCCCTCCGCGCACTCGTCCACATCTGCAATAACAAACAGGCTTCCTTAGTATGTGTGATGGATGGTGTTTTAGAAAGAAAAGAAAGAAAGAAAAATATTTTTTTAGCACCATACCGTAAACACGAAACGCATTTGAATTTGGTACCTACTCATGATATCGCAATTAAAATTAATTAAAAATTTAAATTAATTTATTTCAGGTAGGTACCATAATTGAAAACATGTTTAAAATTAAATTATTGAATAACAAATACACAAAAAAAAACACAAAATTAAATACAATATAAACACAACAATAACACACACATTAAATACAACAATAATACACAAATTAAATTCAAATTCATATTCATCATAATCAACACATATTCATTACAGTGGTCTTTTACGAGCGACATATATGTAACTTGCCTGTCACAGCAGTGTCGCATGTAAGGACAGTCCAACCTACTTGCTATCATACTCAGAACAGCATTGGAGCTGGCCCGCACTCTGCGCACAAGAGACGCGCAGCGCTTCCGCATGGTCGCATGAAAACAGTCCGTGCGCGCCCATGCGAACATACCTGAAGCGCTGCAGTAGCGAGGCAGACCCAAAACCGCTCTGAAAGCGTTGTTAAATTGAATGCGGAGGGTGCTGTAGCTTTTCTGCATGTAATTGGCCCACAGGCTGCAGGTGTACATGAACGTGCAATATGCTCTGAAAGGAGTTATTTTAACGCCATCCGAGCAACGCGCGAACCTGCGGGCCACCATATTAGCTCTTTTAGATAAAGCCCTCCGTTCCCGTTCCAAGTCAGCATGATCCCTGAGGTCAGCCGTGACTATATGCCCTAGGTATTTAAACTGATTCACCCTGTCTAAGGGTACACTATTTAGACGTATAGGTGGTACATAATCGGGGCATATAGCACCACCAGCCTCAAAGACCATGTATTGACTTTTCTTAATAGGTTTTATAAACAAGTCCATGTTTAACCGCGTAATCCTCACACGTCGCTATCAACCTCCTTAAGCCACAAATCGATGCGCTCAGCAGCACCATATCGTCAGCATAGCTTAAATTGTTGATACACAGTCATCTACATGAACAATAGAAGACGATGTTGCAACATTTATGTTAGGGTTGGGGGGACTGAAATATCTGATGTGAAAATTATTATGGATAGTAAGGTTATCACGAAATCTACGTAGATCCAACAACCTGTCTGCTTCATGCAAAAAATCATCCTCATCATCATCATGCAGCCGGAGACTTCTGGAAATTCCCCAATCCTTGCCTCAACTTTTTCATTTCTACGACCTTCGCCACGTGTCCATGCGGCAACTAAGTACAAATCTTCGAAAGAAGATAACTAAAGGAGGTGGTCGGTACCTTGGCATGTGTCCAGCACAGCATCCCTGATGTACCCCGGTGCGCACACGCAGTAGTAGCTGCCCGGCGTGTTGACGCAAAGCGCGTGCGGCGCGCAGGCGGGCGGCGCGCCGGCCGTGCGGCACTCGTCCACGTCGCGCTCGCAGCGCGTGCCGCCGAAGCCGCGCGCGCACGCACACAGCTCGCGGGATACACACACACCGCCGTTCAGGCATCCTCCCGTGCAGATCGCTGAGGAACACATTATATAATAATATGGAAATTGGAGGTGTTTGGTAAAAGAAGAAATGCTGCGGTGTCGGCAAATTATTAGAAGTAAGGGCAGGAGGATGATGACAAACAATCGATTTAGAAAAAGTATGTTTTGGAAATATTAACACCAGCAGGCTTAGCATGACTCTTTCTATTTCTACTCTATAGTAGAATAGAAATCGTTTCTCTGTACAAAACTGTCAATTGTCTACACCGAAACGTCATTTTTGTCTACTCTTCCGTCGACAAACGCTTCTCTATGAATATAATGTGCTGATAAGAAAACAGAATGTACTGATTTGCTCAAGCCATTGATGGCCACGCTACTGACACCAGAAAAAAGTAATTTGATGCAAGAAGACCGAACCAAACAAGAGCAATCAACTATTCTGCCTGACATATTATAATCATTTCATTCCTCTTATATTATACTTACGTGTGCACTCGTATCCGTCTCCGGTGTAGCCCTCCCGGCAGCGGCACGTGTACGAGCCGGGGGTGTTGGTGCACACGGCATGTGCGTGGCAGCCGTGTGTCTCACCCGCGCATTCGTCTACCTGAAAGAGGAATATAATTAATCACCATATTCAAGAGGAATGGGTTTGCTAGACTGAGACTAATTTCTAATTGTAAGCTAACTAAAAGTATGAACAAGACCTGAAGGCCAATTCTCGTAACTAAAAACGTTCAAAATCTAGTTGCAGTGTCATCTTGGCGATAACGAAATGTCAAAAAGATAGAGAAACTCAAGGTATTTTTGACAGATGGAGACGCGAGATCACACTCTGAACGTTTCTTAAAATTACGAGAATTGCCCCTCTGGTTACAAGTACGAGTAGGTATCTATTGACATTCTAACCAAACGTTTTTTTGGACAGAAAATTCAGAGAAGAATCAGATTGTTTTTTTTTTTTTTAAAGTTTATCTAGATCACAACGAAATTCGTTTCTACGTCAATTTTAACTAGTCGGAAGGTAAGACTGAGTGTCTGTCTAGAAGTGGGACGGTCTGGATGCCTGGATTATTTCAATGTTGAATAAATTCGTTGGACTACTTACGTAGGTAATAAGTTTTGTTTCGATAGCATGGCATAAGATCATCTTAAGAGAAGCAGGTTGATAATAAAAGAACTTACTTCTACACAATTGAACTTGTCCCTCCGGGTGTACCCTGGCAGGCACTGGCACACGTAGCCGCCCACCACGTTGACGCAGCGCGTGTTGGAGTGGCAGTGGTGGCCGTCCAGACCACCTGCGCGTTGGCATTCGTCCACATCTAGAATGTGATCAACAATCCATACTTACAAGTGTCTAAATCTAATACTTACAAGGGGCTGGGGCAATTTCGCTGCCCGCCTGATGAGCGTTGAGACAAAAATATTCAAGAATGAAAACGTTCAAATCAGAAAACGGAGTGTGATCGGTGCTCAACCTACGTGTGACCCTGCAAGGGTAAATTGTGGTGACAGGGTCTTCATAATAATGGCAGAGAATGGAGATAAATGACATGCGATTAGAACAGGACGTGGTGGCTTGGCTTGTAGAACATGGAGGACTTTATTATAAAAACATCTATACACCGAGAAATTTTAATGGTTGTTTTCCCGCAGCGAAATGGTTTTGTGTTGGTAATACAATCGTTTTATAAACAAATAAAATAATAATAACAAAAAATGGCAGATTAACAATTGGGAAAAATCACCAACCACGTGCGTGAATTTGCATTTATGGGTCGCAGTTTCCTTTGTCGGCGGCGCGTGCGGTTCGAGAAGTACCTACAAGTTACCTCTAGTGTTACTATTGATTCCCACGTTTTCGAGTTATTGAATATAGTTTATAAAAAATAAATTTTACTTTTACTCTGTGCTTCGAAAGTATGGCTTCTTATGGCAAGTTGTACCGCGGGAAAACAACCATTAAAATTTCACGCTTTATACCATTTACCCATGTATGCGAATAAATAAATTACTAGGATTTTTTTATTGGAGAGATCTCAGCAGTGGCGTGCTATAGACGAATGATGACGTTGAAATACCTTTAAAGAAAAGAGTATAATACCTTGACATGAGAGTCCGTCGCCGTGGAAGCCCTGGTTGCACTTGCACGTGTATTTGGTGTTCAGGTTCATGCATGTCGCGTTCTCGTCGCACGAGTGCCCCATGCTGCAGTAGTCCACGCCTAACAACATACAGTCATAAATAAACCACCATTCAAAATGAGAATGACTTCTTAGACTTTTACTTTTGTATAGCAAATTTTGGTACAGTCGGGGAAATTAATTTTATTGTTGTTAAAACAAATTTATTTCTATTTCATTTATTTATTTGCGTACAGATGCCAGCACATCAAGCTACACCAATCTGTCAAATTTCTTTGATAGATTTTCAACTTTAAATCATAAGCATAAGGTTCATGTTCAATTGGTTTGGGGAAGCTTGATGTGCTGGCGTCTGTACATAAGCTACCATTAAAATGTCTCCAATTCGGTAGTGTAGTTAACAATTCATGCAATAATTTACACCATAAATATCCATGTCGCATACAACTTACAAATTAAAAACATATTAAATTGATACACTACGTCAATTTGCTCTGTTTATCTATACCACAGACATTTAAACAGTAGATCTATACTAATATTGATATTGAAACTTCGGACTAAAATTGATGAAAAGCAAATTACTCTGGGAGTGTTTATAGATTTAAAAAAGACGTTCGATACTGTAAGTCATAATATACTCCTGCAAAAATTAGCGTCTATAAAAATAATGAGGAAGCTTTCTCAGAATGTTCGAATCTTACCTAGAAAATCGTTTGCAAGTCGTTAAAATAGGAAAAAAACACCAGTAGCTCCAAGTTGATAATATGTGGTGTGCCTCAAGGATCAATATTGGGTCCTCTCGTGTTCCTTATTTATATCAACATGTACACGAATTAGGACTTAAAGGACATCACTCTATGCTGATGAACCACCTTTCCAAAATAACTAGGTCATCCAGTGCGTCTTGTGTAATTTCTTCAATAGAGTTACCGTAGTAAAATAGACAGGTGTCAGCAGTTCTCACCTGGACAGAACTTGCAGCACTCGCCGGGCACGGTGAACTGGTCGGCGATGTCGCACGGTAGCGGCGGGCACGCCACCTCGGGGTCGACTCGTGTGCACTGCATGTTGCCATCATGACACACGCACTCCGCACACTCCTTTGGAGCGAATCGCTCTCCGTGCTCGTATAATGTTCCCTTTAGAAGGCACTGCCCTAAGAAAAGATAATCAGCTATGGAATTGTGGAACAAACCCTCGGTAAAGTAGCTGTTTTAACTGAAATTAAGTGTTCTGTGCTACGTTTCGTAAATTCATAACAGGTATTGTATTTGAACTTTTTATGTACACTTCTCAGTAGAACAGTGGTGGCCCAGGGGTAACGGCTGCGACTTACGAGTTCAAACCCTGACTGGCGGTATAAAAAGGTGACGAAAATCATCGTTAGGAAACTGTTCTAGAACCAAGAGGATTAAAACCAGCTTCCTCTTGAAGAGAAGAAGCCTGTCCCAGCAGTGAGAACATAATAGGCCGATTATTTTATACTTCTCATAAGGTGTTGTGTAGGTATGTGTAATAAACGCAACTACAATACAGGCTGAAATCGCATAACAACATTTAAAATAAAACAGAAAAAAAGTTCTTGCAATACGACATTTAGATAATCTACTAACAAATGAATATCAAGATGCCACATAAATAGTACAGCACATGCCTCCCATGGTTCATGTTGGCCTTGACGATATACGAGTACTTACTCAGACATGTTGGACAACACTCCCCCGGGTGCAGCACTGGGTTCTTGCACTCTGCTCTATCGCACTCGACTGGCCTGCACGTTATCTCGCCGTGCTGCAAAACAAACGAATTGTCTTTGTAAACATACAATAATGCAGAATTAGTAATTGGCATTATGGCTCTCCATCGCCCTAGACCTTGATGAGACAGGAGATAGGTACAGTGCCTTTGAACAACAAGAACCCGATTTATTAGTAGACACCAAACCACAGATGTGTCACTCCATGTACTTACGCGTGCTAACTACCTACCGGCCGTCGGGCCACCCGCGGCCCATTTCTCAGTGGGTTGCCGACAGCCGCGAGGCGCGTACGCACGCATAATTATTTTGGTCGACCTGACGTTGCAGTTTTAAATTCTTATAATATGGCTGATTCTGTTGTATTATGTGTAGGTGATGGATGTAAATCCAGCAAGAGAAGAGATAAAACTTATCTTTTTTCAGTGACATCTACCAAACCGCAATGGGCCCGCGTGGTGGATAACTGACTACTCCCTCTCACAGGAGAGGAGGCCTGTGTCCCAGTAGTGGGAACATTATAGGCTGATGATGTGTGTACGTAATCTTTGCTTGTACTTTGCGGCTCGAGATAAGAATAGAAAGGTCAATGACCTCCATTTGTCAAATTTCAATAGAAAATTACGTTTAGCAAAAGTCTACTTTGTGCAAATTTATTTTCAATAATCATCGTTATTATCTTGTTAATGTTATTTTCATACGATTATTGTTTATTTAAAAGCGAGGCATGACGTCACAATATGGCGCCAGCGCCGGTTTGTTCATAGTGTGAAGCATAGTAGTTACCTACCTATTACGGTAAGTGTGCATAAAATGAACGAACAGCTCAATTAATAGTGTTTTCAGTTTCCTCCATTTCGTATTTCATTCGTATTCGTGGCCATGCGGAGTGGCGAAAGAGTTTCTATAAAAAATATTGTTCGATTCCGAATGTTGTCTACATTAAAGTTCAACAATATTGAATTTCAACAAGAGAAAAAAATTATCATAATACAAAAACAAAACACCTGTAATATTTTTTAATGTATGTTATTTCAGATGTATTTTTAACATTTAAACGTGCTAAAACATTAAAAGCATTTTGTTTTATTTCAAAAAGTTTACTACAGAGACCTACTGACATCTTTATCGAAAGAGGCAGCCCTGGCAATTCACAATTACCACGCGGCGGCGCGCAGCTACAAAGAAAAACTCACTTTACGCTTATAATGTTAGGTACATATTCGTTCGCAGCATCTAGTGACTTGAAGGTGTAGGTTATTATAGCAGTAGGTATTGAAAATTGTGTATGGAGTGACACATCTGGTAATCTGTGACCAAACACCAACCGAAAATGCATTTACTGTCTTCCCAAAAACGACGGCACGGTTAGCGTAGTGGTTAAGCGATTGACTGCTGCGCTGCGTGTCGCGGGTTCGAGTCCCGCACGGAACAAATATTGGTATGACCTACAAATCGTTGTTCCGTGTCTGGCTGTTTGTAAACGCACCCACAATATAGGAGAAATTCCTGGTGTGGGGCGTGACGTGACGAAATTCGGCTTGATTCGGCATTTTAGGCCGAAACCGAAAACAAGAACGACGACATGTTTTTTTTTTAATAGTAACCGCTAAATTTTTGGTACAAAAAATCAGAAGAAAGAAAGTGTTAATATTTTTAATCATTGAACCATATAAGCTTCAATCTTACTTAACTAACCTTACTTATCAATCAGATTTTTGTGCCGTGTATACCGTGTCCTTTGTTTGAATTTTCTAAGCAAAAGTAATAATTGCGGGATCTTTACTGTTTCCGGCAAGGGCTGAAGCCGAAAAGACCAATTTTGTTCGACTGAAACTTAAAACTGCCGAAACAGGATATTTCGGCTGTAAATTACCGAAAACTAAAAATTCGGTCGGACTCTATTGACTTTGCTATTGCTACCGCAGCGCCTATACAACCACTTGACACCACACACACCAATAGACTATAATATAATAGTTTATTTCATTAATTGTTTCAAATTATACAAAAATCGTATAGGCTATTTTATCTTTTTTACAATTGAACTGGACATATGTAGCCGAACTAGGCGAAAGCCTGTACTTCGACTATCAGCGCCAAAACCCTCAAAGCAGTGTATACTTAAATAGCCATCAAGTAGGTATAAATGTTGGCATTTGTATATTAAAAAAAAAGTCCATAGACTAGGTGCGGCGATAGCAATACCTCGAGGCATCAACCAGATTAGCTGCGCCATCACTAATACCGACCAAACGAATCAAAGTCAACCCGAAGTCAAGTTAAAGTCATATCAATTTATAACTAATTAATAAACAGTGCTTGTAGTACCACACAGGAGCAGCGATTGCAGTCTCGTTGCCACGTGGCGCCGTCGGCGTGCACCGTGCCGTTGGAGAAGCACGACTTCTGACAATCACATTGTTCTAGACGTGCTAACCTTGCCTCCGTGCCAACCAACTGTAACACAAATATTATTGACATTAACTAATATTTTTATCTAGGTAACTGCGAAGTGTAATCGTTCCTCATCTCCTCATCCCGCACTAAAATAGTCGCATAAATTTTTTGGCTACACAAACTGCTGTCCAATTGTATTATTATGTATGATCAGCTTCAAAGTATCTGATGAATATCTAAACAAATGGACAAAGAACGAAGCTGTTGATGCCCACTTATGGTGCCACTGAGTGTCACTCACAAATTGAGTGATACAATCATTGTTGTAAAAGTACTAAGATGTAAAGTTGACACTTCCTGAATACTGACTGACAATTGACCGAATACTGACTGATTACTTTGTAAATAATTCCTATTAGTGCGTGATTTCGTGATAATTTGACCTGAACAGGATTTGGTCATACTTTCGTCAGAAACTTTTGAAATAGACTGTAGTAGTATAGGTAACTCGTCATAAAAGAGCTTCAAGTCCCAAGCTTTGTCTCCGGAGGGCAACTTGTTTAAACAATTTTAGATTGGTTACAATGAAATGTGACGTCACCTTGAGTGATAGGTCGTGGATATGTGTCGTGAGCTCCTGCACAGTGGCCTGCAGCAGCGCGAACTGGCCGCACGTGGGACACTCGGAGTCCAGCCCCGGACATTGTGCCAGGTAGCCGTGCGGCCCGCTCACCAGTCTTACTTCTTGTAATGTACCCTGGAATCAGAGGCGGGTATAATAATCGTCTGTCTGTGTTAGTTGATAGCAAAAGTGAATCATGTAGTAATCGTGCAAGTTATATAAAATAATATATGAATGGACCACACCTTAAATAAGGAATGTTTGCTATTCCTCTGGCCAAGCCAGAGCGCTAGCTGTGGCTGCGTGAAGTTGCGGTCGGGCGGCGGGATGAGGCGGCGGTACAGCGGGTGGCAGTCCACCAGCAGCGTGGCCTGCGCGCCCGACACGGCCAGCGCCAGGCGGTGCCACGCGCCGTCCGCCAGCCGGAACGGGAACGTCTCCACGCGCGGCGCCGCGCCGCCGGCCGCCACGTAGTGTAGGCGCACCTCGTCGCGCCGCCCGCTCGACTGCACCTCCAGGTACCTGCGCACACTCACTACACGTCACACCACCGCCGCACGGAGCGTCTCCGCTCCGCCGAACATACTGTTCCGAGGTACACATAAACAAAGCAAATAACACACATATCGCACGACGGGACGGACCGGCCGCGAGCGGACCTCGGCTCGCTCTACATCTCAATATCGCTCGGCCGGAAGGGGGACCATGTACCTCGGAACGAATTGCGTTCGGTGTCGACAGAGACGCAAGGTGTCTGTTAGTCGCTCCGGGTGCGCGGGCTCAGCCCGGCTCGCGGTGTCCGCTTACGTAGTTTAAGGGAGAATTTTTAACCGAACAGTTAATTAATGAGTTAGCAAAGGCACAAAGACGGCCAGTGCGCCGCGCGAGGCTTTAGACACATACGAGACAAAAAGGATTCCCATGTCGCTTGGAATGCAAGTGCGGAACAGGTCGGCAGTCCCCTCGTGTCGCGGTGGCGGCCGCACGGCGCGCCTCTAACAACAACATCCAGGTACAGAACATCGAACGAGGAACGTGGGGGGCGGACATATACAGAACACAAAACGTCAAGACACAGAACACAAGACGGACGGCGGCGGGGGCGCGGGGGGCGCGGGGCGCATGCAAGCCGGCCCATCCGCGCACACAACATCCATGCAGTTGTGACAGTGAGCGCAATCAGGTCAACGGATGGATCGAGGAGGACATTCCGAGGCACAGGACATTCCAAGATACATGATTCTCCCCTAGACGCGCGCACGCATGGCGCCGGGGAGGCATGCGTGCGCGCAGCGATGTTGAGATCTAGAACTCACCGTGCGTGGCGCGTCGGCTGCGGCGCAGGGCCCGCTCGCCGCCCGCCGCCTCGCCTGGGCAGCGCGAGCGCCGTCCACTTCCTCTACTCGATACCAGATGAATACATAATTAAGTCGTGAAATCGGGACTTCAACAATTTAATTATCGAAACATCAAAAAACATTGGTAGCTCCCAAGTCTGTGGTCGCAACAAACTGTGCTACGCCGCGTAGCACTTGCTACGACAGGTGCTACGCATGTTATTATCGATTCTTTTCTGAATAAAATCTTTAAATATTTTGTATATTCTATTTGCGACCGCTTGAAATAATTTACCCATCATATTGTCTTGTCATCAATATACCCAAAAATACTTATAATATTATAATATATCAAAGATATATATATATAATAATATCAAAGACTAAATTACAATAATAAGTATTACAGTTAAGCAAAAATCGTGCTACTAACTTAAAAATTAAACGAAAATTAAAGTAAGTACAACAACATCGAGTACGCAGCGGGCAGTTACCTGTTGTATCCATGAGAGAAGGAAAGGATGGTGCCCGAGTTGGCGGGCTCTTGTCTGAGAGACGCGAGTACTGTGAACTCGGGCGATCGGCGCAGGAGTTCTGCCGCGCGCTCGAATACGGCGCCTTCCACTTGCAGTGAACGAGATTCTCCTAGGACATACATGCACAAATATATACTTAGTTAAACACATAAAAAGAACATGAATCGTTTTAAAATACTTTTATGAAACGCATGTTACGTTTAACGTTTTCATAAAAATATACATAGGTAATCTTACATCAAGGTTGGAACATTTCAAAATTGAATGTCACAGGACAATAAATAACCAAAACTTTTATTCTATGTACTTTGTTACTTTATGTGGCTTTTTACGAATGTAAAATGTGTTATAAATATCGTAGCAATGATCGAACATCAAAATGAAACATAAAACTGCATTATAATAGCTCATAAACATAAAGCATTTTCTGTAAACCTAACAAAAGGCTTTTCCTTTTGTAACGGTTCATAGCTTAATAAACCCTGGTGCAGTAAAATAAAGCAGTCAGCTATTAGCCTGTACATGTACCGTAGCCACGTGTGCGTGTATGTACTGTAACCCATTCGTGTGTGTGTACTATCGTGATCTTGGAGTCCTTGACTGGTAACGATCGCAGCGCGCTGGCGCTCCGCCAGATCTATTATCTTGATTCAGTGATTTCTCCGTAAGATTCCCTTGCTTGATTGCTTTTCATATAATTCTAGAATTAATTTTCTCTATAGCCACTGAAGTTCTGGAACAATCTTGCTTTGAATATGCTCGCCGATAGTGAAAGTTTGGATTGCAATTGGTCAACTTTTAGCGAGCTTTGTAGGACTAAGAATAACCTATTACAAAAAATGCTGTTGGAAATTAATCGGAATAGAGTTTGAATTCGATTAATTGAAAATATTGTAATTTTAACAAATTCTAGCTTTTGCCAGCGGCTTCGCCCGCGCGGCACTCTCATCCCCTATTTAACTCTCTTAGGGGTTGAATTTCGAAAAATCCTTCCTTATTCCTTGTCTACATTATAAAAGGAACCTCTGTGCAAAATTTCAGCTTTCTAGGTCCAAGAGTTTGGGCTAGGCGTTGATGAGTCAGTCAGTCAGTCAGGACTTTTCTTTTATTTATATAGATTTACGGGATTCCGATCTTAGCCTTTAAAATTTGTCCCTGCCGAGTTTTTAGGAATTATTTTATAGTTATAAATAAAAGTAGAAAGCATGAAGTTGCAACATAAAGTCAAAAAGCGAAACTAAACTGCGGTTGTAGTAAAACCTAAACGGTTTTCATTTTAAAGGTATAAATAAACCAGCTAAGCCAATATCTAAAGAAAAACTCCATATTTACACTACAAGTTTATGTTTATAGATATTGAATGGAAAGTCGAGCATATCAGCTGTAGCACATTATTATGACATGCAAGCTGTATGAAACGCACATAAATGTTCCTTTGCCTAGCTTTCGTGTAGATTGAGCTAGCTGTCACAAACATGCAAGTGCTGTTTTTAAACTAGACATGTTATTCTACCCCCATGTCACTTTACCACCGTGTTTGCCTCATTTTGGATGGCAGTTCCAGAAAACGATTCCCATGTAGCACGGGTTAAGAACGTGTCGATTAGTTTTAACTCTGACACTTTGATTGCAAGTTTCTGAAGCCGTTTATTTTCGATGTCTATGCTGCTATTTATGTTCTGCTCTAGATGAAGTTTCCGAGTTGAAAGTTTGAATTTATTTGCAGTCATATTGGTAGGTACTGAGATTTGGTAAATTGAGCCCCATTTGAGGAAGATAGACACATTAACTAAAATAGTTTTTCTTTATTACTGTATTACATTTGGGTTTTTAAAAAGCGTTATTTTACAGGCAACCTTTGGCGATCTTAAGGAACATCACCTTGTACAACACGCAATTCGTATTCATTCGTTTTACGTTTTCTGCAACGACTGCAGAGCTGCACTCAACTGAACTCATGGGTTTTTTCAATAAAACTACTCTCAGTAAGTACCCATTACAAAAACTATCTGCCTGAAACTATAGAATTATCATTAAAACTGTACCCGATTTCGACAAACAATAAAATTAAGGCATTTCAGTCTATTATAGAAACGCCATCAAATCGAGTTTAATGCTTTATTGGCATTTGGCAGAAATACCTACTCTAGTTACCTACTTGTGTACAAATGTTTGCCAAACCCGAGATTACCGCAGTTGGGCGACTGATTCGCAATGCATTGCTGCAATGCAGCAGAAAACCCCGAGAGGAATTATAAACTAGTTTAGTATGATGCAGACTTATTGCAGATGCGATTTTCGAAGCACCTAGGTCATTTCATGTTAAAAATAATGGATATTCGTTACACACTTTAATTAATTGGCAGAAATGTTGAGGCACTACCTACTTTCTTAATATTTGGACACTATTTTACATTTCGCTTGGCCAATACGACTTTGTTTTACCACGTTTGTTTTTTTATTCCAAATTAACGATTTTTTCTAATTAAAATAATGGCTGGATTTAATGAAACGCAGTGAACACAACTTCATCCAACTCGTCGTCAGCAGCAAAATAAGTAGATATTCAAATAAAAACGCTTACAAATAAACCCTCAGATCTATTCGATGGAATGTGTCAGCGAAATCATACTCAGACATCACGAGCAGAAAATAAAGTGCGCAACACAGAGATTTAAATCACGGAGGGTGGAACGAGATGACGAAATAATATCGCGAATGAATGACGTGATAGCCCCCTGCGGCGAGGGCATTCGTTCGGAAGGGTGGCACGCGACCCACCGACGACCGACAATATATTTTACGGTTTCAAATGAGAATTCAAACGAATAAATCTGTCATTTAATGTATCTGGATTGTAATTGATTCAAGAACAAATGATGCGTGTTTATTTCGATGATTTATTACAGTTTTATTGTAAGAAGACGACTCTAAGACGAATTCGTTCAATAATTCCTCGTTTTTATTTTTGTCCTGTGCGTAACAAATGGCCGTTCGTAGACGTACGCGTGTAAACGCGGGGCGACGGCGGCATTGCCGGTCACGTGACCGTCTGTCACGGAGATGTCAGCCCGGGGGCGGCACGACCACGGGGAGCTTTTTAACAAGCAAGTATTCCATGATTAGTTTCCAAAACGTGAGTAACTTCGCCGCAGTTAATCAACACCCTTCGCGTAGCGACGGTGAAGGTACCCTACGATCTTGAAACTCAATCATTTCCAAAACTCGGTCTTTAAATTCCCGTTCTGGAACTTTTAGAGAATCCGCTCCCCTTCTCTTTACTGGAAAGGTATTTGAATCATGAATACAATAGAATATTCAATCGGGTAAACTCGGCAGCTATAGATAGCTCAATCACAGAATCTCGAGTAGAAACGATACTTAAGTGAGAAAGTTTGCCGAGCTCCACAACCCCGAGAGGTCAATGACTCCTCCCAGACACACCTACGATATTATTGATAAAGACGCATTTCCACTGACCGACAATTGTTGATGCTACCCGAGATAGAGGTGACATTTTCCTTGAAATCTTCGAGCGTTGGAAAAGTATCCGTAATGACTCTACAAATAGCAGCTTTTCTTTTGCCTGGTTTGTCATACACATTATTTTAAAAGATGCTTAAAATAAAGCTCAAGATGAATACCACCCATTTTTTGACGTTTAAAGGTGTCTTAACTTTAAGCAACCCCTCGTTGTGTAAAGCCTTCAACTATCACGGTTTATAGTCGAGTAGGCTTTTAACTCATAGTTCACATCTTTGCTACATATTATCGTGGAGATCCATATTATTCGACGTCTTCGCTTAGTGAATACTTCGCTTAATACTCCCATGTTATTGTATAAGATTGAACAAAAACAATAAAGGGAGACAGTTGCCAGAACACTGAACAAGCGATGATTACGAAACCCTTTCGAGAAGCTGACGAATCCGCTAATGTAAGTGGATTGAATAATACAATGATATATCGTACTATGAATAAGATTATACGGATTTGACTTAATCTGAAAATACAATTCCTATCCATACTATAAGTTCAAAGTATCTAGGTATCTCTGTTTGTCTGTTACTTCGTCTAAACCACTAAACCGATCGTTATGAAATTTTACAAATTCGTATCCTGGAACCTGGCGAACGATATAGGCTAAGTTTTTTATCATGGATCGCAGAGGAAGTCACCGGCAACAGCTAGTAAATATAATGTATAATATGTAGTGTAGATGCGAAGAAAATCTTTAAAACATTTTTCAACGTTGCCTAGGAAAATACTAAAGTTAAAACGTTTTAACTTTGTTTAAAAAGTGGCTTGGTAACACCTTGGTGTTTCAGGTGTGTATAGGTGGTGCTTACCACTTCCATTAGGCGCCACGTGGCTTGTTTGCTTAAAGCCCACATGCCCACCCTCTACATAAAATATTGTAAGTAATTTGTTTTTGCCCGCGTACACGACAACTATACCTAAATTATAAGTTCTACGTATTCTTGGGACATTTTTTGAATTACATATTGCGATATTATGTTTCTTATGTTAAGTTCAAACTTTTCAAACGGTTAAAATTACAGGTAATAAAAAGGGCGTTGCTCTAAAAAATCCACCATTCATTGTAAATTATGGACACTTATAAATGACAGCTATACGGTAACTGCAGCCCTATTTAAGTTGTCAGTATATGCGAGGCTCAAATAACTTATGATTACTTGTTTGCGTATGTGTCACAAGAAAAGCAATTTACTTAATTGCTATATTTTCCAAGTTCATTTCTGAAGAAAAACTTTCAGTGAACCAGTCGCTGACGTCACCAAGTTTAGGGTTGTTTAAGAATAGAGATGATCCCAGTTTTCTGTTTTCGAAGGGGATGAACCAAAGGTACGTGCTTCGAAACCTAAAGTATTGTTATTGTATCATTCATATTACGAAGAAATAACATACTGAAAATACAACGGCAACATATCAGGAGTCGTCTAAAAACAAAGCAGAAAAACATCTGTGTCCTCGAGGCTCGCTTTCCACGAAAATATGAATAATGTATTTCTCAGCCCCTTAGCCCCGTGGTGACTCCCCTGTCTCAATTATTATTTAATATCAATTAGCTCGCACTGCTGCAGTCCATAGATAGTTTAAGAATCAACCAGTTACACTAGAACCTTGGATTCCTTTATATTAAAAAGGCCTTCGGGCCAAAAAAGAGGTCTCCATAATTCGGCGGAGGCAACCCTAGTCCGGCTTACGAGGGGTTAGCGAATCTTACGCACTGCTTCATATTTCATTTGTTTGTTGCTGAAATAACATAAGGGGAAGATTTTGTATAATGCAAAGGTTTTATTATTCATGTTGGTTTATTAAAATGTTTTCAAAATACTTCAGATATTATGGAAATTGAATTTTTATGGCGTACCTACGATATTTTTATTTAATGGATCGGGTGGGAATGCAAGCTATATCAACATGATATGCCGTAGACCCTTCAGTGGCTCGTATACCAATATATTTTCTGGTTTATTGGTTGGAACGACGGCATCGCTTGTAAGGTTGTAAATATTTAAAAAACCGACGTTTAAGGCTTTCTTTTTCGAGTGTTTCTAGTTTACAACTAGTTACTTTTCTAACTTTTGCTCCAGTTTAGGTGGCATTACCATTAGCAAAAATAAAATCTGTTTTAGTGGCCTAAATAATATATTTTTGTTAGTTACCAGAATCACCTCCGGTTACAATTTAAGCTGTTAAACAAAACTTAGAGCTATATAAAGGTATTACGGATGTCCCAAAATCCCAAATACATTCGGATTTAATTGTAATCGACCCTCGTGTCGGTGGTGTACAAACATCGTGTCTGCTTTGTGTAAACACTCATTGTGTGGCAATGGATATATTTTATTGGAAGTCGTTTGTCACTTCCTACACGTGCCGAGTATTGCCTGTCACTGTGGATAAATAGATTGTAGTCGGGGAAGAAGTATAATTTTCCACAAGGTGGACAGATGACCTTGTTAGGGCCGCGGGAGTCCGCTGGATTCGAGAGGCACAGAACCGGTCGAAGTGGCGGAGCTTGGGGGAGGCCTATGTCCAGCAGTGGACGTCTTTCGGCTGAAATGATGATGATAATGATGAATAACTTGTTTTAGTTTATTTGAAAATGAAGTCACTTTCTCACATGATTCCGAATTGAATAAGTAATGTTTCCCCCGGAAAATGTGTTAGATGCGGGTCAAGCAAGCTACCAGCTAGTGTTACTAATGTAATGGTTGCGATCTTATACTACCTACCTACTTTCATACTGTCTTCCTGCAGGCTTAGCATGACGCTTACCATTTCTACTCTACCGTAGAATAGAAATCACTTGTCTACATTTCTCGGTACAACACTGTCAACTGTCTACACGGAAACGTCATTTTTGTTTAATCTTCTGTTGAAAAAACGCTTCTCTACGGTCACACTGGCACACTGGCAGAGGAGTCTTAATGTGTGGCATTGTCTATATGATAATTACGTATTTTTTAAGCGTTATATTGCTATTTGTATTTTGACTGGAGCAGTTGACTAGCTGTCTAATGCTCGTCAGCGCTACTGCTAAGCAGGAGGTCTTGGGTTTGTTTCCCCGGTCAGGCAAAGTGATATTGGATTTTCCTATCTGGTGTCTCTCAGTAGCAGCCCGATGTCTGGATTGGTGCCCGGTTGATGGCATTAGGCTCGCCCCCTACTACATGGGACTTAAATATAACTGGAGAAATGTGGGTGTACAATTGGTACACCGCTGCCCTTCCCAGGGGAAACAAGGCGTGATGTTCTGAGTTATGTTAATTAGCAAAAATAATAAGAGCCTTTTAGCCATTTAGAGGCCTATTTGATATAAGAACTACTTATTTGGATTTCCTTCCAAACAATGATTTACAGATCATACAATAAAATTATATCTGTCTCAAAATAGAACTTCAGTATATTTGTTTTGGTCACTTACCTACTTTGTTGTAGCTAGGGTAGTGAAAAATGTGAATATTCTTGGTGAGGTGGTGGCATTTAGTTCCGCGCGAGACTTGTTACAGCACCGTCATTATATCGTGAAATGTACACGCGATCCATGTGATTTACTACACACCACTACAATTGGAATTTAAAAGAACGTTAAAAGCTCCTAAACATTTGGTTATGCTTATTTTGAATGGAACAGTTTAAAGGCTGGATAAACCAAGGTCAATGAATCTCTATTTTTGAGTTAACCAGGAACCTATTACAGGTAGTACTATGTAGGTAGTTAACTGTTTATCAATAAGAAGCGAGTCGTAAGAATCACCACAAAACAGTTTTTATAAGGAAAATTTCAAAGGTTAGACGTCACTGCTGACTAACCTGAAATAACTAGGTCAAGTTCATATTAAAAGTGTATGTTTTCATAAATTAAGCACGCATTTTCACGTGATTGAGCTTCGAACGTCGCTGCACAGTTCACTGAACAAATAAAGATCAGTGCACACCAGTGGCGCTTGTTAACATTATAATGTGCCTAATAAACAAATGTTTTTCTCAAATTTAAGTACAAGCAGTGTGCCTGATGGGTTTTCCCATGGACAATAAAAATGACTAACTTCCATACAAATTTTCATCCCCTATTTTTCTTTCCTTAAAAATATAAATTAGAAATATAAATATAAATTAGTTTTAAATTTTCAAAAATCCTACCTTACGTAAGGAACTCTTGTGCAATATTTCATACTTCTAGACAGAATGGATTAGGCTGTGGGTTATGTCAGTGAGACAATAGGTGTGCAGTGGTAACAGCTGCAATTTACGAGTTGTAGGTCGTTCGTAGGTTCTAACCCAATCAGCTGCTTTACTTTTGAATAAATTATTTCATCACCACTGCTCTCAAAGCGGTGAAGAAAACTCATCATCATCATCATCTGCATCTGCCTAGCCTTTTCCCAACTATGTTGGGGTCGGCTTCCAGTCTAACCGGATGCAGGTGACTACCAGTATTTTACACGGAGCGACTGAAGAAAAATATCGTGAGGAAATCGGCATGTCCAAGAAAAAAAAAATTGAAGACACGTGATGTCCACCATCCCGCACTGGGCCCGGGTGGTGGACAGCTCACCCCCACTCACCGCGTATTGGGAACATTATCTAATTATAGACTGATTTAACAATAGCAATTTAGCTATTTTAAGAATATGGGGGAGATCCAGCCGGTATACCGCCGTTTACCCGAATTTTATTTGCCCTAATATCATTTGCCATAAGAGTCAACAGCCATAATATCATACGACATAATACTCATTTGCCCTACTCTAATTTGCCATATTAGTCACGTGCCAGAATCATTGTTTCCCATAAAGTCACTTACCATAACATCATTTGTCATAATCATTGTGAGCCCTAATTATCACATGACATAATTATGATATGCCATAACATAATTTGCCATCGACATCGGGTGAGTAACGGTTGTTTATATCAAGAGAATTTGGATGCAATTGGGACTTTAGGGCACCCCGACTCGGACAGGTTAAGTTAGAAGGGGATGGCGCCATCCCCTTCTTGGTTATTTTTTTATAAACCACACAGAAGTAGGAGCCCCGCGAAGCGGGGCTCCGTCGACCTAGCCCACCATCAACCATGCACAGAAAAAAAAAACCATGCACAGAATAAATAAGTTTATTCTTATTATACCAAACATTGCGCACCCATCGACATCGACAGCCAGAAAGCTAATAAGTAGGTAAGTATTAGAATTAAAAACAAGTTTAATAATCAAACTATCTAATTATAATTAGGTAGTACAATTTCTTTTTTAATGCAAATACAAATTTGATGCTAAAGCACGCAAAAATTCTTCTTTTGTATGCCATTTAAATATTATGTCTATAATAATTATTATGGCACATAAAAATAAGGCAAACAATACTTATGGCATTCGTATCTTATGGTATCTAAAATTCGGGCAATTAAAAGTATGTCATATGTCTTTTAGGGCAAATGAAACATTCGGGCAAATGAAATTCGGGTAAATGAAATTCGGGAAAATGATGATTATGGCATATAATCTTCGGGCAAACAATAGACAACTGATCCAGCCGTCTGACGTTAGAAGTAGGTAATATTGGGGATTTCCGTTTGAAAATCCCAATAGCAGCCTGAAACCTTAAGTTGTATCAATGGGTATGGTAATGGGCTGGCCCCCTATATCGTGAGATTTCTAACTAAACTATTTACCAATAAGCCTTCCGCCTTTGTAAGAAATTAGGGACACTTAGACACGTCATAATTTTATGCAGTGAGAAACCCTAGGAAAGGAAATTGACTAACCTATGTCACTGGCACCGTCCAATTTAAATACTTTAGTCGAAATTACATGAAATCTAAACTAGAAATTAACACCTTTAATTCTGAGGCATCCACAACGCGCATTACGTATTATTTTTATGGTCTACATAAAAAAAGTATTCTATCTATCTATCTACGTGTCACTCACCACAACAATCCCAGTTATTATTTATTTACGGGCTCTGTCCTTGACGTGCCGCCCTATCCGGCCACTATGACGTGCATGCATATCATTCATAGGCCTAGCAGTCTGTCTGACACACGCCTCTGTCTGCCAGTGAAAGCTTTGTGTCACTAAACTGCCGACCATTAGCATCGAAATCTTGCATACTTTAGGGTTCCGTATTCAAACAGGAAACTCAGGAACAGGGATGATGATAATGATTCAAACAGGGAACTCCTTTTTTATTCTACGACTAGCTTTTGCCCGCGGTTTCGCCCGCGCGGAACTTTCATCCCCTATTTAACTCCCTTAAGGGTTGAATATTGAAAAATCCTTCCTTATTTCTTGTCTACATTATAAAGGCAACCTCTGTGCAAAATTGAAGATTTCTAGATCCAAAGGTTTGGGCTGAGCGTTGATGAGTGAGTCAGTCAGGACTTTTCTTTTTATTTATATAGATTTGAAATGGCTTCAATTTTGTAGTAAAAAGACCAACACCGAAGTGGTGGTGCGGGGGGGAGGCCTATGTCGAGCAGTGGACGTTTTTCTGCTGAAATGATGATAATGATAATGAGGCCAACTCCTTGAATTAGAACTTTCTGTAAATGGTGTTGGTAACTGACTGCAGAGTTTATGTGCCATACAGCTCAAATTCGGCGCAGATATTTCTAACGCCTATTTAGTTTTATAATTAAATTGAGGTACTTACACTCCCCATATGTAGAGTAAAGTGTCACTTATTTCGAAGTTAAAAGGGAAATTAAAGCGGTAAAATGGGCTAATATTTTAAAGAATAGTCGTACAAATAATAGGTAGGTGTTGTTAAGTCCGTAAAGCTCTAATGAACTGACAAGAAAAGTACTTTGTAGATATTTATGCAGTTCATTTGAACTCATCTAGTTTTGAAACAGAACTTAATTTTAACGTAGAGTTTAAAAAAAAACATTTATAAACAGAAATAAATAAATATCATTTAATTAGTTTTATTGACCAAAATTACTTTAAATGCACGTCGTTGTTAACCTGACTACGGAACCCTACGTGCGTGTAATACAACACACACTTTGCAAAATCCTAACAGATTATCTTTTTCGTCACCACTCTCAGTCAATGAGGCAAAGTGTTTTAATGAATGGTCCATATTTACGACAATGTCGTTGCGTCCCTAATCCGACGCTTTTGGTGTTTGACACTTGAACCAGCACCAGTCAACGAGACAATATGGCGTAGATCCCGCAGGGCTCACAATTAGGGTGAACACCCTCCGACAATTACTCGTTGCGCGCGAGTCGCTTAATGGCAGGGATTAGGTTACGCGTAAGTGAAATGCGAAAACGGGACGAACTAGTAGGGTTGCCCTAAACATGAGACAACTATCTATTGTGACATGTTTTTTAATTAGAAAATTGTGTTTTTTTTTTAACAATGGCTTGGTTACAAAAACTTGAAGGGTTAGTTTTATTAGGGTGCTTGTGAGTGTCAAGTTTGGTCTTTCTTTTTATGTGTAAATGTTGTTATAATGATTGGATGCTTTTTTATCTTTTCAAGAATTATTGGATCAAAAAAACATCACAACAGGATTACTCATAATTGCAGCAATGCTTTCAAAATGTCTACATCACAAATATTACTGTTTCCCAAAACATTACAGTGGATATTTCTGGCAACCCTGATTTGTGACAGAATTCGGGGCGATTTAGAGGTCAGTTAATCACCGGTCGCGGCAGGGGAGCCGTGCCGGTCGCCTCGCGCCGGCTACAGACCCCGAGTCGCCGGTAATAGCCGGCCGTCCGGTCCCGCACCGGCTGGGACACGCGTTACCGGCTTACAATCAATTAACATCATCAACGTTGAACTGGCTAATTCATTTTGGGACTAATGAATGTTCTGCTAAATACTTCCCTTATGTGGTGCAAAGTTAAATTAAGCATAATGGAGTGTTCAGTTTTGATGAATACGCTATTATTAGATCATTTGAACGTAGACGGAGCAGAAAGAGTGTGTTAGAACCTCATAAAAGGATCATCATCATCATTTCAGCCGAAAGACGTCCACTGTTGGACATATGCCTTCCCCAATTTGGGGTGGTTTGGTATAATCACCACGCTTGGTAGGTGGGTTGGCGATCGCAGTATGGTGGTAAAATGCATAGAGAACGCTGCTGCACATTCTCTAGTAAGTCCCTTTATCGCCTCTTACGACACCAACGGGAAGAGATGGGATGGTGCTATTCTTTACGTCCGGCACCACACGGACGTAAAAGGATACGAAGTTTAATTGTCTGCCCCTTTCTCTATGGCAAAAATTGTGACTTTAGTTTTGCATTCACGCACAAGAAATTCAATAAAATGTTATTAATAGTACCTATAGAAAATTTATAATACCTATGTCATATGCAATTCATAAGCAGTTAGCATTCTCAAATAACTGCGCTGAATTTAAAACTGGTACAAGCTTCGGGTACATTCTGCCTAGTATATTGTTTATGAGTTTTACGAAATATTCAGCTTACATCTACATGTTCCCACTGCTGAGAAACAGGCCTCCTATCTGTTAGAGGGAGTGGGCCGTAATCGACCAAATGGGCCCAGTGCGGATTGGTTGATTGGTCTTCAAGTTTTTGGTTCTAGGACATGCCGGTTTCCTCTCGAAGTTTTCCTTCACCGTTTTGAGAGCCGGGCCCGTTACCACTGTGCCACCACTGCTCTCCGCTCTGCTTTATGACTTCATAATACATAAATCAAAATATTATAGCTATGCTAACATCTCAATCGATCAATCTCTACATCTCAAAGGAACAGGGGAGGCACGAAGCCTGTTCCCCTAACAATAACAGTCACGGATATTACATCAATTGTACACTCCCACCAAAGATACGAGTTTATTAATATTTTAGAAGGTGAACTAATCGATTTTATTACGGAAAACTTCACACAATACAACATCCGTAACTTTACTAGGTACAAGATTTACATTACTTATAGAAGAGCTTACAAGTGAATTTGATCCACAAAAGTATTCAATGAAATGTAGGTACGTTTTTCGTTTCTTGGCAGCTCGCCCAGGGTTAGCACTCTATACTGACATCTAGCCCAATTTTTAGGAAAGAGCACTCGGTCTCTTTTTAACCGACTTCAAAAAGAAGGAGGTTATCAATTCGACATATTTATATTTTTCTGTCCCAAGAACGTTGCAGAAAGATGGACTTAAAAGTTGTATAAAGTAGAAGTGACTAGGCTAAACTAGGTTCAATTTTCTGAAAAACCGAAATAAATGAAATGTTTATTAGATCTTTTCAAGCACGTTTACATGTCAATATTTTTAAATGGTTGCCAAATTTAACGAACAAACTCCCTGACATCTTTCACCCTTTTTTTTAGATTCAAATAAATGTTCATGGTCTAAACTTCATTCTGTTCATCTTCTACTGTTCTGTGTCCAACAGGTAAAAGATAGCCTACCTCCAAAAAATCCTTTTACCAAAACAAAACAAAGCAATTCAATCCCTTACAGACACCATGCAGTCCTTATCAAATCAAAATACCACCCATGATACCGTTAAATCCATTGGTAATCAAATTGAAACCGATAACGACACCGCAAGTAAGTCTTACCGTACGTCGTACGTGGGGTACATTAAAGAGGCGCACCTCTAGTGCCTAATGGATGACTACTAGAGGGGGAAATGGAATTGCAGCTGAAATGTATTGCATTCATACCTGACAGTGCTTGCGTTATTACCGAGCCGTATGTTAGGTGCAGTCTTTATGTACAGTCGGGAAAAGAAGTAGCTGTTTAGCTACATTTCCTTTCCAAACCATGTTAAGCATCAAAATGTGCTCATTATTCCAGTCTTTGATATTAGTGTGAGTTTCATTTATTTAAAAGTTATTTTGCAGTATAAAAGTGAGAAAATATGAATTTTGGTCTACGTGGTACAATTGTTTCATTTTCGTCGGTTGACTGTGTCTCAGTCTTGGAATATTACTTATTCATTGAGTATCAGTGATGCACATTTTTGCACAAACACTCATATGTGCAAAAAGATTCACTATACCTTTGTGGGTAACCTTGTGGTTATAAAGTTATGTCGACTTGTCTGAGTTTTAAAAACATATTTACTTTTCACAACTTTTCCTGTTTTTCTCGAGCGTCATTTAGTTACAAATCGCCACGTGCTAATCTCCTGTCTGCAGGTTCCTTGACCGCTGGCTGCTAGGACGTGAATACACCGCACTTGACCCTCTTGAAGGACGTCACAAATAAGGTCAGTGGAAGTCCTTTCCCGGACTCCCGTCTCCTTGCTTCCTATTCACATGACCGATCACTGAAGTTAAGTTGGTAACATCTAAGTCATATAAATAATCCTGGCTGTTCACAATTATCTCCTTTATTTATAAACGTTGCTTAAAGTTAAATAATGATTTAAAAGAAAACATTATTTCTCCTTAAATGCATTTACATTGTTACAGAGCGAAAAACCCTGACTTCTAAACTAGGTTTATGTACCTGTATCTTAGAAACCAGTGTCCCTTCAAAGTGGTGTGCATATAGTAAAGAGAACACACGTTATACCTACTCAATAATCAATTAGGGCAAGTCCAAGAGAATGAAGAATAAATAAGATATTCCCTGTAACGAGGTGAATTTAGATAGATGATAATTTTTATTTTGCAATTGTTCCAGCTTACTCATGGCTTCATTAACTGTGACCTTGTAGTATTTCATTAAATAAATTGTTTCTAACGTTCAAGCTCAAATTTTCTTACATTTTTTCAGGCTGAAGAAAATATGAATATTTGATGAAAAAGTTATTCATGGAATTAAATGAACTTAAAGGGTTGTATTGTTCTGCCAGGGGTGCGGGTGGTTCGAAAGAGATACCGTGGCTCCTGGCACACAGGCAACTGAGGGAACACGGGTGGGTTTTAGATGATAATTTTTATTTTGTAATTGTTTCAGCTTACTCATGGCTTCATTAACTGTGACCTTGTAGTATTTAATTAAATAAATTGTTTCTAACGTTCAAGCTCAAATTTTCTTACGTTTTTTCAGTTTGAAGAAAATATGAATATTTGATGAAAAAGTCATTCATGGAATTAAATGAACTTAAAGGGTTGTATTGTTCTGCCAGGGGTGCGGGTGGTTCGAAAGAGATATCGTGGCTCCTGGCACACAGGCAACTGAGGGAACACGGGTGGGTTTTTATCAGTAAAAGTCTGACACGCCCTCCTACTCCACCCAGAGCGACAGAAGTTATTTGATGATTCCCATCCAAGAAAAAAGAAGAATTGTACTAATGAGTTTAATGATTATTATTCAAAAAATAGATACTTCCGTGTTTCGGTGTCAAGTCATATTTTGTTCAACATAGATACTTGACACTAACCTGCAAATTGCAGACAAAACTTAAGAAATTTCGCGGGTTATCCTGACGCTTCCCCTTAAAAGATGCAGAATTTTTCAAACTCTACTCCTCAACGGGTTTTACGTATGGTTGAAGTTAGCTAGTGAAATATTTCGGAGAATTCTAGGTATGTGAGAACATACCCAAAGGTTAACATGATTACATATTCTGTGTTCGTAATAACAGTGAGCGCTAGTTTTCACCCCGCCAGCACAACCCAGTCTAACGAACCTATATTTGTTTAGTTCCGCGACGTCCACGCGTAGAACGGGGACACTGACATTATAAACTTGTGTGTAGATGTAATGAACATATTCGTGTACCTACATTAATGATATACTTTTGATTATGTTTTAAAATGGTGTTCGTTAAAACGTCCCTACTTTTTAGTGTTAATTTTACCGTAGCTCATTGTAAACTACGAAACCCTACGAGGGGTTTTTAACAGCTTAGCTTAGTTTTAGATTCTTCCGCTACATCACGTCTTTGATGCGTGAAAGTACAACTTTGCTATTCTAATGAATATTTTCTGTGAAAACTTAGGTGAAGTGTTGTTAAATTGGATCAAAAGTGAAGTCAGATTAAATCTGCATACTGCAACAGCAGAAATAGAAAAGAAACTTGTACTCACATCACTTCACTTTTGCTAGATCTCATTGGTTTGTTTTCTCTAACACTAAGCAACAAGCGCGCTGCAGTCTTTTCAAAGCTCGGCGTAGTGCCAAACGTTGAAAATGCAACAGTGCGCTTAGTTATACAATAGTGATGTTCATATAATGTAAGTGCTATCAGTGTACGTTGTACCTTGTAACATATACGCTGTGCGCTGCGGCTGCATTCCAGGCGCGGCGGTGACGCCTGCGCGAGACGTGTTGTGCAGCGACAAAGCGCCCAGCAAGTCTAGCTCGGTGGCTGCAACAAACACAATATAGTCAATGAAATGGACAACACAACACAGCGTTACACATGACAGCTGACGTAACAACGTATGTCACCGACCGCGTTATGGTAACTTTGCATACCTACTGGTGACGGAAAGAAAAATAAAGTTCACTCACTTTTCACTTTTAAGTGTTGCACGCGAAACCGCAAATTTTCGTGCAAATAAGGATGGTCGCTTTGTCTTATGTTTAGTATGATGTATGTATAGACTTATGTAAACGGCCAAAACTTAGATTACAGCATCAACCCAACAAAAACCTAATTGTAGCAAGAAAAAGATCACTGAGATATTGACAGACTTATGTTAGTCGCAAAAACTCAACAGCAACCTTATAGTTACGAGAATAAATATCACTTTGATTTTGACAGTGACTAAAATCAGAGGTAAAATAATTGTGAACCGAACAGACTCTAGTAGGATTTTAAAACCATAAAACCTGCTATACATTCATTGGAAATGTCACGGTTGGGTAAAAAGCTACCATAAACCTAATATCTATAAACAAACCACATTGATGATCTATATAAAAAATCCGATGAATTATTCCAAGACATACCTACGTATTGGAAAGCCTTATTGGCTAGAAAATAAATGTATGTCACACTCGTAAAATATTGCTTTGTACCCTATTTATTGTTCAGAAGCAAGACACGTTTTAAATTACCCACAACACTGACACGTTTGTGGGTTCAAACAAAATGGAGCAGGAGACATAATATTCAAGCAACACGCTTCGGTATCCATTAGCCAGGCGTTAATATGAGACGTCGGGCTTTAGATAGGAGCAGTGGTGGCCCAGTGCGGACGGCCGCGACTTATAAGTTGTGGGTCGTGAGTACGAACCGAAGCAGGCACTTCACTTTGTGTAAATTATTTCATCACCACTGCTCTCAAAACGGTGAAGGAAAACATCGTGAGGAAACCGAGATGTCCTAGAACCAAAAAATCGAAGACATATGACGTCCACTAACCCGTACTGGGCCCGCGTGGTGGATTATGGCCCAATCCCTCTCACACAGAGCAGGCATGTGTCCCAGCAGTGACAACATTATAGGCTGATGAAGCATGCATGGGCTTTAGAAAGAGAATTTCACACAGATACGAGATGATGCTATAAACAGCCAAACTTTTTTAAACTTAACATATTAACCGTATATGTCATAACATATACGGTTTCCTGGAAAAGCGGTGGCCACCACTGCGCCGTACAGTGTCTGCATTTTTTTCAGCGAATGACGTCAGTGATACGTCGGATATTATTTTGAAGTTTTTATCACTGTCCCTTTCAATCAAAGCACGTGCAATCGTATCACTTCACAACCCTTGATTGATTGGTGGACGTAAGGCATTAAGTCCGCCTTTGTACGTTTTTTGTGTGCGAAAAGTTTGAATAAACAAACGTTATTTATGAAAGATCGTCGCTTACTGGACGTCTGAGGAAAGACATTGCCGTCGAGGTAGACCATGGCGAAGGTGGTGCGACGACTTGATAAGCTTGGCAGAGCCAACATGGGCAGAGAACGCACAAGACAGGGAGCTGGTTTGGAAGGAAAAAGGCGAGGTCTTTGCCCAGAAGTGGGAAAGAAAACAGGTTAACAAAAAAAATCTACTACTACTATTACACGCCTGCCCAACTCGCCGGGACAAGAAGGCGTGATGTGATGTATTTATCATTTACAGCCAAGTACCAACAGCAAATTTTATATTTTACTCCGTGCAACATTGTGTATTTAAACACCACATAAATCTCCCTTGTTCGGTTGTTAAATATCCTGAAATTCACGCCGAGGGCCGTAAAGTGTCTACTACGGAAAACGATAGATCAGTATACGTTATTTTTTTCTATATGTAACGAATATTTATGACCTAATAAAGTCGCAATGGCCTACATTCGTACAATCAATAGGAATGGAGGGATAAAAAAATATTGAGGAGCCTCGAGTATATCGATCTGAGTAATCACGTGGTTCAAAATATGTAATGAAGTTTGCATAGCCTTGTTTGTTGAGAAACATTTCAAAGAAAATTATGTGTTGACAAATTGACAGTGACATGTAGGCTTATCACAAATGAAATTACCAACATATTAGATTAAAGTATGGTATAATTTTCACGCTGTTGGTGACAAAAGCGTGATGGAACCCATCAGTCACAGCAATCAGCAGCTTATCACCCCGCGTCGGTAATTGGTTGAAGTTCACAGAAAGAGAGGGTTGTATTATAATATAATTTCACTAATAGTTACGTGATGGGTTGAATTATTTTCATATTAAGGGCCTGTGTAGGAATATACATAATTATGTCGCCGCGAAAGCATCTACCTGTTCAGATTATAATATAATCTTATGCGTAACTATTTATTACAATTGTTAGTGACCGTACAAGTCGATAATTCTGCTCGCTATTTCCGTAGCGTTTCTTACTCGTTCTTCTTCATTGGGAACCTACTTTTGTTTTAGAATGGGCTACTACATAGATTCACTTCATAACTCAAACTATCTGACTCCTTGATAAATTAAAATCCCATAGTGCTTGTTACTGATTTAACTGAAAATAAATACTTTGAGTTAGAGTATTAAGTATTATGTGTGATTGAAATCCAACTACATATCTACCGTTAACGAAGAATTACATTATGTGTCATACATTATCCCCTACATAAATAAAGAATATAAGAGAATTTCGATGAAATTATCCTCAAGTGGTGTAACAAAACATGAGTATATCAGTACTTTGAAACACAACACACACATTTTTTTCATCAAAACATATTAAAAACAAAGAGTTGAATAGGGTAAATTCATGTATCTACATAATACCTTAGCATGTGTCCATAAATCTTCTTTATACATACTAAGCTAGTATTTACGCAAATTCCTACGTTGAATTCGGTGCCGCAGGTAATTCGTAGCCGTAGCAGAGAGCCATCTATCACTAGGAACCCGGTCACGTAGCGCGCTACGCCGGCCGGCTACAGCTCGTAGCAACGCGCTACAAGTAGGCTACGGCTACGAAACTACGAGATTTTTATTTTACCAGTACCATTTTAAAATCAAGTGGAATTAAAATACAAAAGCTGGCATATACTGCAGTATACTACAGAAGTCTATAATAATATCGTAAATGCAAAAGTAACACTGTTTGTCTGTATGCCTTTTACACGCCTACGGTTGATATGATAGGATTGGATTGAAAATAGACAAACAGGTAGACCATGACCTGGGTTACGACATAGGACGTTTTTATCCTGGTTGTACGTACCCGTGGAATAATTTCCGTACTCCACGCGGATGGAGCCGAGGGCAAAAGCTAATGTTAAAATAAATTAGGTATTGTCTTACCTGCAAAATATTTAATTAATTTCGAGCGAACAAAAACGGTTCTCCGGGCAAGTGAACTTTATGAAAAGGCAAAGTTGGTCGTTTGGGTATTCATTACAAAGTTATGATAAGCTTCACCTAATTGCTATTTATTAAACTTTAGACTTTTAATCATATTAACGCCTAAAATTACAGTGAATACATTGAATAGGGGTGGGTAGGTATGTGTGGAATAGTAATGTTAGCAGTTGAATTTAGTTTTGAAGTATGCTTTTTGCAATTTTGCGATGAGTCGGCCTGTTGAAGCCAAGCCACCACCACCGGTAGTAGGTACTATCGGTGGTTGTGGCTTGGCTTGAGCAGGTAGGTACTACTCAGAACAAATCATGATATAAAAATAAAAAAGTAATATAAAAGAAAGAAAGAATACCGTTTATTTAGACACAGTTCGTGTAACACAAAATAAATAGCAAATAAAAATGAAAATAAATAACTAGGTAGATACTATAATATAATATGTGCCTCACGGCTGCGCCAATCAATAAATCTGCCTAGCCTTTTCCCAGCATGCAGCTGAATACCAGTATTTTACATAGAGCTACTGCCTATGTAGCCTCCACAACCCGGATACTGGGTAGGTACCCTTTGGTAAGACTGTTTGTCAGACTTTTGGGCTTATGACAACGCGTAACGACAGTCAAAACTCTACAAATGACAGACGGGACCAACGGGTTAACGGCTTGATGTGTAGTAGATAGTCACCCATCCATGAACCGACTGCGGCAAGCAAGCTTATTTACCCATAATCCCCACCATTTTAAATAAATGCTGAATATTGGAAAGAATATTCCGAAAATGTGTTTCTGTCAATCAGTTCTAGAGTTAATAAACAAATGTTGACTTCATATTCCTACATTGGCAAGCGCGTGTCGTGTCAAAAGAGCTTAGTGCCACGCGTAGCTTCAAGTGGCTCTGACACTCATGAAGTGGCCACCGCTTAGGTGACTGCTTATCCCCTTTTAAGGAAAATTGGGGAGATATCTGACGGTTTGGTGGAGAAAATTATATTATAAATATATACAAATATTGTAAAACATTTTTCAAGAGTTGAGGTGGAGTTTCTTGCTCATTCTTCTAAATACAAAACTACTTTTTGGAAGGGGACTACCATCAATCATATTTTCTTTCTTCGGGCATTGAAATAAATGATTTGACTTTGACTTTAAAATCAATGACTGACATTTTAATTCACCCTTAACGAAAACATTGAATGCTTCTACGAAATAGTGATTTAATTTTCAACTTTATTACAGTCATTATTGTCTCATTTCCTATTTACGAAAAGAAAGACATGACGACTTTACAATGAGCAGCCTAATCGACATATATCTTTTTATCTTAATATACCGACACAGTAATTTGTTTTATTTTTTAGTAATTTATTCTTTTCTGAAAATAGTAAAATGGAATCAGTAAACAGCAATAAATTGAATTATCTGGAGAGTAATAATTACAAAAATTACACAACATCGTCATCCTAAAAAGTGCATGACGTAGGTAATTGAACATCCATAAAATCTCTAATATAATCACAGCATATAATGTCTGAACTATCAGAGAAATAAAAAATATTTAAACATTTCCACGTGAACACGACTCTCTCTTAATTTTTTCGTGAACAAGCAGCTCAGATTGTGTCAAGAGCCCTCTCAACAAAGCAGAAGCTCCAATTTGCGACGCCTGTGCCTCACAGCAAATTTTACAGTTCAAAACACATAACATCACGCCTACACTACGGGAAGGTAGGCAGAAGTGCGAATTAATGGTTTTGCCAGTTATGTTTAATTCCAATGTAACTGTGGCCATGAACCAGGTATGAACATGAGCACAAACATTTCGCGCTGCTACTGAGATATTCCCAATTAAAAAAACAATATAATTTTTACCGATCTGGGGATCGAACTCAAGCTCAGCAGTTACACTAGCAACCCCAAAAATCAAACACGGCAGTCACAAATAATAGAGGAGGGTCCCTAAGGGTGGAAATATAAACGAATATAATAGAAAAGAAATCATTTGAGACGCTCCCAGTCCATTAGATGTCTAAAGAGGAGAAACTATAGCCATTTAAAGTTAAACTTGAAAATAAATTACCAGTTTTATCTGCAAATGCTGATCCTAATCACCTATATGGTGATTTTTTTAAGATGTATTGTAAACAATTTAATTCCACTTTTATTCCCAAGACTATCTCGATTAATAGTAACGTATCTTTCAGTGATTGGGCTACCATTGGTATTCATAAAAGTAGAACACGACTTTATGAGCTGTACAATGAAAGGACTTCTGTAAACACTGCTGAATTTAATTTATATGTTAGAAATTATTCCAAATTATTTAAAAAAGTTTGTTGGATGGCCAAGTCGCGTTATTTGAGTTCTAAGATTAAAAACAGTAGTAATGTAATTAAAACGACTTGGAATATTATTAATAGTGAAACGGGAAAGTCTAGCAACCGAAATACTGACTACAGCCTGTCTATCAATGACAACATAATCACATCAGACTCGCAAGTCGCCGCGGCTTTTGAAAATTTCTTCGCAGATATTCCCGTTTCTACTACAAAATCACTAAACTCATCACCTTCTGTTGCTGAGTCTTTACTTAAGGAAAATGTTAATGTTTGTGATTCAGAATTCCATTTTGAACATATTAGCTGTAGAGATATAATTAAAACCTTTCACACTTTAAATGTAAAAAAGACTGCAGATCTGTGGGGTAATTCTGTAGAAGTTGCTAAGTCTATTATTGACATTGTAGCACCTACTTTAGCTCTTATATTTAATAATTGTATAGACTGTGGGGAGTTTCCTGACCTAATGAAGAATAGTAAAATAATACCTTTGTTTAAATCAGGTAGTACATCAGACCCCACTAATTATAGACCTATTTCAGTACTACCTACCTTTAGTAAAATTTTTGAGAAATTAATTTTAGAACAATTGCAAAGATTTTTTAATAAACATAATTTATTACATAGCAAACAGTTCGGTTTTACAAGGGGTCGTTCAACTACCGATGCCGGTGTTGAACTCTTAGGGCATATTTACAATGCATGGGAAAATAAATACGATGCCTTGGGCATCTTTTGTGATTTATCTAAAGCATTCGATTGCGTGCTTCATGAAACTTTAATCAGGAAACTCCGCCACTACGGGATCCGGAACAGCGCTCTGGATCTTCTTATTTCATACTTGTGTAATAGGATTCAGTGTGTTGATGTAAACGGAAAAAGATCTCCCGGATCCGTAGTATCAATGGGAGTCCCACAGGGCTCGATTCTTGGTCCTTTCTTGTTTCTTATTTATATTAATGACTTGCCTTACCTCATAAAGGATGATCATGATATAGTGTTGTTTGCGGATGACACTTCACTTTTGTTTAAACTTGAACGTCAGCAACTTGTTAATGACGATGTAAATAGCGCAATCTCAAAAGTAGTTCACTGGTTCAATGTTAATAATTTACTTCTTAATGAAAAAAAGACCAAGTGCATTAAGTTTACGCTACCTCACGTTAAGCAGGTGAAAACTAATGTGTTGATAAAGGGCGAAGAATTGAATCCTGAAAATAGCACTGTATTCTTGGGCTTAACTTTGGATGCCAAGCTTCAGTGGGGCCCACATATAGCCAAATTATCGAAAAAGCTAAGCTCTGCAGCATACGCTGTTAGAAAAATTCGTAATTTAACTGATATAGAGACAGCCCGCTTAGTGTACTTTAGCTATTTTCATAGTGTAATGTCGTATGGTATTCTATTGTGGGGAAATGCCGCCGACATTCAGACTATTTTTGTCTTGCAGAAAAGAGCTGTTCGATCAATTTATAAATTAAGTCCGAGACACTCTCTCAGAGATAAATTTAAGGAGATTAATGTAATGACTGTGCCTTCACAGTATATTTATGAAAATCTTTTATATGCCCATAAAAATATTAAATTGTTTTAAAAATACAGTGATATCCATAGTATAAATACTAGGAACAAACACAAATTTGTTGTACCATCAACAAGGCTCAAGAAAATAGGTGGGTCATTCAGATGTCAATGTATACGCTTCTATAATAAACTTCCAAGCCATGTTCAAGATCTAAGTCTCAATAAATTTAAATCATTCATTAAACGTAAGTTGTGCCTGAAAGCCTTTTATACCGTTAAAGATTATATTGAGGACAAAAAAGCTTGGGATTGACCTGCTCCAATTTTGTATACAGTTTTTTTTTTCTTTTTTAATATTTTTTTTTTGCTCTTTGACATTCGATTATTGTTATATACACTTTGACATTTGATTATTATTATATACACTTTGACATGAATATTTACTTTGAGAAGTATAATATTATTTTGCTTTAATTATTGTGAATGTGAGGACTATGTGGTATTTTTGTTTTTGTGTTTCATTTCTTTCTCAGTTCATTTTTAAAGTTAATCTGGCAGTTTGAGTACTTTATGTGGCCTACACTAATGTCCTTTCTTTGGTATTGTTCGTCAAATCGTTGAGCTCCTCAAGTTCTGAGTTGAGCCGTATGATTACTGATACATGCGTGCACTGATTGGACAGGTCCACTCAATCTGTGTGGTTTCTTTCCTCAAAAGACCATTTCAGACACCAATCCACATGGTCTTCAAATGATCTGACCAAGATTATGTCTGGACTTTAAAAGAGACTGTGACCTCTGAGTTTGTTTCGGCCTTTCTTCTCAGAGTAGTCAGTTAGGAAACGCCGACCTCACCTAGTTTAAAAAATATGATTGACGTGTAAAAGTGTTTGTACAAACCTACTTACAGAAATAAAATCATTTATCATTTATCATTTATCATTACCGGGAACAGTCATAAATAGAAAGAAATGCCGATGTCAACCAGGAAATATTAGTCCAAGGACAAACTAGACTTTTTCAATTATACATTTGTGTCTGTATCGTTAAATTGTCTAATACGCACTGTATGTATGTAGAGATGTTATCAAATCAGACTTGTGCATCGAGGATTGCGTACAATTTGTATGTTTTAAGAATTTAGTGAGGAATAATAAATTAAGACATTATCCAAAACCGAAATATTTCTGGCCTACATATAGATATTCCCCTTTATTTATAAACTTTGCTTAAAGATAAGAGACTTTTAAACGTCAAAAATGTATGGTTAAACAGTGTCTAATCATTACTCAACGTAAGGCAACTCTTATAAATAAACCCCATAGCCGATTATAATAAATGCTCATGTACTTATAAATGATCAGCTTCTGATAGAGATAATTTAGTTAAGATCTAGACTCTAACCAAGCTGTATCATATACAGAGTTCCACACAAATTCCTAGAAATTTGTAACAATACTATGACAAAGACTTGATCTACAGACAACAAGTCACACCGCGCCGGCAGCCGCATCACCGAGCCGGGAGCGGGCGCCGGCGCGCCGCCGTGTCGCCGGCCCGTCTGCCCCTCCGGCACAGATACGGTCCACATAAAAAGAGCTGCTATGGCTGCTCCAGATTGCCTCGTAAACTGTCGCTGTGGATTCTCCGTGTTTGCAGCTGACCCATAACTGCTGTTTAGCTATCGGAATAAACGAAGCTTTTATCTTTTATCAATGCAAATAATAGACTTGATTTCTGATTGTAGCGGTGCGCTCTGTTGTCTAGATTTCTACAACAGGTCTGTCAGGTGTTTGTATCTCTTGAGGTATATTTATCGAGCATAGAGCATACTTACCAGTACGTAGGAATATATACAGAAAGATTTTCATGAAAGTAGTGTTGTTACATTCATATTTAATCCATTTCAGTGCCTTATAGTTATAAATTAATCATGTATTTACTGACTGACTACTTAAATTATTATTTATTGATTCTGTTTGAATTGACTTACACTAGAATGTTTTCTGTACAATACAAGAACATGTAAGTTATTGAGGAGTTTTACTGTCAGATCTTCATTATACGGAGCGACAGGAACATCGACGCACCATCTTCAAATTTTTCATTGGTTATGTTAAATTGCTCTGCCATACATTTTGACCATTTTTTATTAGACTTTTCCATGAAACAGATGATGTCATTTTTAAACTAAAGCCAAAATACAACGTCATATCATTTATGACGTATCGTATAACGTATGCCATACTCAACTGCTAACATATACGGCTATACTCCGAACCACTATCGTCTCCGAACTGCTTGCTAAAAGCCGTAAAACGTATTTTCCAGGCGATCGTAAACACTTCTACTCCCACACTAGTTTATAGTAGACATCGCTACTAGATACAGTAACGACCTGATAATGCTACATTACATTGCATACTGCTACAGAACTATCGCCCTTAGCCGTAAAGAAGTAAGGAATGTGTTTGGTAGTGCGAAAATTCGGTTTACGAGAAATGCAGTTTCGTGCATCAAATGCGTTTTATGAGTCGGAAATTGCGATTGGTATTAGTAGTTGTACGACCGGACGATAACGTTTTAACACACTTTAATTATGAGCTGTTTTGTTGCTTACGAGTACTCTATCTTGTAGCTCATGTACTTTATCTTTGTCATAGGCTTCGTCAGGGACCTTTCCATGGGAATTGATTGGTAATTCCATATTTAAAGATAAAGACAATTTTATTTGTCAAAACATGTGTATACATGCAAATTAAGCATGCAGGATGTCATAATATTAATATTTCGTACGTACATGTTTCACCCGTATAGTGTACATTTTTACAAAATAAAATTTAAAATAATTACAAAATAAAAACTAAATTAGTCAAGGCACTTCAATCCGAGTACACAATGGTCAGTAAACAATAATAAATCAGTAGAATTAATTAATCATAAAATGTCACAAAAATTAAGGAAAAAAAAAACAAATAGTGTCATTTAAAAAGACATTTTTATTATAACTAGCTTTTGTCAGTGGCTTCGCCCGCGTGGAACTTTCATCCCCTATTTTTCTCCCTCAGGGGTTGAATTTCCAAAAATTCTTCCTTATTCCTTGTGTACATTATAAAGGGAACCTCTGTGCAAAATTTCAGCTTTCTAGGTCCAGGAGTTTCGGCTGAGCGTTGATGAGTCAGTCAATCAGTCAGTCAGGACTTTTCTTTTTTTTATATAGATAAAACTTGTCTGTTACTAAATCTTGCATCTTTTTTAAAACAAATTTCCCAATAATGGTTTATATGTATGAATGTGGTATTTTCTTCTAAATTTTAGGAGCCATACAGAAAACGCTTTTTCCCAGATGCAGTCTTTGACGTAAGCGAACACAGTTGATTATTGTCACGTCTATTACGGGGGAAAGGTGTCAGCTAGTCGTGGAAATAGAAATTGATTTACCCTTACAAATGTCGCAATTTCAAATATATACAGAGATGGTAAAGTTAATAATTTGTGTTTTATTTTAAATGGCATACAGCTGTCAGTTGACTTCAAATTGAACATCGCACGAATGCATCTCTTACATAAATTTTTAAAAGATGAACTATTGACAATTTTTTCAAGAAAACCTTTTGTTGGACAAACACGTTTGAAAAGTGGAATAGAAGACCGACTATGGTTCCCTTTCGTATTAAATAACCAACAATCGTTTAAGGAGGCCTTTACCAATAGGCACGCGCGTTTTTTTTTTTTTTTTTGAATTTATGGCTGATTTACTAAACCATCAATCCAACTAATTCGTTATTTATATTTGTCTATTCTATTCCGTCCTTAATCTAGAAAGGAGTTAAACCCTCACTTTGTCAATTTTTACTTTTTAATAGAATCTAAGAGAGTTCACAATTCTCTATCTTTCTGTCACAACATTTTTTATTACAATTCAAATAGTTCTCAAGATATGAGAGTTTGTAGGCCGTTAACTGGAAAGGATTCTTTAGGATAAACAGAAAGAAATATCATTTGATGTTTTCTACATTCTGTAACGCTAAGTATCACAGTTTTTAAGAAACAACGATTCGCGCGTTTTTTTACATTTTCTGGGAAACAACTTTTAGGAAATAACGCCTGTGTAGTTAAAGGACGGCAGTATTTAGAATCTTCAACTAAATATATACCCACACCATTTGCACATGATATATATCATCACATTTTATGATTAAAAATACTTAGGGCCGATTTCACCAATGAAACTGAACGCGTTCAACAGATCCAAACCACGATCAACAGAGAAGTCATCATTCGGAGGAATATAGGCACTGACAGCTCTTAGACGCAGTTAAGTTGTGCTGATCGCGTTCAGGTGAAATTCGCCCTAAGTTTACCTGTTGTAGAACTCGTCCAACGTAAAAATCGGTAACATTTTAGTACTTAGCTACTGCTAAGGTAAAGTGTTAACTCATGATGGGCGTATCAGCGCTCATGCCTATAAATTAACACACTTTTCACCCCCACGTAATGTAATTAGGCACACATTTGGATTTCCAACGTTAATTTAAAAACGAAGTCAAGCATATTAATTAACAAAGCTGTTATGAAAAGCTCTTACGTGGAAACCGTCTGGTATGCAGACAATATCAATTATTTTTATTAATCGACCGCCATGTTATCGTGTTGGACCACGAACTAACGTTTAAGACCGCAGTGCAACTCCTAATTAATTTTAAAAGCAATTTTTTCGGCCATTATCTCGATTCTATGGATTAGATTAGGAATAATGGTGCCCTCGTTGAATGGAAGGGAGTCACGTAGGCTAATGGTTAGGATTTCAACGGAATTGTAAGGTCATTGCATGATGTAAAATAAAGTAATACGTTTACAATTCATCCCTTCTTGTGCGAAACTTTTGGTAATTCCTCTATTTATGCAGCAGAACTGACTTCAGGTAAATTGCAAATTTTCACAATGTTACCTGGTTAATTGCTCCACAAATGTAAGAAACGTTATTATATTCATGATAATGTTCCCACTGCTGGGATGCAGGCCTCCTCTCTGAGAGAGGGCGTCGGCCGGAACCCACCACGAGGGCCCAGTAAGGGTTGTTGAATGCTGCACGTCTTCGAAGTTTTTGGTTCGAGGACATTTCTTTTCCTCGCAATGTTTTCCTCCACCGTTTTGAGAGTGATGAATTTAAATACACAAAGTAATGTGCCTGCCTGGGTTCGAACTGACGACCTGCTACTACTCGTAAGTCAGGGCCGTCACTACTGGACCACCACTGCCCGTCAAACACTACTTCCGAGAAACCTCTAATAATAAGCTCCCGAATTTTTCGCATAGAAATATCTCTGTTACTGCAAATACCTAATTAAAACTTGCTGAGAATGCATTTGTTAGATTTTTTCAATATTAACTCTATACCTTAATGATACTAGGTAGATCAATAGCCTGTATTAGTAAAACAGCTAATAATAATTTATCATTTTGAACATTACTCTGGATAAGTATAAAACTGAGGTATAAAATTACAAAATATATTATTAATAAACCTATACCTAAATGAAAAAAAATGTAAATTTCGACTTGTCTTAGTACGGGGCTTCCGTAACTAAGACAACTGTCATTTTAAACCTGACTATTTGTGAACCTGGGTAAATGAAAGGCTTCTTTAAGTGATAAATAATCCTAGGTCCCTTGAGATCCCACTTCTCCAGGTTACACTGTATTTAATTAATATACCGACCCGCCCCTGCTTTGCGCGGTTTTTACGACTTTACAAAACATCGAAGTTTCGAATTTTTTACTACTATTTTTACTATTTATTTATTTATTTCTCTCAAAAAGGTACAAATTCGGTACATGGCATTTAGGTTAAAGGTAGATTCAAACCTTTGTGAGAGCTGGAGTCTATACTGGGTTCGGGACCTGTATTACAGACCTCCAGGCTCACACCCTTAAAATTACAATATTAAATTGCACTTACGTACTACAACATAGATAAGCTCCAAGTACTGAGAGGACGAGAATTTAATACAAAAACAAAAGATGTGCTAGTTGTGTCTTAGGGGAGTGTTGTGTGTCCGTGAGTGCAATATAAGTCCTCACGCCCAGCGCCCGCAACGGGCACGGGCGTGAGCACCTACTTGCCCGAGAGTGTGTGTGTGTGTGTGTGTGTGTGTGGTAAATAGGTGAACCGCGATCTAAGATTTATATAAATAGTTAAATCATTCCGGTAGGTGAAAATTATTTTAGAATAATTAGTATATTTTCAGTCTCTGCATAATCCATTTCAAGTAGCCATTTCGTCACAGTGCTTTTACATTTTGATCTGCACATAGGGTATATATTTAAAATTTTATTAACCTTGTTGTAAACGTAGCTACTGAGGAAACGGAAACTACGTTGGGCCGAACGATGATATGTGCGGATGGAGGGACAGACTGTATGTTTACGTCGTTGGGAACCAAATTTGCCTGGAACGTAGGAAGTTTGAGAGTGTGTGGTTAAAACAAGGTTAAGGATAAATAATTTGCGAACAGAGAGAACCGTGCATCTTTTATAGAGATCGATGGTAGGAAAGCGATAGGGTAACCGCCATCCAACCTTCAGGAGTGCCCTTTGAGCACGTTTAATATAATGTATTGTTAGACCTTTCGGAATACATTTTCTAAATGATGGTGACAACCGCATCAAATCTGTTGCGTAGTTTAGAAGAACATCGCGATCACACAGGCAGACAGGAAATGCGACTTTAATTAATAATTATATACAATTAAATCACCCTATAATTTTTCGAAAAAAAGAGAACTGCAACCGACCATTCACGAATACGCATTATTTTTCTTTATTAGTTATAACGTGTCCATGGAAAATTGACAAATTGTGGTTTATAACCATCGGATATTAATACGTTATATAGTAAGCAGTAGGTATAGTGTTCACAATCATACGGTGATGTCGAAAAACTCTCGATCGAAATCGATTGTACAAGACTTATCGAATTCGGCTGTAGGTACGCTTAATGGAATTTCTGTGTCGAACACACAAACGCTATTCAGAAACACACACACAACCAGACTTTATCGCAGACGTGTAGCGATTCAGACTGTACCATATTAAAAACACGACTTAACATTACTGAAATCCAATCCCTGCATAATATATATTAACTAATGAGCACTGGATCGGAAGGTAATTAATTAATGAAGTCCCTTGTAACTGGAAACGGCACGCGCTGCCGACCTGCCGAGTTGTTGGAAAACGACCATATGGCCGGTGGCGATACTGACAGGATAATGTTAGTAATTATGTAAAACCTCAAAACACAAAGGGGTGACATACACATACACCCTTGAAGACGATTCTTGGAACACTTGTGGCGGGGCCACGCGTCTTTTAAATTATTATTAACGTTGGCATGTGCCCACAACTTGGAAGTTAGACTGCACCCTAATCGCATAACACATGAATAGTCGCAATCGCTTTCATTTTAAGAATTCATCAATGCTTTGAGTTGATCAACACAACATACTTGCTTTAATGAAGCAAATAAAAGAAAATATGATACGGATAAGAGTATATTAATTTGTACAAAAATTCGCGCAATCTTAACACTCAAAATGATATACGAGAAATAAGAGAAGAAAGTCGACAGAAATAAGACTACTACAAAAAACGAATGACTATACAAATATTTTGACAACGGTTTAAACTTTAAATTAATCTAAGTTTAGCTGACTCATGCACCATAAAACCCAAATAAGGGCAAATTACGGTAAACGCTACAAAAACGAAGGCTCAATGGGCTGTATTGTACAATGTACGAGGGCTAGACTGCGACATATGTCAAGCGGCGCGGCGCGTGCGCCCGTTACCAACACCTAAAGCTCGGTTTACATGACAAAATTAGCACTTCGTGACCACGTTTTTTTGTTTTATACCTACTTTTTTTTACAACTATTAAACTTATTTTATTTCCTATATCTGTAAATAGGTTTGTATAACACTTGTACACGTAAATAATATTTTGAAAACTAGATGAGGTCGGTTTTTCCTATCCGATTATTATAACTCTGAGAAGAAACACCATCAAACAGAATCTTTCAAAATCCAAAAAAAAAACCATCCAAAAAATTATAAGGTTTTTAGTGACCTAAAATATGAATAATGATTTGCAATTACAACACTGAATTTGATGTTGTAACCGTTTTAGGTGCAAAAAAGGCATTTGGAAAGTTTCAAAGTTCTTTTTTTACATCTATAAGTAAATATTCGGTGTTGAAATGTTAACTACTGCGTTTCATAATCAATATTTTCGGTCACTAGTTAGCGATATTTCAAATTTCCATACAGTAATATTGCCAAATTAATCAAAACAGGAAAATATTTGACAGCTATTTGCGATGTTGCCAACATTCAGAATAAACGCTCTAAACGATTAATTCGGGAGTATTACATTTTCTCAGGTAAACCTGACTTAAAAGTTAATTTTGTGTGTAGAGCTAAGCTCAGCATTATAGTCACCCACGCTAGACCTAAATAAACTAAATAACTCTTTTATAAGCCCGAAGCAGCCTTGACATTTAGTTTGTTTTTATTGATCTTACTAAGTCTACACGATCTATTTTCTATTTTGTAACGTGGCTTGGTCGTAGTCAGTTCAGCATAACAGAACACTGGAATATTGAAACGAAATTCCTTATCAAACATTACATTCTGTCAATTTTTATTTATTAACCCAAATAACAATGTTAACATTACAAAGTAACACGATATCATCTTTAGTAGGTACTAATCAAATAACAATGTAAATATTAGGTACATAGTAACATCTGCTAGTTAACAAAATAGGTACGTGTTGCAACCAGCGCCCTTACTAAGTTATTAAATTTAATAACTTGTATTAAGGGCAGTGGTACAGCCCATGTATACTTCAGTTTCACAAAAGAATTGCAGGCGGAGCAAGTGTTTTTAAACTAAAGTTAACATTAAGCCATAATTGTAGAATTTAGAAATTACAATATAATGAAATATATAAAAAAAATATTAAATAATTACCGTAATTAAATTATCTACCTCTATTATCGTAAGTGGTCGTGGTCACGGTACTCTAGTCGATCTATCAACACATTGACAGCAATAGTCTCAATCAAGCGACCCTAGTTGTGTAAGTTGAAGAAGTAGGTCGAGCAATACCTATAGAATGGTATTTCAGAGCAAGCAGAGCAAGTGTCTGATGGTCTTGTAGATAATTCCGTCTACTCTAGGTTTTGTATATCCGTCTGATAAGTAATCCTGTTTGTATTATCAATTATTGAAACGTATTTCTGTAATTTTTTCCCAAGTATGCGCTTCAGGAATCATCGTCTATCTTGGAAAATCTGAACGCGAGATTGCCTAATACACAAAAAAAAAATGAAGTGTTATTACAATCACTCATTACGAAAGAGACCATCAATCTCGCGTGATATCTTCATCAGCAAAAAATATCGTATGATGTGTGGTCACACCACATCATACGATGATATTTCTCACGTTTGCAGAAATATATTCTACACCTGAGCATTACTTGTTTCAAATATTACCTAACACACACGAATTCTTGCTGACTTGGTAAAACGATGTCTGGTCAAAATTCTACGAAATCATACGATAGAGCGTTCTATTTAATTATTACTATTTACGTTTACTAGCACACAAAATGCTAGTGTCTGGGATTATTTTTTAAGAAATATCTACAAACAAAGATGGTGGGACGAGAAGCTATAAGAATTATAATTTACCTATAAAGTTTGGCGAAACAGCACACTACCTATTGTTGTTTCTAATCCTCACATGCAAATAAATTGTTTTCTGATTTGATTGTTTCTTGCGTTCGGTGTCCTACATCAATCGATCCAAATCTTGAGCTAATTTAGTACAATAACACGCAGGATTTTGGAATATTAATTCAGTTAATAAGGCAGCCGTGGTCGAGGGGTGGCCGGGAATCGAACCGGTGCGCGGACAGGTGGCCGACACGCGCTACTGCCCGCGCCCGCTGCGCCCGCGCTGCCAGCCGTGCGCCATCGCCGGCGCCGTGCCCTACCCGCCACAACACTTTGTAGGTGCAACTATGGACTATCTTTGGAATATTTTGATACTTAAGTACTTAGTATGGTTTTGACATTTACTTTATCCGGAATTATCGAAAAATGTTTATACACATTGAAAGTAGAGGCGAAAACATAAAAATATGAAACCTTCTTTCGTAGAGTATTTTAGTGATTCAAAGTTTTTCATAACTGACTATAGAAGCTGAGCAAAGCTGGACCATTGGAGCAACCCAAGTAAACGAAGATTTACTTACATACACACAGATTCAGAATTATGTCCAGCTTATAGTGCCATCTGTGATGGTACATGATGTCACTTGCCGTATAATCTCCGAATATCAACCAAGTCCATTGATTATGGTTTCTCAGAAAATCCGCCGTATGTATTATACTATCGTGAATTAAATTCAAATAAATCTACCTGTTTAAGAAAGAATCAGTCTGTCCAGTGCAGCGGTAGGTATTTCTTGACTATAATATAATCAAATCGCGACGCCGCCGTACCGTATAATAATCTAGTTTGTTCAAGTCCATTCATAATTCAGCTCAATGTTTCTTGCCCGCAATTCTAACGCCCTATTTGAAATTCTGATACGGAGTGTCCTTCACATACCCTTTGCGGCAATATACAATATGTACTCAAGTGATCACAAACAACATCCGGTGGGTGACAGGGCCAATGTGTTATGTTCAGTGTTAGAATATGGAGTCGATACCTAAGTCTAAGCTGTTGATATCATTTGTAAACATACATCCATGGACACGGACAGTGATGTATACTACCCACTGCAGAGCTCTAAGAATGATCGTAACATTTCCAAGAATTTGTGAATGTGAAAAAACAAACGAAAAAACGTATGCATAGTCGGTTCAATTCTATGAACTGCTAAATCTATTCTATACCAAGTAAACGTATATATTTACTGAAGGGATAGACAGAAATATACCTTCATAATATCTTCTATATATAATTACGTGAAACAAAAACTTTGTACCCTTGTTACGAAAATTACGCAGACGGAGGAGTATGACATTTGGCACCGTTAAAGTTCACATGGAGAAGGCTAATATTTTGGTTTAAAAAAGCATTAGAAATAAATTAAGTTTTAAATGAATTATGGCCAGTATGTACAAAAAGTCAATAGCAATACACTCTATTTTACCGTATTCCAGTTAACACCAGCCAACATTCATTATTTCATGTTACTAATTGGTCAGCGAGCTAAGACACACATAATTCGCAAGCCACTGTTTCAGCATAGTACATAAGCATGAGGATTATCGAGAGTAAAGCCTGCTCGCAGTATAAACATACTCAAGTATACACACGATAACGAAAGTATGAATTAACCTGTACTCTAATAATAATGTAGCTAGTTACTGTAAGGTTAACAAAAAAGTTAGGCAGATATAGGTGCGTATTGGCAAAAATAAACAACATTCCAATACTCTGTTAATAATGAGTGCTCACACTGAGGGTGTAATATTTTTCTAAACTTAAAACAAGCCTAAAACATACTCATCACATGCCAAAATATCCTGAAAAGTGTTAAAGTTAGCTGCCTCAATCTACACCAACTTATTTCACACTTTTGTGGACCGTGCATGTAACTCATGAAGTCATTACATCATCATACTAATACCGTTGCAGCTGCTCCTGTGTTATGATTGGCAATATTATTAATACGAAGCATAAACATCTAACCTTAGTAATTTAGTCATGGAAATTGCTGCATTTCATCGCAAAGTCAGTTTCCAAACGTAATTTCACAGAACAGACGTGTACAAACGAAATTCTGAAGTCTTTTATTCAGATAAGGCTGCGATTAAGTACTTACTTACATTTTGAGTGTCAAAAGCTACAAAAGAAAACTCCCGGAACCTACGTCACTTGCTAGTGTCAATGCTGCTAATGTTGGGAATAAGAAGTTCCACAACCACGGATATAGATAGTCTATAGCTGTGGCCGTAACAAACTCTGCAGTAAACAGCCGAAAACCCAATCTATTCCGGCGTGGTAACCTTCGATAAATTCGGCGTGTCTTTGACATTTTGAACTTGACAGTGGGCAGCGCGGGCGCGGCTCGGCGCGCGTCTAATCCTGAGTAGGTACACAGCACGAGAGATAAGCACACCGCACGTGTGTACAAGCCGCTATTATACGATACATGTACACACTGCCGCTTCCTGCACCTTGACATCCACACACTGAGGCGTTGGACACCTCATTCATACTACATCCTACTTTGAAGACCCCTGTTAAAGAATTCATAAAGGACTTATCATGTATGTTTCATGATTTCACAGCGTAATACGAATGATATCTAGATCATATTAATAAACCAAATGATAACAAGCTCGAAATTACGTCAACGAAATGTTCTTTTTAGTCCAAATTAAAAAGGCTAAAGCAAACTATCTGAAATATCGCGTGGCCGTCAGCTATAACACAGAACTGTAACAGCAAATAAAGTAACGTTCACAGATCGATACCGAGCTCAATGTTACTGTGAGCGATACAATTCATTCCGAGATCATCGCTTCAGAGTTTCAGACTGTTATATATGAACATTTCTCATCCGTTTGAGAACATTGCCGGAGCCTGAGAAGATATTGAACCATGATCATTAATGCGGGGTTTTATTGGCAGTCGAATAAAAATGTAGCGGTGTGCGTATTGAGCAAACATTTGATACGCTCGGTACCTATCGCGGTGATAGCGAAGGGTGGCGACAACCTGTCGGTTTCGGCACGGCAACCCTCTGTGAATACATTCCAACCCTCACCGCTGAGCAAATTGGCCAAACTCATTGCTACGTTCGTAAAAGTAAATTTTACAAGTGTAATAAATCACTTCGATACAATTACAGTCATTACGCAGACTCCCCTTCATATTTGCAAACTCATTTAGTTTTATAACTTCAAGGAAATATCGATTAACAGTAAATCTGGGAAGTCTATTGCATCGCAGTGCGTTTTTCAAACAATAAGCCCTGAAACATTGCCCTAGAATTGATTTGTCTACAGAAATGTAATACTGACAAAAAAAGTGAAAAATGAAAGCTTTTTCCAAAAACAAAACAACTGATTTCCGGAAAAACACTACAAAGTGAAAAATAACTTTAATTTCGGAAATTGATGACTTTTTAGTTAAAGTATTACCTACCCCACACCTATTCGAAATTTCATCATCCTTGGGATCAAAACAATGCATATCTATAATATGCGATAGCAACAATCGCGGATTTGCCGTAATTTTTTGAAAAGCTCCGTTGTCTGTTTCCGAAACGCATCATCAGATCTATTTGAAATTTAAATGGGACTATTTCTGTATAAACTCCTTTCGAACAAAAAAAAAGAAGACAACAAAGAAAACGAATTTTGCAAATTGGTCTATATATGACGGAGTTATGCCCGAATCTCCACCTAACTCCTAACCGTTCCCCGCCGAGTGGGTTCCCGCATTGTCGTTGCGGGGGGGCTTAGTAACCGTGGTCTCCCATCCACGGTGAAGCCAAGAGGAACCCAACGGTGGGGCCGCTCGTCAGGGCTTTTGTCTTCAAGCCATTGACGTAGCGGCCAAAAAGTAGGTTGCGGTGAGGTGCACCGCAACTGAGGTGGGCCGCGATGTCGAATGGGAGGCATCGCGGCTGAGGGTTACAGGCTGCGGTAGAGGAGGAGTGCCGGTGCTTCTGAGCAGCGCTCTTCCCTTCCGTGGCCTGAACGGGGCCGCCACCGTTTGATGGCGGACGCGGTGGGGCCGCAGGGGAAGAGGAGTGTTGGTATAGCGTCAGCCGCTCTCCCTATCCTCTGCGGCCGAAAAGTGGTAGACGGGACGGCGCGTTGTGTTCCTCACGCGCGCCGTCAAAGATGTCAGCAACCACTGGTGGGGTCCGCAAGGGCCGATGCCTGCCAGGGGTGCGGGTTTGTTCGAAAGAGATACCACGGCCCCTGGCATACGGGCTACTGAGGGAACACGGGTGGGTTTTAGTCAGTAAAAGTCTGACACGCCCTCCTGCTCTACTCAGCAGGAGAAGTCATTTGATGATTTCCCACCCAAAAAAAAAAAAAAAAAAAAAAACTCCTAACCGTTAAAGAGTTGTACCTTCCTTCATCAACTCAGTGTCATGAGATGTTGATGACCATACGCAAATGTCTCAATTGTTTTAGAAAATATATGAAAAACAATGTTAATACCTACAAAATTTGAGAGTTACTCTCGATTTTCCTGGGATTCCATCATCAGATCCTGACTTGGTGCCAATGGAACCACCTCAGGAGTATACTCTTTTAAATAAAAAAAGAATTCGGAGAATCGGTCCACAAATGGGAAGAAATCGGTGAACATACATTAAAAAAAATACACACAGTTAAACATAAAACCTCCTCCTTTTTTGAAGTCGGTTAAAAACGTGGCCAACGATACGGAATCAGATATCGCCTGTCCAGTGCAATATAGGGTCATATTGTGCTTAAAACAACGACTTTTATAGAACCTTCTCTAATAAAACAAAATACGTTATCTATTAGCAGACGTCAGCTGTTTATCTAGTTGTACATCTTCAACGAGGTAAAAAGGCATATGTCCAATGTACTCGTAGGTACACTACATTGGTCATACGCCTTTTACCTCGGTCGTAATCAAATAGATTAAGTAGGTAAGCGGTTGACTGCTAATTACTTGCTTACACGGTATCTTTGTAGATAGTTACCGCATCTTACTATGAAAGATTAAAGACTGCTCTTAATCATTCATAGTACAATGCGGTAACTACACATTTTGAGCTATAGTTTACCTTCTCGCGACTTTAAAGTTTTATTTATTCATGGTAATCTATGAACAGCGCTGTGGCCCACGTTATTGCTGAGGTAATTTATGTTTTCTATTTGTTAAATTGCATAATGTAGCTGTTTGTTGTTCTAATATGCTTACCTAAATGTTTCTGAGCTTGTCCAATTAAAAATGAGGTCTGGGCCATATCATTGTTGTATCTCAACGTTCCTTTAGACCGCTAGCCCTTAATAATAATAATTATTGAACCCACTAACATGAGGGAACATACGAGTAAGATTTATACCAAATATACATTATTAAGTTTACCTAACCTACTTGTTCCCCCATGGGAGGCAAACTTCTCCTTTCTAACACGTTATTTTGATCCCTTTTCCTTCCGACGCGCTGTTTATACGCCACCGAACAGCGAAGCTCAAGTTACGACTATAAATTGAATATTATTCTTAAGTATTATTTTGTAACAGGAAAGTGGTGGGTGCTGTCAAAATGTTCCAGCACGCATTATTGGTCAAATACAAGAGTGTTTCCACTGCTGAAAAACAGGCCTCCTCTCTGTGAGATTGCCACGAAATCCCAGTGCGGGTTGGCGGAGGTCACGTCTTCAAATTTTTGTTTCTAGGACATGCCGGTTTCGTTCACCGTTTTGAGAGCAGTGGTGATGAAATGAATAACACCAAGTAAAGCCTGGGCCCGAAAACTCAAGACCTACGACTCGTGCGTAAGTCGACTTACTCTAAGTATGACCAGCTACAAAACAGAGAATGTCTGGCATTTTCCCTTCAGAATTTTAATTACTTACACCAGCAGAGTTCCCAAACGCAGTTTAATTAAAAACATTTCTAGCATTACAGACCCAAAATATTATGAACAGGACCCGCCTACCCGGCCATTAACAACATCCAGCTTTGGAAAAATACAGACAGGTACACTTACCGGAGTGAGAACTTGATTTGTTTTTAGAGAACTTTATCCAAAAGTTTAGGCAACTCTCAACTCGTGTTTGTAACACGACCCAATAGCTCTAGAAATCGCAGACAATAGGCTACCGAGCAACATTAACATTTAGCCACGGTGGCAACAACGATACAGACTGACATAGCGGTGACGATCCACCGAACACCTATAAAACTGTTACCTAGTACAAATAATATAAGCCATATTGACTGGACAGGACAGACACATTGGGGAATAGACGGGTCGGCCTTGAACCCTCCGGGGAGCAACACTCGTTCCATTTAGCGGACGCGACGCCTGAACGATTCAATTTTGTGGACACTTCGCACATAATCATATCGATCACCTTATGTGTGACGTCAGCTGATAAGATTACTGCGGAAAGCTTTTTGGGCCGTTTTTTGATAAGATAGTGCTAATTTACCTACAGGTATTTTAAATTAGGTACTCTAAAGGCGCTCCCTCACCTGGAGCATGCACATGTAAGGTTACCTTAACCTGCGACATGGCCATGTTACTTCTACCTATTTAATTGTATGTACATATTAAGGTGGAAGCGCCAGGGTATTGCGAAATTCAAGAACGACTAATTCATGAAACAATCATTCAACCTTTCATGAACTTATTGGGTCGTATTGATGATATTAATGATTATATTTCTGTAAAGCCATTTAGTTACGGTCGCGTTTCATATTTTAATCAAAATACAACCTGACACAAACCTGAAAATTGCATAAAACTGAAAAAAACTAGTCTGGAAAAAGGGTATATATTTATAGCAAAGGGGGACCATAATATTCTACCTACAACTGAGTAAATGCGTTTTACGGTAAGTAAAAACAACAAAATCCAAATAAAAACCATTTTCTCTAAAAATGGCGAACTATACTCGTAATTAGACATGAGACGTATTTAAGTTTTTTCTGATCTTTGTTTTTGTGTGAATATTGTGTGTTTAAGGCAAATGAGTCAAATAAATGTATTTTCTTTCTTTTATTCATTTCTATTTACTAATTTCCTAGAACGAAAACTAGCTAGTACGGTACACATGTAACTATAATATAGATAGACTTTTTATAAGACAAATATATGGATACCTACGTAAGATTACATATATGGCAACAGAATAGAAATATATTCAAGGTACATTATATAAGGTAAAGTAAACAGCGAGGCAACCTAATTGCGTGCTCTACGCGTCCATAATTTAAACGCTGCTTCGTATATTACAGTCGCGCCGTTTTACTACTACCCACCTGAGGTATGGCTGAAAAGTTAGCACTAAAAACTAAGCTACGAGTATGGTGGGGAAAAAGGTAGGTATTTCATGATGATGAACTTTAGTAAGTTGAAGAATAATTAAGTATAGTAATAAAATAGTAAAGTACAAAAGAATAACTATTAGATTAATAAGTTCAACTACTCGTATGTTAATAATTCGAATATTCATAGCTTATTTTGCCGACCGTACCAAACCAATACGCCTAATATGTTTAGGATACCATAATACAGTTAATTGTGTGTGGTCGATAATGTACTTTTGGGTGGAATCCGTCGCCCGGTAACCGGATGGTAAATAAACGTAAGTTTTTAATTCCTGATCAATAACCTAAATTCTGACATAGGAATAGTTACCAAACGTTTGCGTTGTGTTATGCTTTGCAATGAAGATTGACAGAAGTTGGTTTCGGGATTAAAACACAAAATATTAATTAATTCAAAACAGTATCAAGAAATACTTTGAAATCAAGATATATCTTGTATCAAGAAAATAATCGCTTAAATTAAAAGTTTTTTGAAAGTCTAAACTTCGATCAAGTTCTGAGAGCATTTCAATAGGAGTTTTTACTGAAATTTATTGGGTCAAAACTTATGAGTTATTTATTACTCATGTATGACCCAATCAAATATTCCGCTAATGAATATTTAAAAAAGCCGAAGAACGGGCAAATCTGTCAAATCTAATCTGTCTGTCTGTGTGTATTGCATCGGGTTTTTAATCTAGTTAAAATACGAAACGGCTATGACTTTTAAATTTGAAATTTACTTCCAAGATGGCCGTGAACTGAGGTCAAACTAGATTTAGTAAGAGCGCCGCATTGCGCTCACTGCGCCGCCTGCAATCTCTCACTGCGTTATCTTACTGCCAAGAAACTATTTTATTATTTACTACTTTAGAATAATAGCATAGAAAAGAATAACAACTAGCTTTTACCTTGGGATGGCAAAGTATAAGACCTGGCCTTCTCTACCAATTTTCATAAAAAGTAAAACCTAGTTCACGTGACTATAGTCGCAGCCATAAACGTAAATTCAATATTATCCTACTAATAGTTCCGTGTGGTGCCGGACGTAAAGAATTGCATCATCCCATCTCTTCCCGTGGGTGTCGTAGGAGGCGACTAGGGATTAGAGACTGGGCAGCAGCATTCTCTATGCATTTCACCACCATACTGCGATCGCCAACACGCCTGCCAAGCGTGGCGATTATGGCAAGCCCCCTCAAATTGGGGGAGGCCTATGTCCAGCAGTGGACGTCTTCCTGCTGAAATGATGATGATGATTACAAATGTGAAAGTTTGTGAAGATGTTTGGATGTTTGTAACTCAATCACGAAAAAACAGATTTGGATGAAATTTGGCAAACAGATAGATTATAATCTAGATATAGGATACTTTTTAAGTATTTATTTTATCCCGGTAGTACGTTCCCGTGGAATAATTTCCGAGCTCCACGCGGGCGAAGCCGCGGGTGGAAGCTAGTGACAAATAAATAGAAAAACAAATGAATAGAAAAATTAAATTCCAAAAACCTACGAAGGCCCGGGAAGATTAACCGACACAATGATTACTTAAGTTGAAGGAGCATTAAATATGCATGTAAATTGCTGTCGTCGTGTACTGGAAGCCAGTCAAGGTTCCGCAAAGACACCTGTCTCTACTAGCCTGGAAATATACCACCATTACGTCACCGGTCAGATTTTCCAAGAAAATTGTGATTTTTCATTGAAATCTATGGTACGGCGCCGGTGAATATCATGAAATATTAAAAGGCGAGTTCGCTACTCTTACATGTGTAAATGCCAAGGATTGAATAAAATAAACATACATGCATTAAATATATTAGAAGATTACCATATCCCCGAGGGTTCAGTAGTTACGGTTAGTGCCAAACCACCGGATACAAACCACTTTTGGGATTATGTGGTGGGTTAAATAATCCCTGAAGGGTTACAAAGTGTTACCATGCAATTTATTAGAGGCAGCAATCATCCAAAATTTGTACCCTTTTGGGCATAAATATGGGAGATAAGCCGCTAAATATAAAAGGAAAACACCATTTCTTACACTTAATTTTAATTATTCGGAACTCGTATTATTTTGGTATTTTTTAATGAGTTTTTTAACTTCTGAAGACACTCTGTCCACATTGGTCTTGGACAGAAAACCCATCATCCTGCCCTGCTCTTATACCAATTTATATAATTGTGGTGGGCGCAACATGTATTTTTCTTCATACTTCTCTAAGTAGTCATCTCGGTAGACACCCCTCTAGAACCTTATCATCATTCACACAGCCCATCCATCGTTACTTTGGTCTCCCCCTACTCTTATAGCCATGGAGAGAGAACACATCTAGTTTGAACATATTATCTATTAAAAAATGTGTGGTCCACTTCACACTTAATTTAACAAAATTCTATCACCCACTATAATTAAAGTAATTCAATACATAAATAACGTAGTTTTAGTAATAAAACTCAAGGAAACGAAAACAATTTCTATAAAAGAAATTCACCACAATAGCTACCAAAATAACTGTTCGAATTTCCGTTTGATTGATTGATAAGATATTTTATTTAACTACGTACTTAGTTTGGTGACCCACATTTGGGTTGGAAATGTGGGAACATGTCAATCATGAAAAACCTTCGAAAAACATTGATGGAAGCGTAAAAATAACCGAATATTCTACTACAATTGTCAATAATAAAGTCATGGAGGCGCTTCTTCAGTAACTTGCTCAAATTGCCAAACTTGCGTAACAAGAAAATTATAGTTTGTTGGTAACTTTGTAAATGTCTGTAAACGCGGTACAGTTGGCCCAAGCACGACCTAACCTCTGAATATTTTACCGACTTACTTCTACGTAATAAATACATTTTCTACGAGCACACAACAGTAAAATTTTCCGCGGTATAAAACTTGAGGAATTACTCGCATTATGTGATGTTTCACCTTTGATAATAAAGAGCAAAGTTCGCGTTCGTTATGCCTTCCTGAATTATTCAAGCAGCTTTAGACACGTTTTTAAGACATTTACGAAACTTACAATATATAGTCGACTTTATACGGCAATCCTTATTTATAACTTTTCTTTCCCTGCCATTAAAATTCTTGGTAATGGTTTACTTACAAACGTCCGTTGATTCATTTTTTTTACATGCATACAATATAAATAAAGTCATTACAATTCAGGCATTTCGAGCCGAATACGCGCTACGGCGGGCGCTACGGTAGCGTAGCGCAGTTGGGTTATTGTTACAGAAGTCTAGTTAGATTTTATACTGTTTGTTATGTTTGATGTGACATTCTACATATTTGTCGCGTTACACACACGCGCGTAAAGTCACAGTAAACGTAAAAGCGACAAAGTTCCTCTCATAGAAACGGTTTGTGATTTTATGGGTTTCTGTAGTAGCCTTCTGATTATAATTATGTACCTAGTAGCCAATAACCGCTGTTTCACTTTTACCTTGCATTGCAGGGCTCATTATGAATCGTGTTCTGTCATGACTAATAATCATGAAAGAAACTATGATACTAAAAAAACAACGAAAAATTGGGTTCACTCCGCAACTAAGGTCATCCATAACTGTCGCAAGTAATACACACTTCTGCAATACTTTATTGTAGTTGGACATGATTTATCGTACCTAAAAGCCATGCGCCGTTGATTTTTATTAGCGGCAAATATGTTTCACATGCACATTCACTGACCGACAGCGCACAGCCTTAAGAGCGCTGTCACAGGACCACTAGCGCCACTCCTTTAAAGAAATATTATCTCGTGACTGAAAAGGTGACTGAATTATGAAAAACGGCTCGATCAGCTGTCTCGGTAAGTGTGTCTAGAATTTTCTAATACCTTTTATAAAGTTTCATATTGAGACACGAAGCAACAAAATATGATCTAGAGGAATAATGTGACCGTTTTTCTTTAGATCGAATTTTGTTGCTTCGTGTCAAAGAAGAAGCTCTTGGGCAATCTTTCATGCTTCTAGACCGAGCGGTTAAGGCTGTGCGTTGTCGGTCAGTGAATTTCAGAATTTAATTGTTTCGTGTGAACTGGGTATTCTGTTCGTATCTGTGCTGTGGCTGAGACCGCAGACAGTGCGCGGCCACAGGGCGGGCGGCACGCGATCTCCACTTTTCATTTTATTATTCAACTATGACGAACGATGAACTTTTTAGATTTCACTTTCTTTTTACTTTTCGTTTAGAAACTGTGACGTTTGGGACAGTCAGATATCACAATAGAGCTTTTTATCAAGTTGCTTTTGAATGTTAAGCACGACAACTGTCCATCACATTTTCTTCGTTCAGTCCATTTTATTTAAATAAAATGACGAACTAAGAAAGTTCAAAAGGACGAGTTCAACGTTCGTAGATACAAGTAAAACATTTATTGATTTGAGAAGTGCTGTAGTTTCGTCACCGCTACAGGTCTGTGATGGCTCCAATTTAGCATTTTATTGATATTGAAGACATAACGGGGAGGGTTCCAAATATAGGCATGCCGTATACGCGAAAAAGCCGTGGAAACGTTTCCTTATTTCTATAATAAATTGTGAATATCTGACGCAATTTACTTTACAAAGAGACAATAAAAGGGAATGGTAAAATGTGTAAATAGTACAAGATAAACTCTTTGGACCCCATAAGACGCATGGCGCGTTTAATCATCTACATATTTAAAGTGAAAACTTTTATTATCACATTGAGGAATTTTTGGCAGAGGAACATCTTATGGGTTTCGCGTCACAAACACGCTGGTGTGAGATCGACGTGTTGCACATGGCCAGCAGTAAAAGCATATTATGTAGGTATGTGTCTGTATGTGATACTACAAGTTAGTTAAAAAATTAAAAAGAATCACCGATCTTTCATAGTTTTACATTTGTCACTTCTGTCAGCAGTCCCTATGACTGTCTATGTATTTTTGCCTGTATTACACGCTGATCTACCGTTTAGGTATATGCAATACTTGTCTTGCGTCTTAGTAATACGTCTTCGTTAGTGTTATCGTCGTCGGCTTAGTAATATGTACTTAGATATTAAAAAAAACTTTTTTCAAAAAAATAACAACAGACTTCCAAAAAACACTACAAAGTGCAAAATAACTTTAATTTCGGAAGTCGTTGACTTTGGATGTGTATTTTAATTATTTGTCACCGCCTTCCGAAATTAAAGTTATTTTGCACTTTGTAGTGTTTTTTGGAAGTCGGTTGTAATTTTTTTGAAAAAAGTTTTTATTTTTCACTTTTTAGTCACCTACCCCACACCAAATCGAAATTTCATCGTCCTTGGGGTCAAAACAATGCATATTTATGCGATAGCAGCATTCGCGGTTGATTTGCTATAATTTTTTGAATAGTTCCGTTGTCTGTCTCCGAAACGCATCGTCAGATCTATATGAAATTTGAATGGGACCATTTTGCAAATCCGTCTACATATGACGGAGTTATGCCCGAACATACATAAAAAAATATATATATAAACATGTCGAATTGATAACTTCCTTCTTTTTGAAGTCGGTTAAAAAAACGTTTTATTGATGGAATAAACTATGACGATCCCATATTCAACTCAGCCTATCGCTGTGCTGTTCTGGACATAAGCCTTTCCCAAGCTGCACCACAACACTCGGTCCTCTTGCTTCGCAACCAGTCTGTACCAGCCAGTTTTTTACCGATACCTCCGTGGTCTCCACTTCAGGACTCGTCTGCTGCATCGACCATCGGTCCTTTGACAAACATGGCCACCCCATCGAATACAAATCTCATATTTAGTTCCGGAAAATGTTCGATCGATACTGTTTGTTTTATTATGTTTCGTTCGTCGTTAGTCGCAAGTAAATTCCTGCAAACCGTAAAAATTCATAAAATACAGGTAAATAGATTTAATTACCAACCCAACAGTAAAGCGATTAAAATCTGTCTCATTTATTTTCCAATTATTCAGCGTGTAAATTGGAATTCCTGACTGAAGGAAATCGTAAATTATATTGTAACAGTTCCTGCGAAGTGAGGTCGTTTTAAATACCGCTTAAAGCTGTTGGAATACGTTATGTACACGCGTGTTTTTTGTACTACCTTTTGCCTGTGTGGACTTTGATTGAAATTATCCCACGAGAACGTAGATAGCACAAGCATTAAGTAGCCTATGTCCTAACTCAGGTCATGGTCTAACCATGTGTCTCACTGAAATACGTTCGGCCGCTAAAACGTGAAAATGTTACAGACAGACCAACAGAGTTACTTTTGAATTTATTTATTTTATTATTTATGTACACACAGTAAAATACATAGGAGATACGGCATAATAACAAGTGAGTACAAAGGCACTGCTTATTTCTTTAGAAATTATTTATTTAAGCTTGCGTATTTACCTACAAGATTTTTTACATTTCGCTCCAGTTTAATGGCCTTAGAGAGAGGGGCGACCTATCATGTGTCAATATATGAGGAGAACAGCGGTCAATACTGACACGTGTATTTGTTTTTGTCAAACGTTCCCACGCCGTAAGCGTTCTGAGAACATGTGTATTTTAAAACATTTCTTCTGAATGAAATTATTTCAATGTTGCAGAGTTTGAAAACTGTTTACCGCCTGGTACAGATTGGTAAAATGAACATACCTAAAATGTAAAACAAATGAGCCGTCCTTTATGAAATGCAACAGAACAATCAAAATGTGTTCAATTCATGTTGCATTGCATGGACAACTCATGTGTATTGCATATCATATTATGTTACACTTTGCGTTTTACACATTCGGTATCGAAATCTACCTATCAGAGGCAAACTCTACAAGAATTTGTAACATCGGAACACTTTTTGGTCACAAAAATTATAAGAAACAATTCATTATTAAGCAAATAAAATTAAAGAGTAAAGGATTTGTCGTTAAATATTAATACTAGTCTATGAATGGCATCGTGTTACCCATTAACTGGGTTGTGGAGGTCAGATAGGCAGTCGCTCTATATAAAATACAGGTATTCAGCTGCATCCGGTAAGACAGGAAGCCGACCCCGAAATGATATTGATGACTAGTGAATGAATGAACCACTTAGTCCGCCATTTCGGAGATTGATTTTTTGCGATAATCTTCTTTTATTAAATCACGTGTTTTGAGAATAGGAAAACCATTCTCGTTATCTAAAAGATAGGAGAATAGTTTCATACCTACAGGAAAAAAAACTGTCAATAAGAGAATTAAAATTATTTGAAATTCCCATTGTACGGGTTTTTCCTAATCCGTTTGTTGATAGCCACCTATTGACCTATATATTCCTGTATGAAACATGCGATTTTAGATTTAGATTACGTAACACTAAAGTTTTACCAGTTTATGTTGTTGTGTGGCAGCCAATATATTCTCTAAAAATCTCTCCGTGAAAACTTAGGTGAAATGAGCTTGAAGTGAGCTGTCAATAATGTTAATCCGCATCAGCCGGTCTATCCTGTTAATGTCTCACCGTGATTTATTTAGGTGAAGAGTGTTTTAAGTCAACTGACTCCCACCTGATGCCACGAATTGACAACCCGCTTCACCTGCGTTTTCACTGTGACATTTTTCCAGAATAGCTCTGCCGAAGGCCCACCTGATGGTTAGTGGTCACTGCCACCTGTCCTACTGTCGCCTGCCATACCAGAGACATTGCTGATGCGATATCATCACAGAGAGAAAGCTGAAATGTGTCAGTGCCTACACTCAAGTGGTGAGTGGAAGAGCAGTGGTGACCCAGTGGAAATGTCCACAACTTACGAAGTGTAGGTCGTGGGTTCGAACCCAAAACAGGCGCTTTACTTTGTGTAAATTATTTCGTCACAACTGCTCTCAAAACGGTAAAGTAAATCATCTTGAAGTAACCGGCATGTCCTAGAACCAAAAATTCGAAGATATGTGACATCTATCAAACCGCACTGGCGCCGCGTGGTGGATAACGGCCCACTCACTCTCACAGAGAGGAGGTCTGTGTCCCAGCAGTGGGAACCTACATTATAGACTGATTCTGCTTCAGTTACAATCAAGTTGCAAACCAGCAAAGATGCTTCGCGGATGAAATTGTTATGGTTTAGTTATTTTCCCTAAATGAAATCTGGGTGTACTATAGGTACCTACACTTCTGCCTATCCCTTCGGGGAATACAGTCGTGATGGTGTGTTACGTACGTTACTTTCTCATTATCAGTCTTCACGCCAAACCTCCACGTTCCTCTGGATGTTTTCGTCACTGGCTTACGTCAATGGTGCCTTATCAGAAATTCCCGTAGGTACCTAGTATTTCTTTTCCTTGTAGCAGTTAGTAACTAGGTAGTAAGCAAGGTGGCTATAGTGGCTAATCAGTGTGTTACTAGGTATTAATTTGATGTAGATATACTTATGCATTAAGCAGCTCCCGTTTTGCGGCGGAATACAATACTGATAAGAAAGGATTATTCTCTACAAACAGATTTAGATGATAAGATAACTGGGTACATAGCAGCAGACTTTACTATTGTAACGTTAACATAATTGTAATCATTAGTGATCCTGCCCGCAGGATGGCTAGCAGCGTTTGTCCGAGAACCTACTGATAGATTGACCTAACCACGCTTGGGCACGCCACGATTGCGGCGGTAAGTCCCCTCTTTGAGGAGTGGCTTAAGAGGCGGCATGGCATCCTCACCTCCTTCTACGAAGCAGTAATGCTCGCGAAGAGGGAGGCGGCGCACATGAGGGAGAGGCAGTATATGCGCCCTCACGGCCTTAGTCGCCGCAGGAGACGCCCTGGGCGTCGGGAATCCCAGGCTGATTTCCGGCCACCGTAGGCGTGGGCTTGCAGACGGCGAGTAATGGGTAGCTCGCTGTCCGGTAAGGACCAAGCCCAAGTCGACGGCGCGTTGTGTTCCACGCGCGCCTCAAAGAGATGTCAGCACAAAAAAATTATGGGGCCCGCAAGGGCCGATGCCTGCCAGGGGTGCGGGTTTGTTCGAAAGAGATACCACAGCCCCTGGCATACGGGCTACTGAAGGAACACGGATGGGTTTTAGTCAGTAAAAGTCTGACACGCCCTCCTGTTTCACCCAGAGCGGGAGAAGTTATTTGATGATTACCCACAACCTAAACTAATCACCCTCTAAAGTCTTTCCATCGCCGAGTTTTGCCAAACTCAAAGGGGATTTCAAATAGAGTTGCGTTTGAAAACTAAATAATCAAAATGATGGAACAGGTGTTTATTGATTCTTCTAACCAAAGTTTTTCAATAAAACATTCCATTTCCCAGTTTCAAAATAAAATTATGAAACATTCGCACCCCGCAATGTGCATTCATTGCCAAAACTTGGCAAATAATATTACTCTTTGTTACGTTTTTAAGTGCTTATTGCCAACTTGTAACCTACATATAGTAGGTACTCGTACCACTGCAACTTTTGACGTACATGAATTATTGGCGTGAACCTACCACAATGTCCTCGCTAATCAAATTACCTCTCCATTCATTTAAACCAATATTTATTACTGGTAAAATGTCGGTGTACTGGTAGTTATACCTCTGTCTGACCTTTCGGGGATTGCAGGCGTGATGTTAAATGAGAAATGTTTAATGAAGCAATGCTATTAAAGTCCGAAGATCTCATAATAAAAATTAAATTAAATATTCTGTTTTATGTGCTGCTGACATCAAGATTAAATAAGAAATGAACAAGAAATTCATGTTAACTGATCAAACTGTTATTTCGTCATCATCATTTCAGCCGAAGACCACCTCCAAACGGGGAGGGGATTGCCATAATCGCCACGCTTGGCACCTCGGGTTGGCGATCGCAGTATGGTGGTAAAATGCATAGAGAACGCTGCTGCCCATTCTCTGGTAAGCCCCTTAGTCGCCTTCTACGACACCCACTGGAAGAAATGGGATGGTGCTATTATTTTACGTCCGGCAACACACGGAACAGGGTTTAGGGTTCATCAAACATCAAAACAGCTTCATACAACTGAAAAGTTCCAAAGTTCCTAACAACACGAAACGCTGTTTCTTTAAGAATTTCAGCGAAAATTGTTCCTCCTCTAACAAGGAGTACGTAAGTCCTAAATTCTTGATTGGACGTGTTAGCTCGAAGTTTTCAAACGATACTAAAAGCAATAAAAGTTGAATGAGATGGGTTGAGGCAGAACTGGAGGGGCTGGCGGGGCCCGGATCGAGATAGTGAAACTTCAATGAGAGGCTTACGTAACTGTAGACTGAGGAACAGAGGAGGAGACGTGAGGGAACAACACTGAGGTAATCTTATTAAAATTTAATAAGGAAGTCTTGTTCTACTTACAAGAGTACACTCAAGTATGCTGTATAATGTATTACAGGTGTAAAATTAAAGGCTTCCTTTAGCCTCCAGGTAGGAATTTCTTGCCGGCTCTTCTCCATACGAAACAACATTTTGGAAACGTGCACCTAGCTTCTAACGTTTCATAAGTGCCCATGCAGGTTTATATGAAATAAAAATATTTTGATTTGATTTGATTGAATTTCCTCTTGATAAATTATAAAATAGAACAGAACTCGAGAATGAAATGACTGGTTATCCGGAACTGGGAAAGTTCCGAAATGCCGAAATGGGCCAGAGAATATTTATGCAAGTCAAACGCAAGGGTGGATGCTGCTGTGGTTCCGGAAGTCGTGAACTGTATTCGGTCGTGAACGTCTAATTTGATGTTGGGTTGTTGACCTATAATTGACTAAGTAGTCCGCGGTTTAAAATCGTTCTATTTTACATAACTTTGTTTAGGCGATTACCAAGTCGTCGGCGAATTTTACTGCTTAAGTATGTAGAGGAGTTCATTGCACAGTAGTGAAGAGCATGTTGCCGATAGAAAAATGCTCAGTAAATAATAAGCAAATGCAATTCAATTCTCACCATAGAGGTGTAAAAAACTCCTTTAAAATAATATCGAAATATATTTATTTATTTACTGAAAAATATTATATGGAGTCAGTCATTTCATTAAACAATAATTATCGTAAATGGGGAATATTTGATTGAAAATGAGCAGGTTGGTCGGCGAAGTTGGCCGAACTGAACGAAGATAAACGATGAGTTAACTAAGAGTTTGACGTGTATCGGTGTTCTAACTTCGAAAAATTTCTTGGGAAAGTAGGACATTCATTTCAAACTCGGGCATCTTAACTTTATCTTTAAATAGCCGTGCCTGCAGTTCTGATCGTGTTAAAATATTTAAAAACATAGAAGTAGCATTTTCATCTTAAGTTGAACTAGTATATCATCACCTTTCTAGCACGCATAGCACAGGTAACCACCGCGGAACGAAGGACAAAATGACACATTTTAGAAAGATTAGAACCGCGTGAAGTCGAATGAGGAAAAAGATATCGGTTTGTCTTCATAAAGTCGAGATAGATCATGTAATCATAATACGCGTGCAGCAGGCTTAGCATGACGCTTTGTATTTCTACGAAGAATAGACAGTGCTTTTTCAATACAAAGTGACATTTCGTTCCTACATTTTTGACATCGCACCATAGATATCATTCCACAATCTGTCATTTTGTCTTTCGTTTCTAACGATCTTTGTCTAGGTCCTTATAAATGTAGACTATTTCAGAAGAACATTTCTTCCTAAGCTGTCAAAATCACACTGACAACAAACTTTCTACTCGACGGCCACAAAGTTTAAACGATTTTCTACAAAATCATGATTTGTTTAGAACGCATAACTGTGATGATTAATAGAAAAACATAGCTATCTTCTTCTATTGTACATCATTTAGAAAATAATCATGTCTATTCTTCCGTCGACAAATCGGTGCTCGTGCTAAGCCTGTAGGTGGCACTATAAAAATAGAAAATAGAAAACTTTACATGAATAAGTAAAGGAAACTATATTTTGTCGTATACATCAATTTTTAAATAAATAGTAAATTGTTCAGAGACAACGCCATTATTTCATGTCAAACTAAAGTTCGCATTATTTATTTGCATAAAAATGTCACTGAAAATGCAAAGACTTTTGAATGTATATTCTCTGGAGACACGCTTGTCATTGATATAAATGATCATTGTGTATTTATTTATACTAGAATTTTTATTCCGTACCTACTATCGACTCGTCCCGGCTTCGTTCGGGTGATTTTTACTTTTAATCCAGACTTTCATGATTCGAAAACCACATCAATCCCCTGTTAAGTCAGGGAAATTGATTGATAAAGTTAATTGACTACCAACTTAAATTAGATAATTTAAGTTGGTAGTCAATTAACTTTAATTAATTAAGCTTATAATATTCGCACTGCTCGGAAACAGGCGTCCTCTAATCGAATAGGAGTTGGTAATCCACCACATGGGCATATTGCGGGTTGGTACATGTCACATATCTTAGTGTTTGTCATCACTCGATGTTTTTCTGCAAAATTTTGAGAGCATTGATATTATATACGCAAGTAAAGCGCCTGTCTGGGTTCGAACTCACGACCTACAACTCGAAAGTCGTGCCGATACCACTGGGCCATTACAATCGACATTCTTTGACAATTTTATGAAACGGTTGTAACACGTATGGCTTATTGAAAGAGTGTGTACATTTTTAACATTGCCCTGACTGTCAAAGCATTTAACAGAATAAATACACACGCGACTGAGAGACTAGAATTATAGTGTTAAGAGTAATATATTTTGTCTTTACAGAACCCGTTGCCTTCTTTTAGTCATTATTTCAAACAATGATCGATCGTAGCAGAGTGTCACTTCTTTTATTTTCTTATGACAAAGCCGCTAAAAGCTTTTCATCGCCACCAAAACTGATTTCGATAAAAGCGAACTCTAAGGCACGGGACTAATTAAGGCTGTGCGACAGTATTTTTGTTTCATTCATTTCAGCAGCAACCTTTTTCTCTTTAATATAAATATGAGTTTGTTTGTCAGGACTACGGAAGTCATATCTGAAACTATGATATGATCAAAATAAGCGATGATTTTTATGCAGCCTGGTCTTTAAATATGAACATAATCGCCATTTCATGTGTACTACAACTGTGCAGTGAATGTTCAAAATAAAGTCATTCACCGACCCTTGTTATGCAAACTATTATCGTTTGTATGATTTTTCAACTTTCAAATCGAAACCCTATGAATAAAGTGCTGTCGCTCATTCAATACTTTACTAGTATTTCAAAATTCATATTTTATTGAAACACCAGCCAAGTGCGAGTCGGACCCGCACGGGAAGGGTTCCGTACCATAAGGCAATAAACATGTTTTTAAATATTATATATTTAATAAAATTCAAAAAATTACCTTCAATTTTTAACATGTAAGCATGGAGAACCCTTTAATTGTTTGAATTTTATTTTTGTTATTTGTTGTTATAGCGGTAATAGAAATACACATTCGGTAAAAAAACTTCAGTCTACCTATTACGGTTCATGAGATACAACCTGCTGACAGTAAGACGGACGGACGAACAGCGGTGGCTTAGTAATAGGGTTCCGTTGGCATCCTTTAGATACGGAACCCTAAAAATTACATAAAATCTATATATAGACTAAACAGGTGCAACATGTAACAAAATATAAAATGTTACTTCAGGTAGGTAAGAAGGGAATTAGCGGATCTCTATAGTTGATCAAATTATCACTTTAAAACAATTTTGTATGTAACGGCAAGACCATTTTTTTTACATAATAATGTGTTTTAATTTACAAATAAAGTTGACTTTAAACTTGGCTTATTTAGATAGAGCACAATCCAATGGATTCAAATATTTTAAATTTTAACTTAGCGCGTTGAAGTCTTTTAAAAGAGATTAAATTTTCAACTTCAGCAAACACATTTGCGAAGAATTTCAAATCCATACATTTGTTATAAAAGTGTATCGAAAAAAGATGTCCATTTTCATCGTAAGTGCTACAGCGACTGATAGTGCCTTCAAAAATGTCCCCTTAATATTAATAATATAAGGTGTGAGATTACTCCACAGTGGGCGATTGTCGGCTTCTCGGCAGGTGTCAGCTCGTCTCGCCTGCACTTTAATCCTGACTTCCGCAGTCACAGTGGCGTGATTATGATCAATATTGACGCAGATGTGTCACTGTTCGCCGCATTACGTAATAATATCAAAGTTTGTTTAGCAGTGGTCGCAGCAAGGACGAGCCTGCTCAGCAGTGCCGGCTGGCGATAACCCCGCACTGCATGCGACAGCACTCTCGCACATTATATAATAACTTTCTGCTTAATCAAATACCATTTAAAACAAGCCTACTTCAACCCCTCACTAACTTCTATTCGTAACGAATTAACATAACCTTAAGAAACTAAAAAACAGACACCTGGGACCAATTAAATTAGTTTAATCGAAATTACGCATCAAACCTCCACGCGATCATATTTGAGCATAACTGTAGGGGATGCTCGTTAATAAATCACACATAGAACACAACCGTATTCATGAAACTGCTACGAAAAGCATGTAACGTACGCAACACCGGGGGAAATCGTGAAAAGTCATATGTCGACGAAATCAGCCGTTCTGGAGGTCATGACAAGCGAAACAGCTGATCGGGTGCAAGGTCGGCGAGGAGCGTGGAAAGAGTATGTTGGGGGTACTCACCGGCTGCGGTCATCAGCCACCACCAGCAGCAGCAGGCGGTGACGAGCGCCCGAGCGCCGGCCATATCAGCGGCAGCGCATGACACGCGCGCTCTCGCCGGCCGCCCCGGCGGACTGAGCGCGGCTCGATCGATGCACGCTCGCGCCTCTCGGACACGCACCCTCCGGCAGCAGCCCCGCCCCGCCCCCAAGCCCCCCTCCCGCACCTCCCGCCGCCCGCGCGCTCCCCCGCCACCATTTTCCGAGTTTCCTCGGAGAGCGCGCGCGCTGCCCTCTTTTCTGGCGGATCGCTGACCGCCCCTAATTGATTGGGCCCGTTCACTTACCGAACACGTTTTAGGTCAGTTCAGCCGCAGAGCCTAGCGCCCCGTTCTTAGGAGCTTGATCTTAACTGTGGCCTCCATGGCCCGGTGAAGAGTTGTCACGGAGCACAGTGGAATCACTGAAGGCAGTTAAAACAAGTTATGCTAACGGCATGTGGAGGAAACTTTGTGACACACAACCTGGATACAATTTAATTTTCTTTCTTAGGTACTATCTACTGAGAATACCTAATGGTACAACTTTTGGAAGTTAACATTTTAATCAAAGTTGAGACTAACTTTCAACAACAACATCATGTCTCGTTACGACACATGACACAAGTTTTTGGGGATGAACCCAAAAACTTGATTTCAGTTAATAACGTGCTCTGTTTTATAATCTCGTAGTTGACAACTGTTGTGCAATGTAGGTACTTATTTTTTAATCTAATCTTCAAACCCGTTTTCCCTAAATTATTGAAATAACCTAACTATTATTATTCTACAATACCGAAGTATGACACATGCCTAATAATTAAACAACAAAAACCGACAGTTTACGGAATTATAAAATAGGGATTAAGTTAGCATACCCACGTAATAACTTACCGGTTACCTAATCTACTGTGGGTGTTTTGTATGTGTAGTTTTAATAACGGGCACACAAGTCGATCAATAGTAAGGCTACGCTTGCCACGATCGGATCGTGGATGGGTCACCAACAATTACGTATATCGTATCGGGAAATCGGAAGATGAGCTACCTTTCTACTTCCATGGGTTACGTAAAAGGCGAATAAGATGATATTGCAACAACAGATTCATTTGTCAGACGCAATTATTATTGCATCTAAGAGAAGAGTACGAGCCTTTCCACACGTTCCGGCTGCCGGAACTATTGTGTTGCTACGTGTGAAATGTTTCTTTCATTTGCCAGATTCGCATCTTGTGAAAAGGCACTAACAAGCAGCGTTCGTTTGTCAACTCGCTTACGTATGTAGTACATCTACAGTGAGTTTTAGTGCTATTAAATTCTCCAAACTGTACTTTCTGAACATTATAGGCTGAATGTACTTATACGTCTTATGATCTTTACCTACAGAAATTTTAAAAACAAGAAATATGTCATTGTTTGTAATAAATAAACATAAAACGACTAAACCGATTTGAAACATTATTTCACGTAGATATGGGAAGCTACATTATTCCGAAATTACTTGAGCTATACATTTTTATTACGAAATACATTTACCTGGTCTTGGTGAGGCAGGGGTTGGTTCCCATCACCTCTGAGAAGAAACACCGAAACAAACTTAAAAGTTCAATGTCTCTTTAAAAGTCCAGACAGCTCGTATTATATCATGGCATTACGCGAGATCAATGTAGGCTAATGTCGGCATTTGGTTTCTGAGCAAACGCTATGCAGATTTAAGTGGCCCTGTCCCAACAGCTGGCTATTGTTTGGCCACCCTACCCAACATTAATTTTCAGGATTTATCAGTAAAATTATCTTTCGTTGCAATCTCAGAATGATTTGAAGCAATTGATGGTCAAAATGGACCGTTTAATAAAAAGAAAAACAGTCTTGAGGAATAAGACGTCGACCAAGTGCAAGTTCTAAGAAACTCTCCTAAATTATTGAAGTTAACACGTTCCGGGACACTTGACTATTTGCAAATGTATGATATGACACTTCAAAATCCCATACATTTCATCATACCGTCTACAGCCGTACTACCATATCACACGCCGGCGGCGCACACGCCGTGACACTTATTATCAACATCATTGTACAGTCGCCAGCAGGTCAAGCTATCCCAAACTGTAAAATTTTCCCAATTTAACATAAAACTTATTCATTTGTTATAAAGTTGAAAAACTATCAAAGAAATTTGTCAGATTGGGGTAGCTTGATGTGCTGGCCTCTGTACATACCTGGTAGTGAATGTGTTGCATTGGTGCATAATAGCACTGCGTTCTTGTGAATGTGTTGCGTTGGAAAATGACTCGAAAAGAGTTTGCTGTGACACCTACGAACGAATGAAGTCGCGTGATGTGACACTAGATCATGTGCTTCCTAAGAGTGGTATGGGCAAGCAACGGATATCGACGGTTTGCCAAATTACATGAAATAAAGTTCAGCGCCTTAAGCCGTAAATAATGATATGCCGAGATAACGTCGAGAGGCGGTTTGTCCCAGAATGTGATAAGTACAAAAACGAATAGCTTCACTTGACGTGGCTACGTACGAACTACTTTTCGTAGGCTGGTTAAGGCAAACTATGAATTTGTAGTAAACTTACTTCTTCAAACCTTAAGATCGTTTATACTTATATAACCTACGTGCACTCCTCACCTGATCGACCTACTTTTTGTTACAGTACCTACCTAAGTCCCATTTTCAACATTATGTCCGGTTTCGATATCGAATAACGGATCGTTATCTTAACAATCGTCAGTTGGAAATGCTAGTCTTTAAAATAGTGTGTAAATGTGAAAACCGTTCCAGATTATTTGACGATGACGACGCTTTAATCATTTTAACTTAAACTAAACCAATCCCGACAATAGTAAGGTAATTATATTTAACAAACCAAGAACATTCCTGTATCATATTTTATTTAAGATAACTAAGATATTCTTTTAAATTGTATAGCTTCTGCCTACCCCTATGGGAAGAAGACGTAAGTCTGTGTATGTACTCTACGCGTGGTATTGCGCGACACTAACGCAGTCTCTACGCGGCATAGGAGTGTCGTCGCGCCTACGCCGGGCCTACGAGCCTACGCCACGCCTACACTGCGCCTACGGGCCTACGATCGAGCTACGCCGCGCCTACGATGCGCATACGTTTGACGAAAAATCTAGTTAGACCAAAGGGATCTTTAGAAAGGAGTTTTTAAAAATAAATGCTTTTATTATAAAGAAAAAAAGCGACGGAAGATGGCACTGAACTGTCGCGCATCTCGTCGTGCGCCATCTCCGAGCAACGACCGACTCCGAGCAAAGTATTGTAGCAATGACTCGGTCGAGGTTTACTTTTCTTCTTACGTACCTGGTACCTGCATAATAATCACGGACAAGAAGGTTTTCATTCATTAAGTCAGGGACACATGGACAACAAACTATGATCTATACGTCACTCGTTGGTCCTGTGGTAGGTCCGATTATTGATACTGTCCTCTATTTTGTTGATGTACAGACGCCAGCACATCATGCTACCCCAATCTGTCAAATTTTCCCAATTGAACATGAACCTTAAGAGTTTACAATAAAGATGAAAACCTATCAAATAAATGTGTGTTGGCGTCTGTACTTACACAGTTACACTTACTGCAGGCCACAAGTCAGCAGTAACACTTTGAGCTGGCCTAGCGTAGTCATCATTTCAGCCGAAAGGCGTCCACTGCTGGACATAGGCCTCCCCCAGGATGGGGGGTTTTGCCATAATCGCCACGCTTGGCAGGCGGGTTGGCGATCGCAGTATGGTGGTAAATACATAGAGAACGCTGCTGCCCATTCTCTAGTGAGTCCCTTGGTCGCCTTCTACGACACCCACGGGAAGAAATGGGATGGTGATATTCTTTTACGCCCGGCGACACATACGGGCCTAGCGTAGTACGGAGTATCAATACAATAAGAGGCCAGTATATTCTGGTTTTGGCCACTGTCTTGCGGCCTTACGATCGCAACCAAACGTCAGTGACTGATGAATGAAAGAAATAATGGGAAGCATTTATTTCCCAAGAGTTTTGTGAAACAAAAAATGTAAATAAAAAAAAGTAAAATGTTTAACGACAGTGTTGAATTGTAGAAGTAATAATATGACTTGCAAAATAAATGCACATTCAATGTCAAATTCTTACCATGGACGTGGGGCTGACTCTAGGTATGTACAGTCAACGCGTGGTCTACTCAATGATTGACCAGGCGGTCAATCAAACGCTTAGTTTTTGACTCATTAACGCTGAATATTGACAGGAGCTGAAACAGTGTTGGAGTGAGTGCCTTCGACGAATACTTTGTTCTGCATACGACCGCACTTTAGTGCTAACACTTGAATTACGAACAGCGTCACTCCCTACTTCAAAAAGGCACTAATGAAGTCATAGTGAAATTGTTACGAAAGTTTAGCTAATTTTAAAATAACGCGGTAGGTATTGGTACTACTACTGTGTCGTTGACACTTAGAAACCAACAATTTCGATAGGTTTTCCATACCTAATATTCCCTAATCATTTTATATTCTTTTTTACTCTTGCACACGGTGTCTATTTACAAATATTTTTTATCCTCTTTCCTGTCACAGGTATACTGGATGTGATTTCTTTAGAAATAAGCCTCAGCTTTCTACGTACGCACGGCTACACATCAAGCTATACATTTCCAGTTTACCCTGATCTCGCACTGTACGGAAATCCTATACAATGCGAGATCAGCTTATACTGGAAATGTATAGCTTGATGTGTAGCCGTGTGTACATACTTTTATGTTCTGTTCTCCTGCCTGTGGTTTTGTTAAAAATTAACTTTTTCTGAATTTTTGTATGGCAACGAAATTGAGTTACTGATAGATTGGCAGCAACTTTGGAACCGGCTATGGATTAGAGATATCAACTGACGCAAATTTTCGATTTACCCATTTAAAAAAATCTAACGATCTTACACAAGGCTACACATCAAGCTATACATTTCCAGTTTACGCTGATCTCGCACTGTACGGAAATCCTGTACAATGCGAGATCAGCTTATACTGGAAATGTATAGCTTGAAGTATAGCCGTGTGTATCTACATGGAAATTGTAACAAATTGGGTTAAAAAAAAGCCACTTGCTCACTTTGCTCTACCACGAGTTGAAGAATTTGACAGCGAGTTGTCACTATCCATACATTTTTGTAAACAAGCAACTTCTTTTACGCATCTTATTATCTCTTAAATATATTGTATATCATATATATATTGTATGTACAGAGGCCAGCACATCAAGCTACACCAAACTGTCATTTTTTTCTATTTTTTAACGTAATGAAATAAAGTTGAAAATCTATCAAATAAATTTGACAGATTGGGGTAGCTTGATGTGCTGGCGTCTGTACTACCTTTTATTTTTACATCGCATTTTTCCTTTTGCAGCGTTTATAAATAAGAGGGTGAAACATGTAAGATCATAAAATTTTAAGACATAAGACTTTATTGTACCATATTTTTAAGCAAATATGTATATTCTAATCTATTCATAAATGAATCAAAGGGCGACCGAAACCGGTTAAGAAAAAAAAATACATCGATGCATGAAATCGTCGATGTTTTACACAGCCCTAACGAACTGACAAACTTTGACATTCAATGTGTCAAAATTGTCAATATCAACCACTCGGTGGTTCGGTGGTTGTTGGTAAACTTTATTCTTAAAATCAAAACTGGTAAACAGTTTTCGTTAAAATCATGTTAGAGAACACACTACTTCGTTTTTGAGTATCGTAAATATTATGTTTGGAAGAAATCGTTCGACAAAATTTTGATTTTCTATCCCTAAAAACCCGTCTGCTATTTTTAATTCACCAGGCGTATTAAGAACATTATACTAGCAAATGAAAGTAAAGCGTGGTTATTACGATGTATTCGTAAATACTTGTGCCAAATACCCATCCAGCATCGCCGTGAGACACTACGTGGATGATGTTTATAAGAACTACACGTACTCCGAACTCTATGGAGTGTGCGAGTACATCTCGCAACAGCTTCAGTTCCGTCAATGCAACAAAGGCGTAATTGGATTAGTGTCGGAAAGAAACATCATCATACCATGTGTAATAGCCGCGTGAGTACTACCAGACAGCCTCTTGTAATTGTAGTATAATCGGGAAATTTTGTCTGTTGTCCTTCATGTCATGTTTTATTGTTTGTTGGGCCACTTCTTCCCAGCTAAAGTAGTTGGAAGTCATGAAGGCCGGGCGTTTAAATGTCTATGAAATTTTAAACATTCAAAAATACTGATTCTCAGCCTAGTTGGAATAAATTAATTTTGATAGATTCATGTTTTATTTTTTCAGAGCCCACAAAAGTTGCACAACATTTATGTTTGTGGACCCGGCGCAGGATGTAGAGGCAATAGCTAAAGATATTAATTTTACAATCATAATGACCATCAAGAACAAAGAAAATGACTATAATTCAGAGTTAGGTGGTAAAAAGCCAGACCAGACTGTTTCAGTGTTTGACTTGACAATAAGTTTTTATGACTTTGATGTTCCGAATGAAACACACTACAAGCATGTACCTCAACACTCATTTATAGCCATGACTTCAGGCAGCACGGGAGAACCGAAACATGTACAGGTTCCCATTCAATGCATACAGCCTAATATAGATGATTTAACCAAAATGTTTAACATCACATCAAAAGACGTCATATTCTTCTCAACACCCCTTACTTTTGATCCTTCAATGATAGAAATATTACTGGCGTGCATTAATGGAGCCTCCCTACTCATTGCACCAGATAGAGCAGATGTTTTGTTCCCAGGAAACAGAGATAATTCTGTTACAGTATGGCAAACAACACCCTCAAAGTTTTTACAGTATTCAAACAGTGATATTAAAAACAAAATCTTATGTAAAAACTCAACGCTTAAGGTATTAGCACTGGGTGGAGAACCTTTCAATAGTATTAAAAGGCTAAGGGAACTAAAGCACTCTGAAAATAAAACAAGGATATTTACATTGTATGGAGTCACTGAGATGTCATGCTGGGCCTGTGTGGCTGAATTAGACCTAAACAAGATTCAGACTGACAGAGAAGTACCCCTAGGGAACTGTCTTTCAGAGACTGAACTCCAAATTGAATGTGCAGAAGACTCTAAAGAAAACACTGGAAAGATAATGTTAGGTAAGTAAGAAACTTTCCTAAAGATGATCTAGTCAACAAGTCTGTTTGAAGACACTCATTCTTTGTAATTGTATTTCAGTAAGCAAATCTAGAAAGTGTGTTATTCTAAACAAGTCAAATGGCCCTGAGGAGCAAAATTCACTGAAATTTGTGGACACAGGGGACATTGGAGAAATTAAAAGTGGTACTGTTTACTACAGAGGGCGCAAAGATGACGTCATCAAGAGATTTGGACATAAGATTAATTTACTGACAGTAGAGACTACTATATTGCAATGTCCAAGAGTGCAAACTTGTTCATGTCTATGGCTACCAAAACCAATGCTCCTTGTGGTGTATTTTTCATCAGAAACCCTCAGCAGCCAGGAATTATCCGACTTTCTAAAATGCAAACTTGATGATAAACATTGGCCTGACAAAATTGTTAGAGTTGATAATTTGCCCATAAATTCTCATGGGAAAATATCAAAACAAATAATAGCCAATATATTTGAAAGAATGCATGTACCACAAAACATAGATTCTTTAAAATTAATCTTCCTGGAGGAGCTCAGGGCTGCTCTGACTGAAAGTTTTACATATGATCAAATCAAAGATCAAAACTTCTTTTCTTTGGGAGGAACCTCTTTCCTTGCTATATCTATATGTAACACAATATCTTTGACATGCCCACAATTTGGGTCGTTGATCCTGCCTTACCTGATGTCACGTAAAAAAACCATAGATGAGATTATACAAATAGCCCAGAAAAAAATTTGTATGGATATTGTAAAAGCTAAGAAAAGCATCAAAAGGTCGAGGTCCACCAGTGAAGCAGGTAGACTGAGTTCAGTGCTTACACACTACACGCGTAGCAAACGAACAAGTATCTTTTCTAGCAGCAACACTGTTGTGTTCAATGTGGTGTGGAGCATGGATACTGGGAAGTGTGTGGATGCCTCACCAACATTGTATGAGTTAAAATTGTAAGTAATGTTCTACAATCACCAAAATGAATTTATTATTTTAGGAGCTAAAGGATATAACACCCACACGATCGATATCACAGAACAGAAAAAACAGTAGAAGTCGCGAAGTCTACTTCCGCGCACACACCAGTACACCACGCATATCAGTCTCGTTACAACCGCCATGGTGAAAAGAACTTGAAAAAATATATAAACATTATTATTTTGTGCTGTTTTACAATGTAAATGTGATAGCAGAAACAAAAATGTATCAAATGGATGTTTATCATACCATCGGTAGGTCTTAATTGATTTTATTTCTATTAAAATATGCAAAGCAATATTTTATTGAACAAAACAAGTAAAAGTTGACTTTATACAATTTATTTTAAAGTCTACTTTCTTTTAAATTCAGACATTCCGTAAAACGGGGTGAATACTGCAGGGGTGAATCGAGACGAAACTTTAAAGTTGATTTTACTGTTGAAATGATGATCGTTTGTAGCCAAAAAGGACTCGTGTGTTTACTGTCATCATCATCATCATCTGCCTAGCCTTTTCCCAACTATGTTGGGGTCGGCTTCCAGTCTAACCGGATGCAGCTGAATACCAGTATTTTACATGGAGCGACTGCCTATCTGACCTCCACAACCCAGTTACTGGGTAATACAATACCCCTTGGTAAGACTGGTTGTCAGACTTTCGGGCTTCTTACGACCCGTAACGACTGTCAAAGATCCACAATTGACAGCCGGGACCAACGGCTTTTTCCGAGGCACGGAGGGGTCTTGGTATGTTAAGATGGTCACACGTCCACGGACCAACCGCGGCAAGCGTAGCTTAACCTGATCGATCGAACCGTGCGGCTATTGTAACTTAGCCACAAGCCCCTCTTACTGTCAAAATCCACTTTTACAGTTTCGTTTCGATTCACCCCTGCAGTCTCTATTCACCCCGTTTTACCCGGTACTGTTCGCGAAGATTCCAACCATGCACATGTCACAGTCAGGTACTCAATTAGAGATTACCGTTATCGAAAATGAGTTATCGATATTTTAAACTCACTATGTTCTCTGTGTTCTATGCAATATGGGGAAAATTTTACCGTTTATTAGTAACTAATCGTGTAATTTGATATCTGTCGCATAAAATAGGAAGAAACACCACAGGTGTATCTTTCTATTAATAGAATAATTTTCAAAATCGGATCAGTGGTTAAACATAACAATTCTTAATTATACTTTCTATAAATCGGAACTAGAATAAAACGGAGTATACTGTTAGAATACATTTATATTTATCAAATCTAGCTGTTGACAGTATTTTGTTCGAAAATAAAACGGAAAATCGATTAATAAGTCAACGACAGTGGTGCATCCTTAGAGGAGGACGAATAGTAATGACCTCGTTACGCAAATATAAATCTTATTTCTCACGAAATACAGCGTTAAATTGATTGCATTTACTATACATGACATAACATCTAGCGGCGGGTAGCGTAACTTGGTCAGGAAACTATTTCATGTGCACTTTAAACGGAAAAGTAATAAATACGTAAACAGAGTTTCCCTGTGGTTTATTTTCAATTATGCGACAACTGACATAATTCCTACTTTCATTCAATATTAAACTACCAATCAGACCAAAGATTTCTTAGTGTTGCAAAATACAATTAACTTGTATTTGTGTGAGTTTGGGTACGCTTGTACCGATACTAATGAAGCAGTATAATAATAATAGGTAATAGTTAAAACCGGCTGTTGTCCGCAACTCCACGTCAAAGCGCGTATTTTGCGTACGGGTGGGAGAATCGGTCATTCGATCCACCTCAGCTCCTCGAGAAAGGCCAGCAACGCCTTGGTGTTGCTGACAATCTCACGTAGGGTACCTGGGTTACCGAAGTAGTTTAACAGCACATGAGCCGCTGTCTCGTCGTCCTCCATGCAGGCCCTGCACAGCGGACTGTCTGTTACTCCTATGATAAAGAGATGTTTATTAAATGACCCATGGCCAGTTACGGCTGCTGTAACTGTACGCAGCTGCGGTTTTGTTAAACGGAGAATCTGTTTCGTGAGGCGGGCATCGAGCGCAGGAAGTGCTTCCATGAAGCAGTATGCGACTTCTACAGTTTTTTTTTCTTTTCTGTGATCGATGTGATCTTATTGATCAATCTCAATTCTCAAATGATCCTATCATAGATTTATCATACGTTCTAATCTGGTAATATTCAATTGAATTTTATTCTATTCGTTTAAAAAATATATAATAATTTTAAACCTTTTTGGATCCTGTTGGAGGAGGAGATCTAAGTTTATGTCAACGCTAGCAGCGATCCGCGGTTTCACCCGCGTAGTTCCCGTTCCCGTGGGAATACGGGATAAAATATAGCCTATTTCACCCGGGGATAGTGTAGTTTCCCAACAGTGGAAGAATTTTTCAAATCGTTTCAGTAGTTTCGGAGCCTATTAAATGCAAACAAACAAACAATCAAATCTTTCCTCTTTATTAATATTAGTATAGTTTTTTTTTTTTTTTAAATCCAGTTTCTTATATAACTAATTAACTACTTAGGTAAAGATGCAAGAATCTAATTAACACAAAACACTAAAAGACACAAAAGACGTTTTGTTGTCATTACGTCTGCATGCTTTAACTTTAGTCCTGCAATTTGTTTGATCGCTCCATTTAAGGCTGCCCTCTCAAAAAATGGTTGAAAACAGCATGCAGATGTAACCACTTTTCGTCGGCATTTACAAAGAAATTACATTTTTTTTTTTATTGTTAGTAATCTACATAATATACGTCATTTGGTTTAGGCATAACTTTTCTATGCTTATTATACTTTCAAAACAATGTCCTCGTGGAGGCGATCGGCGGCGGCGATCTCTCGCGTCCGGCCCTGGTCCAGGCCATGGTACGGAGCGAGAGGGCATGGGGAGCCGTCACCTCCTTCAGCGAAGCAGTGATGCTCGCGAAGAGGGAGGCGGCGCACGCGAGGGAGAGGCAGCATATGCGCCCTCGCGACCCCAGCCGCCGCACGATACGGAGACGCCCTGGGCGTCGGGAATCCCAGGCCGATTTCCGGCCACCGTAGGCATGGGCTTGCGGACGGCGAGTAATGGGTAGCTCGCTGTCCGGTAAGGACCAAGCCCAAGTCGACGGCGCGTTGTGTTCCACGCGCGCCTCAAAAAGATGTCAGCACAAACAGTGATGGGACCCGCAAGGGTCGATGCCTGCCAGGGGTGCGGGTTTGTTCGAAAGAGACACCACAGCCCCTGGCTTAAGGGCTACTGAAGGAACACGGGTGGGTTTTAGTCAGTAAAAGTCTGACACGCCCTCCTGCTCCACCCAGAGCGGGAGAAGTTATTTGATGATTTCCCACCCAAAAAAAAAAAAAAAAAATTATACTTTCAAAACAATAAATTATTCTTATTCTTATTCTATGGGTATCAAATAATAAGAAGAAAAAACACCAAATCACCTCCAAACCGTTGAGATCAAACCATTTTACTCCTTCATTTTTTAACAACAGTGTAAAAAAGAAATGTCTACTGCTTTGCAATACATGGGAAAATGATTTTGTTTTGTTACTTTTTACAAATATGCATTATTTTTGTTATAATAAATTAAAAATTGCGACCGATTAAAGACTGCACAGCTACATCACCCCGCACTCGCCCACACATTTAGTGCCCCCAAATGCTGAAGGTCCTTGGCGTGTATACAAGCCTTAAGACAAGACGACATACGTGAAAACGTCTATGGGGTACCCGGAGTATGAGTTACCTAGGCTGTTACATTGACTAAATTGAACTTCCCTGTTAAGCACACAAAACAGCGACGTAATAAGATTTCTGTGCCGAAAAAAGCAATTTTTAAATGTTTCAGCAACCTGTACGTGACAGTGGGCAGTCACTCCGGCCAGATCATCATAGTGGATGCAATAAATGGCACGCTTGAGCGCACGATCAACTTGAACACGCGGATAGAAGCCGCCGTGCTGTGTGGCCAAGACGTGGAAGTAATGCGCCCATTTGGCGTGGTCGGTGGTTACGACGGCACCATCGTCTGCTTCTCCCTAGAGACCTTCGAAGAGCACTGGAGGATTAACATCGGACACATGATTAAAAGCAAAGCTGTCTGCTGTAACGAACAGTTGTATGTCGCCGCTTACGACGGAAATGTGAGATGTATTCATGTCGTGGTACGTATTCTATTTAATCGTTTGCTGGAAGTTTAGGGAATTTCTTATTAGCGACACGAAAAGGGACTGGTACGGAGACAATAGACTGACCTCGGCGGAAAGCTTGGGACTAACGGTTGAACAAAAGGAGGTCACTGCTTTGATCATTTGTGATAGATTTTTCTAAATCCTATTTTTACTGTGGAAATTCTAATGAATGTCCTCCCTGGGGCGGCTGGACGGGTCTATCAGTCTTTTTGCTCTTCCAACATTCTCTAGCTGAAAGGCTGGAGTATTTCCCATGGCGGGTAGGTGGATAGTACCTACCTACTAGGTACTGATCATCCTACGGCGCAGTATCTCTTGGTTAATCCTATCAACGAACAGACCCATCACAAGTTGCTTTGTACTGTAGAGGTTGTTAGCTTCACGAGGAACCTCACGTACATAATGGCAGCCAATATTTAGGCTGTGTCTATGTTCGAATAATCGGGAAGTTTTTATCTTTAGAATGTCAAATAATTTTACATAGGTTTTTGTTGCGGAAGCTTCATTCTATTGACAGGCGCGACGCTGTAATGAGCGAATTCCTTAAATCAAAGATGGAGTCCCATCAGTTAAAAATCATCAAGTATTTCATTTATAGATACCATAGTCCCTGGTACCTTGAGAGCTCGGCAGAGCTCTCACAATTGGTGGAGGAGCCGGGTACCTGTAGCCGGGGTGGCCGTAAAGTGTTCACCTAAAACGCTGCGTGCACAAAGCGCGTAATATTGTGCGAAAAAAGGCGTATGCAGAGCCTAAATACTGCACAAATTTAAAGATTTCAGGGTACTCAAAAGGACTATTGCGACAAGCCAAAGCCTAGCGCACGAAGAAGTGGACACTCAAAGTCTGCGACCGTCATGTCGAACATAAATTTCTCTGGCACCGGTGGCAATTTCGACGACTTCATCGCTCAATTTCGCCTTGTAGCAGCCATAAACCAATGGCCAGAGAGCAGCTTAGGTGTAATATTAAGAGTCTACCTCAGAATACAAGTTCTTTCTGTATTCTGAGGAGCCTACCTACAAGGACTCGCATATTTTAAATGCATTTCTAAAGAACATTTAGACTTTAAATCAATATATGACCTCTTAAGCGCGGAATTCCCCGCTAGCATTGATTTTGTCGAACAATTCTATAACGCACGCCAAGATCCAAATAAAGACATCATGGCATTTTTTCATACGTTGGGAGACCTAGCTTCAAAAGCGAACAACCTTCACAGTACCTAAAACGTCTTATAAACTGTTTATAAATAATGTAATGTTTACAATATAAATAAATTCCTATCCTATAGAAAAACAGGTTTTCCGATTACCATATGCACTATGACGCGGGCAGCTATCTCACAATACAAATAATAACCAGTCATGTTAACTAATTATAATAGGTACGGATGACTAATAATATTATGCTCCTAACGATTAATATCTGTTACAAGTGTTTATAAATCAAGTATCAGCAAACACATACATAATCAGCCTAGGTATAATGTTCCCACTGCTGGGACAAAGGCCTGGAGGGAGTGGGCTGTAATCCACCACGTGGGCCCAGAGCTGGTTAGTAAATGTCACGTGTCTTCGAATTTTTGGTCGACAGGGCATGCCCGTTTCCTAAATATGAAAAAGCAAAAAGCGCCGAAAAAACGGAATACAGGAAACGTGTTTTTTTCTGCGTTTTCCCTTTAATTATAACTTCATTTTTATTATTTGTCGTTACAGCGGCAATAGTAATATACACTCTGTAAGTTGCAACTAATTACCTATTGTAGTTCATGAGATACAGCCCGTTGACAGACTAGACGGACGTCCAGCGGAGGCTTCGTAATAGGGCCCCGCTGGCACCGTCTGGAATTAGATAAAATAACTCGTGTTGAACCTCCTCCTGTGAATAAAAATAAAAATTCTAATCTGCATAAAATAGAAGGGGAATAATTAATTTGAGTTCCATCGAAAGTGGCTAATCTCAACAAAAAAAAAACCAGTGCATAAAAACGTTTGTTTTCCACGTGGAATCAGAATACATAGATGCGTATAATTACACTGCTATGCTTTACTTACTCCAGCTCTGTGTCAGTTTTCCTGCCCTCCTACAGGAACTCTACCAACCCATCTCGCTATGTTCTATCTACCTACCGCCCTAATAATACATTTATTTTTTCAGTCGGGTGCCCCGATACTAACAATAAACATCTGCAAAGAATCCATATCTGCTGACCTCGTTCTTGCTAAGAGGGAGTTTGTACTGCTGGGCACGTTATCGGGCGTGTGTGCCTGTATCCACACCGCCACCAACATGATAGTGTGGCGCGGCACGCTTGCCAGCCCGGTGTTCGCGAGCCCAGTACTCTATGACGACGATAAATACGTCATCTTCGCTGAAGTCGCCGGCGATATACATTGCAGAACTGTGGAGAAGGGTATCAAGGTAATCACGGCACCTTAGTACAGACTTCTGAGCGTGGGGTCAGGACCCCACGCTCAGAAGCGTTCGATTCCCAGGTCGGACGAACTGTTATTGTTTTTTTCATTCCGGTCGTGATGGATTACCTGTCCCATCAGACTCTAAGAGGGAACAGAGAATGCACCCTGTTTCTACATACACACTTGTGCACTATGCTATCTCCCGCATGACTAGTCGCCGTTGATATTACCGTTATTAGTTACCTTTAATAAATAAATAAAATAAAATAAAAAATATTGGCCGCCATGACAGAATTGCGGTCTGGAGGACTATGCAGACTGCAGCTAATCCATTAGTTAATTAAATCAAGTCAAATAGAGTTTAGAAGATGTATACTATACACACACTGTCACAGGCATCGAGTAGGTATTGAAGTTTAGTATTGGACAGCTGAATATTTTAGTTAGCACAGAGACTACGCGCTCTATAGCCGAATCTTATCTAAACTAAATGCGTCATATTAACGCCCTAGCTTTGATTGTACCTAATTAATTCGAAAACAATTATAAAACTATCTATTATATATTTGGTTCCTTGATACGGACAGTCATTGCACAAATTAAACGTTTTTGTTTTTGTGATTTCAGATTTGGGAATATCCAGGTGCCAAAGGAAATATATTTTCATCAATTTACGTAAAGCCAATAGATAAGCTGACATGGCAAATGGTATTTGGTTGTCACGACAAAGCGGTTTATAGTCTTAGTATTAAGAATTTTCAGCCAAGTCTGCTTTGGAAGACCCCACTCTCTTCCCCAGTCTATTCAACTCCTTGTGGTTTGAAAAACAAGCTGATACTAGCCGCATCAAATAATGGAAAACTATGTACTCTTGATGCAGAAAATGGAACTTTAATAGAAGAATACAGATTACCAAGCGAAGTATTTTCATCACCAGTTGTTTATGGCGACTACATATTTATTGGTTGTAGAGATGACCATCTGTATTCAATTAAATATAATATTTGAACTGGTAAATTGTGATTTCATCTAGTCTAGAAGAAAATTGATGATATTTAAATTAGTTAAAAGTTTAAGTATAAATTGCATAATAAGCATAAGGAAAAATATAGCTTTGTTGTTGACTTGTCATGACATGTTTTGTTTCAAAATAAAACACCTCTTGTTATTATTATAACTTTTATTCATGATCTTACACAACATACAGGTATAGTGAGCATTCAAAAATTTTGACTTGTTACAAGTATGATATGGTTACAGAATCAAAAAATTACCAAATTGGAATGCATAACATCTGGTACAAATAACCTACCACTTGTGCAGATCATAATATAGTTTTGTATACTTTGAAAGCAGCTTTAAATAAAGTATAAATTCCTTTAAATAATATTTTATTTTTGGCAATAAAATGCATAAAATCAGTTTTGGAACCACTGGGAGCATTGTACATACATTAATACTTGATCTACTGCCAATACATCTAAGCTCTTATTATAAATTGATAACCCAAAATCCCTAGAGTATCATTATTGTTGCCAGAACAGTTCTTAAACAAATATAAAATTAACAAGCAATGTACATAAACATGATATAATTATAACATCGTTCACTGTTCCTCTTCTCCAAGCTCTACTTTTACTTTGGAGAAGTCAAACTCTTCACCCGTACCATACTTGTATATTTTAATCACATCTAAGCAAGTAGTCTCAAAGTGTGTGGTAGCATCATAAGATTCGGAAACAAAGATCTGGCTCTGTGTGCCATCATCAAGAGGCTCATAGTAGTCTGTCACAGACACAAACTTCTGTCGGATAAGTCCAAGAAGATCCAAACCAGGCTTAATCTCACTTTCTGGGTCATTGGTTTCAACAGTGGTCGAGACCATGGCAATGAACCAGCCCTTAGCAGCAACCTGGTGTGTGTATGACACAACAGAGATATAGATGTCAGAATGCCTGCCTACTTGCTTCTGAGGAATGATAATTTGGGTGGACAAAGCATCCTTTGTATTTGGTATAGGATGATCCAATAAACAAATGCAACGAATCACCTGAGCCTTCTTGCGGACACGGTCGGGTACATAGCTAGGGTCGCAGTAAACTTGCTTGCACTTAGCAATTTCATTACCAGAGCGTACACCAATTACCTTGCCACCTTCTCCAAGCACAATCTCATCTATAGGTTTATCCAGCATGTAGGTGCCTCCATAAATAGCAGAAAGGCGAGCAAAGCCTTGAGGCAACTCCCCTAATCCATACATCGGGTACAAGTATGGAGATTTGCCATATCTTGCAAGTGAGTCGGAGTACAGTTTAATACGGTGGATGGTTTGTATAGCTGGTTGTTGGAGGTAGTTATCGTTAAGGTAGAGGGCCAGAGCATGCCCAGTGAAGTCTTGAGTGTTCTTGTCAAGACCAAACTTATCATAGAGCGACTGCATGTTGGCTGTACTTGGGTCCAAATCTTTCCAGGTCTTCGAGTCATCCTCCTGGAAGTCTTGGACGTAGATAAGGAAGTTTCGGAAGCGTCTCTTTTCGAACATCCCCATCAGATCCGATGCCAGCGCTTCCTTCTGGTCGACGGGCACTTTTGAAATCTTTCCACCTTTGTAGACATAGCTGCCCTCCACAGACTTGAATTCCAAGTATCGAGTCACACCCGTGTGAATGAGCAGTTTCACAAGAAGCCCATTCGCCATCAACAATTTGGGAATCAAATCTACATTCCAGTCGCGACCTCGGCCGTATGTTTCGTCGGGAGCCGGTGCGTTGAACTTTGCGAACAATTCTTCTAACGGGGTAATTGACGCAGATTCACCACCGTAGTACTTATTACGATCAATGTGCAATACCTTTTTTCCGGACACGGAGAGCATTCCACTTAGGATGCATTCCTTCAATCCCGTTCCCAGAACTATAGCGTCGTATTCTTCATCCATGTTGAAAGAATTAGAAGAAGTATTCCACTAAAAAATTGCAAACCGGGTGGTAAACGTCAAAATGTCGGAAAGAATATGGCCGACTTCGATGACGACGACGTGTGAGCTAGTGTTACGCAGGTAAATATTTACAAAAAATAGTCGATAATTCTACATTTTTTTCAATGGCAACTAAATATTTTACAAACGTGTCAGGAATTTTATGGATATTTTAGATGTTATAATAAAGGAGGAATTTCTGTATTCTACGAGTTTTTCTCATGTACGCACAGCTACACATCAAGCAATACACTTCCAGTTTTAGCCGATCTCGAATTGTTTAAGATTTTCGTACTGGCCTCTGTACAATATGTACAGACGCCAGCAGGTCAACCTACGCCAAACTGTTAAATTTTCCCAATTGAACATGAACCCTAAGTTTACGGTTTAAAGTTGAAAATCTATCAAATAAATTTGACAGATTGGAGTAGCTTGATGTGCTGGCGTCTGTACACATACATCAATTTCATACGCTACGGGTACACTCGCAACAATGTAGCATCAATGATTACTTGGCCAACCTAAATGTTTCTTTTTTGATTTGGTAGAAGATTGTATAGTTTCAGAGACCCATCAAAGTTGAGACGTCTTCATCATTGATTTTTAATGTAGTCGCTTGATGAAATCATTAACTTCTCATATTTAAAAAGAACGAAAGAAAAGACACTGTTCGGTTATAAATCATCGTGGGCTCAATGTTCACTATGTAGACATGTAGACCCTTTCTGTTTTTTACCCACAGAACATATATACTCCTAACGGAGAAGAACGACAAGTTCAAACAAAAAAAGGAAAACACTTCTCACTAGCGCCGTCTATCGTCGGCCCCTCGAAAATTTGGTATGGTGCTGAGCGATGGCGGGAGATTTAAAATGATTAGGTACGGGATAAAAATTGGTATTCAAAAATTTAACAATTTTATTTCGGAATAGGCATTTTTATTCATAAGGAAACTCAAGTTGTAATAAGTTTTCTTACGAATAAAAACGCCTGCCTTGAATAATGTAATAAATAAAACAAACATATAAAATGATGGAAGTCCTTTATTTCACAATAAAATATGTAAATTAGATTTTTAATTACATCTAAAAATTCCTAGGTTAGTCCTAGGTTTCCCTCTTCTCAAGTCAGAACAACCGCTACTTTATGTGCCAAACAGTTTGTCCATTATGTTTATGACATTTGCGGTGACAGTAGCATCAGTAGTGAGTTCTCCTGTAAATTTCAAAATACATTTTATCAATTATTATTCAATTTTGTAGTGATTTATATTGTTTTAATAGTAAGTAGGTATTATAGATAATTAGTGATTATAAAAACTATAAAACAAAGTCTAATCTTTAAAAAGTTTCTGATTGGAATGAAATGAAAGATGACCTCATGCAAATCGGAAGCAAGCCATACTTTCCCAGTAAATGAGTGTTATGTTAATTTCAAATAGTTTTATCAGATATCCTAAATTCACTTTAATTTTCCTTATTGTTAATATTTGTATTTTTAAGTTTATTTTTTGTTTGGTCCCACAGGAACATGTTACAGGGACAAAAAATTGTCTATGTCCTTCTCCAGGATGCCATCTATCCCCTTGCCAAATTTGATCGAGCTCCCAGCTTGTGCCACGAAGTTGATTCAATATAACATTGCAATATTTTTACTTACATCATATGGAACAGCAGTTCTAAGTAGCTTCCCCTTAGACTCATCAGTAAAATCTGCATCATTAGAATGTTTCTGACACAGCATTCCAGCATTCTATGTTCATTGTGTAACTTCATTTGTAATGTGTATGAGTCCCCTCTTTCTGGGAAAATGTATTTTGCCCACAATTCACACCTGAAAATAAAAATACATGGAATTTATAATGTACAAGTATTAGGTACAAAATGATTTAAAGTTTCTTTATGAATCTGAAAAGACGTCAATATTATAATTAACTGAAAGAAATTGTTATCAGTGATAATAATGACTAGTTGTAGCATACATTTTTAACTAAATATTACATTGTTGTCTATTTCTGATGTACATTATAGTACACAAGCTCCCCCAACATAACTGCACCTGCTTGGAATACATTCCTCCTTACCCTTTCCCTGTAACTTCCCTGCGACGCCCTGCTGTTGCTCGCTCGGACCAAAGAGAGGTCAAAGAGAATATAAATGATAAATGATTTTATTTCTGTAAGTAGGTTTGTACAAACACTTTTACACGTCAATCATATTTATATATATAATACAGACACATACGGTCTCATTGATTGATCGCCTTTTATTTGATAATTTTTTGTGTTATCTTAAAGAGGTCCGGTGCACAGTTACGTTAACGGGCTAGTAAGTACATCAATATCTACCGAGTCGTAGCGAATAAACATATGTACTTATTCACACAGCAGCAATATTAACTGGATGATTACCTTCAATACAGAAGGGTTAGAATTTGATACCAGCTTGAATCTCAGACTTTTCGTAATTCATAATTATGCGGATCTGAATGGTTATCCCTTGCTATAACGATTCTACACAAGACCTTACCTACCCTTCTCATTCTGAGAACGTAACCAGTACTGGATCAGTGATCATGTCGGAGCATCTTCTTAAGCGGGCTGTAACGTTATTATTAAGTTTAATAATACCTACCGGACTAGATTCCTTATAGCAGGTTTAGGAAATCGAAACAATTTAGTGTTATCCTCAGCTGGTGAGCAGCCACACTTGAAACATTTCCTTTTGTTTTCTTTTTCCGCCATTGTTTAGAGTCCTATCTCAAACAGCAGATACTGATACACAGAATAGAGTCACTGTTTAACACTAAGGGAGGAACAGAAGCTCGACTCGACGTTGTTTTTACCCGACTACGCGACAAACTAGTAAGTAAGTAAGTAATCGTTTATTTGACAAAAGACAAATAAACGATTGCAACACCTAGGTAACATCAGAGATTTTTTGACATGAAACACAACGTTATGATAATCACACGTAAATAAGTATATTGGTATGTAGGATTCTTTAAACCCTCGAAACATCACACAACAGCGGAATGTTTAGCACCTCGTCTATCGTTGCCAGGCGTCCGGATAAAGCCGGACACAGTCAGGCTTTTTGGTTGCGTGTACGGCCAAATTATATGGTGTCCGAACTGTCTGGCTTTTGTTAGGCTTTTTTTGTTATTTTTTTTAGATTTACCATGTGTAGGTTTCCGCTCCGCCCGCCTTACCTTGTATCGCTAGTGCAAGTGAGCGGACTAGCACTGTCCATAATAAATAAGACTGCTTCATTATAAGAAGGTTTTATGGTAAATGATAAAAAAACCTAGTTTTACTTTTTATGTAGTGCTAAGACTAAAAAATGAAGGGTGTCCGGCTTTTTTACCCAAATGTCCGGCTAAACAGACTGGTCTGTCCGGCTTTTCGGTTTTAAGACGTGGCAACCCTAACCTCGTCTGAGTCGCGCGATGATTAGAGGATAGGTTCCGTTTTTACATAATCAAAATGGCGGATCGAAGTAATGTTCTGTAACACCATGCCCATGTGGGGTATCAAAATAAAGGGCTTGGCGAGATAATATTACGTACAGACTCTAGCATATCAAGCTATCCCAAGCTGTCAAATTTTCCCAATTAAAAGTGAGCCTTGAGCTTTTGCAATAAAGTTGAAAATCTATCAAAGAAATTTGATTGATTAGGGTGGCTTGATGTGCTGTCTGTACCGTTTCAAGGGTAGAATTTCTTTGATCAGGAAAGTACTAAAATCCAAAATATCTAACGAAAAGATTAAAAAAAACTTTTTTGAATGCTCTATACGATTTTTTTTCCTGCAATGAATTGTCTTAAAGAAAAATTAAATTTCCACCCTGAAAAGAGTGAAAAGTTATTTGGTTGCAAATATGAAGCAAGACATGCTCTTGCATTACTAACCATTGAAGCAAAATTGGTTCAATAAATTATGTATGAGGAGGTCATTGATATTTTCGCACGGACGAAAGCAAGAAAAAAAATTATTCAATGTTATTCAGTTAAAAATAATTTATGTTTCAATTACAAGCAATTTATTATTATTTATACATTTACCAAAAAAATAAATGTTTAATTCATATCGATACATATGTATGTTAATAGTTTATTTTTATGAGACTGTTATAGTTTATTTTTATTATACTGTTACGAAATAAAAAGGGCACCATGCCATAACGTCTTGGGCCTAGGGCGCCATCTGGAGCCATCAAACCTGAATCCGCTTCTGACTACAAACACAAAAACTAACATAATCGTCAGTAAAAAAAGGAGAACTTATTTTTAACGTTGGCAACTAAAATATGTCTTGTCATGTCTGGCGATCAAGCAAATTGAAGCAAGCATTGAAAGAAATGTCATGTCAGTCAGTCAGTCATTGAGTTCAGTCAGTTACTTGTCTCGTGTTATTTGCTTGTTTTTTATGTTTCGTACTGTAGCGTGTAAAATCGCTCCGTGGTGGTCAAATAATTATTTTAAAAGTGCTAAGAATATGTATACACGGGCTACTACAAAACTTATCTGTTCGTCTAGTGATTATTGGAAATAATTAAGTTAGTGATGTGTGAATCTGTGAACGGATGAGTTCCTACCATATGTTTGATTTCGTACGGCACATTCTCCATAAATCACTTTCAACAAATACATTTAAACGGTGTGGCGACACAACAGTTTTAAATGAAAGGTAAAAGTCTGGTGAAAACCGTTCAAATGAATAAAAATGTCAACAGAAGGCAGTGGAGAGACACCTTCTACCGTGCCATGTTTACCCGGGGCACCGGAGCAGACTTACCTGTTTCCGAAAGCGAAAGGACACTCGAGGTCTGTAAGTCATGGCGGCACTCCTATGCTTGCGGGGAATCCCACGGCGCCACGGCCTACGCTCAAGTCGGCAATGCGCGGTCACCAGCGCGCTCTGTCGCATGGGCAGATCGGCGAGGGCGGGCGGCCCAGCACCGGGCCCGGCCACAGCCGCGCCGGCAGCCGCACGGACTTCATCCTACCGCCGGGGCACCGCGATCCTCCAGCGCCCAGTGCACAGCCACGCCTCGGCTCCGTGCGCATCCACTCGCGCCAGGCCTCGCGCTCCGACTCCATCTACACCATCAGACGCACATCCGTTGTGAGCCCCTGGAGGCGAGCCGCCTTTTGGCTTCTGCGGCGACAGCAGCCGGCTGTTGACACCAGGCATCTCATAGTCACCCCCAACCTCCTGGTGCCAGATAAAACACCACTCAAAGAACACCCTAATGGACAAAGATGCAACAATCAAATTAGGACTACAAAATATACTATATTATCATTCTTACCTAAGAACTTATTTGAACAATTCCATAGGATTGCAAATGTGTACTTTATATTCATTGTGTTGTTGAACTGGGTGCCTGCAATCAGTGCATTCGGTAAAGAAGTTGCAATGCTGCCAGTGTTGTTTGTGCTTGGTGTGACTGCCATTAAAGACTTGTTTGAAGACCGGAGAAGGCACAATTCTGACAAAAGAATAAACAACTCATTTTGCAGAGTCTTCAAAAAGTAAGTAATCTTTATTTTGAAAATGTATTTTTGTCTCTAGTTAAAGAATCAGAGATTTGTTTCTGAATACAGAATACTGTTAGACTACAAATGTTGTAGGGGCTCAAAAATGTATGACAATCAATGTTTTTGATTTCTATAATGTGTGGTTGAAGACCAGTATGTCACTCTGTACTTTTTCAAAAGTAGAATATAGTGGCATTCAGACATTCATTGAGTTCTTGTCATATAAGAATGATTTCTTATGAATCTAAGCTATTTACCACTCAGATTTTGAATGTACATACTTGCATATTTTCTGAACAGAGCCATATTTTTATCATGTTCCAAAGTACATGAATGTTTGTGTCTATGAGCAACTACAATTGTTTTTTTCTGAAATGAACATAATGAAACCCAGAATTAATTCACCATTAATTCTCACAAATTGGTATGAAATTGTGAGATTTGCAAATTCTGTTGTACAATATCAGTGGACTTAAAATTATGTAGTGCAAAAAAAGGTTTAAAAACAAAAGTTTTTTTTTAATATTTAACATCTAATTGCAAAAAAACAACAGCTAAATTTGACCAATTTACAATAATAAAGCTTTATATTGTACATTCAACACAATCAAATTATAAAATTGTCACCCAAAAAGCAGTGTAGCTCTCAAGTTGAACTGGGTCAGGCATGTTTGCCACATGTCGGTTGCTATGTGGACTAAGACCACCACTACATGGGTCCAACAAAAATGAGAATGTGCAACAAGATTGCGGCAGACCCAGGTGTAGACGGTGGCACGAACTTGACGCATATAGGCGTAATTAGTCAATATTGGACCAGGATCGTGAATGGAAAAAGGAAAGAGAAGCCTGTGCCCTATATTGGGACAAGCTGATTTATTTATTCATAATCATAATATTATAACATTTTAAATAAATTTATTAATTCAATTATTATACTGTAAACATTCAAGCATATCAAATTTATCAATTTAGATATAATTATGAAAATAAAATAACATTAGTGTGTCCATTGACCCCTTTTGGGTAAAAGCTTTGTCCAAAGAAATTTCAGTCTTGTCCAGCATTCGCAATAGTCTCATCCTGCTCACAGGCGTACGTCCGAACTTAACTTCTGGTCAACTTACAAGTAACAAAATAATACAATCATGATGCGATAGCCTACTTAAAAACTATGTACAGAGGCCAGCATATCAAGCTACCCCAATCTGTCAAATTTCTTTGATAGTTTTTCAACTTTATGACAAAGGAATAAGGTTTATGTTCAATTGGGAAAATTTGACAATTTGGGATAGCTTGACCTGCTGGCGACTGTACATTACATCGAAAAACTTATTAATAACGCAGACAATTACAACGAATATAAAATAGATTGATTTATATCAATTTTCTCAATTAAAAACGATATAGTAAATCAAACATATTTTTCTTTGTTTTGAATTGACCACCAAAACGCTCCTTACGATGACTTTTTTATCACTTGACCAGACGTGACGTCAGATTTTTGAAACGGCACCGGCAAAAATACTTTGTGTGGCGCAGTTTTAGAAGTATTTGTGCACTGACGCCCCGCACACTTTCTATCCATTTAAAATCTTGTTTATTTATAAACTCGACATTCACTTGTATACAACTACTTTCGTTTACACAAAGTTGACGTCACATGTGGTAAAGTGATAATAAAATCATCGTAAGGAGCGTTTTGGCGTAAATCAAAACAACGAAAAATGTGTTTGATTTATATCGTTTTTAATTGAGAAAATGAATATAAATCAATTATTTTTATTATTTTTCAGTTACACATTTCGTCCCAATCTTCAAATTAAAATAGTTTTTAATAAATTGGAAAATACCCTATTAAACTTAAACAGGAATCAGTAAATCAGTTCTCATAGGTACGTATCAGTAAAAGTTGATAGTGTTGACTATAACAATGACACGCCTCAACTTTCGCTGGTCGATTTTTATGACTTGTGTGGGAAGGAAGGCGGTAAGCATACGGTATACGTACATAACTATTAAATAGTCTTCAAGCCAATAGTGAATCAATTTCTTCAATAGTTATTTAAACGTGATTCATCGGTGAAACGTGGGCCAACCCGAAAATTGTTTTACGCTTCAAAAATATCTAACGAACGTCTTTGATATATGTAGTATGGTATGGTAAGCTACCCTACTTTTTAAATAAATAACCTTTCGTTTGTGTATTCATCAAATACTTTTTTTTTAATGGAAACTGTATGTACCTACCTAACGGCACTACCATTAGGTACATACTGTTTCCATTTCCTGTGTTCCCATAAAATAAGCGGAATTCAGTCAACTAATTAAACTTTTCCTGCTGATAAAGCCGGCGGTTGTCAAGAGAACCCTGGCACTCAGTAAATACTTCAAAATTCAAATGTTTATTGCTCAACACAGTACATAATCTTACATTTCTAGATGTCAAGTGAATGCGCAGTCCACTCTGTTGCACCAATTCAGGCATGCAAAAATATTATTAAAATCATACCAATACAATTATACCATTTCATAAATTCACATTAATACGTTATATAATTTCATTAATTCAAAATAATACCATGCAATGTCATAAATTCAAATAAATATAAGTATGTAATGTCAGAATATTTAACGTCATATTATCTAAATAATGTCTAGTCAACACACAATTGGCAGTACAAATAAGAGACAAATCGGACTCAAGTGTTCACCCCAATTACACGTATTATTATTATATACACATATTTCTATCAGACAGGTATTCATTAATTGTGTAGTATGTCGTCTTACTTATCAGTAGATTATTGAGTTGCTTCTTAAATAAATGGGTATCTTTAATACTTAACAGAGCATTAGGTAATTTATTATAGATATGCGGTGCCATTCCTAAGAAGTTTTTACGGAATACTGCTAATACTGCTTTTTTGTCTTGTTTTGTGTTGCTTCCTACTAAAAATAATCAAGCTAAGGAAACCCGGAGAATTTAATTAGGAATAACATCGCACGCACAAGGTACGGTCCACCGTCTTATCTTAACATTGTTAATACCCGGTATTTATTAGGTTCCTAACGCAAAAAAAATCTGATAACCTTGTCATAGTCGACATTTTCCTACTGATATGACCAATTGGACTATTTACCGTTTTACTGACGCTCATGTGTTAGTTTCTGGGTGTTACTAGGAGCCGATTCCTATAATATGGACCGTTATTGGTCAAAACGAAGACTAAGGCTATCTTTACCGATAATGAAGCAAATACCTTAAAACTTTGTATAGTAAACCCTCCCACACGGAAGAAGTTATCACAGGAGCAAAAGGTGCTTTGGCCACTGGCAAACCTGTAGAATCAAAGAAAACGCCATTAAGCACGATCATACCCTGCGTGGCACTGGCGATCATCGTCAGATCTTAAACCAAGCCAAGAAAAAGCAGAAATCCACCACGGAAAAAATGGACCGTAGAGCATAAAACAGAATATTCTAATGGGGAATCTTAATATAATCGATAAGGATTATGTTTTGTGCCTGAGGCACGATTATACATTGTACGAGTATTTCAGACATGGAGAACAGCGGTCCGAATGTGTCAAAGCGACCTCCAAAACCGGCGTTGGGTTCTAAGCGAAGAGAACCTAAACACAAAGTTCTAAAAAAACGTTAAGTGTGCCGAATAGCGTAGCATATCTTCAATTAATTGTAACTGTAGATATTGCCTGAAGGTTGTGCAGGTCTACTAGCTGATTTCGTTACACCGGTCGATACAGTAGGGAATACGTTCGAGGGTATGTACAAAGCGCCCATGGGGAATTTATAACAACGCTAAATTAAATAAAGAATCGAGAACGAATGATTTAGAAAATGGACTGGCAGCAACAGAAGCAGGTGGTGCAAATACTTGTTCACTTGTTTTATCGGAATGCATGTACGGGAGGACGGGCTAAACATGTGTATGTGTATTACGGTGGCAAACTACGAAAAACCAACATTTCATTAAAAATAAGTTGTTAACGTAAAAGACCGTCGCTCCTTCAATCATTGGTTATTTGAACTTATCAAAGTAGTCACTTGACCGTTTATAATTCCATTTCTATAAACGATTTAAGTGTGGCTATTAACTTTGTTGATATTGTTGTTTTGACGTATAGCATTGGCATGTGATACGCAGGAATAGGGAAAATGTCGTGACTAAGAAAGTCGATGGCTATACGAGAAGTGGGAGACCAAAGAAATGGATTGTGTGAGTGATGATGTGATCAGAAAGTGGGTGATTATGATTACTGAGATGACGACTAATGGAAAAGTATGGAAGAAAAATACCTACATGTTGCACCGACCATAAATAAATTGGTATAAGGTCAGGAGAACGATGATGAATTGATGATTGTTGTGTTGACGTTTTGTTTGATTTTTGTTTTTGAATGGTAAACGAGCTAATGATGACGGCGCAACAATCCGAGGGTTGTTACGCGGTTCAATAAAAGTAAAAAGTGCTGTTTAAAGGATATTGTGATGTTCTGTTTGCAGATGATACTTCTCTTATTTTTAAAGTAGATAGGAATAGACAAGACTTTGACGTCAATGGTTACTGATTGGGTTACGGCAAATAACCTTGTCCCCAATGCAAAAAAAAAAAAAAATGTGTAAAGTTCGCCTTACCGAATGTTAGAAATCTAGGTCCCAACATCGTCTTAGATAAAAGGTGCTTGAAACCATAGACACGGCAGTATTTCTGGGCATAACAGTAGATGGCAAACTTCAGTGGGGATTACACATATCAACCCTAGCAGGGAGAGGCTCAGTTCAGCCGCCTACGCCGTAAGAAAAGTAAGACAATACACTGATCGCTAGCATCTTATATATCAGGCAAAATTTACATTTGTACACTAACAGTGATATTCACACCGTTAACACCAGCCATGATTCTGCTCTTCTACTGACTTCTTGCCAACACCTAAGGATTTTTTCCAAATCATCCCGCCATCGCCTTCGTGCGTGACCTACCGCTCGCGGGTCGCTCTTTCAGGGCATCAATCCTATGTTCTGCAGGCCCACATCTCATGCGACATGGAATTATATTTATTTTCGGACGAACCCTGTCCCCACATAATGTTTTTATAGCTATGTATGAGGTGGATACGGACTCTCGTGTCATCATAGAGCGAAGGCCCTCGGTGGCACGACCATAGCGCAGCATATAAGTAATTCATTCGACAGATACAGTGAATTTCTTATGATGTTTGCCACACCAAGTGGTTGGGCGGGTCAGCCACTCGACGAATAAATTACCCATTAATATTACAAGCATATGATGGAAACTGAGCATGTTTGCCCGTAAATAATCGGATATTTATTTATTCCATTAGAGAGTTTATCGCTTTTCTCTTCCGAACTTTGTTCCATTTACTTTTTGTTGAAGTAAATTTTCTACGATATTTTTTTTTTGTTAGCAAGCTTTATGTTCGTGGTCTCTAAACGAAGCTTGTTAAGAATCGTAGGGAAAACTTCAACCGAATCATAACTACGCTAATTAGGCGCATGAATGAATTTTACCTTGTACACGTCGCAAGGTTAAAATACAAATTGATCATCAAATCAATTTGATCTCCTTCGCCGAAGCTTTCGTGAAATCAAATCTATTAAGTGCTTCTTCACCGGCGGCTGGAAGAGAGAGAGCCCGATCCCGAGGATAACGGACGTAACAGAGCGATCCTCCGCGACTCTCAGTCGCGATGCCTTTTATTGTAAAATTGTAATCACAAATGTTTCTGTGTTTTTCTGTGTTCAGCCATACATTTATTTTGTAAATCAATAAATGATAATATTTAAAGAAGTGACTTTAAACTGTCGATTTGATTTCACGAAAGACGTCTGCGTAATAATATGAGCAAGAACTAGATAGTTATCATCATTCCTGATATCCGTTTGGCAATAAACATCGATGGATATTCAGTAAACCCCGTAAAACAATGACAGCAGAAAATTAAAATTTTATGGACCTGTCCCATACATTATGTTTAAATGTCAAATGTGATATTGTAGTGATGGAGGTGAGCTTGGCTATAGCTTCCGTGTCATGGATAAAACGCGCACCATGTTGGGTAGACGGAACTACAGGTACCTATTAGTTTTTGAGCTCGTGCCGTCTGATCGATGACATGTCTAAATATTCCATCACTTCCACAAACATCGTTTAACTTCAAGCAAGCAGCCATCGGGCGCACACCTCGTTAACTGTAATTTCAATTGATTTTGTTGAGATTGCTGGACTGACGGCATCAAGGTCGCCACTCGCAATCATTGTAGTTTATTATTTATGGCCTACGCTTTAGTTGGTAAACGTTTCCTGATTTCTAGACAAACTATTTATAAATGTCAATGCTCACATGATAATAAGCAGAAAAAGTAAATGTCCATTCGATATTTTAAGACTGATTACATTGTCAGTTAGCTCATTCCACTTTCACACCTACTACGTGTTGATAACGATTGTCAGGAGTTAACAATTATTGACACGCAAATAATTGGTTTTTACATAAACCCAGGTATTCGTCATCACGCAACGACACACAAAGAAAATTGACCAATACAAAACAATAAGGCAATCGTCTCGACTAGAAAACCTTCATTGTTATTAATGACCACTTGTTAATTAAGTCACGCTAATTTATTCTCTTTTCTCGTTGCATCGGTGTGTTTATTACATCAAATTGATTAGGTCGCATTGTCCATGGTGGACTTTAGCGTTAAATAATTCAATCAGGTCTAATTGACAGATCATTAGAGGGGCTTGATCATTCAAAATCAAAAGTCATTTATTCAAACTAGGCTGAGAGTCATCACTTTTTGAACGTCAAAATTACATAAGACAGTCCCCTAAAACGCCCACCCTTCACCACTTCCTAGTGCGTTAGTTGAGAAGAAGAAGTGGCGCAACAAACTCACCAGCAGCATTGAGGGCGATTCCGTTATGTATAAATGAGCGAGATTTACGTAAGCTTCCGGGTATGGAATTTGGAAAGAGTGTAATGGAGCCTTGTGTCGCCTGTATAAAGGGTAAGGCACATCGTGGCCCCTCCGTGCCTCGAAAAGCACGTTAAGCCGTTAGTCCCGGCTGTCATTCGTAGATCTTTGACACTAGTGACGAGAAGTCAGAAGCCTGGTCTGACAACCAGTCTTCTAACGGTATCGTCTTGCCGAGTAACTGGACTGTGGAGTGATTAGATAGGCAGTCGCTCCACGTAAAATATTGGTATGCACCGGCCGACCAGCAAAGCTATGCAGGGTGATTTAAATTGACGGATTATATTCGATTCGGGCTTTTGTACACGCGGCTACACATGACATTTCCAGTTTACGCTGATCTCGCACTGTACGAAAATCCTATACAATGCGAGATCAGCTTATACTGGAAATGTATAGCTTGATGTGTAGCCGTGTGTGTACTAGTATAATATTGACAACATGTAAACATTTTAATTAACTTTACATATTATAACATTTAAATGCTTCTAATTTCCTCTTCAAACCGGAGTCCAATTAGATGTAGATATATTTTGCACCAGATTTAGCATAGTTATTCATAGTCTAGTTACTGCAGTGTGAATGTGAACTGGATGTTGTAACCCAGCAACAGTAGCAACATCTACACATTACATCACTCATGGAAACATTTTTTGCAAAGTGCCTATTACTTCTGTGCTAAGTATTGCAACAATTTTCCATGAAAGTAACCTCGTTGCTGAATGAATGCTTGGGATCCATAATGAAATCACGAACCCAAGTATTATGCGATAGTTTTTAACATTTCAGGAAATGCCCTGATTGCATGCACAATCATTATCATCACATCCTTGATTTCTGGCATTTGACGGATCGCCTTCTTTTATTTATATAATTTAATATAGTATAAAGTTCAGAAAATGATACAAAGTGGAGTATCTATGATGCATAACTTTCTGAACTTTGCACGAATATATCAATATTTCCACCATTTTGTAAGACTTGGGGAACAACCATCGGTCTGTATTAGGGTTTATAGAACTCGGCTCAATAATTCCGACTCATAAACTACATTATAAATGGTTCATTAGATCTTTCAATTAGTCCCTTCAAATGGATAGATTATGATCGATAAAGGAACGATTTATGTCCGCAGTAACATTAGCGTCGAATTATTACTGTTTTATGATGCAGTGGCATAAGTGGAAACCTTCAGGAATGGCCATTAGTAGAGGACAGTGATTACGCTACGAATGAATGTGGAATGAGGGTGTAGATAATAGGTCTTTACCTATGAAATTGCCGTTTTGTATGAAAAAATTTAAACGAATTTTTTTCATGAATTTTTTATTTGTATTAATCGAAGTAATCACCCATGCAATCAATGCATCTTTGCCATCGCAGTGGCAGTTTATTGATGCCCTTCTTAAAGAAATCAGCTGGACGGGAGGCAACAAATTCTTCAAAGGCATTTTGTACTGCCTCTCGGGTATTAAATTTTTTTCCCGCCAAGAAGTTATCCAAATTCTGGAAAAAGTAGTAGTCTGTAGGCGCAAGGTCTGGTGAGTAGGGCGGATGACGGAGAGCTTCCAACCCCAGTTCTTGCAACTTGGAGACCGTCTGCTGTGCAGTATGAGGTCGCGCGTTGTCGTGCAGGAGCAGCGGAGACGAGCGATTGACCAATGCTGGTTGGAGATGCGCCAGCTTCTCCATCATTGTGTTCAGTTCTTCACAGTACACATCTGCAGTAATGCTCACCCCGTTTGGTAAGAAGCTGTGATGAATCACACCGGCGCTAGACCACCAAACAGTGACCATCACTTTTCTAGGGGTAAGTTTTCGTTTAGGGCATTGTTTAGGTGCTGAACCAGGATCCAACCAACTTGCTGAGCGCTTACGGTTATCAAACAGAATCCATTTTTCATCGCAGGTAACAATGCGGTTCAAAATTCCTTCATTTGTGTGTCTGTTGAGCAGTGCAAGGCACGTCTCGACGCGTACTTCGCGCTGGCGATCATTGAGTTCGTGGGGCACCCATTTGTCAAGCTTTTTTACCTTGCCAATTTGACGCAAATGGACCAATATCGTTTTGACGCTAACGTCGAAAGCTGCTGCTAATTCAGCCGTAGATTGTGTATCATCAGCTTCCACAATCGCCTTTAATTCGTCATTGTCGACCAAAGTCTTCGGACGACCGCGAGGTTCATTTTTCAGGTCGAAATTTCCAGAACGGAAGCGAGCAAACCAATAACAGGTGGTGCGTTGGTTTGTAGTGTTAGCTCCGTAAACGTCGTTGATGTTGCGTGCCGCTTGTGCCGCGTTGCTGCCACGACGGTACTCATATTCCATAATTACTCGAATTTTTAACGTATCCATGATGACGAAAAAGATTGAAATGCGATGAAAATGTAACACTAATCAATAAAGAAATGACTACTTTTAGAAAAAAAAATCCATGTTTTTAAAATAAAATTAATTTGAAATTAGAATTCTTAGCCAAACAAAAATTATTTTGATTTGAAATGGCCAGTACTGCAGAACGGCAATTTCATAGGTAAAGACCTAATATGTAATGTCGAAAAAAAATATAAGTATACAGGCAGCTTATTTTCGACTACATTTCATCATTGTTCCGCATGTTCTGAGTAGTCGAATGTTTGATTATATCACTCTTGAAGTGCATCTTGTTGACAGGTCAGACCAAATCTTTCATGATTCTTTCGTCAAGAGACCATCTCGGACATTTAAATGTGAGTTAGTTATGTTTTTTTTCTCAGTCGTGGGATAGGAAACTTTCTTACTAAATATAATCTATGTCCGTTTTCACTAACACTAGTTGACATCAAAAACCTTAAATAAAGACGCACTGTTGTATTTTATTGATGCTCGGCTGAGCGCCGAGAGTTGATAATCCAACAGTGCAATAATATTCAGGCGTTCATTTACTAGTCGTTTCCTAGTGTTGTAAAAAACCAGGCATTAGTGTTTACAGCGAAAGATGATTACTTTTGCCTGTACACTGAATTATTTTGTTGACTGTACTGAGCCCCCGGGACACGCAGCTCGTCTCTAACTGGGTCATTGGTCAAGGTCTGCCGGGACGTGGCACACAATGTCTTTCCCAAAGTCCTCGTAATAAAATGTGTATGATGTGCGTGCTTGACAGGCATTATTACACATTACAGTTACAGTAAGTTGGTGTTGTGGTTGAAAAGGTTACAGTGAATACGTTTTCGTGGACTGTATTTCCGAATCTAATCGTTTTATTGAGTCATGACAGTTTTTTTATGATTTTTTAGGTACTTAAAAGCTTTTTTTTTCATGCTACATTATTTTATTTCTGAAAGTAGGTTTGTACAAACATTTTTACACGACAATTATATTTTTGAAACAAGATGAGGTCGGCGTTTGCTATCTGACTACTCTGAGAAGAAAGGCCGAAACAAACTTAGGGGTCACAGTCTCTTTTAAAGTCCAGACATAATCTTGGTCAGATCATGTGAAGACCATGTAGATTGGTGTCTGCAATGTTCTTTTGAGGAAATCACCACACAGATTGAGTAGACCTGTCCAGTCAGTGCACGCATTTGTTAGTAATTGTGCAGCTCAACTCAGAACTTAAGGGGAAGTCGCGGGCTCGAACTCGGTGGTGGGCCTGGCTGAAAAGCACGCTGTCTCACCAGGCTTCGTATTCGACAGAGGTAGTACCTGTGATGAGCAGTAAGACGACTGCAGGATCAGATAAAGTAAAACAGGTGCGTAAAAAGTTACGAAAATCTTTCGGAAGATCGGGTTTTATGAAAAAGCCATTGCATAAATCAATGATCAATACAATTTATTGAACTTTTTGATAATTGAGTTTTTCAGTAACGACTTAGTATTCCGTTTCCGCACAGGGAATATTAATAATGAGACGGAACCATATCATGTCTAATTTTTGATATGAATTGTCGAACAGTGGAGTAATAAACTCCCGGAGTTTGTATGGGAAAAATGTAGACTAGATTCACCTTAAGGAGCTCAACGATTCGACGAACAATACCATGAAAATAATCAGACTAATCAAAGTGGTTTTGGGTTTATTTTCTGAAGTGTGACCTATCTTATGACAAGGTTAGATGTTCCTTAAGCTCAAGCCCGAGAAATCGGCTTGCTTCAAATAATGACGTTTGATGTATGTACTGATAACGGTATCAGCTCGGTGACGGACGCAGATTATCTCAATGGGTTGATTCACTTCGTACGGTGAACGTATTTTATCAATAATGATAGTAGGATGTCCATAAAAATCAAGGTGAGATAATGGTATTTGGTTTACTCGTCGTGCGTCAAAGAAATCCCCCAGCGATGTATCTGTTTGAATTGTTGGAATGTTTTGTGAGCTCATACTGTAATGTTTATTGCAATTCTTCGATGCTTTAAACCTGTTGTTTGCTCAGATGCATCTTATTTTAAAGCTTAGTTATTTATTTTATGGTTCTTATCACATCATCTCGGTTTAATATGAAAATAAGTATGGTATACTTATAGTTTATTTGTAACAAACAAAAACATTCAAAGACAAACAATGTTAAACGATGATAGCTGCCATGGTTAAGAACTGTGGCGCAGCTACCAACGCCGAATGTAATGGTAGAGTAGGGGGGACCAAAGAAACTTTGGATAGACTGTGTGAAAGATACTATGACTTGAAAGGGGCTGAGCGCAAATAAATTTGGATAAGGAAAAGACAATCGCCATCGAGGTAGACCACGGCGAAAATTGTGTGGCGATCTGATAACGTTTGCAAGGCCAAAATGACCAGAGAACGCACAAGACAGGGAGGTATGGAAGGAAAAAAGGGAGGCCTCTGACCAGCAGTGGGACACATAATAGTCTAATAAAAAAAAAGAACAAGACAATTTTGATGGTTCTGATCAAGTCATACACAAACGTTCAACAGACATGACAAGGCAACTCGGCAACCTGTTCATGAGCATATTCAAATGGATAAAGACTGTCACGTAGACCGCACAAAACCATAAAAAAGAAATCGTATTTAGAAAGTAATATTTCAACTACTAATTAACAGAATTGGCACTGTATCTAATCGTAACGTCGTCGTTCGTAGTTACATCTGGACATTACAATATATTAGTGTGTCGTTTTATGTCCTTTACTGTGTAATTAAATCAGCAGCCAAGTATAATGTAATGTGGTACCTATATAAATAACGAAATCGGAAATTCCCAGTACTTGAACATGTTCTGTGCTAAAAACCCTATACGTATATAATTCATATAGGGTATGCATGCCAATAGCACGTGCGTGGTTGCTTTTTAGGGTTCCGTGCCCAAAGGGTGCCAACGGGATCCTATTACTAAGGCTCCGCTGCCCGTCCGTCTGTCACAGGGCTGTATCTTTTGGACCTTAATATACCTCTGTGAACATTTCAAGTGTCTACTCCACTTGAAATGTTGACAGAGTGCGAACTACTATGGCCGCTATAACAGCAAATACTTAAAAAAAAACATGAGACACGTGTATTTATTTTTATTTATTATTATGTAGTGTTAATAATTGAACGGTGGTACGGATCCCTTCGTGTGCGAGTCGGACTAGCACTTTTGATAATACTGTTGGTAATACTGGCATGCAGCATTCAGGTCGCCTCATGCACACTTGGAAACGTTGGATATTTCCTAACTTCCAAGAAAGAATAAAATTACCAAGTTAAACGTCAGCTTGTGTACTTATTGCTCAAGAATATTTCTTGACAATTCTCGTTAGGGAAACGATTATTATTATTATAACATAACACTCTGGTCAGCACCCTAATTGCGTAACTCACGATTGATCATAATTGGTTTCGTCTTCACAGTTAAACAATATTCATTGCGTTATTTATGTTGTCGAACAGACACATTTTTCGAACATATGAAGCAATGGTTTAACAATCCGTTTCAAAACGATACAGATTATGATGAAACGTGAGTTACGCAATTAGGGTGCTGGTCTGGTCTAATTTACTTAGGTCTTTGCATAAACCCAGATTGGATTCGGAGTAGGTGATAAATGGATAATGGCGTGCATTAAATCAAACTATTGAACAAAGACCACACACAGTCATTCATTTCTTTAATTTTATTACAGCATGTCTATTACCGATAGCTTGCTTTGATGTCCTTTTTAGAAATTAATACTGTTTTTACCCGTCTGAGCCAGAAGGAAGGTTGTTTTTTCGAGTGTATGTATGTATATTTCTTTGGCACGCTCTGTAGCCTAAACGGCTTGATCGATTTGAGCTTGTGAGGTGCCGTTAGATTCGTCTTAATTGTGAGAGTGACACGTGGAATATCATTTTTTTTAATGGCCGATTTTTGGCGCCATATTGTGTCATCACATCATATATTTTTTTTCTCAAAACCTATTGAGTGGGGTATCAAAATAAAGGGTTTTATAAATAGGTATCTTTAACGTCAAAAATAATTATATTGACTAAAAACTGAAATAAAATAAATCATTTACAAAATCAAGAAACCCGACTGTCTAAAAAGTGAACTTTAATGAAAACAGATGGAAACAAGAAACTTGTTAAAAGGATGACTATTTGACTTAATACTTTAAGCAATCTTTTGCAGTCGGGGGCAATAAAGGTCTTTATTGTTAAATTTAATTTCTTTTTGCTTTTCCCGCGCCACCTCAAACCTCTGATGTCTTTTAGAATTCTATGGATCATCTCGGTGCGCCTGTGCGACTCGCTCTTGACCGGTTTTTAGTTTAGATGTTTTTGTTAACCTTCATTCTATGTAGGTAGACGATTTTCTGGAAGTACCAGTTAATGCACTCAAGTGCTACTAACTGAGCATACAAGTGTCCAACAATTTACCAGGAAAATACAACAGGAATACTTATATTATATTATAAACATCACTCGTATTGTTTGTAGTGGGCTTTCCGCAAACGAGTCATTTAAAACCGCTACTACTCCATACTTGATATAATGTTGAAAACAGTTATTTTTAATGCAGTTGCAACAGGAACTCTCGAAAGGTATGTAGGTATGTTATATATATTTTTCCACATTTAGGTGTTTTTTTCTAAATTGGCCTTTAGTTACCGGTTTTCCTTGTCAAGTCATGAATTCTGTTGCATGGTTCCAAAAACTTGAACTAACGGAGAAGGCAGACTTCACTAGAAGGATCGTTCAAAATGTTCAGTAAATGAATAAATGAGTATCTGAAATCGGAAAAATATAAGACTACACACATCAAAAAAAGTTTGTGATCACTAGCATAAGCTGATAAAAAAAAAATATCAAGAAAAAATCTTTGTTGTGTGTTTTCTTTAAATAGAAATACCCTTCTTGAAATAAAAAAATTAAACTATATTTTTTTTAGTAATTAATCATAATGTAATTGTAACAGAAAGAAACAAACTGTTGAACCAAACTTAAACAACAATTTATTAATAAAAGGTTTGTATTCAATATGATATAACCTATGATGTAATCCTCCTGGGCATGCTGAGAATCAAGTTATCCAGCATTTATTGGGGTAACCAGTCCCATTCTTGAAAAGTGGCTTCCCTGAGCTCTGGCACTGTCTAGGGACGTGGCTGACGGTTCCAACAAGCTCTCTTAACAGCATCCCACGCGTGCTCTATTGGGTTTAAGTCAGGCGAGCCGGCAGGCCAGTCTAACCTTGTGATGTCGTATTCTCGGAGAGCAGCATTGACTCGTTGAGCTCGATGGGCGGGCGCATTATCATCGACCAGTACAAATTGGTGCCCATGGTTTACTCGGAATGGTCTGACAATTACATCAATAGCAACTGCTCTATACATGTGCAGACATGACAGCAGTGTCATGAAGCCTCGATACGGAATCAAAGGCGTTCTAGCTCCAATCATAATACCACCCCAAAAGGACACCGATTTCCAGCCTTGCTGAACTGTTCCATTGGCAGTTCTTTGCCTTTCACGGTCTCCTGCTCTTCTCCAGACAGACACGTCGGTTATCTGGATGAGTACTGATTCGCGATTCGTCAACGAAGATACAGTTTTGCCGAATGTTTTCTTCTTAATTTTGCCGAAGTCTCATCATCATCATCATCATCATTTCAGCCTAAAAGACGTCCACTGCTGGACATAGGCCTCCCCCAGGCTCCTCCACTTCGACCGGTCTTGTGCTTCCCACATCCGGCGGATAGCCGCGGCCTTCACAAGGTCATCGGTCCACCTTGTGGGAGGTGTTCAAGTCTTCCGGTACGCGGTCGCCACTCCAGAACCTTTCGGCTTCATCGGCCATCTGTTCTGCGAGCAATGTGCCCTACCCACTGCCACTTAAGTTTGGCAATTCTTCGGGCTATGTCGGTTGCCTTGGTTCTCCTGCGGATCTCTTCATTTCTGATTCGATCGCGTAGGGAAACTCCGAGCATAGCCCTCTCCATTGCCCTTTGGGTGACTTTAAGCCTTCTGATAAGGCCCCTTGTGAGCGACCACGTCTCTGTACCATTGGTCATTACTGGCAACACACACTGGTCAAAGATTTTCGTCTTGAGACACTGTGGTATTTGGGACGAGAAGATATTGCGAAGCCTCCCGAACGCTGCCCAGCCTAGTCGGATTCGACGATTGACCTCTTTCTCGAAGTTGGACTTACCTAACTGGACAGTTTGTCCTAGGTAAACGTACTCGTCCACTGCAATCTCCGTCGCTGTCGTTGCCGGGAATTCAGAGGAGCTCGCCAAGACCTCCGAGCTCGTAATCCAGCCTGGTGCAAGCAATTCCGAATGGTCTGAGTGCTAACTTCAATCCCAGAGGCGGCCCGAATTTATGCTTTTATTTTAGTAGCGTTGATTGTTGGGTCACGGGCTGCCAGAAATCTAATATAGCGCTTTCGGGCAGCAGTCAAAACAGTTGGGCGACCACTGCGGGGTCGGTCAGCAAAATTACCCATCCCGTGGTACCTCTGCAACGTGGTCACGACACAGGATTGGGATAAAGCAACTCTGCGTGCTATTTCTCTCGTGGTGATCCTTCCATCCTTCTTCCCTCAAAGTTACTATTCTTGCTCGTAAAACTTCTGATAATCCTCTTGGCATTTTTTCAATCACAACTTTCCGCGAAAAAGTATTTTAAATTCGTTAAAATTGACTAAATCAGATTTCTGAGTGAGCGTAAGCTTGAAGTGGAAAGCCTTTTTTTATATGGAAAAACAATTGAAAAGAAGAAGAAATCATAATTTCGATTTTTCAAAATGATCGCAAACTTTTTTTGATGTGTGTACGTATCGCTAGCAGTTTCAACGAAAATGACAGCTCAAAAAAGTGACAAGCGCCCGCATTGTACATTGTAAAATTTTTTGTTTGCTTAACTTTTAAGCTCCTTCACCATGCAATCTTGATAAAAATAAAAATACTTTTACGTACTCCAATAGATCGTACTTAAATGTACGTCATCCAAACATAAAATATTACTAAAAGTATGTACATTTTACGTGGGCCGTGTCGTGTATCCACAACACTTGTACAAACTCCCTGCTCGTGAGCGTCATCACATCATGACAATCGACCGACACAGTTTCAGCTGGGTGTCGCTATCGTAAAACGTTTCGGTACAAATAAATCCTCGCCCCAGACTACATCGTGATACTTCGTATATCCTCAGTCTGAAGTCGAACGTTAATTACTATACTATAAACATGTATACATATTACGGTTGCATATATTTCAGATAAATGTACTATACAGTTTATATCTGTTAGTATGTAGGACGTAGATAAATACTTTGCATTTTACGTGGAAGAAACTTACACTGGCTAATAATTCTTTGTATGATACCTATTTTATTATTTGTTTGGATGATTTGGTATTGTTGTGGGAATGGGTCGATCGAACCTCAGCACGGGTCGATCGACCAGGTTAAGCTACGCTTGCCGCGGTTGGTCCGTGGATGGGTGACCGTCTTTACATACCAAGACCCCTCCGTGCCTCGGAAAGCACGTTAAGCCGTTGGTCCCGGCTGTCATTTGTGGATCTTTGACAGTCGTTACAGGTCGTCAGAAGCCCGAAAGTCTGACAACCAGTCTTACCAAGGGGTATCGTATTACCCAGTAACTGGGTTGTGGAGGTCAGATAGGCAGTCGCTCCATGTAAAATACTGGTATTCAGCTGCATCCGGTTAGTCTGGAAGCCGACCCGAACATAATTGGGAAAAGGCTAGGCAGATGATGATGATGATTTGGTATTGTTGTATTGTTTCGTATTTGAGTTTTCCCTAATTGATTCACTTGATCGCGGTTCTGTCTGACACGTGCGCTGGAGTGCTTAATTTTATTTGGCGTATTTTATAAATAGGTTTATGAATGTTGTGATAATGCTAAACTGTAGGCGCCTATAACAACCTTTGTAAGGGAAATAATGCTATAATATTAAAACCCAATTCCAGTGTCTGGGCTTCAAGTTAATCATCAACATACTCATTAAGCATTACCTAAAACCTATTACAGCATGTGTCAGAAAGGAGTCATCAAATTCAAGGGTATGTATGATACACACGATCAAACCGAACAACTTTCTCCATGGGTAGCTCCTGTATTGGTATCATGTCTTTGTTTATATTTTTGGTCTTGTGTTATTCCGTAAAATACTCACTCGTTTTCTATTCACCTGTGGCGGCATCTACATCGCCACATGCGAACTACGCAACGTAGGGTAAACATACCGGTTATCGGCCGTTTAAGCGGCTTGTTGACTTTAGAGTTGATTTCTATCATGATGCTGTACTCCAAGATTTTTCAAAAAAAATATGTTTCATCGTACAATAGTGTAGTTTCATAAAACCTAACGTTTATAGACGTTTCAGTGACACTTAATTAATTTAAAAAAAATATTCGTAAAAGTAGTAAATATACCGGTTTTCGGCCTTTTCACTCAGTTATCGTCCACCAGTGCACTGGTTATCGGCCACCTAATTCACGGTAGAAAAACAACTCTTATTCAGTGGCTCATATGGTTTATAATAGTGTGAAAATAAAACCGCAATGCTTGAAGACTAAGGTCTTCAACCAGTGCGTCCTGCCCGTGATGACATACGGTGCCGTAACGTGGACACTGACAGTTGAGCTGGTCCACAAACTTAAGGTCGCTCAGCGCGCTATGGAGCGGGCTATGCTCGGAGTTTCTTTGAAGGATAAAATCAGGAATGAAATTGTCTGGAAAAGAACCGGAGTTACCGACATAGCTTATAGAGTGAGCAAGCTGCAGTGGCAGTGGGCTGGCCATGTTTGTCGAAGGACTGATGGACGGTGGAGCAGACGAGTCCTGGAGTGAAGACCGCGTATCGGCAAACGTAGTGTTGGACGCCCCTTAACTAGATGGACCGACGACCTTAAAAAGGTGGCTGGGACAGACTGGATGCGGAAAGCGGAGAGTGTTGTGGCGCAGCCTGGGAGAGGCCTATGTCCAGCAGTGGACTGCGATAGGCTGAGTTGATTGATAGGAGGGTTAATTTTGGTGTCAGGCTTTTTCGTACATGTTTCTTGTTTATCTGGTGAAACATCCAAAGACTTGTTGAAGAGGTCATGATCGTGATCTATATCTGCAAATGTATTATCCATTCTGATGTTTCCTCTTTGATCCTGCTACTTTTCAGATTCTGTAGATTTTCATGCATTTCCGGGTGATCTTTGTGTAGCTCAGCGACTGTTTCAATTTGGATAACATGCTTCGTGAGGCTGTCATCAAAAGGAATAACGATATTGTTACCAGCTTGACATATTTCTGATAAACGTATGCCACTAAATGGTGCTATTGAGATGTCGTTGAGAGATACATAGGAACCAATCTCTGGAGTCTGAATCGAGCTGTGTTCCATGCCCTGAACAGAAAACAATCCTGAAGTTTTTGGCCGGGCGCTTTTGGAAGGTTAGTCAGAAGGATTTTTAAATTCAAAGGATTCTGAATGTCTGGGGGTTGATGTTGATGGATGTATTAAACCTCGGGGTGTCTTTGATGTGATGTCAGAGGATCCCTTAACTTCAAACGATTTTGAATTTTCCAGGATTGAACCGGATTTTGAGGGTCGGGGTGTCTTCGGGGTCTTTTCAGAGGATTGGTTAACTTCTAATGATTTTGAGCGTCTGGCAGTGGAACTGGATTGTGAAGTTGAACCCGTTAGACTTGTACTTAAAAAAATGTATCCATCCAGTCTCCGATTTCCCCAAAATCCAATCAGGCGGCATCCTGTCCACGACTGCTTTAGGTGGTGTTTTATATGGGAACACCACTAATAGGTGGTAATGACTGCATCTGGGGACATATTTCCACAGATGCAGTCATTACCACCAGAACTGTTATGTTCTCTTTCTCATTGCCTTTCTTGACAACGTATACGTTTTTATAGCCTTTAAGAGCTAGAACCTTCCCTGAGACAATGAAACACCAGTTAAAATATCGAATGTATTTCGTTCAACCAAGAAAGAGTGTAAGTCTGCAAACCATTTGCGAATTGAACTTTCCTTGACGGCTTCTCGCGCCTTATTAATTGCTTCTGGCTCTCGGATGTTTGGATGGCGTTTGAGAAAGCTGAGATACCATCGTATACCAGCCTTACCTCCTGGAAAGCGATGGTGTATGCCCAGTTCTTTTGCAAGCTAAGCTACTGTATCTAGAAGGTCATATTTGTTGATTGGAAATCCAGCTTTCGCGAACTCAATTATCAAATTAACGATTTTCTTTTCTCCATCAAAACCAAATATAGGGTCTAGGCCAACTTTTCACCTTTGATCAGCAACACGACTGGAAAGCCTGTCCTGATCTTGGAACTCCGTACTGCCGGCTTCCTTCTCTGATGCCGCAAATATTGCCGCGTATATCTGAAAGAGCGCTTGTGAGTGCTTCTTCACTATAAGCAAACCTTCGGGAAGGCTCTTCATTTTTTTCTTATTCTTTCCTTTACTGACAGGTGCCATCTGAAAAAAAAAACACAATTCCAACACCAAGCACATCAACCAAAATTTATCCATTATCACACATACTTATAAGCTTAATCGCCCCCGCGGTTAAAAAGTAGCCTAATTGTATTAATTCAGAGTAAGGCCATGCCAAATTTCATTCAAACTCATGTAGCCGTTTCAGCATAAAGGGGTAACAAAAATAAAGTCACAAACAAATATTCCAACTAGAAATACTTTTTACTAACTATCGGCCGTTCTTTTTTCGGAAGGCCGGAATCAGGTGTAATTTTTACCAATTTTCGGCCGCTCTTTATTTCATTCGGCCGGAAACAAGTGTAATTTTTACCAGTTATCGGCCGCTAAACGTTCGGTGTTTTTGGAGATCATATCTTTGAAAATAGGAGATATACTGGCGGCCGGAATCTAGTTGTAAATTTACAAAATTGTAGCTGTTCACAAATATAATGGAATCTATGTTGGTCAATTTAAGGTTTCTCCAATAAAGGCAAAATTAAATGACGTCAATAAACCGGTTATGCGACCACCCGGTCGGAAAGTAGATTTTAAAATTAATCGTTAACGTATTATCCGACCACCAAAAATATCACAAATTATGAAACGTTTGATGAGTTTGGGCACTTGAATATTGAAATTAAACATGTTATATACACACAAACCAAATCAATGAACAATAAACCAACAGTAACACTTAAAAACTTACCTTTGAAAATCAGTCCACCTGCTATTTTTTTCGCTAATTTTGACACGCATCCACACACCAAATTTTGAAATGGCGACTGAGGGCTCAGTTCGCAAATTTCGAGGCCATGCCATTGGAGTACGAACCGAGAAGTTCTTCCAGGTCGAATGACGCGAAATTTGAAAGGGGCGGTCTATAATACGTCTTTATGGACAAAATAACGTGCGAAGTGGCCGAAAAGGGGTAGTGGCCGGTTAACCGGTATGTTTACCCTACTGACGTCACGCAAAATCCTACATCGCGCAAGCAGAGTTTACCGCGCGAATAGCATCATCAATCGATATTAATCGTCGGGTCCACCAGACATAACACCCGTCTGGTCGTAGCATCCACCATATTCAATAAGGAATGAGTGAACTTTACACCCTGTTGCTCAAATCTCTATACTGTGACTCCGAACATGGACATTGGCGTTGCCTTCGAGCAGCTACTTCAGCGTGACGTCACCATTACTTCCTCGCTTTCGAGCTGCGAGTCATACAGCCAGCCAGCACCTACAGCTTCAATGGGTATCCTGATCACCTGCATGCGTGCATACCTGATCAAATCCTCATCAGCAACCTTGGCACAGCGTACTGCAGTTTCGGACAGTCAACAAGAAGAGCTCTTAATTCCAGTCAGCCACAAGTGCCACAACCCAGCGCTGTACCACATCCGCCCAATCGCTCATTGCGGTACCTATCGGCTATAATAAGGCATAGCATGCAGCTGTCCCGTGTCCCTTTATTGGTTGGTTTATTTAACGGTACTATGGGTACTTGTACCAGTTTTCCAATTAACCATTTTATAGATAAGGGTCGTTGTAGTGTTTGACGACACTTAACAGAACGGCTTTGTAGGGCAAGCCGTGATTTACGCTCGTGTACAATTCTTTACTAAGAAAAATGGCTGTGCAAAGAACCCACTTATTGTATTTTCTTTCACCAGTCATCATCGTTAAATCGACTCACTGAACCAATAGAATGATTTAAATCGTTTATTTCCAATCATTACCAACCATATCGTCGATATGCTATCGGTCATTAACGACTTATTTAACAATCATGAGTGGTCTGTTTAAAAAGAAATAAACTATTAATTTGATGATTGCTGTAGATGTTATCACCACATACATACATTATTAAAAATTTATAAGATACCTACTTACTTAAAAACTTTACACGTTACGGTACAGTCAGGGAATATGAAGATTGAGCAGATTCACACACTACGTCAATTTGCGCAGTTATCTAAAATAAGATACGGCTGAAATGCAACGACTGCGAAGAAATGTGTGGGTGTCGTAAATTTTTCGAGAATAATGTGATCATGAAGGGCAGTAAAATGTTAAGTTTATAACATGTCTAGCTTTATTGGAAAAACAAGTGTGGGTGAAGAGAAGCTTGAAATAGTTCCTATATATATTTCAAATAGGTATTTACAGTTTTAAGACTCCTGCAGACAAGCGCGATGCGAATCCGGTAGAACAATATCCATAATGTGTTCAAAGAATACGTCATTGGTTCAAAGAAATTATTTGTTGAGAGTTGCGTTGCGCCTTATAACAGACAGCTGTGCTGCTGGGGAGTTTGTTGCGCCACTTCTTCTTCCCAGCTAAAGCACTAGGAAGTGGTGAATGGCGGACGTTTTTGGGGGACAGTCTTTTGTAATTTTTGACGTTCAAAAAGTGCTCACACCAGCATAGTTTGAATAAATGACTTTTGATTTTGATTTCACACGAACGATTTCAGGCTCGTCACGCACGGGTTGGTGAACTTCTAATACTATCCATAACACGTAACATCACGCCTATACTCCCCGGAGGTTTATGCAGATGTATACCAATACCAATAGTACACCGAAATTTTATTAAGTCCCATGTAACAAGAGCCATCAATCGGGCACAAAAGCGGACTTCTACTGAGATATCTACATATAGGAAATTTAATTAATTGCTTATTACATTAAAATAATAGAGTGGGGAGTAATAACAGCGGAACAGGTCAATCTTGCTGCGGTTGGGCAATGGATGGTTGACCATCTTTCATCACGGGGGGGTCTTGGTTATGTCCAAGACCCCTCCGTGCCTCGAAAAGCACATTAAGCCGTTGGTCCCAGTTGTTATTCGCGGATCTTTCACAATCGTTACGGGTCGTCAGAAGGCCAAAAGTCTGACAATCTTCCTTACTGGGTTGTGTAGGTGAGATAGGCCGTCGGACCATATAAAATACTGGTATTCAGCTGCAACCGGATAGACTGGAAGCCGACCCCAACATAGTTGGGAAAACGCTAGGGAGATGACATTAAACATTAGAACTTAATAATGCCCGACACATTTCTTTATTGCAGTGCACTGCATATACTCGTAGTTAATATAACCACATGGTTACAGACCTCAGACAGAGACAAGTGACCTCTGCGTCTGTCATTAAGCCGGTTACCTCGATACCCAGATGTTTACAAGTCAATATTAATACAACCTGTTATGCTAAAGCTGCATTTTCTATCATGCAAATTAAGCACTTCACAATTTTGGAATTCTACTTATAATTTAAATTTGTTCGTTTTTGAGGAAGGAAGGTTTAATAAATGTACAGTTATTTTTCCTACTGTGTTGTTGGGGCCATACAAATACTAATTTTTATTAAAACGTCAAGCTTATATTGTACATGCTTAGTAGTCAAATTCAAATAATCTTACGTTTTTTTTTCCAATTTGCAGATCAGTGTCAGGCGCGTCTGACTGTTTGTCGAACAAAATAGATATGGTTCGCGACCGTGACACGTGTATGTGTTACAACCTACTAAATTCATTTAATCTTTCGAATGTTTTTTTTTTTTTCATAAAATCGTCATTAATTTGGTTTAAATGAACTAAGTAGGTTGTATTGATGATTACATAATTCTGTAAAGATATACACTGCCGGCCAAAAGTTTGAGACCAGCTACATCAAAGAAGGAAAATGAAATAAAACTCAAAATACAAAGCGAGAGGTTTAATTATTATTTAAAATACGTATTTTACCAATACACATACATCAAGACGAAAACAAAAAAAAAACAACCATTAACATTAAGATGCCGTTCATATTTTAAACAGATTTTTCGTCAAAAACCCTCCATTGCAGTTTATTACTTTGTTCACTAGTCTCGGCATATGAGCAATCAATTTGTCGATTGTATCTTGTGAAATATTGTTCCATCTTTCTTGTAAAGCCTTCCACATGTCTTCTTGCGAAGAAGGACAACAACTGCGCACATTTCTATCAAGCTCTTCCCATAAAAGCTGAATTGGGTTGAGATCCGGGCTCTGAGGAAGCCAAACCATGTTTTTTTAACACCCCTTCTGTTTCTTTAAGTTCTAAATAACCCCTGCATAACTTTGAACGATGTTTTGGATCATTATCTTGTTGGAAAACAAATCCATTTCCAATTAATCTTAATCCAGACGGAACGGAATTTTGCTGTAGTATTCCTTTTTCATAATTGCTTCGATTCGTACCAAATCTGGGGTTCCATGGCCCGAGAAGCATCCCCAGACCATAATGGAACCACGACTATGCTTGACTGTTGGCAGCACAAAATCTGGCATCATCATTTTTTCCTCGGCGCTACATTGAACAAAACCTCGTCGTTTTAATCCAAATTATTCCATTTTTGGATTCATCTGTCCAAAGAATTTTCTTCAGTCCAGTCTCGATGGATAAAGACCCACTGCATCCGTTTCTTTTTGTTTTGTGGCCTTAGTAGTGGTTTTGAACGGCGACGCGACCAAATAACTTAGCATCTCTCAATCGTCTTTTTACTGTAGACAATGACACAGGTTTACATCGGGATTTGTTCACTTCTGCTCGGATTTCTGGTGCTGTTAGGCGTCTATTCCGCTTGCTGGTAACGAGGATGAGATCGCGAACGATCTTGATTACTGCCACTCTCCTTGTTTCGGACAGAAGTCTTCGACAACTTAAGTTGAGTTGCAATCGCACGTTCAGATTTGCCTTCGTTGTGTAAAACAACTATGACAGAAGGAGTTTCACTGCTAATTTCGCGCACTTTTCCCATTTTAAGATGCCTTTACTGTAACAACGACGAGCTCAAATTAACCAACTCAGGTAATAAATATATTTTAGGAAGCTAATATAATCCTGAATTAACTTACACTTGCGTCCAGCACGTCCAGCCAATCCCTGACTTAAAAAGTCAGGGATTGGCTGGACTCGCTGAGTCTAGCCAATCCCTGACGTTTAACTGATAATTCCAATGTCGATCTATCGGAATTATATTCCAGAGTAAGCACCCAGGTGGTAGTCATTGTAATATTTTAATGGGCTGTTCATACCTAATTATTTTGGTTTTGTTTCGCGTTAACCGAAATTCAGGATTATATTAGCTTCCTAAAATATATTTATTACCTGAGTTGGTTAATTTGAGCTCGTCGTTGTTACAGTAAAGGCATCTTAAAATGGGAAAAGTGCGCGAAATTAGCAGTGAAACTCCTTCTGTCATAGTTGTTTTACACAACGAAGGCAAATCTGAACGTGCGATTGCAAACGTCAGGGATTGGCTAGACTCAGCGAGTCCAGCCAATCCCTGACTTTTAACTGATAATTCCAATGACGATCTATCGGAATTATATTCCAGAGTAAGCACCCTGGTCCTTGCGCGGCACTCATTTATGGTTTAAAACAAAAGACCTTTAAAGGATGATAACTTAAAAATATGCAAAAAAGAATGACTCTTAGAAATTCTTTAACAACAATGGAATACGCAGGTGTTCAAATGAGCTCTTTATCATTATGTATTTTGAAATATGTTATTGGTGACAAAGATTTTTAAAAGTGGTCTCAAACTTTTGGCCGGCAGTGTACGTGTAAAGACCTTGCAAATAAGAAAGAAAATTTGAATTTCATTGGCTACCTTAAGCCAAACTTATTATGCGTCGAAAGTCTTAGCGCACCTTGTGCCAGAAAAGTTCAGGTCTATTTCAGAATACACACTATCACAGAAAGCATTAAAATCTTCTCCTAGCAATTAAAATGAACTCAAAACGGTTGATATTTCCAACTCCCAGTATAATTAACACAGGTAATATCGTTCAAGTTCAGGCTGCAACGTAAGTCAGTTAGTTCCAGCATTATGAAAAGTAATTGAAATAAGCGTTGGGTGTTAATTTGAAGCCTAACTAATGAAACCACTAATTGCGTGCTTCACTGCGGCCTTGGGAGCGTGACCTTAGCGGCCTACGAACTAAGGCCATTGGCATTTACTACTATATGTAAAACAGTTTTTATCAACAAAAATTTTGTTCGGACTGAATATCGCCCTGTCGTTTTTTGATATGGAAAGATTGATCGTGTTTTGATTAATTGTTCCTGCTTTTGTGAAATGTATACAGCCTTCGCAGTTTGTCTGTCTGTAAAATGGCCGCATCTTTTGATCCATAATTAAAGGTCTGGTCTGAATTTGAGGTCGAACGTTTGTTCTGGATTCATGTAATCGAATCAAAGCACTCAATTTGTGGCACTAAAAATTGCCATCAACACGTAGTACGTTTTCTGGACCATTTGTTTACACTGTCGTGAGATACTTTTTGGAACGGACTACAAGTGGTTCGTTGGATGTGTCACTATGCCCTATATTAGATAGCAGTGCATGATACAAGGGGGAGTCCCCCATACAACAACGAAAACATGTAAGCATTTTTAAGTGACTTCCAAACAGGAGGAGTTTCGCAATTCGGTTTAATTTTTGTAGCAACACGACTCGAATTCGACTCGCACTTTTATACATGTATTTTTTGTTTCCGTAAGAACTCTTAGACAAAGTCCCACAGGTATTGGTAGACTATTATTGATTCTCGGGTCTGAGTTAAGAAAAAAGAAATACAAATGTGTTTATTGGCAAAAGAACAAAAACACTATAACTATGAAAACCGAAACAAAAGAGTAGAAAGATAAAGGTATTCCGAAGTGATATATGTTAGTATTCTGTACTAAAACTCTAGGGGTAGGTGGCACTCTATGTAAATCTGTAAAACACGGATAAAATATTTGTTTGGTTACTTAAAACCAACCATGTTCTATATTATCTACATAATACCTAAAGCAAAAACTTTGTACCCCTTTTCACGAAAATTACGCGGAGGGAGGAGTATGAACTTTGCCATGTTTTATGGAGATGGAGCGCAGAAAGCTATTATTTTTAATTATTGTTGATTAAAATTTAAATGAATTTTGTTCGAATTCCAACCACTAATAATTAAACACACACTTGATTACATATGTATGTATGACCTTCATAATTAATTTTGCCAAAATAACTGCACTAATTTTCCTGGTAAATTAAAATTAGTATCTATGTTAAATTAAATTATTAATATTAATACTTAAATAACAAATATAATTAAGTGTAGGTATAGGTAAACCAAATTTAACACTTCCGTCTGTTTTATCCAATGCGTTGTGTAAAAATTTATAGAAAATATTTTTTGTATTTGGATTAACCCTTACATTTAATTATTAAAATAAGGTAAATTTATATTGACTGGCTCGTTGGTCTAGTGTTCGCAATCGCTACTGCTGAACTTGAGGTCCTAGGTTCAATTCGGGCAGTGTACATATCTCAGTAGCAGTCCGAAGTTTGGTTTTTTGCCCGGTTGTTGACAATAGGCTCGCATCCTATTACATGGGACTTCATAGCTGGCGAAATGTTGGTGTACTATACATAATGTACAGAGGCCAGCACATCAAGCTACCCCAATCTGTCAAATTTATTTGATAGTTTTTCAACTTTATCACAAAGGAATAAGGTTCATGTTCAATTGGGAAAATTAGACAGTTTAGGATAGCTTGACCTGCTGGCGTCTGTACAGCTCTGCACAACCCTTCGGGGAAACAAAGCGTGATATTATGATTACTTTTTTACATTGTAGTAGCGCATCCTTATACAGTAACAGTACCATGCCACGTTATTTTTACCGTCTGCTAATTGTGTATTGACTACATGTTAATTATTTGTGCTCGCTGGTTACTGCTAATCACTTCACATATCTTTCCGTTCGATTCACTTAATAGCTTCTAGATTTGCGTTCATTTGAATAAGTTTCAGGGTTGCAGTTTGAACAGACTACAAAATTGCTACATTTTTTCATTCGTATGTACTCACGGGGTTTGCTTTGTGACTGACTATTTTTAATCTTAAATGAATAGCCGGGGGAATATATCTATACTAATATTATAAAGAGGAAAGATTTGATTGTTTGCATTGAATAGGTTTCGAAACGACTGAACCGATTGGAAAAATTATTTCACTGTTGGGAAGCTACACTATCCGTACATAGGTGATATAGGTGGTGATTCCCACGGGAACATTAACCAGCACCCTAATTGCGTAACTCACGATTCATCATAATCTGTATCGTTTTGAAACGGATTGTTAAACCATTGCTTCATATGTTCGAAAAATGTGTCTGTTCGACAACATAAATAACGCAATGAATATTGTTTAACTGTGAAGACGAAACCAATTATGATCAATCGCGAGTTACGCAATTAGGGTGCAGATTGGCGAACTAGTAAGTAACTTCGTTTCGTCGTGATAGAGCCGTTTAAAAAACGAATGTCATTCTGCTGTGGTTTGGATATACAGACAATTTAAATTTAACTGACTTTCAAACCACCTAAGTAATTAATGCTTTAGTTTTTTCTGAGTAACTAGCACCTTAATCTTGAGCATTTCTAGTATTGTATGGCATCCACGACATGACCCGGACGCGTCACCAGTGACATCTTAATCGGATTGAAATCGGACGGTTCGAACCAAAGCAATCTTAAAGAACCCTGCCGAACTTTCCAAGAGTACTTAGTCTGGGGCAACGTACTCTAACATACACACAAAAATCAGAGCAAATACTTTTATTTATGCGTCATCGGTGAAATTTTCGTGTTCCACAAGGCGTGTCTAGTCTAAAAGCTAGAATTTAAAATCTTTAATGTTAAAACAGCTATAAACGGTCACCACTCCCTTGGTAAATGTATGTATATTGCGGTCACAGCGACCTTAGGCGGAGCTATGAGTCTGTCTGGCTATAGCTTAGCGTGCGACACCGTTCGTGTGGATTTTGGTAAACAACATCGTGTAGAAAAACTTGCAAATAATAATTGTTCTTAATGCAACGTTGCAGAACACGATTGACATAGGATAAAGCTAAATCAAAAAGGTCCAAGAATTGAGCCTTGTGGCAGCACGACCTTATTCGCCAAAGCGTTACGTTCCTAGGGAGGAATCTTCTCAGTTCTGACTTATGTGATTTTGTAGTCCGGGACTTGATTAAAAGTCCCTGAATTTCTCAAACCTTCTTAACCTCGTTCGGAGTTGTCGCGAAGTCACCCATGTGAAAAGCTATCTTCAAATCAACATTACCTTGGCTAAGCCTTCCAAGTCCTTTTCGACCGGTCATCAAAGCCGTGTCGTGATGAACTGACGTCATGTCGCTGCGCCCATGTTGTTTTAAGTGTAGTAGAAACATAATGCAATTAACGAGAAGTTGCTAACAAGTGGGCGTGTTTATATTACAGCTCCTTATGAGAAATGGAAACTGATTGAGGAGGCGATACCTTAAAGGTTGAATGAACGGGATGTTACGTTTGTTATGGAAGACAATATTTACACATCATTTATGACTATTGATAACAAAAGGTGAGCGCTTTGGATCAACAATAATAAATCGTGATCAAAGTCTGCTTTCAATTTTTTGTCATAGATTCTAAACTCGGCAGCTCGACTGTTCTATGTCTTTCTATAGATTATTTTGTCATTACAAACAGACACTTCAATTTTATTTATTTGTCTATAGATGTCGTTTTCCGAAATCCAGTTGGTTTTGTAGCTAAGTAGATAGTTGACCGATACAACCTGAGGGAGAGGCAGTATATGCGCCCTCACGCCCCTAGCCACCGCAGGAGACCCCCGGCCACCTTAGGCGCGGGCTTGCGGACGGCGAGTAATGAGTAGCTCGCTGTCCGGTAAGGACCAAGCACGGGTCGACGGCGGTTGTGTTCTACGCGCGCCTCAAAGAGATGTCAGCACAAACTGATGCGGCCCACAAGGGCCGATGTCAGTTGGCACAGTAAAAATTATGAGGAGAGCTCAAAAACTCGAGATATAATTAGGGTTGGTTTTCCATCTACCAATCGGACGGAGTCTCGGTTACCACAACTAACCTGTGATCACAGAAAAAACCAAAGACTTCATGTGAAAAATAGACAGATACTTTCAATTTCCCGACCACCATTTATGATATAAAAAACGTACCTACTCTCACCCAAAGTAGGTCATCCCCATGATATGAAAAGTCTATAAATAGAAGTAAATGTCCTTGATCTAGTTCTAGATTATATAAATGTTACCGTCCATTGTTCCATGCCGTACTATACCTATAATGTCTTCCATATAGATTTAACTGGCGCTAGTCTACCATATCAGAACCGAAAATATCTAGCCGTTTGTTGGCTGTGACTGGCTTGCGTCAGTCATCAGAAATATATGGCAAACGGCGGAATTTCTGATTCGGTAATGGTTCTTTTGATCACTGCCATTCGATAATGCTTTTAGACCGATAATGGCTTTGCAAAGTAGTCGACCTTAGCTATCTATGATCTAGCCTTATCGGCGGCGTACCGGCAACCAGCCGTATCAATGATACGGGCCCCCAAGCTACAACTCTACAAGGCCCCCCGACGTGTAAATGATATCCAACAACTCAAATTCTTTTTGACAAAGAGCCCGTAATTAAGAAGTGCCTAACAATGAAATATGAAAATTAACGTTATTTGTTTACCTACAAAAGCTTCAAGCTAGAGGCGCAAGCCAACTTTCATTAATTTAGTGAAATCACACAGAAAATCAAGCTTATCTTAGTCAGGATACTCGAATTTTCGAGCTCGCTTTGCTCTCTCTGGTATTCTCTTAGAAGCATAACAATAAAAACTTAACCTATCCTGGTCTAGAATGCTCCAATCATAGAGCTCGCTCTCAAATGATTACTTGACGTGGGTATCGGAATCAGGAAGCATTCTGTTGGTAAGGTCATAATGAAATCTTAACCAGGCGTCAGAATGCACTTTTACTTAGCTACTACCAGTAGTTGCCGGCAAAGGAAGGGCAGTAGAAACGGCAGATTTAATAAAAACTGTATCATTAATAAACTTCATCATCAGCCTATAATGTTCCCACTGCTGGGACACAGGCCTCCTCTCGGTGAGAGGGATTGGGCCGTAATCCACCACGCGGGCCCAGTGCCGGTTGGTAGATGTCACATGTCTTCGAATTTTTGGTTCTAGGACATGCCGGTTTCCTCACGATGTTTTCCTTCACCGTTTTGAGAGCAGACCGTTTTGATTAATAAAATTCATTATCATCATCATCAGCCTATAATGTTCCCACTGCTGGGACACAGGCCTCCTCTCGGTGAGAGGGATTGGGCCGTAATCTACCACGCGGGCCCAGTGCGGGTTGGTAGATGTCACATGTCTTCGATTTTTTTTGGTTCTAGGACATGCCGGTTTCCTCACGATGTTTTCCTTCACCGTTTTGAGAGCAGTGGTGATGAAATAATTTACACAAAGTAAAGCGCCTGTCTGGGTTCGAACTCATGACCTACAACTCGTAAGTCGCAGCCGTTACCACATGGCCACCACTGCTCTCTTGCTTGTTAATAAAATTATCTGTGTTAAATTAAAATCTGAGCTTTGTACTCTTTACCAACATAATCAATTATGCGCACTTTCCTTCCTAGTATACAAAATTCAGGACAAAGGAAATAGAAATCATAATTACTTCCCAAAAAATGATGGCTAAAACTAATTACATTAATATTGAACTGGGCACTAGAGTATTCATTTCTATTGACCTTAGAGCCAGCACTGTCACGGAAAACTGAACCTTGAGTCAACCCAGACAGCACTTCTAATTGCGTTTTTTTTTTCCGTGTTTGTTCATTATGAACAATTGATTAACGGAATTGATTGACTTTCTATCAGTATTGGGTATCTTAGCAGTGCACGCTAACCCGGTATCAATGTATTTCGTTTGTGGTTTAATCTGAATAAATAAACAGCAATGACGAATGTTTGTTCCTCGATTTGTAGCTAGCATGTCTGCCTGAAAACATTCACCCCTAACCTCTAGATAATGAATTGACTCATCGGTTTTCCCCCCTTACTAATGACTTTTGATACTACTTCCTGGGATTATTTTACTACTGTATCCACACTTACTATATGAGATCTAAATTAAACTGTGGTAAAAGTTTCACTAGGTGGCTAAGTATGTTGCCTAGGTTGTACCATAAGAAATTCATGATTCATCCTTGACTCCATGTTTAGTATTAACATAGCTTACGATAAGAAAATAATCATCATGTAGCACCCAAAACAAACCGAGCCTGCATGTGTTCATCCTTTAGGTCACGACCTCGCAGCTGAGCATGACGGTCATGTTCTGTCAAACGCTTTTATCTTTACGGTCTAGATGCGCCACAAACATTATTGTGTCTGTGACTAGTGCGCGACTGTTAATGTCAAATTGCCTTTTCAGCACTAAATTCATCTACAGCACAACATTATTAAACCCAATGACCTACTCTCAAGATAATGGCTCAGCTTGATAAGCTGTTGACGGGCTCATGAATGTTACTGTGGTCATAAAGAGATTTATTAATCCTATCCATTTAAATAAAACGATAGCGGTAATAATAATTCTGTTTCAATGTTACGTTAGTTTTCTACACTTCTGTTAACGACACTTTGCACTGATTACATTACAAAATACGTAAAACGGTGATCTTCATCGTACCCTGCTAGACTAAAATATTCATGACACTAGTCGCATGCGGCAAAGAGAATGGTGACCACGAATCACGATGCACGGTCAATGTCAATCGATACAGTTGCGTGTACAACGAAGCCTGGCGACGACGCGACATATCCGGGTCACCTATAAGCTTTTTACTGTCCGGTTCATGTCCAATCATAAAATAGGAACTCAGAGAACCTAATGCGCCACAGCCGTCATTAATATAATCATTGTCAGAAACACATTTCAACCTTGATCTTGTTAAAGTGTACAATTCCGCAATCTTTTTCGTTTACTCGCTCAACATCATTGTGTGTTCCACTTTCGCTGAACTGCTAGTTCTGTAACGGTTTCCAATCAGCGCGGTAAATAAAGTAGCCATTAACTGTAAACATTAGCTCGATTAAGATGAAGACTATCCATTAGCTCCTCTCTACGAGTCATATTCGATGCGCAAAGAATTGGCTGAATTAAAAATTGGCGCTAGAATCTGTCACGCTGAATTGGTTTAATTTAGTGCACAAGTTGTTGAAATGGGTCTTTAAATGGTATACTTTATATGAATAGTAAATTAACGAGCTAAATCGCTAGCGAAGGTCTTCCGAGCTGGGGACGACACGGGGCAAACCAATAAAAATGATATTGACGCTTATGTTTATGAGCTCGGCACCATTGGCACTCACTGATTTCGTATGTAACCTCGTTCGATGGTACGACCTTCAATAAACTCGGTACGGTTATTAAAAATCAGAGGGATGCACATAATAGTGTTCGTGTTCAAGGAAAACAATTGGCTCAACTCCAATATTAAACCAAGATTGGTTAATTTATATGCAGTTTTATCATTCTTTGGAGCCAGAATGGGTATGAAAATCTCGCTTTTGTAGATAAACAAGCTTAGCATACAAATAGTATTTTATATTAATTCGAATAAAACGGAGTATGCCTTTGAATTACATCGGACAATTCAGCAAGTTTTTTTCGCTTTGAGAGTTTGCGTAGTTATTGTTACATTTATAGCACAATTCTATTGTAATAGTCGGAACTACCCTGCGGTGGACGAAGGTTGGCCAGCATCCGGTTTTAGACCGCGGTACAATAAGTCTCGCGTGGCATGGCTTGGAGCTGTTTTTTCCGCGGGTGCGACTTTGTGAGTTTACCGAGGCCAGTCGAGATGTCGACCGGCCTGTTACTTCTTGCTGGTAACTGTAGCGATCTAAAGTTTCAAGTACTTTTGAAGTGGCTCTCCTCAACCTTAAAAGATACACGGACTTCACCGGCAATGACCGAGCGACATGGAATTTCGTTCACAGGTCACTGAGTACCTACGCCAAAGTGCACTGTGGCCACATTTGTTTGACACTCAATTTATTGCTTTAGTGCCATTTTCTCATTAAGAAAAATTTCACTGATATTACGTTTAAATTGAAATGATGAATCGTTCGGTTTACGTAAACAATGTTAACAATACTCCTCACTCCATTAATAATGTCACAACGGAACATTAACTCTCGACTTTACTTAAGCTATTGTTTGTAAGGCAAAAACCTAAACCTGAGTAATGGCTTATCATTTTTATCTGACTTTCCGTTTCATTTATCTTAATATTTTCTGTTCTTGTGGCGGTTTGTTAGTGGAACCAGAATTTAAATTCGGTGTTTCTTTGTAAGCTTATTATCATGGAACTGAAAAAAAAAATGTTACACTGGCCCTTTTTCCAATTTGTAACTAATCTTGGCTAGGTATTAGATTTTCTTCAATAATTTTAAATACACCAGTGTCTATACAAACAAACCTGCAAAACCGGCAAACCCACCATTGACATTGATTGTGTAATTTAAACAAAACATGTTTTCCTTCATTTACCATAATGTAGTTGTTCCGCGAAATCGTTCCGCATGTGTTTGGATCATGAATTTCTCCCGGCTGCGGCTGCGCGCGCGCAGGCTCTCGTCAGAAAAGAAAGCGAATAGGTAACGGTACTGCGCGACTCAGCATAATTACTGGTATTTTGTTAAACTACAGTGCCGTACCTTTTTACCTTATTCTACGTTACCTAACATGCCATGATTCAACTTTATGAATTACATTTACCAATTCAATAAAGATATAAGTAACGGTGATGCAATTTTGCCCGGACTCATTAAAGGTATATAATTACCTCAAGTCCTCATTTATTGACAACTCTGTATGGACAAACGTGAGCGTAGGTTTAATATGAAATCACGTCATCTAAGTTTAGTCTCAAGGTGCATGCCCAGTAAGAAGTCATCGTGTGGGCAGAAGGTTAATACGATCCAATTTTAGTTAAGTCAGTTAATTTAATCAACTGGACAGCATCTACGACCATAGCTACAAGTGTTTTGTGTGCTTACTGTACAAGTGTCGCTGCCATCATAAATCTTTTAGTAAATCATCAAATGGTGAGCTACAAATTGCAATGTCTGGCGAGCAATGAAAAGATAAAAAGGCATTAGGTAATTGGAGTGGCGTGACCGCATCCGTGCCATGTGACCCAATATAAGCGAAAGTGTCAAATCTTTGAGGCCCGCAAGCAGCGTGTGCGCCTTTCGTAGTAGTGGCTTTGTGCGATCAATTAGCGCACTGATCGTGCGCCGCGCTTTACCATAGGTTGGTTGACTATTTAGGTACAGTCAGGGAAACAGATAGTTTGTTTAGCAAATTAACAGTCGTCTTAAATAGCCCGGATATTCCAACAATAACTTCTATTCTTTATCAGCCGTTTTAAATGGCGGTAACATGGCACATGATCATCGTTACCTTTTAATCGCGTAAATATATACTTAATTTCCTTGACTGAACGTTTTATTATAAGTAATTAATTATTTTACTATATTCGTGTAGACACCTTTTAGTATACATAGTTTAGAACCTATCTACATTTATCTACGACTACCTTCATAACTACGTCATCAGTGTAGGTGTATTTATTATGTTAACCAATAGTTCTTGTCCTCAATACAAAATACCTATACCTATAACTTTAGGTAATTTATGTTAACTCGAAAACGGTGAACCTACTTTATCTGTCTCAGTTCCAAAACCCGTTCGTTTGAATCTTCATTAGAATTTTATTACGCACAACGTGCACGTCACAGATCCGTCGATTGTACCAATTTGTTTATATTCCAACCAGTGCTATTACACTGTGACAATCAGATCTCCAGCTGTCGATTGATTGCCAATTCATCTAAATCGTTTTGTTGACAAACTTTTGCCTTGTATTTGATGATTGTTCCAGAAATTGTATAGGTAGATCAAACATGAAAATACTATAAATGTTTGGCCCTGTAGATGCTAGACAATTTAAACAAAACAAACGGGTTCAATGTCGCTGTGCCCGAGAGCCCCCCTGTTCATCGCAATATTCGCAATTGTCTATTGAAACTCAATTCACTTGATAAAGCTCACGTGCTGGTGTCATGGTAACGAGATAAATTATATGGCCATAGTTCACGCTAGCAATTTGAACGGAGAACTAGTGACAGATGACGTCACAAATTGATTTCTTTTCGTAGTTTGGAGCTGTTTATTGACCATTTCATAGGAGGAACCAATTTGTCACGTTTTTCTTCTACCTGTCAGCAGTTTCTGGATCGACCAGTAAACAGGGGTTTACCATTGCCATGTATGTTATGCTCCCACTCAAGAATTTTTTTAATTAAGTATACTAAAATATTGGCCTTAGATTAATCGCTTGCTAAACCGGTCAAATTGGTTACATCAGATATCCCATACACATAACTTTCTAATGGTGGAAAGGAAAAGTGAACCATACAGTCGAACCACAAATAGAATGATAATAAATGATGTCGAATGACATCAGCAGAGTATATGGCGCAAGACAAAAATATCGCTCCATTTTTAGAATTAGCGAATTGAAATAGAAACTAAAGCTAATAAGCTGCAAAAATAACAATGAAGAGATGAGTCAAAAACGAATTTGGGAAATGTGACGAGAAAATAAACTACATAGTAGCTATGGGCAAAGTAGTTGTTAAGTAGACTTCCGCTAGTAGAAAGCAAATTCATATGTTTAAAAACGTTTAACATTTAATTGCAATCTCATGTCACCGATATAGTTAATGTCAAAAACTTGTCAAAAATGTAAGGGAATTAGGGGTTTTTTGACATGATTGAGACTGTTCAGAATGCGTTAATGCCCCGTCGTCGTCAATAGCCTATCTTGTGATAAGAGCTGTGTTACAATGTTGGTGTATTACAATAAAGCTATGTGTCCGGTGGTGGCGAATGGCGGTGGTACGGGTGTTGGAGCGTTCGATTCCCTCCAAAATGGTTGGGTTCAATGATGTCGATAAACTCGTCAAATTCGTGATGCTATCAGTTTCGAATATTGTACCTTGACTCCGACCATGAGGTATAAAAGCCCAAGTTTACCAACAGAAATAAGGTATTATTTTACAAGGTATCATGGTTAGAATACTGTACTCATATCGTATATCTTCCTTGTGGCCCGAAAATAATGATGGTGCAACTGCATAATTATATTCATGTCAATAACAAATGAGTTGGAACGGTCTAAGCCACCAACAGCGTTCATCTAAAAACGACATTATCTTTACACTCTTGGATTAACCATCCATAAAGACGTCCTAAAGATGAATGTCAATATTGTGCGGAATAGAAACATATTACACTGTTCTTCCGGGTTAGCATGACGCTTTCCATTTCTACTCTACTGTAGAATAGACAACGTTTGTCTACATTTCTCTGTGAAAAACTGTCTATACGGACACGTCATTTTTGTCTACTCTCCCGACGACAAAACACTTGTCTACGGTTCTCGTGCTAAGACTGCTGTAAGGTGCAAATTTTGCACCAGGGGGCAGGCGACTTATGGGAAAATGTCGTGCCGTTAAAGCCTGAACGCACTACTACACTACTAGCATTTTATTGTTTCAAGAATAATGATCAAGTAGTTCTCAGTGTAAGCGTCAAGGTCAGTAATAATTTAATTAGCTAAAATAAATAAGGCTGAACGTATTACACGTGTAGTGATTGAAATTAAACGGGTGCGTTGTTCTTTATTTATTGTTCTTTAGAATGTTTAACTTGCATGTCCTTGCCAAATCTCGGATATTTGGTAATACACGTATTTTCTTGCACACGTTTTCTGTATTAACAAAACTTATTAGAAGGTCCATCGTGTTCTATATAATACGTGGGTCCTACGAAGGTAGAAGGTTGAAGGAAACCTTCAGTTTAGTTGCAGTTAGGACAATAGTTTGCGACTGCGCCTTCAAATTTATTCATTTCGCACCGTTCATTTTGAAATTAACACATTTCTAAACGACAATGACCGTTTTAAATATTTACAAATTCCAATATTGTTTTGTTAGTCAACAAACTCGAATCCAAACTAATCGTCGCTTTCACAATAATGCACTTTAGTAATTATTAGTATGGTATGTAGGTGCAGTGTTTGCGCCGCGTCAATCATGAGTTTATCGCTACTCGGTCGGTTATTCATAGTAGCAATTTTCTGTAACTATTTTGATGACTAACTCTTTACCATGAACATTCGCTGTGAGTTCCTTGTCACCACTATTATTTAAACTAAAGAGTGTGCATTAAACATAAACGATCGGGCAATTACTGCTAAAAAAGAAAAGCAATTTGCAAATTATGCAAATGTTTGTTCACAGTATATAATTAGTAATTAGCTGAAGACAAAAACCGTCCAATTCCTTGCGCAATAAGTGTTTCATGCTCTCTGGTGACAACTGACGAACAATGCTTAGAATAGTGCGTATTTAAAAAAGCGATCCTACTAATGAATGGCTATAACAAAAGAGGCTGACTACAAGGGAAACATGGCAGGATAGCCTGACAGATGCTAACGATAAAGCTAGGAAGGAAGTGAACACTGAGATGACGGCGTATAAAGATATACATATAGAAGAAAATGACTTATTTCATAACTGCACCGTTCTCAAAAATTGTTGGAAAATTGGCATAAAGCCAGGAGAATGATGAATTGATAAAAATATTGCCTATAATATCCACTTGATGAAACCTAGTCATACCATTTTTAGGTACTTATTTTGATTGATCTTTTATAAGAAACATAAAATGACAATTAATCATTCGATTATAATATTTGAAACGTAAGTCAAACTGTTGGAAAATCAAGCTGTGCAGGTTATCACTTATCAGTATCACACATTTGCATGTATGGAGGTATAGAGCGCTCGTCATTGAGTTTAGACAGATCGAGGCCGCTTTCTTTTAAATATATAGGAGGATAAACAGGCGATAATTAATATGAAGGCAACTCGGCATGGAAATACCGGCCTCGTAAGGTTACAATCACGGAAAACAAATATTTACCAGTATTTGGTAGGTTTATAGGGGTCGATGAAACAGTATTTTCTGTGATCGGAAAGTTTATAAGTCGACTGGCGTGAAACATGCAAACAATACGTCATCCACTCTGTTAAGGAAAAGGATTCCGCAAGGAACTATTTTTGGCCCGTTGGCAATTCATGTGCAAGAGAATATCATGTGGTATTTCAGAATCTTCAGTAGTGATTAGTTCCAGACCAGTACTCAGGTGTAGTAGGTACAGTTCCTTTTAAGTACTTAATTTGGTGCAGATTATTATAGGTACCTTTAATATGCTTTATGCGAGGAAATCACGTCAGTAATACGTTTTATCAGGTCATAATGAATTCCAAATTTTACAAACTTAAGAAGATTACATGTTTATAATTTTATGTCTCAATTTTAAAATGTTGCACGAAATTGCCATAACTGTATACAGTATATAACAATCGCCAACAGCAAATTAATCTTGCAACACATAAAAGTTTATTTTCAATCGGAAACGACCAATTAAAGCTTGCACGCTAACACGCGTTCACAAAATTTTCGCCTTTTTGCAAAATTATGCGACATTATTTTAGAAGAGTACGTTTTGTAATTACACGAGATTACCGACAGGTTGTTAAAGCCAATAGTGAACGTTTCAACCTTCACATTGCCTGTACTGACCAGCCATGTCGTCATTACGGCTTTCGCAGACTTAACGGACTGTGGAATCTTGAAGATTTACAGAATATTTTACTCGTTTACGCCTTGCCCTATAAAACTTTATTAGAAAATAACCTATCGACCTAGCACGTTTGGGAGGTTTCATAAAAAATAACAAGGTTGTGTAAACAAATAATAATGAATCCGATTATTCTGTAGACACAAAATCGTTCGGTAAAGATTTCTGCACAGATATTATACTAACAGGATTACAATAAGTTCGCTTACATTTTGATGATTATGTAAATATAATGGTCCTCTGTTTTGCCAATATCACATACATGTATTTAACTTTGAGAGCAAAGGAAACTCTTTTTAATTTAATGGCCTACAATATAATTATACGGCTTTTGTCTCAGATTATAAAACAAAGTCTGAGGCTTTTGTATAACTTTTATATTTTATTTGAATAACTGACTCATGGTTTTTGATAGTTTATAATAGGTCTTTACCTATGAAATTGCCGTTTTGTATGAAAAAATTTAAACGAATTTTTTTCATGAATTTTTTATTTGTATTAATCGAAGTAATCACCCATGCAATCAATGCATCTTTGCCATCGCAGTGGCAGTTTATTGATTTCTTAAAGAAATCAGCTGGACGGGAGGCAACAAATTCTTCAAAGGCATTTTGTACTGCCTCTCGGGTATTAAATTTTTTTCCCGCCAAGAAGTTATCCAAATTCTGGAAAAAGTAGTAGTCTGTAGGCGCAAGGTCTGGTGAGTAGGGCGGATGACGGAGAGCTTCCAACCCCAGTTCTTGCAACTTGGAGACCGTCTGCTGTGCAGTATGAGGTCGCGCGTTGTCGTGCAGGAGCAGCGGAGACGAGCGATTGACCAATGCTGGTTGGAGATGCGCCAGCTTCTCCATCATTGTGTTCAGTTCTTCACAGTACACATCTGCAGTAATGCTCACCCCGTTTGGTAAGAAGCTGTGATGAATCACACCGGCGCTAGACCACCAAACAGTGACCATCACTTTTCTAGGGGTAAGTTTTCGTTTAGGGCATTGTTTAGGTGCTGAACCAGGATCCAACCAACTTGCTGAGCGCTTACGGTTATCAAACAGAATCCATTTTTCATCGCAGGTAACAATGCGGTTCAAAATTCCTTCATTTGTGTGTCTGTTGAGCAGTGCAAGGCACGTCTCGACCGCGTACTTCGCGCTGGCGATCATTGAGTTCGTGGGGCACCCATTTGTCAAGCTTTTTTACCTTGCCAATTTGACGCAAATGGACCAATATTGTTTTGACGCTAACGTCGAAAGCTGCTGCTAATTCAGCCGTAGATTGTGTATCATCAGCTTCCACAATCGCCTTTAATTCGTCATTGTCGACCAAAGTCTTCGGACGACCGCGAGGTTCATTTTTCAGGTCGAAATTTCCAGAACGGAAGCGAGCAAACCAATAACAGGTGGTGCGTTGGTTTGTAGTGTTAGCTCCGTAAACGTCGTTGATGTTGCGTGCCGCTTGTGCCGCGTTGCTGCCACGACGGTACTCATATTCCATAATTACTCGAATTTTTAACGTATCCATGATGACGAAAAAGATTGAAATGCGATGAAAATGTAACACTAATCAATAAAGAAATGACTACTTTTAGAAAAAAAAATCCATGTTTTTAAAATAAAATTAATTTGAAATTAGAATTCTTAGCCAAACAAAAATTATTTTGATTTGAAATGGCCAGTACTGCAGAACGGCAATTTCATAGGTAAAGACCTAATATTACTTGCTCCTTTTGCTTAGTGGTGGTTTCAACTTAATACCAATTTTCTAAGATAAACTGCGAAGAATCTTTAATATAACAGTATTGATTGTAGCGAGCTGCAGACACTGAGCTGAGATGTTTCAGTCAACGAAGAGATATATTGCACATATTACGAGGTATTCGCCTCACGCTATCCTATCATAATGTTATTGAGCTGTTATACAATCATTTTTATTATGTTTATTAAAGAATTTTCCTCTATAAGTAAATAAGGCTTTATCTTACATCTCTATTCTAGTGTTTGTTCAGCCTTTATCAAATGTTGGTTAGGATTTGATGTTCTTAACACGGAAAGATGTTTGCAATAACTTGCGTAGAAGAGATGTCGTTTATCTCTTTTCGTTGTTTGTACATAAAACTTTGTTCTGATCCGCGACTGATTGTACAGGCTTAAGTACTCTAAATTCAATGTCAATTTTTCCTGGGACGAAAATAATCATTAGATAATAAAGTTAGAAAAGAGAATAAAGTTGACTTATTCTCCTATTTTATGGAAAAGGTAATTTTTTCCTCTTTTTCATAGTACTTACAAGTTTTTCATATCTATGAGTTTCACACCCCCATAATTATTGCAAAATTATGCAGTGGCATGGCAGCCTGTACTAGTAGCTAGAATCTCTTGCCGAAGCTCTACAAGGAATGTCACAGAGCATACAATTGAATGCGATGGAGTGTAGGGATGATAACATTAGGTAATCGGTAGCTGACTTATCGCTGAGTCAGACTAGCCCATCCTCTTAGGGCTTAGCTGACTCATCCACATCGTTGATAACGTCCCGTGTTTTAGAATTGTTACGTTACAACTTTATATCTTTATCGCCTGACAAATTGATATGTCTTATAGTTTTTAACGAATCTTTCCTTGATCTAAATCATAAAAACATTTTTGTTTTAGCGAAATTGTGTTGCCGATTTTTTTTTTAATGGAACAAACAGAAAATAAATAATAGCAGGCGACTGTGTAACACGTAACTACGTAAGCCTCTTGGTTTTGTTTTTCACGAAGTCTTGGAACTGCTGTACAAACACTTGTAAGATGATTCATGGCTGTACCTTTTAGTAGTTTACAAATTCGTTTGACGAGCCTTACATCATCGATAAGACAATATTCAATAAACAAGCAGTTTTTACAATTTCCGTCTCGTAACGCTCTGTGATGTAGGCTGTAAATGTTGCCATCAGCTATTTGTATTTTTGAATCCATGTGCTAACAGTATTTCCAAGATACAACTATATTTATAGTGTATATTATCAGTGACTTTGTTGTTGTACATATAAAAATAAAATGTGAAAGCAACAGACGTCAGACAGCAAGCATGTTAAAATTTGTCCGTATACTGTTTATTAATTACTATTTTTGATAACGGACTCTTCAAAAGATGACAATTAGGAAATCATCCCCGATTAGTCTGATGCGTTTGTGTGTGCTGTTTATTACTTGTGAAACTTAACTTTCAGTTATAGATTCAATATTCCTTATACGATACATCTCAGCTCCGCTTCTGGGATGGCAATGCACAAGCAATATCTCTGGATAGCAAAGGTAGATAGGTGTTATTGAAAACCAGTTAGACTGTCAGCTTCTGTGCCATCCAATATCGTATTAGTTCACCTCACCTCTGCAACAATTGCGCTCACTATGAATGTTTTATAAGACTCACAATGCTTTGTTTTGTTGGCTAAATAAACATAAAGCTCGGTTAATAGTTGCATTGTGTCGACGACACAGATTCCCAGGCGTCCGTCATTACTCCATTTAGTCGAGTAAGCCGCCGCACTTCAAATATTATTGTTTATAATGCAATTTATTACAGTATTGTTTTATTTCATTCCAACGGCTCTAAGAACTACGGTTCTTTTAGCAGTAGAAGGAGCTCTTTGTAAAGGAATTTGTCCGGGCAATTACAGTTCCTATTTCTATCGAGAGTGTGGCTGTCCGGTTACGGTTTAAAGGGTATAAAGGCCGGTTAATTCCACGCATATAAAGAAGCTTCGGATGTCGGATAGCCAGCGCCAATGGCGGGAATCCGATGGCGAATGTATGTATAGATCGCTGCTGAGACGCCTCCTCCCTTTTATGCTGCCTTGGTTTGGATGCTAGTCTTATTTAGGTCTTAAACTTCATACCCTTGGTTCTTTGTGAGTCTTCCACCAATTTAGTTGTTTATTTGCCAACACTGATTCTACCGTCTCTTGCTCTAACTCTTTTAAATTATTTGTCGCCGTTAGATACTGTGCAAGCTTCCATACATACTGACACGCAGAAGGAGTGTGTAAAGGGGGTTACCCGGAACACTTCGGCTCCGTCTGGCTACTCGGCATTACTTTAGTTTAGTCTACGGTATTTGAGACGTGCTCGTTTTCTATGGAGTATTGTTTCGATTATATGACTCATGTAACTGGTCACAACAGCATCAACCACACTTTCCGATATAACTTCATTGTTGTTTGGCCACAACAAACTTTTTAGAAGATTTATTACCATTTGCTCTCACCGCGTTTACCAATGGAAGTGGAACATAGTTGCAGCTCATTCAAAACTATGTCGTTCCAAATTAATTTAGACAGCAATAATGTTGTTCGTTGGTAAGCGCATCACTCGAGATCGGCTGGACCGATTTGGTCGTAAAAGTTTGAATAAGGTTTTTAGGGAAAGCAAAATTCGATAAGTGGCCCGGAATTTGGACAGGACGAACTCTATCGGGTCAGTTAGGTAGGTATTGATACTTTCCGCAGTCAGACAAAATTGTTGTTGTTGCATCGAACATAGGTGCACATACTTCATTCATTTTATTTATAAAAACTTCAAAGAGTTGCGTGACACAGAAAGTAAGACGTCTATAGTTATTACTGTTCTATAATAATTGAATGAGTGTACGCGTGACTGTCAGCTGTGAACTCATTGTTATTCCTACAAACAACAACATAAAGAAAGACAGTAAAGTCGGAAAGTCAACTTTTATCGCGAAATGATCTGTAAAGTTCATTCAAACTGTAGAAAGTATTGCCCGAAGCGGATATCATGCCACAATCTCTAATCGCGACCTGTTGCTTGACTCACGAATTTGGCCGAACAACTTGCAAGTAGTTGGAGGGACTTGACTGCGTACGCTAGATAGAGCGTTCCCACCGATAACATTGACTACAATGACGTTGTTGATATTGTTTGTATAGAAACACCGATAGACATCTCAGTGAATGTCCATGCAGTGCTGACTGCTACCATGCATGCATCATATCGATCTATATTTTTATAATACTCTGACAAATAGTTCGAAGAGAGTGTACGCACTCATACAGGTGTGTTGATGCTGACGCTCCTAACTGTACTTATACTACTTACTACCGACGTACTTATGTGCGTCAATGACGTACTTGAACGTAATCACATTTCACTACTGGTCTCGTGGTATCACGGTAATTCGCGACATGATGGGCTGCAAAATAAATTGTCTACGCATGCAGCTCTGGAAAGGCAATTTCATTTCAATGCGCTAATCGTGCAAAATTGATGTAAAACCCTTGCATTGCGTAATGTCTAAGTAGATATTGACGTGTGTGACGATACATGACGTAACGCATGCCTGTGACATTTTGCCACGCTAGTTCTGCAGTATTTCTTTCGTTTGTAAATAAAAACTGTACGGTGGTTAACTGAGATCTTTTCGTTAAAGCTGCTGCTTGTCCGACTCATGTCGAAAGGGTATAGCGATCATAACTGCCTGTTTGAATCTTCAAGTATCTAAGTAGAGGGGGAACAAAAAATTGTTACGGTTTATCAACCGATTCGCACGAATCGGGCGAATCGACACTTGCGACATTGCCCAACACGTATTTTTGGAATAGGGTATTTTCCAATTTATTAGAAACTATTTTAATTTGTAGATTGGAACGATTATATTTAACAGAAAAATAAAAATAAATTTATGTAAATCCATTTTCTCAATTAAAAACGATTAAAATCAAATTTTGTTTTCGTTGTGTTGAATTTACCGCCAAAACGCTCCTTACGATTACTTTTATCACGTGACATCGTGACGCCAGCTTTGTGTAAACGGCACTGGTACAAATACTTAGTTTGGCGCAGTTTTAGAAGTATTTGTGCACAGAGGCACCATAGCCAGTAATTCCACTTTCTATACATTAAAAATCTTGTTAATTATTAACTCGACATTCACTTGTTTACTTACTAACTACTTTGGTTTACACAAAGTTGACGTCACGTGATAAAAAGTCATCATAACTAGCGTTGTGGCGGTAAATTCAAAACAACGAAAAGTAAATTCGATTTAAATCGTTTTTAATTGACAAAATCGATATAAATCAATTTACTTTTCTTTTTTTGTTACATATTTCGTCCGAATCTTCAATAGGGTACACTTCAATAAATTGGAAAGTACCCTATTGTCGATTCGCCCACAATTTAATTAACCACGTACGAGAACCCTAACGAAAACAATATAATTATTAGTAATGATTGGCCCGATTTGGGTTAGTAAATTCGTGCAAATTGGCTAGTAAACCTTTCCTGCTGATGTAACTTCAGAATGTCTTCGCTATTTCTAACCCGGAGGCGTGAAAGGAAAACAACAACAGCTCGAGTCAGTCCTGGGCCTAGAGACAAAATACATTTTAAACGCTACGCCAAAATGTATGGGAATGACATTACCTGCGGAAAGAACACGACGTAACCTTTCCGCAGGTAATGTCATTCCCATACATTTTGGCGTTTGGCGTGAACGCTAACAGAAATGTGTTTTGGCCTACTGGTAGCGAAAAACACATGTTGTATAAACTGATTACCCGCTGCATCACAGTCTGCACGAAAATCTGTTGAGCTGTTCATAAAACATTATTGATTGTTTCTATTTATGTCCGGCAGATCAGCGGAGCGGTACGTGCGAGTGAAATGGCGAGATGTTCGCGTCGGGGATATCGTCCACCTGTCGAACAACGAAGCGGTGCCAGCAGATATCGTGCTACTGCACTCTTCCAACCCCCTCGGCTACTGCTACTTAGAGACGTGCAATCTAGATGGAGAGACCAATCTTAAGCAGAGGCTGGTGGCGCCGGGGTTTAAGGAAAAGGTAAAAAAAACTATAAGTAGGTACTTACTGATCAACCGAATATCTGAAGATTATCTTATAATGAAGAATCTTAAATCACTTTTCTGGGTTTATTAATTGGAGTGGCGAAACAATCACAGTTAATTTAGGCCATCATGGATATCCAAATGCCCATTACGTATATAGGTGCAGGTAAAGCCAACCCCTAGGCCTAGAGACAAAACACATTTCTGTTAGCGTTCACGCCAAACGCTACGCCAAAATGTATGGGAATGACATTACCTGCGGAAAGAACACGACGTAACCTTTTCGCAGGTAATGTCATTCCCATACATTTTGGCGTAGCGTTTGGCGTGAACGCTAACAGAAATGTGTTTTGTCTAGGCCTGCTGATTCGCAACTGCTACATAATCTTGGGAAGAAATAATAGTTTATTTTTGCAAAAACACAATATTGAATACTTGGTTTACTAATAAATTAAGTTGTATATTTCGTTTCCGCTCCCGGCTAAGGTTGCGAAAATTAATAATCTAAACTCGTCCGGATTTTTATAGTGTCACTGGGTCGACGGTTTTATAATTGGATGAGCATCACAATGCTGTTTTTAGTTTTTGTTTGTTATGCGGGCAATGCAAACCGCCGAAAAAGCAGAGCGTGGGAACACTTTCTCCAATACTTGAGGAATATCACAATAGTCGTTGTAGTACCGCGACCCATTTAACCAAATCGTTTGTTTGGACTAAAATATATTTAGGTTTAATAAATAAAAAATATTTTTCAGCAAGCTGAGTTCAATCCGATGAAATTCAAAAGTTCTGTGGAAGTGGAGCGACCGTCAACAAAAATATATAGATTTACGGGCTGCATCTCACACCCTAACGGAGCGCGCGTGCCGCTGACCTCGGAGAACCTTCTGCTGAGGGACTGCACGATCAAGAACACAGACTATGTGGAGGGCATCATCGTGTACGCGGGCCACGAGACCAAGGCGATGCTCAACAACGGAGGACCAAGATACAAGTGTTCAGGCTTAGAGAGAAAAATGAACACAGATGTGATATGGTGTGTCTTAGTGTTACTTTTTCTTTGTTGCGCCGGCGCAGTTGGTTGCAAAATGTGGTTGGACAAATATTATGTTAACTCGTACAAGCTAACCCCATTCATAACTATGGTGAACAAGCCGGCTTTCGAGGGGCTTCTCATATTCTGGACTTACATCATAGCGCTGCAAGTGATGATACCTGTATCGTTATACGTGACGATAGAGATGACGAAGCTGTTGCAAGTGTATCACATACATCAAGACATCCAGTTGTACGATCCCGATACGAACATGCGGACGGAATGTCGCGCGCTGAACATCACGGAGGAGTTGGGGCAGGTGTCGTACTTATTCACGGATAAGACGGGGACGCTGACGGAAAACAAGATGGTGTTCCGGCGGTGTGCGGTGAACGGCGTGGACTACGACCACCCGCCTGGCGCGCCCGCCGAGCCCGCGCCCGACCTGCCGCCGCTCGTCACGCCCGTCACCAGCGTGTCGCCCAACAGGCGACTGTTGCAACATTTACTTGATAACAACGATGCACAACACACGCAAAAGGTAACCACGCGACGATTCTTTCAAATGAATAGGGTATTTGAATGGATTTTTTTGTTAAGTTTTTCATAACCTAGATAAAAACAATGGGTGTAGACTGTAGAGCATAGATGACCAGAAGGCCAATTCTCGTAATTAAAAACGTTCGCAGTGTCATCTCAGCGACAATCGAATTTCAAAAATTTGTCAGAAATGTATGGAAACTCGTGGAATTTTTGACAGATTGACACTGAGATCAGACTGTGAACGTTCTTAAAATTAGCAGAATTGCCCCTCGGGTGTTAACGCCCGTGACTTACGAGTTGTAAGTTACCGTAAGAGCAACCAGCCAGGCACCTTACTTTGTGTAAATTGTTTCATAACCGCACTTCTTTCAAAACGGTGAAGGAGAAACGAAAATTCGAAGACATGTACCGTCTACCAACCCGCATTTTTATAATATGTGGTTAAATTCTTACCCTAGTGTAAAATTAATCTACTTTCATGGAGCAAATTGAGACAACCGAAATAAAATTCCAGGTTCGCGAATTCCTGCTAATCCTGGCTGTGTGCAACACAGTGGTAGTTAGTCAGCCGCACGTGGACACGTCACAATTGAGCGCATCCACATCGGGCGAACACATATCTTCAGGGAAGCCCTCCCGGTCGAACGGAACCCTGCGATCTAACGACAAGTAAGTAACTAGTAAGTCAAACATCTTAACCTTTTCATTAATGTACTTGTAGTGTTTTAGTTAAAGCCAATCTTACTATTCCGCTGTTGCAGACTGCTAACATCGGAAGGCACTAGGGTACGCGATGTCGAGTCACGCGTTCAGTCTCATAATTAATTCCCTTTGAGATTTCGAGAGATTTTGAGGCTTCAAAAACGAGATTGAATCTTCGGAAAAAGGCTCGAGATCTCACCAGGTTGCGGAGTGAGATCTCGACTAGCCAATCTTGACTGATAATACTACCTAACGATAATAAGCATCCTATGTATTAATCTAGGTTATAATCTATCTGTGTGCCAAATTTCTTCCAAATCCATTCAGTAGTTTTTGCGTGAAAGACTAACAAAAATCCATATATACAAACTTTCGCGTTTATGATATTAGTAAGGATGTCATTCAGCCTTTTAATATTATCCCTTGATGGTAAAAGAGTTGGTCTATTCTCAGCTGATGACACATTACAAATGTCCGCAGCCATACATTTTAATAATTCATGTAGGAAAGTAAAAGTCACAATATTATTACTGTTTTGAGTAACTGAGTTCAACAAAGCCATAATTAGAAGACTGGGTCGTCATTAATTAGTTTCCATTTACATAATCCTTGGCTTGTGATACTGAATACTATAATGGCCCTGTAGTAAATTACTAAAAATGGAGATGAATATTCTTCTTAGCGTGGCGATGGCAATCTAAATTGTGTCGACCCAGAATTCAGCTACGAGTTTGGCGCCATCAGCAGCATCCATCATCAAAGATTGTTGTTAATCTGAGTAAAAGACCTTACGGTATAATACCATAGGTTGTTGCAATTATCTCAACACGTTTAGCACGAATTGCAAAAACATGCCAGCTTCAGCCATTGGTACTTCGACTAAATCTGCTAAGTCAAGAAGGTGTTCCGTGGATATGCACCTTTTTATGCTCATCTCTACTAATATTATAAATAACTGTCTGTCTGTTACGCTTTCACGCCTAAACCGCTGATCCGATCGTCATGAAATATGGAAAATGACGTAGGCTACTTTTTTACGCGATAACCGACATCCACGCAGGTGGAGCCGCGGGCAAAAGCTAGTAATGATCATATTCGTACGAGCGAACGAAAGCAAGCGGTTCAATAAGCCAATATAAACATGAATGTTAAATAATGTTCATATTCGCATGCGACGCTAAAGCTAGCATTTGCTAAGCAGCAAAGTGCTGTCTGTAAATCTTGTCCTTAGTGATAATGATAACGTTCTAACAGATAAAATATCAGTCGATGACAGTGCCGGGCTTACAACTTGTCTGTCAGATAGCGTAAAACAGATGCTTGAAAAATGATTCATTTAAATGAATAATCACACTAACTCAAACACGTGGGTGCCAGATCTAGATGCTATAAATCCTTAAAGCCGCATACATGGAGAGATCGATCTTAACAGAAGAATCTGCGCCAGACTAGCCAGACCGGATGCACATACACAAAACTATCCAACGACTGTTTACTTTCAAAGATTTTCTTCTAATTATCTCGTTCCGACCTTAGGCGATCGATTGTAAGGCCGTCGCAGCCGCACACGTTTCGAATTTTAGTCAGATAAGAAGAATCTGATTATAGACCATGTCTTTTAGGCTTTTGGCTTAGTACAAATCGTGCGCCCACATTTTTGCCGATGGAAAAATAGGTTTTTCCAAAATGACAAAAGTCCATACATAAGTGCTTTTTTCATATCTTATTTGAGAAATCCTTCCTTATTGCTCACTTGCTTTACAAAAGGAACTCTTGTGCAAAATTTAACCTCGTCTCGCTCTCAGATACGCTCGTCTGACTGAGTCCCGGTCTACCACTCCGTCACCGCCGCCATCCACCGGCTCCCCTCTCAGGATAAGACTGCCGAAACTCATTAGAGGTAGCAAGGACGGTACCGTCAGCGAACCGAGCACGTCAGCGGACCACACTGTGAGTACCTTATTACCTTGTTTATTCATCATTATTATACGGTTGCTTGTAAGGGGGCAGACAGCACGCGAAATTAAAATTTTCATGAAATATAAGTCTTTTAATGGAACTCAGTGAACTTAGAGGGTTGTCTTGTTGATATTAATGACTATAATTCTATAAATACATACGTGCTACGATCGCGAATTTATTTTGTTCAACATACAGTCTGACAGTGACCGGCAAACTGGAACTATTGCTATGTGATGATCTTTTTACGCCTTGTATTGTTTGTTCAGCTGGTTCGGTACGAAGCGGAGAGCCCAGACGAGCTGGCTTTAGCGGAGGCAGCACTAGCATATGGGTATGAGCTGCGGAACCGGGCCCCCGATGAGGTGGAACTGGGCATCCGAGGGAAACTCTCCAAGATGAAGGTCTTAAGGGTGCAGCAGTTCGACGCCACCAGGAAGTGCATGTCTGTGGCCATGAGGAAGGAGAGTGGACAGGTGAGCACTTACAAAGCAATTGCAATTTTGACGATTATCAGTGTTGGCGTCCTCGACAACTATGAAAACGACTCCCGTGACAAAAAAGGACCAATTAGATTGCAATCAATCGATGGTCTCGTGACATATTTGAGGCGATAAATGCTCTTGACCGTCGTCAAACGACTGCTATCTAGTCATACAAAACGATCTAGCTCTCATTCGTGTGTCAAGTGTGCAGAGTACGTGTGTTAAGGAACTTAGTTTCAAAACAAACAAAAACTAAATCCTTTCCAATAATGTTTAAGTGAAAAAATTAAGAAACTTTGACTAGTTATAATTCTTAAACTACTGGTTCAAATTGAATGAAATTTGAAATATTTCGTGTTTATACAATGCCTGCTTGGCCACTGAAAATTCATACTTCTAGTCTTATCCACAACGAAGTTATAGGGGGGTCGGAAATGACCTGAACTGCTTCGAGAAAAGGATGGTACGGCCGTGACGCTTTTTTGCTCGACTTTGCGGAGGCACTCCCGTGCCCCGAGATACTTAAACATTGTCATCAGTTTACTAGGGGACGTCAATTACCTTCGATTAAACTCGTGTCTTTGGTTTTATTTTTAATTTCAAAATACGTACCTAACAGTCATCGATGAAATTAAACTAAATATTGAGCTCAGTATATAGATGTATACTTTTGTGTTACTGTTGAGGCGACATTGCGGTGACCGTTGGGGAAATTGGCAAAAATATTAGTTTTGGCAGAGCATTACGAGTGTGACACATCAACTACTGTATCGTGTAACACTATCGATGTCATGGACATATGGACAAATCTGCTTGCGCTGGCAAACTTTGCCCTCGGTACTCTAACAACCTACATACATAATAAAGTAGGACAGAAACCTCATTTTTTTAAGGTAATTTGTATCAATGACCTTAACATGGCTAGTTAGTTCCCAAACATGTAAACAAGTATGTGTTTTTGGAAAAACAACTTTAATAAAGTTCAAATGCTCTACAATTTCAAATATTTTTACGACTTTTTCTATTGTACTAGTAATTCTGAAATCAACTTAATTTTCATACAGTTGATATACGTTTGACGTGTAGAAATAACATCCAATTGGAAACAAGGATTTGGACAGACATTAAACAAATATAATTTTTTGGCCTTTTAAATTGTAGGTAGATAATATTTTGATTAAAGCATTGTCTCGTCGAGGGACGGTCAATAAAAACGCCATTCATTCACACGAGGCCCAGAAATAAATGTTTACTACCTTTTGCCAGCGGCTTCGCCCGCGCGGAACTTTCATCCCCTATTTAACTTTCTCAGGGGTTGAACTTCGAAAAATCCTTCATTGTTCCTTGTCTAAATTATAAAGGGAACCTCTGTGCAAAATTTGAGCTTTCTAGGTCCAATCGTTTGGGCTGTGTGTTGATGAGTCAGTCAGTCAGGACTTTTCTTTTTAATTATACAGAAAAAGTTTTTATCCAGTGCGCAAACTGTAACCATGAATTCAGCATATCATTTTAGACCGCAGACATTATTCGCCGGTTATACAAAAAAAAATCTGCTGTTCCATACTCGTACATTTTGACCTCGTAGGTATCGTACTGGATAAAAACTTACCCTGTACAGATAACTATGCTATTGTAGAAAGTTTTTTTAGCGGTTTTTGTTTGAGTCGGGGTTTTTTAAATCTTTAACATTTTGCAGCCTACGTATGTTTGTTTTTTCTTTTGTGGCACTATAGAGACCAAGCGCAATCTATCATTGAATAGGTCTTTGAAAATCATCTTTATGTTTCTCTAATCAGTTTTCATTATGAAAGACCATTTAGGATCTATAACGATTTAAAAGTTTATTACCAACCATTCACACTTAAATTTTCAAAAGTTTTATTAAAGCGGTGATAAAGTTTTTATATAAGTAATTATTTTTATATCAATCTACCCACATGTCTTATCATCAGGTAGTGCTATACGTGAAAGGCGCGGACTCCAACGTCCTGGGAGCGCTAGCACCCATGCGCTCGGGCTCAGCGGAATCCGCGGCGTACGAACGAACGCGCTCGCTACTCTCCGAGTACGCGCGCGCTGGCCTGAGAACACTGGTCATGGCCAAGCGGGTCATGCAGCCCGCGCTGTGGGAGGAGTGGCTGGCTGGGCATCACCGGGCCATGGAGCTGGGAGACGGTATGTTTCAAAGATCTGCATGTCGATTTTGTAACCATCTCACCGCGTGAAGTAAGCGTGAGGTGAGCTGTCAGTGTCATCCACTGAATCTAGGGATTGACCAAGCATCAGGTGGAATGACACGGACAGCTCACTTCACGCTCACTTCACGCGGTGAGATGGTTACAGATTCGACATGCAGATAGGCGTTGAAAGAGACGAAGTTTCGAGTGAATATCAGCTATTACAGAATTTAAAACAAACAACGTTTACTTTACCTTAAATGGATACTTAATGTTGTCATATTTTTTTGTGAATCCCAATATATACTCTTTTATTTTTTTTATTTACGAAAAACGATATGTTAGTCATTAGAATTTCTACGAAGAGGTCAATGACTACAATGACCCTTTGCCCCCAGGACGAGACAAGCGCATGCGCGACTCGCTGGCCCGCCTGGAGAGCGCACTGTCGCTGGTGGGCGCCACGGGCGTGGAGGACCGCCTGCAGGACGCCGTGCCGCGCACCGTGCGTGCGCTGCTGGACGCCGGCGTGGTGCTGTGGGTGCTCACGGGCGACAAGCCCGAGACGGCCATCAACATCGCCTACTCCGCCGCGCTCTTCTCGCAGAGCGACCGGCTGCTGTACCTCATGTCGAGGGACAAGGTGGGCGAGAACAGCAGGAAGAATAACCCTGTATAAGGATTTACGTTATATATGCTTATTCAGCCCATAATGTCCCCACTGTTGGGACACCGGTCTCCTTTCTTTACACATGGTTATTTTTAATGAATTGGTAAAACTTTCCAAAATTCCGTTGTGTTGCAAAAAACAAAAAAAAGAGGTGCATGGGGTCCATGCTCCTGTTCGTGTTTTTTTTTGTCAACGTAAAGTTTCACCAACGAATTAAAAAAGGCCCTTTAAATAGCTTTAGCACCCTCAAAAACCACAAAACGACACCCATGGCGAATAGTTTCCTAATTTTCGCAGTCACCATCTTCAATTTTTATTTCGGCTTCAGCGTCCTCGAAAATCATGGAAATGAATTGAATCGTAAATCAAACAACATTTTTTCCGAATGCAGGAGCATGCTGAAGCCACGATAAAGAACTACCTGGAGAACGGGTCCAGCAGCGTGGGCACGGGGCGCGCGCTGGTGGTGGACGGGCGCACGCTGACCTACATCCTGGACCGGCGCTCCGGCCTGGTGGCGCCCTTCCTGTCGCTGGCGCGGCGCTGCTCCGCCGTGCTGTGCTGCCGCGCCACGCCACTGCAGAAGGCGTACATCGTGAAGGTACTACACTGCACGCTTATGGCGCCAGCTATGACGCCGGATGTGAACTACGCATCTCACCAGACCGCGACGTCACGAAAAAATTCTGCATCGCGCAAGCTGAGTTCGCCATGACAACTACCGTCGAGCAGTAGACACAACACACTCAAAAACAAAAATCAAATTAATATGTAGATTATTATGTCCTCAGGCGGTGAAGGAAGAGCTCGGCGTCACGACAATGGCGATCGGTGACGGCGCCAATGACGTGTCCATGATACAGACCGCGGACGTGGGCGTCGGTGAGTTATTCTCTTTCATTCATCTCCAAGAAAAGCATGCGCTTCGGGAATGATCGTCTGTCTTCGGAAAAACGAACGCGCAATTATGAGATCTTACATAGAGCTGTTACTACCATAGAAGTAACAAGTCTATGCTATTCCAAACAACTTATGAGTGATCGACCATATAAACGCGCAATGATAGGTGCACTACAACGCGCGATGGTCACAAGCGTTGCATCTGTGGTTCGCCGTTCGGGCTAATTCAGAAAACCGAAGATTACCGAAGCGCACACCTTTTCTGGTTTACCTGTAATTAAAAATTATAATGCCTTGTGCGCCCGTCACTTAGCATAACCAGCCTATGTCGTTCCCACTGCTGGGACACAGGCCTCCTCTCAGCGAGAGGGAGTGGGCCGTAATCCACCACGCGGGCCCAGTGCTGGTTGGTAGATGTCACATGTCTTCGAAATTTTGATTCTAGGACATGCCGGTTTCCTCACGATGTTTTTCTTCACCGTTTTGAGAGCAATGATGATGAAATAATTGGGTTCGAACCTACGACCTACAACTCGTAAGTCGCGGGCGGTAATTATATTACAATTTACAAGTTTGTGTCTGAGGTTGCAACGCATCTGTGGTTAGTTTTTAGTCATTTCGAATAACCTGAAGTTTAATTTCTGCTATTCAAACGTTCACAATCTCATATCAGCGACAAAACTTATCAACAATTTAAGCAAATTAGAAGTATTTTTGTCAGATTGAAACGTGAACTTTCTTAAAATACGGGAATTGCCCCTCAGGTACAGGTTTCCATGTTTTAACACTAGTCGAAATATGTAGTTGAAAGTCCAATTTTAGTTTTAAATCTGTAATTAAAGGAGTTGTTTACGTACAGAAGTCTTCTTCTCTCACACAACGATGACCAATTAGTATTTAATAACTTCATCTATTTCAATCAAAGTTGTCTGCGTACTTCGTTAAAATGTTGATGTCTTATAAATCTGCGATGACGTGCGCTCTTCTTTTAACACATCGAGAGACTTACAAGTCAATTAATTAATTCAATAATGTTTTATGCGCGTGCTCGTTACTCGACGCAATAAAATTAATAAGATATAATTGTGTCAATGATTCGGTAACCTTGAATAAAGTGGCTATAATAAAATGTCACATGATGCCAGTGAGTTGGGAGAAAGAAGAGCGCTGTGGAGACGATATTTTGATGGGACTGAATAATAAATAACTTTATCGTTAGTGTCATAAGTTTCAAAGTTGTACTATCATCGACGCAGTCGAAACAACTCCTTGGCGTTTCTCCAGTGCTCTCGTGCGATTTGCAATTCACTTAATAATCTTATCTAGCTCCTATTGTCTCAATGCAAAGCAAACGCCTCCCTCTACCTTTACCACACTATTCTTTCTGTCTTTTGCTAGCGTCGCGCGTCGGCCAGTCCTTTCGGTAGGAGGCGAGCTCGTCCCGCCATTTTCGTCTCGGTCAGCCGTGTTGGCGTCTTGCGTTTAGTGGGACTAAACTGATAATAAAATTCAATGTTACAAAAATCTTCTGCTCTACGGTTTTTGCTTTGAGCCTAAGGCTTTTGTCTATCGCATACTCGGATGCGGTGGACAACTTATTAATGAATAACGGATCCATTAACTGTATAAATTCGTTTTGCTGATTAATGCATCGAATTTCTTGCAGCCAGGCTCGATTGCACCATAAATCATATCCTGAGGGTCATATTCATAAACGATGATTAGAGTTAAATGATGTTTAAACATCAAAAATGTATGGTTAAACAGACGCTAATCATTACTTAACTTTAAGCAACTTTCATGAATAAGGGGGTAAATGTGTTTCAGACTTGACATATTCAAAACATCACCCTGTCTTATTTAAACGATAATCAGAAACAGGACGATGTTTTAAATTAGTTGTTGTTACAAATTTTGATGGGCTATCACTGGCAGATAGCTGATGTCAGGATCCTGATGTTTTAAATTTGTTGAGCGCTTGATTTTGATTAAAAAGTCGGGTCGAAATTGATCCAGCCTTTTCGGAGATTAGCCTTAACAAACAGATAGAGAAAAAATAAAATATAGTTCTGTTATAAGCACCGTATGTACTTTCATGAGCGTTTAGTAAAAAAAAATGTTGTTTTGGCATTGGAAACTGACACTTAAATATTATTTATTTGGATGTGATGCAAGCCAGCCCAAGCGTGAACAAGCGAATTAAAGCCCTTGTGTAATTGTCTTTTCGCCAGCTTTAACATAGTATATATTATGTGTCCCGCAGGTATATCAGGCCAGGAGGGCATGCAGGCGGTGATGGCGTCCGACTTCGCAGTGTCACGGTTCAAGTACTTAGAGAGGCTACTGCTGGTGCACGGACATTGGTGCTACGACCGACTAGCGAGAATGATACTCTACTTCTTTCTTAAAAACGCCGTAAGTTTCATTTAATTTTCATTTAAGGTCTACAATCCTCGTTTCGATATAAAAACTGTGTTTTCAGCTTTAAAAAATTAAATGTGCACTAATAGACAAGTATTTTTTAGACCTTTCTCATGAATCACCTGTCTATTGGTGACAACCGTTAAGTAGTTTTTTATTTGATCGCGAACAGACAGACGCGGCGCCGGCGGAGGACTTTGTTTTAAAATATGTAGTGATTAAGAGTTCGCTGTTATTTCTGGTATACCGGTTAAATAGTGTTACTTTGAATCGCAGGGTGACTTTGATAAAAACTTCAGAATCAGAACTTTATTTGCTATGAATGTAGGTACAGGTATAAGATGTTGTACATAAACTAATGAGATCAGCTACATTCATATAACATCGCTAATTGCGTAAAACGAAACGCAACATGGTAGTTCTTTTTTCTACTTTAGCAGAACTGAAGAACTGGTAAATCCTTTCATGAGGACACGCTGAGAATTCACTAACAATTTTAATTTTTAAAAGTTTTTTATTTTTCCTGTTGGCAGATTTTAATTTTTTAAATTGTGTTGGAGTTACTTTGTAATTACAGGGTATAATAAAATAGGGGGTATCAAAGTACCCTACATCCTATGTATAACTTTGATCAGTCAATTTTTTTTTTCTTAAAATTAAGCAATATTTTTCACGTACTATTACAGAAATCGAGAGTTATAAAAATACCGATTATTGGACGCTTTTGTATTCTTTTATAACCACAAATTTAAGAGATATGAACCTTCAAAGTTCAACACCGGTCTATGGTACACAAAGTTTAGTTCTGTTTGTTGAGCTTCGTCTCCATGACATACACTTGTTCCTTCTAAAGAGCTATGTGTGTTAACACCCGTTAAATGTTTGTCTCCGCAGACTTTTGTGTTCCTGGTGTTCTGGTACCAGTTCTACTGCGGCTTCTCATCCATGGTGATGATAGACCAGGTGCATCTCATGACCTACAACCTCATGTTCACCGCGCTGCCGCCCATCGTCATCGGTAAGTTATAAGTTTATAACTAGTTGATATAGTTTAATTATAACTTGTTCTGGTACAGCTGTATGGTGAAATTACTTGCATGAAAATTTATTTTAACAATTTTCACACATTAATTCTTTCTGACATAATAATATTGATTCAGTTAGACTAGAAGCCAATCCCAACATAGTTGCGAATAGACTGGGCTAATGCTTGTTATATTTTTATATATTTTCAATCGAATCGTTCGTAATCATTAAATTAATTAATAAACATGAAACCAAAACAGGGGGAGTGCTTATCACCAAATAATAGAGGTGACAACTTACGACTTAAGTCGAGGATAGGCCACTTGCGTCACCGACCGCCTGGAGCCGGATATATCTGATTCAGCGTTACTGACCGGAGTGTGACGGTTTAGTTTCATTCAATGTTCAGAAAAAGCGCAAAGTGCGCCTAAACAAGTTTCCTCTTCAAAAAAAATCAGCATGGATGCGATTTTAACCTGCAGGCGCGTACGACCGCGTGGCGCCGGCCGCGCTGCTGACGGACCGGCCGGGCCTGTACAGCGCCAGCCGGCGCGGCCTGGCCTACCGCGCGCACTCCTTCTGGGCCGTGCTGGCCGAGAGCGTCTACGTCAGCGTGGTGCTGTACTACACGGCCTGCTTCGCCTACTGGGACTCCACCGTGGACCTCTGGTCCTTCGGCGTGTGCTGCATGACCTGCTGTCTGGTCGTCATGCTGCTGTACGTCGCTATCGAGACTAGGAGTTGGGTGAGTTGGTGTTTTTTCTATTTCTTTGCAGCGTTTTATTTGTTATCAAGACAAGATTGATTGGCAAAATAGGGAACATGCTTGCAACTTTTTTTTTTGTTATGGAAAAAACAAGAAAAGTATTTTAATTATAAGTCAAATTTTTCTGCTGCTTACACTAATTTTCTAAAACAATTCAAACGTCCGTTACTGTCGCGGCCATGTTGTGACGAAATTACTCGCAATACTGTTTTGTTCAGATTTCTGTTACTTGCATATTCCTAACTGACAAAGAAAATAAAGACAAACTTATAGAATACATCTATATTAAAATCAATTATAAACTTATTCATCAATTGATTACATGCAGCTTTTTAATTTCACATTCGTAAGTGTAGAATACAGTGTGTGTGTGCATGCATGGAATGAGGAATTAGAAAATAATGGGTTGAGTGTAATTAATTAATAGTACCTACAGTCAACTGGACGTCTGTAGTAACAACTTTACATTTACAGCACCTTTAAATCTGTATGATTTTCGTAGTGCACTTACTACTGATATACGATCAATTGTACGGGTTTACATTAAACTAAGCCCACGTTCCACAACGTAATCAAATCGTGGCGGAATTTTTCGCGCATTGGATCTTTAACGCCCTGCCTAAGTGCTTGCGTTGAAGATCCAGTCCGTCCGTCAGTCCGTTAAACTACACAGTGTTACGTGTTGTGTGTGTGTGTACACACAACACGTAATACTGTATAGTTTGGATGCACTGAAACTCACTCATGCTGCACCCTGTTGTAAAAATCTCACCGTGACATTCGTGTGGACGTCGACTAAAGCTACGATCTCCTAGACGGGCGATGGGCGTCACTAGGCGCCGCAGTGACAGCTGTCATGGAAATATTGGCAGCGCCAAAAATTTCAATCGTTAGATTCGCCCTACCGCAGCAAAAGGTAGTCGCGTTTCCATTTCGTTTTAACACCACTGACACAACAACGTAAGTGACTTGACTTGATCGTCATGGTAACGCTATATAATAATGTTTGAGCTCACTGTCCTCAGTTTGGACAAGTTTTTGAGTACTTAAGTATGGTGAGGTTATATCTAGCGAGTTAAATCTTTGGGCAGCAGGATTTCATACCAATTTCCTTTCATATAAAGGGTGGCATACATCTACCTACAAAATATTACCATGAATTCAAATTCAATACACGATTCCGGAAAGAACTACAAAAAAATGTAACGGAGGTGCGTTACATTTTTTGTCGTTTATTATAAAAGTTACATTACCATACATTTTTACTGCGAAGGTGTTGCAGTTTTTTTTATGACACAGTAGTATTTTTTTTCAAATCTGACTAAAAATTTCTCCGCAAGTGGGTCTAGAATCACGCGCTGAATTACCGTTTTCAGATTGTGTGTCGATGTCCCCGCCACCTATATAACGTATCAGTAATTCACCGGTCAATTAGAGACGTTGTGTGGCGGCCACCGCTTTAATAGGAAACTGTAGCTTTACACGAGTGAAAGTTAATACCAGTATTTACAGAAAGTGTGTGTTAAATAAATTTCCTATCAAGTGTACACACGGCTACACATCAAGCTATACATTTCCAGTTTACGCTGATCTCGCACTGTAAGAAAATCCTATACAATGCGAGATCAGCTTATAATGGAAATGTATAGCTTGATGTGTAGCCGTGTGTACTAAGAGCTGTTTGCCAAACTATTACTTAAGAGATACGCCACGGTATCCCGCGATTTTTTTTTTGCTATTTGATTTGAGTGTCAGGTTGTATGTTGATCAAAATATGATTCGTGACCGTAACAAATATCCTGCCAGGGGTGCGGGTTGTTCGAAAGACATACCGTGACCCCTGGCACACAGGCTACTGAGGGAACACGGGTGGGTTTTAGTCAGTATAAGTCTGACACGCCCTCCTGCTCTACCAGACCGGGAGTAGTTATTTAATGATAACACACCCTTAAAAAAAACCGTAACAAATATGTATTTACAGAATTATAGACCAAAAACCACGGTATGTTTCACCTGCCAATGTGAAATGTATTGTATTGTATTTTTGTGTCAATAAACTAATTTATTTATTAGTCATATTAATGTAAATTTTTCATGATATCATCATGAAATCATCATCTTCGGTCATTTGACGCGAATTTGAACTGAGAGAGCTGTATTGATGAGTCTTAAATAAAAATATGATTCCATAAATACATATTTAAAACCGTTCCGAATCATATTTGTATCAATATACAACCTGCAAATTGCAAAAAACTTATGAAAACTGGAATAGCGCGAGCTTCCCGGCGCTTTCTTTCGCCTTAAAAAGAAGTAATATAATATTCATAACATTCACAGACGGTGATCCATCTACTGGCACTGTCGGGGTCTCTGCTGTCGTTCTTCATCCTGACGCTGCTATACCAGAGCATCTGGCCGTCGTTCCTGAACCTGCCCTCCACGTACCACGTTTTGCAGAACACCATCCGCGAGCCGGTGTTCTGGCTCGTGCTGATCCTCACTACTGTGGCCGCGTTAGCACCCAGGTCAGTATCTCCTACTGATTTTTATTTGACAAAACATCGAGATTTCTGTGTTGTATGTATGTAAGTTTAATATACAACATCACGAGTTGTTTCTCCGAAGGGTTGGGCAGAGGTACCCATAGTACACTCACATTTTGCCAGTTATGTTTAAGTCCCATGTAATAAGGGGCCTCATGCTTAGCAGTAACCCTTGCGACCAACAGACCAAGTTTAATATTCATGCATTACGCAGAATCAGAATCTTTATTTGTTAAACATATGTATTTACATAATGGTGTTAGATTAATATATTTGAGCGCTGTTTTGCTGCAAAGGCATACAAACTTTAACTAAAATGTAACTAAAGACTCTAAAATACTTAAAAAAACTAAATAAAACAAACAATAAAAACAAAGCCAAAAAATACAAAAATATGAAAAATGATCATTTATAAAATCTTGAACAGTATAATAACATTTTATTGCAAATAAATCTTCCGAAATAAATTCTCTAATTAATGGTGTGCGTCCCGTGTGGTGTCCGGGCGTAAAAGAATAGCACCATCCCATTTGTTCCAGTGGGTGTCGTATGAGGCGACTAAGGGACTTACTAGATAATGGGCAGCAGCGTTCTCTATGTATTTTACCACCATACTGCGATCGCCAACCCGCCTACCAAGCGTGGCGATTATGGCAACCCCCCCCCCCCCCCCATGATAAGCACCATAAATAAATGGCCCCTAGTGCACGGCAGCCCACCTACCCTTGGCTACGGTAGCGGTCAAGGCCATGGTGAGAAGCACAGAACCAGTCGAAGTGGCGGAGCTTGGGGGAGGCCTATGTCCAGAAGTGGACGTCTTTCGGCTGAAATGATGATGATGATGAATGGTTTGACGGAAGACATTTACGTGGAGGAGAGAAATAAGACCACGTGAATTGCCAACATACAAAAGTATTATTCTATACGTATAAAGAAGAGAAAGGGTTTAGGTAGGTTTATGGGCCCAACGATTCCTGAAGGCCCTTGGGAGTGGCAGAGTACGCTCCGGACGCAGCCTGGTGTGACGATGACGCAGCGGGTGTGGCACGCTGCAGTTCATTCGAGTTCATACCCGGACTTCCTGGAAGGGGTTGGCCCGGAACTTAGCGTTCGGATGCCTCTAATCATTCCAGATTGAGATATGATAAAGGTAGCCTGAAACTTGAAGATAGTAAGCAAACCGGAACTTTGCACCCTAGAAATATAAAGTGTCACAAAATGGCTAATAAAAGTAATCTCCGCTGTCTGTGACCCCAAAGCATAAACTTAGCGAGATGTATGTGTTTGTGTTATCCACGCCGAAGACCCCACCCACCACAGATATTATCACTAAAGAAGAGGGCAATTTCATCGGCAAATGTAAACATTTCACCATTACTAAGATGTAGCTGACACAGGTCCTTAATGTAGATTAAGAGAGTCGGTCCGAGTATACTACCCTGAGGCACTCCAAAGGTTCTTCGTTACTTACCATACTATCAATTCTAACTTCCTGCTTCTGGTTAGATAAGTTGTCTTGGAACAATTTTAGGGGAGGATCTCGTACTCCCATATTTTCCATTTTGTGCAATATGTGGGGTAGAAACTGTGTCGAAGGTTTTTGCAAGACCGTTATGACCGAGCTAAATAATTCATGTATCGCGTCCTTGGTAGATTTACCTTTCCGGAACCCAAACTGGGAAGATGAAAGATGGTTATCGACCTTGAGGAACCTAATCAACCGGTTATTCACTAGGCGCTATAGAACTTTTGAGAACATTGGAAGAATACAGATGGGTCTTAAGTGGTTGACATTGTCCTTGTCAACACCTTTACGTATGGCTTTAATGTAGAACAAATAATACAGAAGACATAAGCTTAAGACAAAAAGAAGTAATTAGCAAATAGGCACACGCCCTAAGTTGACTTATACAAAATATAAAAGTAACATTTGTTCAACACTAACTTTAATAGACTCATGATGACTATGCACTTAGTTAGTTAATTAGGATTTAAAAAAACAAACTTCTCGGCCACCGGGGCTGTTTTTCCTGTTCCGAAGGTCACACGTATGGAGGTCGCGCTACTGGGACACAACGACGCGAGCGTGTGCCCTCGGTGCGGTGCTATGACGCAGCCTTGTACTGTCACTCGTGTGTAGCTGGTCTACAGCTCGACTGTGTACACGCTTGTGCAGTAACTGATAAATAGCTGGGCCTACATGACGGCGTAACAGAGGCTAAACCGCGTTGCTAACATACTACTATCATACTTATATTTATTATGCTACTATAATATTATACATAAATGTGAAAGTTTGGATGTTTGTTACTCATTCACGCTAAAACGGCTGAATGGATTTGAATGAATTTTGGCACTAAGATAGTTTATAATCTGAATTAACACATAGGATACTTTTTGTCCCGGTTGTTCTCATGGGATAATTTTCGACCTCCAAGCGGGCGAAGTCGCTAGCAAAAGCAAGTATTAAATAAAACAAAATGTATTTATTAATTGAGGACTATATTTCTACGCACAGGATGGTATACCACGGGATCCGAAACTCGGTGCACCCCAACACGCTGGGCCGCGCCGTGGCCGCGCGCCGCCGCACGCGCTCCTACGCCGCGCACTACCGCTCCGCGCCGCCGCACGCCACGCTCTACCGGTACGTACGCACACACACACACACACACACACGCACACACACACACACGCACACACACACACACACACACCGCCGCACGCGCTCCTACGCCGCGCACTACCGCTCCGCGCCGCC